>WACJ01000532.1:1226305-2452610 GCA_008973525.1 Stenopsyche tienmushanensis | reverse complement strand
GTCTTACAAACCCCCCAAACTCCTTATCGAGACGTTCGCGAAAGTGTTTGTCAATACGTTCACTCAGGATACCCGTTGGGTGAGCGTTCAAAATAAAACTCGGTGGTAATGCTACCTTCAATGTCGAGCGAATGAGGAGGTGAATGTATGATACAGACGAAATGGATGTAACCCCTTTCCTATGAATGGATATTGAAGAGGCCCATAGTTCTGTAGTGGACTGTTAGTGGCTGCGCTATGATGAATACAAAATTAAGCAAAATAATTTTTATAGTAGTGTATTGAATGTTTTGTAAAAAAATATGAACATTCTTGTGTTTGGTTTGGATTGACTTTATTTGAATTCAGTATATTGCAGAGGGAATATATAACGTAAAGCAATTATACACATGAGGTATAATAACCCTATAAATACCATGCGCACAGATTTGTGCGTTTTATCTCTTTCAACTTTATGCACACAAAAAACACGTTAAACAAGCAAAATATTAGGAAAAAAAATCAAATAGTACGTATTATAGGATCAAAACTTGTCCAAAAATGATCTTAGAATCAAGATAGCAGTTCTAAATTAGTGCACATATGTATTTTTAAGACGGATATTTTTGCCAATTTTCTCTACTTATTTTTAGTGTCAATAGCTAATTTTCATGGAATAATATTTTAAACAAAAGCCATAGCAAACAATGTGCGAATTCATCACCTAATCGGTGATAATGCGTAAACCGAGACGCCCGGGGTGGCAGTTGACGTCAACGGCCCCGAAGCATTCTTCGTCGAATCGCAATTTAGCCCGGCATAGAAAACCTCAGACTAATCAGCTAAGTTACGCTCAAGTAAACTTAAAGTTTGAAATGTCATAGCGCTGTTTACAAGGACAATTATGAAATGCACTCGGAGCGATATGCACTCAGTGAACTGGCTTTAATTGGCAGGTGCATAATTAGATATGCCAAGCTCGATTCGTCTCTTTTATTCAAATTTAATTAAACCGTCCTTATGCACCTTGCTTGTACTTTCCCATTTGCATTTCCACGACCTATGAGCATATTTTAATAGCATGGTTCTAAAACTGGAATACAATTTTGGTTGGAGAGATTCAGCCAAAACAGGCAAAATATTTTTATTATTAAAGACATTTTGAATTTGAATGAATTTGAATTTATTCTTTAAATTCGTATTTAACGACATTCAATATCCGTCTAAATTATGATGATGACGAAGGATCCGGTTGCGAGATGCGATGATGACTGCTCCGATCTTTCTGCATAGCACGATGCACTATGAATATTTCTCAACTTAGTATTTATGATACAATTTACATGAAGATTAATGATTTTTATATGGGATCCATTTTAATTTTGCAGATTGAAGCATTATTAGGTGAGTAGCGTGCAGTCTTCTAAATATTTTCGAAATTAAAATTATTTATAAAGGCAATTTGTATAAAGTCTCTATAACATAGACGAAAGTTTTGGGAAAACTACAAGCCTGTTATTTTCGGATTTTCTATTTTTTAAGAGATTTCTGCAAAGGAGTGATACTCATATGATGACACCATTTCCAATCTTCCATGAGGTATCATCACATCAGCATAAAATTATTAAAACAGCAACTTACTGTCAAAATAGTATCTTCAATTTACTTGCTACAAGGCCTTGCTTGTCACTGATTCTCTTACTGTGGGTTAATTAAATAAATACGCTGAGCCCATTGTTCAAAATTTTATTGATCACCTGCATCGCTTATCTCATTTCGACTTCTATCACCGAATGAATTACATCATCAGTGTTTTCCGTCGTTCATCGCAGCCGACTAGCAGATCGGGACCATTGTTACAAATTGTGACGCAATCGATTACGCCTCGCATTGAGATGCTCTCAATCGCGGGTTCGTGTACGAACAACGCGACCGTCAAGTCACAACGACCCCTGTAAGTTAGCCGTTGCGGAACCCCGTGCTTACTAGTCTCATTTTTATGTTCTTTCTCATACATTCCTTTAATGCCTATAACTTTCTTCATTTGACTAGCTCTCATATGGGATATCCACTTCCAGCTCTTATTTGTTTAATATTCCTCTTATCTTACTATTACTTAATTCTGCTTGAAGAACAATCAGGTGGGTGTTAGACTCCACGATGACTAACATGAATTGGGTGCGCAGGTCACCCTGTTCTGCGTACCCATAAAGGGATGTGTAGAACAGCTGATTACAGTAGTTGGTGGAGACTGTGTCAAAGGCTCACCACTATCCTCAAAGGCTTAGGCAAACAGAGAAGAACGGTTTTAGGTTGTTCGAACAGCCACTCGTCTCCGTGACTAGGTATTACAAATGACTGAACTGACACAAGTACCATGAAGAAGGGGTAGCCCCTGTAATTCATCAACAGCTTCAAACTGAGGTTAGATTCGTGTTAGCAGTGAACCCGCGGTAATATTTCCTTGAAAATTAGCTTAATCTCTGTCCTTCCTCCTCCATCGCACCTTGGAGTGCACATGGTCTGAAGCTGGTCTTTCCCGCGGAAACCTCGCCTCTTTTGGAGGGCATCACAGTCACATTGATCAATGGAAGACAATCTTTGTGTGGCTAGTCCGGGGCAACCCGGAATAGACCATACAGCAGCGCGGGAAATGGGTTCGATTTTAATGAACCCCCAATCCAGTCAGTCAGACTTGATGCATGATTTTTAAAAAATTGTGACAATTAAGTGGTTAAAAAATTTTAGCGAGCAAATGTTGTCGTTTTAGCGATAAGAAAAAAACCATACTTTTTTTTCTTACACAGCTATGTATTATTTTAGAAATTTTGAATCATATTGAATATAAAATATATACTTTTCAAGTCAAATTAATTAAGTCGAATTTGGTATATTTTTTCATATAATCAGTAATATTATGTAAAAATTAAGTTGTGCTCTTTCTTAAGTATTCACAATTGTCTTATATGGAGCTTATATGTATACATTTAAATAAAACTTCACCACAAAGGATTGAAATATAAGTGTTATAAGAAGTGGTAGAAGAATGGCAGAAATTGCTTTGCATTGGAAGACGATAATAGGTCCTCAGCTGTCTTCATGGTACTCTTACCACGTTCTAGACAGCTACAGGGCCGATATAAGAGTCGAAAATGCAACTGCAAGAACCATCTCGTAGCTTTCAGATATTTTTTCATTGTTTTTCATTTCGGCTCGCCGTCGAAAGTGTACACTCGTTCTGCTTTGTAAATGCATCTGTGCTTGAGCACTGAAGAAAGTTATTTCATTGCACAATAGCAGCTTGTTCTGAAAGCATTTCAATTTTCTTTAACAATGTCCGCTTCGTGCATACTTCACGGTACACATCGCTGCAAATTAACAATATCATAAATAATGCGCACACAATGTCATCGTCGGAATTTATTGGAGCATATATTTCTGATAGGGTGACAGAAGCTAATGGAATAATGCAAAATTTAATGAAATGGTGGAAAATTTGGAACAAGGAGCTTTCTATGACTCACCGACAATATCATCCCTGGAGGTATCAGCCCCGTCTGTTGACAGTTTTCCTTTCCCCAGTGCAATTTCGCAAACGAGAATAACTGAACTTGCTTAATTATCGCAACACTGAGTAAATATACCCTATCATATTCACCCCATGCCACATTTTCATAATGTCGCCATAAATTACATGTTATAAAACCTAGTTAATCCTGTATTGAGACCTACCGTAGGCAGCAAAATAAACACGCGTTTAATTACTACTACATATTCATTGACAAATCACTGTCATTAAACCTTAAATTTAAATAAATATATTTTAATTATAATATATGGCATTTTTTGCAATTCCTGCTATGGGACCATAGTCGACCACTTTGATACAGAATTCAGAAATGTGATCGCTTTTCATACTTCCTATAGACTTAAACACAAGATTATTGAATGGTGAGTTTCAATACTTAATCACAAGAGTATTTAGCAGTAACATTTCCTAAAAAATAATTTGGAATCATTATGAAACCTTTTTCTATTGAAAAATATTCAAGGAATAGTTTTAAGATCTAAGCCACAACTGTCTTAAATTAAAATTTAAGTTCGATACAATCACAAAAAATAATACGTCAGTCTGAATTTCTTCCACAGAAATTTTATTCAAGTAAAAGAACTATGTTTTTTGTACTATTTTCACTAACAGGCCGGCAAGAAAGTATTCTGTTTAAAGCTTTATTTGGTTATGTAAAGCAAAATTTAATCGAATTTTCGTATTTCGCTCAGACCGGATCGTAAAGCGGCCGTATGTAAATTTTGCGTTTTAATAAAAACTATTCAAGCATGAAAGTTATTCGGCGCAATGAAAAAAGTTAAATTTAATCGTCGAATAGGAAAGTCTTATTGTTTTGCAGAAATGAAAAACAGAGACCGCATTTACATAATATTAAGTTTTTTTCTGCATGCGGAGACTCCTTCTTGGTCTTTCACATTTAAACAAGGGATGTTTTAGCTGAATGAGTTTCACCATTCGGTAGTATTAAATTAAAACTCCGGCGGATAAATTAGAGGAAAGAAATATAAATTCAACTTTATATCTCTGGAATATCTCTTCGAAATTATTTTTTTTTCGGTCATCAGCAACGGATTTGTTGAATTTGCTTTTCGTTTTCGTCGTGCATATTTTTTTTAAAAATCCAATACCCAAAACGAATTAATAAAAAATATATATCCATTGCTATTTGAATCTAGGATTATATCATCTGATTAAATTTGGATAGACTTTGTCAAAACATGTCTGCCGAACTTATTTCGCACGGAGCTCTTCATCTCATTCTTATCGTGCTTTCTTATAGATCCAGATCGTTTTAAACCAAAATATGTGAGAAAATATTAATATGTAGTAAATAACTTGTCATATGCGTTAGTATTTGACTGCAATTGGCGTACATGGCATGACAGTCCCGTAAATTGTACATTTTTTAATTCAATTTTTATTGCGACACCCGGTACAGATATTTATAATATAGGTAACAATTTTCAGCATGTGGAAGGCTATACACGCCTCAGAAAAAATACGATTTTGTATTACCGCAGGATGGGCGAGCGGGTGTTACATTGGCGCTGGATGTGGGCAAAAACCAATGGCCCAGTGAAATAAAGTATGAAGTATTGACCTAATAACATTGTAGAGGCGGGCCCGGTAATAAAGTGGGCTCAAGCTGTTGCGGCCCTGCTGCCTCGCTACAATTTGCTACACAAAATATGATATCGAAGCTGCCTAATAAATATCGGAATTTTCTAGCGGTTAGTTCGCGTTATTTATGAGCCAACCCGTCATTTCGGCTGACGGCCATGTGCCCACCCGACCCACATACGACCCCATTTGCACCTTCTTGCTGTGGCTAATTACGTTATTCCATAATTCACATATTGTGGCTCGCATGCTGCATAATTAGAATCCCTATTTTGACGAAAATCTCTATAAACCATTTTCAAATTCGAGTTTTATCCGGCGGAATCCGATTAAATCAGCACATGGACTAATTCGTGATAATGAGGATAATCTCTTATTAACGAGCTATTTTATAAATCTATAGAAACTGGACCATTTTAAAATGTAATAAAAGTTATCCTAAATTAAATAATGTAAAAATATATTCATCCGACTAAAGATCGGTGGTTTCTTTTGTTAGGGGCGCATATTGGTGTAACTTCTCAACTGATGAATAAGGACGATATTTTGCTAACGCAATCTTAATGTGTCAATCTATTAAGCGATTTTTATGCTTGGTTTATTGTAAGAAGATTGCAAGAAAAAAAAATTATAACTACAATATTAATAGATCAAAATAACTTCCAATATTAAAATCTTGTTCTTTGACATATCAAAAAATAGTACTGGAACGATTATTAAGCTGTTGGGGAGCATCGACATACATGCATGTCCGAATTCTCATGTCCCAAAAAGAGCACTCTTGCACATTGAAGCTCGGAGACAGACAGAGAAAGAGAGAACTTAGCGCAGCTCGGGAGACTGAGACGGATAGCTTCCTCACATGCATCGCATGATTGTATAGATCGTTAAGCCCAAATTTATCGACTTATAATGATTTCGATTTCAAGTGTGTTGTTTGTTTACGCAAAGAAACGACCGAATATTGTGTGTTATCGAGAGTGTTTGTTTATTTAACTGCTTGCCGTTCTTCTCTGCGTGTTGAATGAGTCTTTGTTCAATTATCATTTCCTTCTAAAGGAGGAGCAAATGAATCGATTTTTTGTGCATTGTTTATGTAAAGAAATGACGTGGTCTTGTATTCACTATCAAGTGTTCATTTACAATTGAAGATTGTCTTACGCTAGTTAGGAGCTGACAGAAAGTAATCGGCGCAAAGCGATTGTGACATCAACGACTTCGTCGATTTTAAATTTGCTCGCTCCTCAACAGGTTAAGTTGAATATGCATACTAAATTTATTCAATATGTATTTTCTCTTTTTTGAAGAAAACTAATTTTGTAACGTTGAGGCGGGGGCGGCTCCCCGCCTCCACGTGCTCGTCGGGATGGCCGCGCTAGCGCACGGGTTCGTTCTTCTATCGGGCCGTGATGTTGCTAGACGAATGGATGGGAATAGACGGGCGTCGAATAGAAAGACTCCCTTCTTTAAATAATTATTTATTCCACACGAGAGAAAGATCTGGCTGCAGGATGGACGACCTCCCGCAGTCAAGGCTAACCGACAACTCTCCCGACTCCTACTTCCTGTTTGTCACTAACAACCGTGCAATGTCTCCGTAGGGCCACAAGAGATGGCGTTGTTAAAATAACACTTTGCACCTGAAGAGAGATGAAAGATGTCGCTGTTAACAGCGTTATACGTGGGGATAGTAAATAGCCCACGCTACAATTTCATGATTTTCATTAGTTTTAATATACACACAAAAAAGAGGGTCTTGAATAGTTTACCTTACTACTAATATTTCAAGCATGATGATCTGCCCATTATAAAAATCAAAATACTAGGGATATCGTAATGAAGATGAATATTTGAAGATGGATGAAATCCATCACGACAATAAGCTCATGATACATCATAAATTAAAGGAACTCAATTAGGATGTTTTAAAGCATCTACCTTATCACCCTGATTTAACCCCTTCTGATTTTAACTTATTTTTATCTCTACAAAAATATTTAAATGGAAAAAAATAATACAGCAGATAAGATGAAAACAGCACTACACACGTTACTTGCATCGAAATCAGAAAGTTTTTATTCCAATGGGATTAAAAAGTTGACAGAACGATGATAGAGAGTCATTAGCAATGCTGATAGTTTAGTAATTGATTGATTTAATAAAGTTTTTTACTGAAAATATCAACTTTTGCTTTCTTAAAAAACATAACGCTATTTTTGCATCAACCTAATATTTATAAATAAGTGTCTACCTAATGAACTTGAAACAAGATATAATTGAATTGTTTTTAAGCAGCGCTTCTTAAACTTATGTTGTCCGAGGTACATTTATTTTGTGGACCCCTTCTTGAGAAAATATTTTTTTGTGGACTCCCTCGTGAATATATATATTTATTTTTTTGCGGATCCATCCCAACTTGTGTGATTGAACATTTTTTGGTCAAAATAGATCTTTTTAAAATGTTTTCTGTAAATAATTCGACGAAAGTATCTTTTTCAAGTATAGATAAATGTTTTGATTATAATATATTTTCAGCAAAAAAATGTATGTTAATATATTTAAAACAGTTTTCAACGATAATTATATGAACGAAAGAGTATTGATTGATTCATGCATCTGATATTAATTTTTTTAATTCAATAAACGCAAAAAATGTAACTCTCACAATCACGTTTAGAATATCTCTTCCATCGAGCTAGCGCACAGCTTGCGGTCAGTTTAATTATAACCAGACCGTTTTAAGCTTAATATGTTGCCACTGTCGGAAATGGGACATTAATTGGAATCTGGAGTATATGATACACAGATGATAGAATGTGTATTTATATTTATGTAGCGGAAAAGTAGATTTGATAGAGGCTCAGTAGTAAATCTCGGTAGGTAAACAACACAGTATGTTTGTATCGGCAGGTTGCGCAGGGCGATAATCCGGAAGCGGCTCCCTTATCGCCGCCGCAGGCGACACTCAACAAATAAAACGGAAATATTGCCCTCGAATATATCTCTCCAGGGTGGAACTAGCCGCTTGCGATGAAAAGTCAATACTTTCCCCCCATATTTTCCATCACCGACCCTGTCCATCAATAGGGCTGCTTGGGTCTTGTCAAATTTAAACTTTCAATCTCTTTTAATGCAGGCTTTATATGGAGCGAAAGGCTTTTATTGGTAGTTGTCTTTTCTATCAATAAATAAACATTTTTATGCTTATTAATAAAACATGATTTGATTTATGTGAACTATGCATAAATGACCACGAGTAAACAACACGCGCTCTCAAAAGTGCGCCCATTGAAGCCACACGACCAAAATATATTATCTTCTCAGCGCTTGATTATGGATACGCTCTTAAAAATGTGATAAATTGTTTATTTATATATTCCTTTTTAAATAGATTTTCACAATCACTTTTATTGATCACTGCCAACCACTTTGACATTGTGTACATACGTTTTTTTATCGCGAGATCAGTTGTTCTTAAACTGGGCTTCGCGCCCCTGGGGATCCGTGAAGCTATTATCAGGGTTCACAAAAATATTTAAAAAAAACATGTATAATATATATACTTGAACAAGATGTTTTAGTGGAATTATTTACAGAAATCTTTATAAGAAGATCTTTTTGACCAATATTTAACCAAGATATGTTTGCTTATTTGAAAAATTAAGTATTAAGAACGACGTAAAATATTGAGTTGAAATCGAAACTACAGTTTGAATTGAAACATTACAAGAATAATAAGTTGTGTTCCAATGACTCCAATTGATATGGTATTCGAATTGAAACATGTGCAGTTTCCGGTGCGAGCATCAACAAATAACAGAAACACACAGGGTATGCGTGCATGCTTCTCACGTGGACAGCTGTATATGGGCTGCTCACGCCCAAATCATTTATTACCAGACGATATGCATCATACAGAAAAGTATTGTGAATCTAAAAGCATTTCATTAGCAATCTTTGGGACGAATATAACAACAACATGGGGAGCCTCTTCTTTTACAAAAAGTACTAAATGCCCTAAAATTAGAGGAAGTGGTCACAAGGTTTCCGTGTCCAACCGGACCGAACTTCGGACCATTGACACAACGAAGGAACGCCTCGTGATTGGACACTATGCCCGAACATGTCCACAAAACATAGTCTGCGTTGGATTACAAATCTGTTACGAAGAACGTTCAAGCATGTTATGAAGAACGATCATCATATAAATTTTGATTGTACAAAAACCTTAGCAACCGTCGAAAATTTCGGCATCAGAATTGCGAGAGAAGCGATGGAAATCGAAAAATGAAGAAATTCCGCATTCAACGGACGAGACGATGGCAACTAGCGTAGGCCAACATCGCACATTGGCAGCACTGGATAGAAGATGCTCACAAGGAGCATCACCAAGGCGCCAGCAGTTATTCCGCGTCCATGAGTCCGACAGGAGATTCGAAATATCGGAAAGATGTATATTTGAAATCTTAATGTACCTCTCAACTAAGCGCGATTGTATACCCATTTTTCAGTGTAATTTAAAATATTTAAAATCATTCCAATAAATTGAATTAAAATACATACACTCTATATCTTTAAGTGCGGCATTGAAACGCATGTCGGGAATTTGCTTATTATTATTATAAAAATTAAATAAGACATTTAGTGTGTAAAATTTAAAGCATTGCGATTTATCATTATATGTATATATATTTTAAATTTTGACTAGATTTTTTTATAGGAACATCAACAGCGCTCTCAATAGTGCGTCCAAAGAAGCCACGAGCTCAGGAAATTTCGATGGCTAGAGTCTTAGAATCAATTTAATAGAATGAAATAATATTCATATCATCTTCATTTAAAATCCACCTCAATTAGATTTTTAGGAATGTAAACTTCCTGAAAGCTTTTTCGATTTACTCAAACATTTATTTTTAACAAGTAATCATAATCCATTATATTGAGATAAGTACACTTCCTATAGGTATAAATGAATGATTTTCAGTACAAAGATATTTTTTTTCAATCTTATTTAAAATATTTTTGATTGCGTTCGTAAGCTTGGTATATAAATGTAAATTTTTAAAGCCATTTACTTAAAACCTCAGGCCTATCCATATATGAACTACATTTTATTCATCCGTTAATATGTCCCTCGGGATCAAAGGGGTTAATGTATTCCATTATTAGTTATATTTTCCAAAACTACGGATACCACATGAAACATTAAAATATTTATCGCATAAGACGGTTTAACTTCAGAAGTTGCGCCATATTCCCATAGTGAAAAAGTTGCAACAAGTAAGAGGGGCGGGACGAAGGTCGAAGTTTTCCGGCTTAACGAATTCAAAGGTTTCCAAATGTGAAACGTCGAGCATTTTCATTTTAATTTAAAAGTACATTTGTATTCAGACATAACGTCACCAAAGTCAGGATATTACTTCGCAATACTTTTTAAGTAACAAGCCAACTGAAAAGTAAAAAGAAGGAAATTTCTGAACACTTTTATATGTTAACTTTCAAGCTGTCATCTAAGCTTAATATCTGGAAAGCACAAAAGTTTCGCAACTTTGCAAACAGGAGGACTGGTACCCCCGGCGTGTGTGTATGTGGGGTCCATGTGTTGGGGAAGGCTTTCTCGTAAACTGAGCGTAAACTTTTTCAGGACTAATTAAGCGCCATGTTTATGTGAGATGGGATCTCCGGAGTATGTTTTGTAATTTTAGTTCGTAAGCAAAAGATTTTTGCAGCGGTGTGTGAAACTATGATGTCCCGGTTATGAAGGAAAAGACAGGTGGGGCGAAACCTTGAAAGGGATTTAAATGCTTTTCCGTGTATTCTAAAACAAATTTATTTCCTAAATATAGAAGGGTGCATGTGAACATCTATTTTTTGTAAATCGGATACATAAAAATAAGAATTTTATAATCCTACAAAACACCTTGAAATTTAATTTTATCTAAACGTTTAATGAGCAAATTCTTATGTTGTTAATTTTGACCCCTTTGCTATATCTAGTGTTAAAGTTCTCTCAAATTCGACTATGATTCAGAATAAGAGTAATGCCTTATTACAAAAATACAGTGAGTTAATCTTTGTGCTTAATCCCCAAGGAATAAATTCGTTTATCTTATTTTGAAGTCGCTCAAATTGTATACTCTCCAGAGTGCTAAATTTTTAATTGGAAGAAAATGAAGAGTTTTCGCCACTCTTTTCTTGAATATCGGTGGTGTTTATTTATGATCTCAGATACTAAGCCTCTGAGATTATTCTATTACACGGAACGGACCCCACTGACTAAAATAAAGCAACTAGCTTGTTTTGCATAGCACTAATTAAAATGCCTTCGATAATTCCCTTTTTGAGGAAGTATCAGATCTGTTACTTTTAATTAAAAAATTGTTGGCGAGCGATGCGTGGATACTTAATTAGAGAGTCGGTAACGAGGCGGAAAGAAGATGAGATAAAAAGTGAAAGAAAACGCGGAATCTGCGCTTCCAAAATCGCCGAAGGCTTCTGGGGGTAGGCAGCCTATCGACCGGAAATGAAGTTTCCCTGCGCCAATATGACTCGAACTTTTATAAAGAAATTATTAATGCGGGTAATTTGTGCAGCATGAGTGGAGACAGTTTATTACGTCTTCATATAACGAGCCCGGGCATTTTATATCGCCTGTGCAGCCTTCTTCCGCCCCCAAAGCCTTTCACGCAAAAAATTAAGCAACCTACCCCTTCGCAATATTCGATTCATACGTGCCCATCGATGGGGGCGAATATATTGATCCCCATAATTCTCACCCGAAAATTTATTTTCTCAATGCGTGACTTATCAGTGTAATTAATTCCGCATCATATTTATCTAAATTGATTTTATAGAATCTTATATATTAATTATTTTGACCCAATTTTAATATATTGTAATATAATTGTTTTATATTTTATACTAAGTCTTATGTGTCGAACATTACCAAAGGCCTTTACTATGTCAACGAATACAACTATTAATGCATGAAATTATATTTATATAATAATTGAATATTTCGCGTAAAAAGATCCATTACAAAATATTTTGTATTTAAATTAAATTTTATTCACCCATATAATAATTTGCATTCCATATGAATTAAAATATTCACGATTTATGCATTGTTTAAAATAAGATTTCATAAGTTTTTTATTGAGCAAAGATATAATACGCGTTCATAGCCAAACCTGTAAAACATAAAGGTTATATAGGCGATTTTTTTACAACGTATCGCGCGAATTGGTCAAACTTATCCTACAATAAACGCCGGCGTGCAATACTTTTTTATATTATATTTGTTTGGAAAAAGGGACCAAAGTCCTTTGGGTACCCTCGGTTTTAGTGCAATGCATATAAAAGCCTACCATTGTCTCAATGTGATCAAAATACTTCGGCGAATAAGGGCCCCCCGAATATATCTCGCATCCCGCCATAAATTTTGAATGCCGAACTAAGCAAAAAAAGATAATATTTTCGTATAAAAGGATGTATGAATTTTGATAGTGGGAATAAATTTTATATGAAAAAATATCAAGGCAGACCTGCAGGATGTTCCAGAAGCTTGCTGCATAATTAATATAAATAGAACAATGACAACTTCTAAGTCTGTGTAAGTGGATGTAGCGTATTATATGACTAGTAGGTGTCAGGGGCTCGAACTTGCAAGGTTAGCAGTCATGCGGGCGCTGCAGTCGATTTTTCGTCGACGCAGTGCTTTCATCGATAAAGTCATACTTCCACAGGCTAACATACAATTTCGACACAGAAATTCTACATCACATTAATCAACTTATATCAACACTGGGCGATTACAACAAAAACAGTGAATGCGTATATAATTAATACGCAATTTTATCTTTTAATATTATTTCTAAATATATATACTTCTAAATATATGGTATAAATGGTGATAAATACTACTGAAAAATATCATTTTAAATAATATACATTCTTGCTGACATTATAAACAGCGAATTATTGCTCAGCAGCCTTAAAAAATCGCTTTAACGGAGAATCCGCCGAAACGGAAGATAGCAAGATATGAAAAAAAAATGTTAGAGAATAAGTCTATTATGCAGAGATACTTTTTTAATATCGCACATACACACTCTATAGGAAATTCCATTGGAGTGACTGTGCTTTTGAGGTCGATGGGGTAGTTAGGGGCGGCAAGGGTAAGTTACGACTTCAATATAGGCGGCGGAAAACTGCAGACATATTCTTCTATTACCCTTTTCGACGGAACTACCCCGTAGTTCGGTTCTCCGCTTCCACCTAATACTTACGTCAATTTCGCGGGGCCTCATAAAATGCTTTATTGGCCGTATTGGCCCGATTACATTGTACCGGAGAAACGGCAAACGTAAATGCCACTTGTAATCACCAGAAATATATCTTGTAATCACTACGAGTACGGTGTATATGGAGAACCAGCCAGTGGTCAGTGCAAATGTGGCTTAACCCGTTTAGATATTAACAAACCCAATTATGAGCAATAATTTATTGCTCTTAACAGTATGAATGATTTGTGCTAGATGTAAATTATTGATACACTTTTTCGATGCTGAATTATACCGCTGTAGAAGCGAAGTGAATGGACAAGCTTAAAATAATTATTTAAGGCTAACTAATTTCGAACGAGACCCTTAAATAACTATGCTGAATATACATATAAGTCCATAGCGAATTGTCTAGTTTTTCAAAACTATAACAGATTGACAGTATTTTAACTAAAATATTCTTAAACAAAAATGTGTCTATTTTCAATTGATTTGATCGAAATTTTCAGAAATAATAAATAACATGAACAAATTTAGTCGTGAAAAATTATTAATAGTTTGAAATATTATAAAATTATTATAAAGGTTAAAATAGGATGTAAAACACATAACTCAATAAGTACGTAGGATTTTTTTAAATTTAATTTTTTTCTTCTTTATTTCGGGTTTTATCGCAATTCCATCAAAAAAAATATTTTGAAAGAATAAAATGATGTATTATATTTGTACATATCCAATATAAAATATGAAAATTTAAAATTTATTTATTCCAGATGTATTGATTTTTCAGATAGATTTTCAAATCTATCTATTAATATATGTGAAAAAGATCTATCACTCACTTGATAGTTGTTCAGATCTAATAAGTGATGTGTTTTTGGTATTTTCTACTACACGAACGTCAATTTTAAATCAGGATTGCAGGGAAAAGCTTAGATAAGCTTCTCTCCATTTTAAGCTATTTTTTGAATATGGCGTATTAGAAAATAATTAAACGTTTGCACGCTTATTTATGATTAATATAGAATTTTGTCTTGATGGATGTTTTTTTACTCACGTTACCCTTGTCTTGTTATTTAATAGCCACACATCTTACATATAGTTTTTAGACAATTTTAACAGGATCTTGACACAAAAAAGCTTAGAATACACACCAAATTGGACCATCTGGGAAATATACTGCCTATAGAGCTATAAATTTGATCGTACTTCAATATAAAAATGTACAAAATTAATATTTTTATGTACATTATTAATATAAAATTAAATTTGAATATCTATGATATCCAAAACCAATCAATAATGCAGGGATATTATACAAGTCATAAACTGGATTGACTTAGTTTTTAAAACAATGATATTATTAATTATACTTTTTGCCACTAAATAAATATTACAATAATTTTATTTGCGAAAGTGGCTTTTTTTCAATATTAATAATCATCTATTCACCACTTAATAATTATTAAAATACAAGCTAACCGTTCAAAGTTAAAATTTCTACCAAAATCTCCTTCAATATTAAGTTCTGTATATCAAGACATATGCATTAGAAGAGATGTTTGAAGTTCAACAAGGACCAGTTGACAGACAACAGACAGCAACTGAGGGATCATCAATGTTTGATCCCATTTTTTGCGCTGCTGCATAGTCTGTTCCGGATTACCCTGGACTAACCACACAGAAAGTGTCTTCCACTGATATTTTGTTCCTACAATAAACAATACGCGCAGAGGATCAAAACGCCCACCCCTTTTTCTCTGTGTCCTCCAGAGAAGACGAGCTTTAGACAACGTTCACCCGAAGATGCGATGGAGGAGGAAGAACAGAGGTTAAAGCTAAATTCAAGGAAATACTACCGCAGATTCACTGCCACTGCAAGTCCAACCTCAGTTTGAAGGGGGTTGCAACAGATGACGGATTGCAAGGGCTACCTCTTCTCCATGCTACTCGTATCGGTTCGATCATTTGTAGTAGCTAGCCACGGAGATGAATTGCCGTTCGTACAGTCTAAAACTGTTCTCCTCTGTATGCCTAGGCTGTTGAGAATAGTGTTGAGCCTTTGACACAGTCTCCACCAAATACTGTAATCGGCTATTCCACACACCACAAAGTGACCTGCGTACCCAATCATGTTAGCTGGACTACCCCAGCTGCGTTTGATGAGCCAACCAACGAGGTTGCTTTCGCTCATCTCTACTCTACATCATTACCTCAGGGGTTCAACCGTTGCCCACGGGAGTAGGGTTGGCTCCCCCCCCCCCCTGGGGTTTTATGAGTAAGCACCGTGGAGTCCATCCGGAATTAAACAAGGACCAGCTTTTACTTTTTCATATTCTTCTATAAGATATTATTTTTTAAGCTCTTTTGATTTTTATATAAAATATAAAATTATAATGGCAAGTTTAAAGAGCATATTTTGTCATATTATATTTATTGTCTGTATCTATTGTGCACATATGTGCAATTATATGCAGTTTTATTTTTTTATATTTTTAAAACGAATAATTGAGATCTGGATCTTTTCCAGGGTTCCGGATAAAAAACGAAAATATAAATTTACACCCAAGTAAGGTTGGCGTAGCAAAAATGATAATTCCGCATAGGTAATGATATTTTCCACCACCCCATTGGTACCGCTCATATTTTTTACCCTCTTCGCTGAATCCGAACGATTGTGGATAGAGAAAACTGAATACATTAACGGACGTACGTCCCTGTCGTCATCACTAAACTTTTTCCATATTCCTTCCCATCCGGCAGGATTTTGGACCAAGTACTCGGAATATCTGGGGCTATTCCCCGGGATAAAATTGAATGTGTACACCCTATATTAAGAATATTTCTTTCTGAATTCCCGCGATTCTATGCTGAAATATGTGCCGTCGCTGACTAAGGGGGGGATTGAAGAAAAATCTTATATATTTCGTGAAATTTCATCAATCTATCGACCAAATGTTTTATTCCGGTCGTGACCGGAAATTCAAAACCTCCAATCTGGATGTAAGCAATGGCTTTTATTAAAAATTGGACCGATTGAATGATGGGATGCTTACAATTTTTGCGTATCAATATTTGGACGGTGTATCAAAAATGCATTCAATATTTGTATTTCCGAATGGATTTCCGATGGTGCATTCGATCGCAAATAGTTCATAATATTTACCGAGCAAGACGATGACTCTTTCTTTGAAATATGACTTAAGTCAAGTAAATTCGCTGCATCCCGGTATATACCTGTATATATCCTGGCGAAGTTGAGCCCACACCATATTTCAACCGATCTGGTCGTTAGTCTGTCTGACTGCATACAACCAGATGCACGACAAAATGTTCCCGAGACTCCAACAATGCAGCGGCGCTACAAGCCTCCCGAATGTCTCATACTTTACGTCCGCTTCTTGGGACCGATGTGTTAAATAATTTTGTTGCAGCCCAAATTCTCCACCCCTAATATATTAATAATATGCTACATATGGGGGTATTAGGTAAGGCGATGTGCATATAATTCATTGGCGATTTTAAATATATTTATAACTGAAATACATCATAATATTTATTAAAGCCACACAATAATTTTCGAATTTATCCCAATATTATGAAAATAAAGTTCCTTTTTAAATCTAATATATTGCAATAACAGCTATTAGATCATATGAGGCTTATAAATAAAATTATATAAATTTATACATACGAAGCTTAAGAACTTGTTCATTATAATCTAAGTTATAACATTCTTACATCATATGGTGATTTTACCAAATTTTGCATATCAGATGATCTTAACTGAAAAAAATCGATTAACATAATAGTATTTTTTGCTTTTACGTTATAATAAATAAAGTTTTACCATGATAAAACTTGTTCTATTGCTATGAAAACTTTTAGAAACTCATAATTTGATTGGTCAAATATTAAAGTTCCTCCTCATCCATCTTCAAGTAAATTATTTATCCTTTGTACCAAATGTATTATGTGTAAAATTAAAAATTGATCCAATATTGATATCTCAATTAAAGCTTGAGATAATTATTTCAAAACGTTTTGAATGCTTTTAAAAGGTGTTTAATAGAATAGTATCATTAATTAGGGTATGTATCATTAATTAAAAATATTATACTTAAAGAGATTTTCATGTGATTAAACTCTGAAGAATTACGAGTCAATAACAATGCACGTCAAATCTTGGTTCTTTGATAATGGTTGATCTCGTAATAATAAAAGATACTAAAACGTATGAAATTAATACTAATCTAAAAAATTGTAAACCATCGCCTTTGAATTTGGTGTTCAAACAAAGATCGATCAAAGGCTTAATAGTAAATATAAAAAAAGGATCGCTTCATGAAATATATTGAGCTTTTCCAGCTCGTATTAACATAATATGCTTTAAGCTGTGCGTAAATATTATCTTGCTCATATACTCTGCAAATTTTTCGCAACAACAGATCCTTTTTATCTGTCTTCTTTCTCCGTGCGTAATTTGTTAACGCTGTGGATACACAGAAAAAAAATGTTAAAGAAACAGTGGTATAATAAATATACTCCATTCTTTGTATGTACAGCCGATTTACGGGTCTTTCTTTCTATCGCCGGGCATAAATCATGACCGGGGAAAATATTACCTGTATAAAATAAGCTAATGCTAAACAAACTGAGGATGAAATAGTGTACAGCGAAATGTGGAAAAAATCACATAAGGGTAGATGAATAGAGACTCTCGAGTGAGGTCTGCTTACAACATATATCACTGATATGCCAGATAAGATTTGTATGATCATGTAGTATACGAGAAGTAAATTTGCAATCGCTTTGTGCTTCAAAAATGTAAGTGAAATTCCATTAAGTGATATATGAAATGCTTTGAGGATATAAATCTCTACATATTCAGAGTACTCCATTCAGCTGAAAATAAATTCATTGACTGTATTAAAAATAAACATGAACAAGAGTAATTGATAAAACAACAATAAAACATCTATGAAAAAAAATTGCTTCCCCTTCATTTATCATGGATAACTTATATTGTCATAAGAACGCAGGAGCTCCGTAACTGTAATATTAAGATCGTCTATATAAATATACTATTTATAAATATAATTATTTAAAAACGAATTGGTACGTATATAATACAGCGATAGAAGATTTATGCAGCATCACTACACTGTATCTCGCCATAAAAACTTCCATAGCTTTGCAGTTTTCTCAAAGTGGCCATAAACTTACATGAAATCGTACGTCCATTAAAAGTCAGATATCTTCATTTTACTATCTGATGATTCAACTGACATTTCTCGTTATTCGCCCATTCATTTTGTGACTCAATGTCGTCCATCATAAATTCTTTTCATATATGAGTGAATTTAATTTCTCCAAATAAAATGTGTCCATATACATATAAACATATTGTAAATAACCTAATGGGAAGCAATGTAACAAAATCTTCAGATACTATTGTGACCATATGGTTACGTAAATCTATTCAAATTTCATTTAAAATATATAACATAATATACATAAAATCTCATTGAAAGATTATCAAAATTCAGATCAACTGACTGATTTTGATTTGAATTTTTTCAAAATAATGTGCTATGTTTAATACTATTTTTTGTGGAGGAATTGTATCTCTATGTTACTTAAAAATAATTACTTTTTCTTTATTTTAAGACACACATTTTAACTTTATTAATACCAGAGCGTGACCATATGGTCTTGGTAAATTAAAAAGGCCTATATTGTACAGAAAACTTTCTTAATTCATCTAAATTAATGGAATTAATTCAGTTATAACTCATGTTCCAAGTATTTATAATTATATAAAAGGGTGGGACACATTTAAGACCACCAACTTACCACCAGAGTAGGTTATCTTTAAAGTTTTATGGAATGAGTCATGATATTTTGAACATGATTTAAAATAATAATTGACTATTAATAGTATACAATAATATTAATTATTTAAATTGTGGGATTTTTGTACATTGTCAATTGTAATTTTTTCAGAAGTTTTAATTTAGCACGCGTGAAATAAAAATAATAGATAATAGTATCCGAAATTGGCCAATCATTTTTAAATAATTAATATAACTCTCTCTCTATTTTAATACATTTATCTTAAAACATCACGGGCTTTGAACGAAAATATTGTAATAGTCCATTTTCGACCTCATAGTTTTTTTTGTAATCCCATTCAAATAATGCTGCATAAATCCCAAAAGATGAAAATCCGATAGAACCATTTTTGGAAAATAAGAAAGATGTTGAATTGTCTTTCATTCAAGGCTGTTTATTTTATCCGGCGTTATTTTCGCCGTATAGGGGTTAGCATTATCATACTGTAAAACCCTTATCTTCAATGTATGAGAGAGGGTAGTTTTTTCTGTATTTCCACCGCTAAATAGTCTAATTGTTCACAATAAAGTATCGCGCTTATTTTTTGTCCAGCTTTAAGTGTTTCAAAGCGAATTATACTCTTGCAGTCCCACCAAACAGACAAAATGTATTTTTTTGTTGCCAGGCTGGGCTTAGGGGTCGATTTTGCTACCTGACCCTTCGATAGCCATTGATTTTTGCGTCGATAATTAGACTAAAGAACCCATTTCTCACCTCCAGTTATTAAATTGCCTAAAAATGGCGTTTCGGATTCCATTTTTAGTAGTTGTTCGCATGCGTTAATGCAGTCGTCCAGGTTCTCTTCGCTTAGCTCGTGTGGCACCCATCTTCCTTGACTCCACATCTTCCCGATTTTTTTCAGATTTCTTTGAACACTCGACCATGAATATCCGAGATTGGCCGATATTTTTCAATAGTTGGTGTTGGATTATTTTCGATTTCAGCAGTCAGTGTGGCGGCATCCACTTTACGCAGGCTTCCTCTTCCAGGGCAATTCTTTAAATCAAAATTTCCAGATCGAAATTTCTGGAACCAATTTTGACGTTTGCGAATACTTAAAATATTGCCCAGTACATCCCAAATATTTTAAGTTGCACAAAAAAATTAATTTCGAATAAATTCTTCATTCAGTGAAAATCGATCCATTGCAAATTGAGTTGCTAAATTTGAATTTTAAAAATAACAATTTATTCTTGATGAGTATAGTCGTCGAAAGAGCAAAAACACGACTTGAAAATGCAGCGGCCCAAGTGCAACCAGTTCCCAAAATCGGTCAAGCAATAAAACGAAAACCATTTTGGGTTCTACTAACACTTAAGCCATAAAATGTCAATACGAAAGATCTGCAAGGCATCAATTTATTTGCACATAAACCTAAATACATACTAAATTGAACTACCGTATTTTTTGCACGTATCCCGACATGTCACTAACTAATATAACTACAAGAATTTAAATATGAAATTTGCGACTATAGACGCTCATGGCCTGTAGAGACTACTTTTCTGTTACGTCTAAAGACGTCTGTGATTATTTCCGGGTTAATTATCTCATTGTTTATTTTCAGATCCAAGATATCAAGCTAAAAAAGATCTAATCGATAAAAGCTCAAGAATTATTTCTTTGGTGATTCGCTTTGTATTTAAATAGCAATTATTGTGGTTGATATATTTTTATCTGAGCTTAATTAATGACGCATGAAATTCGTATTAGTCATTGGCGATCGAATAAATGTTATTTTGTCTCGGACACAAAACAATAAGAAGTAGAAATAACGACCTCGTCCAGTTCATGCTACGAGGAAACAAAAGTACAAGATATCTTTATAACATTGCGTGGTCGTTTTATTTCTCTAATAAAGCAAGAGCTCAATATTTCATCTGGTGGAGAGTATAATTTTAGAGCAAATTGCCTTCATAAATACCTACTCAATAGACGCCTTCATTGATCGCTTTATTTTGACCGGTCATTTTGTATGATCTCGATATTTATCATGACTACAGATTGAGACTCCATTATTGCAATGGAGTTCGCTTCGAGCAATCTGGATAGATGCAAATGACAGCATTTAATTGATACCAACTCGGCTCTTCACCACATGGACGATTAAATCGTATCTGTAGTATTGGATTAATAAGAAAATTGCTGATGGTTTTTAATTGAATTTTGGCCTTCGTGGTGCTCACACTGATGGTTCAAAGCTCAACGTGATGGAATAACACGCGAAGCAACCCTCGGGCTTCCGTCGTTAATTTTCCTGGAACATTTTGGACAATGTTTCACTGCGATCAAGTTGCAATGGGGTTGCATGATGTTCGAGTGAATAAATTGAAATTCTCGAGCGTAACCCACCCTGGATTAAACCTCCACGTCTATTAACATGACACTGATTAGAATCGCTGGGGAAATTAAGGTGCAACGATAACGTTTGCTTTGTCTACGGTCTTAGCTGCTTAAATTGTAGAAGGTATCGGAAGCCGAGTCCAATACCATTAACGAGACCAACTATATCATTTTATTACTTTTGTTGAGCTCTAATCACAATTGAATGCTGCTCCAGAGTGCAGAATTCTAGCTGTACAAGTTTATCTTCAACTGCTCTCTGTTTATGGCTACTCAAATTAAATTATTTTCGTAAGCTGATGAAGATTTCATGTTGTTGTCAAAGTTTATGTGCTACATAGTAAAAATGAAATAAAAATAAAACATCACGTGGACCATGTCCAAGAAACTTCATACAAAGTGCTACAAACGATTTTTTCATATACTCTTTGTCAGATAAACACCAAAGAATGGCCATTGGACTTAAATAGATCAACTTCAACTGGAAGATTTGGTCATATATCTGCAAACTTTTTTCGGGATGAAATTTGACACTTAAATAAAACGTATTTATTTATACTTTACCTAAGTACCTTTAGGAGTTCATTCATTATTAAGATAAATATGTAAAATCGATCGATCATCTCAATCTCGGCTTACCCTTAATTTTCTACATAAATACAGAAATCATTTATAAAGTTCTTCGAGACTATGATAGATTCTCTCTTATCTAAAATTCATATTAAAATCATTTTGTCCTAACTTACCCATATGTAGGTGGTAATAGGATGTAACAACATAGATATCCCGTAACACCTCTAGATATGATTTCCATGAAGATCGCCTATAACTTATGATATATACCTTAAGAAAAAGAAGAAGACATTGGAAGCATGTTAAAAGTTTACTAATACACTCATCCCATGACTTATGCGGTATATATGTTCGTCTTTGTCAAGGGATGGTTTTTTTACTGACGACGCTCAGCCAGATGACACGTTTTAATCTTCGTTGCCAAAAAAATGGCGGTGTTACAACTATATAATTGTGGCATTTATAAAAAAACAATTACATTATAGAAAATACATTCATGCATAATTGAATTCGATTTCCGATTTGGTTTCAGTCGGCAACCGTCGGCTTATTAGATTACCACCCAGTGTAGAGGAAATGTGTTCACTTCGGGTCGTGCAAGAAAAAATGCACAACTATTTTCGTACGGTCTGAAAAGTCGTCCTTTTTTGTAATAGCTGGTAAAAATATGGTCGGCAAGGACTGAAGATAATAAATAAGGAAGTAGAACCTCCACCTGATGGCGGAGCAAAGCCATTGGGTACGCGCCAAGAATTAACTCTGCAGTGGCGTTCGTGTGCAACGTAATTGTTTTTGTAGGTGACAATAATCGTACATCAGACAAAGAATTATCGTCGAATCCTTTGTGCCATGTACGCAGAGCAATGGAGCTTAAGCAATTTGAATATATTTGAATAGACAACGGATTCTTTTCTGTTTTTGTGCCTTTAATCTAAGAGTAGCGGATGTGATTCCAGAGAAATTTCGATCGTTTTTTTATTTCACATCGAACAAAGTGTTAATACCAAGAAAATATGTTTTGCTTCTTTAATGTCTTTTATCAAAAGGCAGATACTTTAAAATATACCGATGAATTTAAGTGTTCAATTTTCATTGCGATCAAATAATGGTGTTTGCTCAAGCGACGAAATCTCAAATACAGCCTCATATTTTTTTCAGACTAAATAATCACAATCTGTTTGCTTTAAGTCCTGCGGCAAATAAAAATACCGCCTAAAGACCTCCGCAAGAATTCAAGCTCATAAATATGGAGTGTCTAGGCGCTCTTGAAACTAGTTGGTGTATAAGAATAGGCAAATTACACCAAAAACAATTTTAGGTAACAAGTTCTCGGCCATAAAGGAATATTTACACAGCCCGAATAAGCCTACATTGTAATTTTATTTCTTATTGCAAATTAGAACAAAATGAAGCTTTTAACGACCATAATCAGATCCTCCAAGGACCCATATTTCAGACGCACTGCAAGACATTACGTGTTATATAAACTTGTTAAGTGTTCAACGTTTTCTTACTTCATTAACATTAATATAATGCCCTTATAATGTTCAAACAATGAATATGCGTTGATCAAAAACATCTCCTTATATTTAAATTATATGAGAGGGGAAAATTCAAATATTTATATATATTCTGTACAACTTGAGTGAATAATATTATATTAGTAGTTCAAATAATTATCCTTCATTCGATTTTATATTATTTGGTTATTTTTAAAGCATTTTTTTAAGTTTCATAAAGAGTAAGTATCCAGATATTTGGATAAAATAGGCAATAAATCATCAACACTAATCGAAATTTAGAAAAACATTATATTTTGGGACTGTGTAAATCATATTGCATCTGCTATCGCTGAATATTGACCACGCCTTTTATTCTAGTTTAGATTTGATTGAAAAAAAATATTATTGATGAATGAAAAAATGATCAGTTTTTTTTCGAAAATATATTTTTTAACTATTTAAAAAAAATAAAACTTTGACAAAATAAGGCTAAGAAATGACTTGACTGAATTTTTTTTTAAATAGTTGCCATTTTATGATTTTTTCACCTTTACTAATTATGAATTATATTGTTGGAAAGAGAAAATCTACACAGAACAATGATGACATTGACACTGGGTATACTAAGAGAGCGATTTTGAGTCATATCGAAAATCACAACGAAAATTATTATACAGCGATAATAGTTTGTAATTAAAATAATTAGTATTTCTCTAGTTGATGTCTGGCATTTGAGATGCCAGATGCCAGAAATCCTTAAAATTAAAATCCATGGAGGGCATCTTCACTTTTTTTATGAAAGTCATAGCTTTTTTTGTGCGATTTTTCGCGGAGCGCATCTACCGCACAAAAAAAATTTAAGTGTATAAATTTTTAATTAGTGATTTCTCAATTAGATTTTTGTTTATTAAATCTATATTTGGCAATAATCAAATCAATCTATGTATTTTAATTAATTGAACAGTTTATTGAACGGTAATAAAAAAAAAATTTTCGCCATCATATATATAATAAAATCATTGTTTAGGTATTAAATCGCTCTCGTAATTTGTTTTGTGGAAAGCTTCCACGGATCCTCGTTTTGGGGCGCGTTCGCGAGATATAACGTATTAAGGGTACTCGTATAATATGCTTCGCTGCCTCGCCAATGATTCAAATGAGAAAATTCGACTTGGCGGCACGTTTGTATTACGGTATTAATTTTAAACTAATTTCGACGCTGTGATGCAAAGTTCGGGATATTATCAAATCCCGCAAAGCTTCGAAGATTATGTTGTACCAAGAAGTTTCTCAAAGCGGTTTGCCCTGAAGGATAAAGATAATATTCCGCGCCTTGATGAATTGCCCCACGAGCGTTGCACGTAGCCAGGCTACGAAAGGTTGCCGCGTCCGAAGTCGCGCTGAATAATTGTTCTGTCAATATCGATGTTTGCTTGCTAATATTCGGGATAGCTCCCATCAAAAGGATTTGCTCCTCCAGGATGATGGTAATATTTATTCATCGACGTTCCGAGGTTCAAGGTGGTGGTGATGTATGATACTCCTCAATATCAGTGCATTGAAATAAGAAAGTCTTGACTTAAAATCAACCAGACAATAGCTTCAATATTATTTTAAAAAAATATTTCCAACGTCAAGATTGATTACTAAGCTTATATAATATTAATTTTTGGCCTATCAATGAGATTTTGTCTAATAACAATATATTCATCCTCCCTTATCATTGTACTACTATGCTAAGCATTAAACATGAACTATTAATAGATCCCCTTGTTAAAATGCCAAAAAGATTCGGCATCTAATATGAAAGTTGATGATGACATACACTATAGAAGGCATCTACAATGTTAGTAATTGACCCCAATAAAGTACATTATAAATAATATTAAAAGTGCAGGATCATCAATGCGTATATGGATCACTTAAACACCACATAAATGATATGATATTCATAAATCTGAATTCTGTCATAAAGATAAATAAGCGTATATAGTTAATAGAAGTAGTGAGTGAGGGTCTTCGAGAGAATGACGATCTTCTCAGGTCATAATTTAAGCTTTTGAGGAGTGAACAAATTTAAAATCAATGAAGTCGTTGATGCTATAATCGCTTTACATCGATTACTTTCTGTTAGCTTCTATCAGCGCAAGACAATTTTCAATTCGAGGCAGAGTCAATTGTAAATAAACACTGTTGATAGCATACAGTACCACGTAATTTCTTTACATAAACAATACACAAAAAATCGGAACAGGAACCAATTAAATTAATAAACACTGTCAATAGCACAAAATATTCGGTAATTTATTTGCGTAAACAAATAGCACACTTAAAGTCGAAATCATTATTAGTCGATACAATTGGGCTAACGATCTATACAATCGCGCGATGTATGCAGGGAAGCTCTCCATCTCTGTCTCCTGAACAAGACTACACTGTCTCTCTGTCTCTGTCTGTCTAATAGTGGAGGGAGGTCCCAGACCCTGGGATAGTACTCCTTTAGGAGTTATGGAGCAGTTTTTTTCAAAAGTCACTTCACTCATGTTATATAATCAGATATGAAAGTTAATGCACTGATATATTGTCCGAATGAATTAAAATGCATACTTAAACCAGTTAACTAAATATTATATTTATAAAAAATAATTCGGATAGAAGAAGGAGATAAACATTTAGCAAGAATAGAAGCTTTTCTTATATCATTGATAAATATAAAAGCAAAATAATAAATGTTTACAAGCTCATAGAAATTTAAATTAGTATCAAATGATCTGGTGAAATATTGTAATTATTTATTTGTAATTTGTTGACCTGAAAATAGTGATATATTCTCTTTACAATAATTGTGGTTTGAATGAATATAATTTTAAAAAACATAAAAGCCATTTTGATGATGACTTATCAATCAAGAACAAGTAGAATTTAAGGAAAGGAAATCCGGAATGTCATTTAAATGACGACAGAAATTTTGATCAGGAAAATCTTCAAGCTTATAATAAAATATGTATATTTTCAAATTTTTCTACTATTTATTTTATTTTATGAATCTTTATATTGATGTAAATATGCTCAACATGAAGTTCCTTTAATAAAATTGATTGAATTGAGCTAATAATTTTGATATGTATATGTAAAAAATTTTATCAATGTAAGTACACAATAAAGAAATTGTATCATCAGATGTCTAGATCTAATGAACATAAATACATACAAATATCTCCCCAGATCTATTTTAGTATAGTTGGAAAAGGTTTTTCCTCCGGATTTTCTTGGAATTCTATACGTATACAAAGTACATCGTCAAATGTCTATTCTGCCGATTTGGTCCCACAAACGACTTACTGTCCTACACGCCAACTAAACAAGTTTAATTCAAGTTTCTCAGGATGCCGCTATATGCTGTGCTCGCCCAGAAATGAAGCCTTCAAGAGCAGATGTTTACCAAGTAAACCGCGGAATTGGGAAATTAACTTAGGGTCCGTGGCCGACGGGGAGACCGAAGGGGTCCAAGAAGGATGGGATAAGGTGCCCCCCGGCTGTATACAGTTACAACCGGGATAAAATTGGAATGCTCGGGGATAGAAGAAACCTAGACAAAATTATTAGACTTGATATGAATTAACTTTGCTGTCCTTGACCGCATAAATATTAATTAACATCTATCCAAAATTAAATCTGGATCAATAGATGTTTAATATCGATCTATTATTTTAGTGTGATAAAAATGATTTTTTATTGTAATTAATGCTATATTTAGGAAACAGCGTTTTGGCAAAGTTCCTGAGCTTAAAGCTCGCTTTATTTTTGTAATGCTCAGACGGCTTGATACCTCGAGTAGCGGCTTAAATGGGATCGGACTTATAAGTTGTTTTATAGTGAAAGCAATCTTTTTATTTGATAAAAAGAAAAAATCTGCTGTTATATTCCATCGTTTATCAAAAATTTATTTAATTTATAATACGCTTAGCGACATTTTTATGGCAAATATTTGCGATTTTATTTAACGATGCATAATTTCTCATTTATTAAGTCCATAGCACTATGAAAGTAAGCTCGCCCGATTCGGAAATGCTATATTTTCCGCTCATGAAGTGAAAACTTAAAAAGATTTCCACTCCAGGACCAAAAGCTAAATGGCTTCTTTTTACGGTTAACCTTTCGTGGAGCACATTTATCCGACAACTGACATATCACAATGCAAAAATAACTCCACCGTTTGTAGGAAACACGCCAGCATTCATATTTCAAAGAATAAGAAAGAGGATTCATGTCACAATAACAAGTTTACAAAAGCTCTACGGTTATGGCACAAAAGCTAAACAATAGAGAGTGAAGCTTTAGCGATGCGAGCTTCGTGCGGGTCGCTCATACTATATTTATTGTCATATCGAAGCACAAGTCTATTTCGAAAAGTATTCAAAGACTTAATATTTGCGACTTACTATGCGAAATATTATCCTATGTGTTTGAATTAATAGTAAACAATCACTGTTTATTGGCCTTCGTTCAAATTCAGATTGTGGGGGGGAAAATCACCATACCGATAAATTTGCGGGATCGGAAGTATTAATATAGAGTGCTTAGACTAGGGCTAAACTTAATTTTTAGGATCTAAAATATAAATACTAGGATTAAATACAAACCTATAAAATTCATGATAATTACAGATTGCTTTTATTGCGCGCAAGGCTTCAATATCAATTATTCATATAGTAGTCAGTGTTGATTATTAAATTTGAGATAAGTGTAATAAATATGCGAATATGGAGAAAGATCAAGATTTTTTTAAAAAATTATTACCCAATAAAGAAGACTGCGGAAATGTTATTTTAAAACGATCGCTATGGTAGCTCGTTGTGTATCAATTCTAAGTGAATTTTGAAGAGCTATCTATCATAAATATAAAAACATCCAATCCCCTAAATTTTCTGATACACCGAATCAAAATCAATTGGATACAATCAAATTTAAATCATATTTCCAGCAGCATAATAACTCACTATCTATGTGATTTTCTAGCAAGAACGAATTATGATTTTACAACTACACCCTACCTATGATATAATAAAGATGGCATTGTATGAAACACGTGTGTGAAGAACTGTCAAATAAGTAATGAGTGATGGCATTTTAATGGTTTTCCAGTATAGAAGGATAGCAAGTTCCTTCGGGTATTGTGATGGAGAGCCGGATAGGGAGCGACGAAGGTGGTCGGGAGTGCATAATGCAAGGGTAGGCGTTGAAAGCTCCACGTCTTAATATTAACTTTTGTATAGAAGCGCGATCTTTAGCACTAAACCATCAAGGATTAGTTCAATGAATGACGACGCATTTCCAATTTTCGCAATAATTTATTAATTTTGTAAAATAAATTTCATTCAAAAAAATCATCTCCCGGCTTAAAACTCAATAGATTGCATCAATTATCGTATTCAAAGTTCGCCTCCATAACCTTAATAAATCTTTCAATCATCCCCAAGCGAATTTGGTGCTTATTCATGGCGCTCGGGATTATTGGAAATCGACTGGATTTAATTTCAAAATATTAACCATAAAAATGTTATCTTAAGGGGTGGCTTAATATAACAATGGCGCAGTAAAGTTAGCAAAAACCGCATACTTCCCTCACTTCCACTTCTTCCGTATCCCGGATTAATCCCTTCGGATTCCCCCTCAGACCCCGCATCGTACTCTTCGTCCGAAATGCTCTTTTGAGCTTCCGCTGCAGATAGACAGATGGCATGCTATACTGCGTCGTTCCACAGTTGAGAGATTTTATAAAGCTTGGACAGAATATATGCAACCCTTAATAGCATAATTAAAATTATTTTTATCGAACGTCATTTCAAAACCCTGTGAAGTATAAAGCCAATTCTAGTGCTTAATGCAAGACTTCAATGGATGCATTGGTAAGATAGTAAGATAATTATAGTAAGATAGTAAGATAATCAATTTTGACAATAGTATGATAGTAAGAATAGTAAGATAATTTATAATCAAATTAAAACTAATGATTGTATCATTTTTTTGCACTTCAGAAATTTAAGCAACCGTCTAGGAGAAAATTTCTCAACCGAGACCATACAATAGGTAGCAGCTTTCGGTGGTTGGTTAGGGTGTGTGCTCTTCTTATCAATATCCGTCTGTGGCGCTAATGCCGCGCTAATCTACCGAGGGTTCTCCACTCGCACCATTTATGGAGGATGGAAGATATAGAGAAGCTGGAAGATGGATACCGGCACCATCCGATGGAAGGTCTCGCCTGGAGCCTCCAGTGATGCGCGCAAAATTAGCATATGTGCGTACATGTCACCGCATCGCATGCATCAAATTGATACACCCATCCGCAAACATCTTAAGGGACCCTCCCTTAAATATGCATGGCATGAATAAAATTACCCCACATTGAATAAATGCGTTAAAAAAATCTCATTATATCTATAGGGTGATGCGGCAACTTATCGGGGCGTTATAAATTATCATTAATGCGCGTGTGTATATTTGAAAATAAATATTTTTTTATATAAATTAACCCTTCATCCACTGGGTCGCAATCAGTTCCAAAGCAACAAATTGAATGGATTATATATGCATTAGACCGAATGCTACTTTTTCACTTAGGAAAAAAGGTTTCCTACCCCCGATAAGGCTTCTGTCAGGCCTTTGTTTCAAATCCGCCATTAAGTCACTCGTTCATTAAGATAAGACCACAATGTGATTAAATAATTCCGTTTTATAGAAAAGGAAAGTTTTCCAAAAGAAAGAATTTATCAATATATTTATTTTATAAAATTATCCAATATTCATTAACACCTTAGGGGTGTGATCTCAATTTACGATTTAAATCAAAAATACGCAAAAAAATCTATATTTTATTAATCACTTATGGTTTGTAAAAAAGATTTTTCACTGCATGTTCCAATTCATTTCGATTCAATTCACATTCGAGATTAGATTATATTCATTAAAACGGATGCTTTAAATCTTGATTTGGCGCTGGTGAATATTGTACCGTGTTCGATGGTTCACAATCAATGGTATTCAAACTTTTTTTCTGTTAGAATACTTATGTTGTATTTAAAAAAAATAATCATGTTATTCTTCATACAAAATTCACAAACATGGTATTTATTATATTTAACGAAATAATGAGCTTTAGTGAGCAATCTTATAAAAAAATCTCAAAAAATACCTTCAACATATATATTTCACGGTTATAACGAGTGCCAAAAAATATATATATTAAGTATCTTATGATTAGGCGTATTATTAGTTAGTATTCAATTAGGCGCCTTTTCTCGTGAAATATTTTTGATTTTTAATATATGATATGTAGGCAGTCAACTAAGTTATATATTTTTTTAGTATAAAATTAAAAATGTAGTAGGGTTTTTAGTTAATCTTTCAAATTTTTTATCATTTTCTTGATAATTTTTACCCCAAAAAAATAATTTATTTACACAAAAATCTAAAACTTTAGCTTTATTGACTAGATAATATTATAGTGAGAAACATTTCAAAATTTCAACCAGATCGATCAACAACTTTTTAAGCTACAGCTGGCGAACATTTTGAAAATGCAGTTTCGAAATAATCTCGTTTAAAGTTTCAACGCGATAAAACTATCAATTTTAGTGATTTGCCGATCAATCAGTGATTCCAAACGCATATAATAGATCTTTAGCTATATTGTTGATTTTGATTATCTTCGAAATAGCTGTTGTTTTCGGGCTATGCGAGCTGCTTTTGTCTCAGAAAGACTCTTACGGTTCTATCTCGCTACCCGCGATTCATCGGTATTTTAAGCAAAAACTTTACAGTAGGTGCCAATAAATAACTTCAAAATGATGCTATAGTCGTTATTAAATATTCTAGCAGCAATGTGCGTTGACACATTGATTTTTACACCAAAATGCAGGTACTTTGGAGCCAATTGCCAAACCGTCGTATTAAAACATTCATTAACATTTTGGGTAAGGCCATCCAAGCATCTTTGAAGTAATTCATCTCTAGACAAATCTTTATAAATTGGTTAGAGATGCTGTTTTGTCTCTTGTCCAAGAAATGGAGTCAAGTATTCAAGCTTTGAATATATTTTAAAGCGATAACTTTCTGCCATTTGCGCCAGCTTTTGACTCCAGTCGGGTTCTCATGATAATATCTTTTTTTTATAAATTCTTCGAACTTCTCTTATATAAACTGGTACATTTATCACTCATGAGTGCTCATTAAAACCAATAAGTTTGCTATTATTTATGGTTAATATTATATTTTCTAATGCATGTCCGTTTAATATTTCATTAGGTAAATTGATCTAAATAGGTTATAGTGGCATGTAAAGTTTAAGAAATAATTTTGTGAAATATTTGAGAAACATTGTTCTGTACAGCATGACCCGGTTAGATAACAAACGAGCCATGACATGTGAAAGAGCAGGATTAATCCATTCGATTTTGTCACAATTTGTTCACTGTTTCAAAAAATCCCTGGTGTTATATTGTACCTGAAACATCAACAACCGAAATGCTTGCGAGTCTCAAAAAATATGCGCTTTTGGACAATAACATTCCATTATAATTAATTGAATTCCGAATAAATTCGTCCCCCATGGCGGAAATGGGGTAATATTAATATAAAAATTAATTTTAATTTTTTACGACGACATTCGCTGCAGATTGGAAAGATATTAGTCTTTATTGGAAATTTCTTGCAGCGCAAAATTTAATTTATGTCCAATACCGGTACGCGAAGAGCCGTTCCTTTATTTTCTTCCATATATTACCATATTAATATCAGAGATTCGCAAAATTGAATAATTGAACGGCTTTCAAAAACCGAAGAAAATTTTCTCATTTATTATATGTTAAGTAAATGGATTTTACGTGCCGCCGATTTAATGTCAAAGTTAAATCGCCCAGAAAAAATGGGTATTTATCGCAAAACTCAAAGGATTTTTCCATGGCGCAGATTATGCGTATTTAGCGATGGTCTATTGGCCATCCTGCTGTGCATAAATCCGCTCATTAAATTTTGATATAAATTCATGAAAGCGAAAATACACAACGGGATTGCATAATTGGTCGATGAGCGAAATCGCATCAAGTCGCATTAGCTCGAAATGGAGTCGAAGCTTAATGCTTTGTAAAAGCTCGTGTTACATACGCAGTGTAATGTGAAATATTTATTATTTGAGGGCTGATAACCTGTTTTGTGCGGGAACGAATCCTGATGTTACTATTATGAATCCCTGCAGATATTCGATACGTAAATAGATAAATAAATAAATATTCGAGCGTTACGGTTCACGTAGGTCGCGGCATTAAAACTCCGAAGGTTTTACAAATCAGGGGTGAACTCATAGTTTTATATCCTCCCCTTTGCGTTCCACGCAGGTCCTTGCATCGAAGGGTGATCTGTAATCTTCGTGAGGGTCGCATTTTCCTCGATTTCCTGCAAAGAAGGCCGGATATTATGAGCCAGTTTTTCTCGTTCCCTGGAGATTTTTTCACGCACATTTTTTGATAAATAACGCACATATTGAAAAAGACGGCTTACGAAGTCTCATCTGTACTTGAAGTGAACTTTCAAATTACTCTCCAATTTGAAATTTAAGAAAATTATATAATTTCGTGTATACCACATCATATTCGATATTTCTTAGACAATAAACTAACGTTATTACTATACTTAATGTTGCTTCAGATATAAGAAGCTTGAAAAATGTTATGGAAATGGGTTAATAAGCTAAAAAAAAGCCGTTCAGTATCATTGAAGACTGTAAATACACGATTCGATTCTATATCAGCATGATTCGTTTAAACAGTTTAAAAAAGGAAATAGAGATCTCAAGAGCTTCGCTCGAAAAGGATGATCCCAAAAATTAGAGGATGATATCCTGAAATCGATGGTGGAATCCGATACTCGTCAAAAAATCCAGAAATTATCTTAAAGGCTGGTTGTTCAAGATCTACAGTTACAGATTAGTAAAGTTGCACGAACAAGGAATTTGGGTTCCCTAGGAATCTGTACATTTCTTCTGTCTCGGTATGAAGAAGATCCGTTTTTGTGATGAATTGTAACTGGAGACAAGAAGTAGATGCTATACAATAGTCCTGTATTAAAAAAATGATTTTCTTCCGGACAAGTACCAGTCCCAAACTCTTAATCAACACAAACAATAAAATAGAACCTTCTTTGAGTGTGATCGTATTTTTCTGCAGTTATTTATTGTAAATTTGTCAAATTTTTGGTCGTTATTTATTATTAAATGAAAAAGTTATGAATATTATCGTTTCATGAATATAAACGAGTCTTATGAAAGCCTCAAGAGTTAATCGGCTTTTTGAATGGCATATACATAGCAAATTTGATATTGATTTTCCTAATACCATTATTAAATATTTCCCGAGTGCTCAGAGATTTTCCGAAGGATCTTTTTTTTTACGAAACTTGATGTGATATTTATTTTTGATGTGATGCGCAGCCATAAAAGCCCGGGTCGTCTTTACTCCGGACTTACAAAATAGAAACCACCTGAAACAAATTCGGTATTATTGACCTATTAGGAAAGGTGTCCCTCTGCAAATTTCACGTGTGTACACTTCAGCCGGTCAGGAGAAACTTTGATTGGTATTTTCCAAAATAAACACATAAACAGAGGTCCCCTGCCCATTCATGAATATCAAATATGTCGCCTCCCCCGTGACAGGCTGTTAGGATTTGTTGGAAATACCTGTTAACGGGGTTGGCGCAAAGTCGCGTCCAAAGTTGGGTGAAATTTTCCCGGAATAAACAATTTTATTATTCATGGACGGAAAATCCTTCCGTGGGAATGTGTTTTGCGACCCATATTCCTACCGAATGAATAAATAAATAAATAAACGAAGAACGATCGTGGCCGACCATTGAGCAGTCTCTTCAGACGTTTAAGCAGCTCTTAAGTGATTCCAAAAGCTCAAACTCCATAATTATTCATTTGACAACATGAATAAGCTTCATGGATATTTTCCAATGTTAAATTACTCTAAATTTAAAATAATAGAGTCGACAATGGTCATTTTAAACCCAATCCTTGACGTATTTTTTTACATTGAGAACATGTGATTTTCTATCAATTCTACATATTTATTTTAAAAATATTGTTTTACGTTTTATAATTCATCTGTATCAACAATCTGCCGCATCAAGTAAGACCCACCCAATTTTGATCCCATCCATCTGACAAGCTAAGAGGTATTTTCTGGATTAAGTTTCATAGTTAGAAATGGACATGCATACAAATACACTTCATTCATGTGATTAATTTGCATAGATCGGTCTTAATATCTATTTTAACTCATTCACAGGCACCCCATTTAGATTCTTCGTTTGTTTTGATTATCCACGCTTTTAAGCATGTCAAACATCTGTGTCAGATAGATAAATTAATCTAGAGTTCCCAAATGTATTCCATATATGCTTATAGTTTTATTTTTAAGGATTAATTGATACTTCCCTGATTGATGGATGAAAATCTGATTTGCTTGACACAATTGCTCTTCGTCGGTTGTTAGATGCAAAATAAAAATATGTATTTTGTTAAAAATGCATGTTTCCTGAACCGTGTTTCAATACAAAGCGACTATATTAGATTAAGTCAATCAATTCTGATTATGTTCCGGATTCCGGAAGAATTGCCATATTATTTATCTTAAAAAAGGCTTTTTTTGGCATATTTGTGTTCCAAAATACGAGTGTACTATTCGCGCGCTTACATGAAAGAGGACCGACGAAAAATTAAGCATTCCCACCGAAAACAAGTAGTACTTAGTTCTTTTTTTCGAAGCTATTATTATTCATTTCTGCTTTTTGTCATGTCTTTCAAGGCCGTCCGTTTTGTGTATTTCCTTTGTCTGAATTACCTCCGACATTTTTCACAGATTGTCCGGAGCGTAAAATAAATGATGTGAACAATCTATTATTACGCAGATGGAAAATACCGTGCGTAAGATTTTCTTTTGATAATTTTTCGGCGGAAAGCTCGATTTTCTCGCTTTAGGACTCTTTTTTCGAGTTCGTATTCCGTATTCTCAAATTTACTAAAGTTTTCTTCGAGAACAAGATCGCAGCGGGACTGAATCGGAGCGGAAAATTGATAGGGAGATCAAAAGAAAACATTGCGAAATATTGAACATATCATGTTTACCCATGTATCGTTAACTCGGCAACTGAAATAACGACATGATTATACAATATTTGGCTGAGAGTCTGGATGAAAGCAGGAATTTTGATTTTGAAAACAACAAAATGTTTGCCCCTACTTACTATACACTAGAGCAGGGATGCCCAACCTGTCGATTGCGATCGACTGGTTGATTTTACAGCAAAATTAGGTCGATCCCGAAAACTTTCGTGAATTTTGAAAAGAATATATATATAAAAACGGCTTCAAGTCTTGTTCTATGACTCAGTCAGTTTAGACTCTAATCAAGGCTCAGTCAAAGGCTCAGCTTAAGTTTGGATTCACGTCTAAACTCGAGTTTGGATCGTCTACGCCTCGTATCCGCAGCGTGCTCAAAGTAAAGCGAATAAACATGCTGTAGAGAAGCAATCGTCTTTGATATCAATCACCATCTGTGGAACATATTAGCTGTAGGATCTAGCTGTGGAAACTAGCACAGAAGCTAGTTTGTTTAATATGTTTAGTCAAATTTTATAAAACTAATTTGCCTTCACATCACTTTACGGCTCATCTCTTACGAATTTAATTTGAATAATAACTGGACAATATAATCAAAAATATTGGCAATAGTTTTTTTTATTAAAGGATAACTAAAAAATAAATGTAAATTAACTTTTTGAGATCGAAATTTTCCACATATGTACAACCAACTATATGCAAATTCAATTTTTTTGTTAGTAATATTAGTTTTGTAAATAATTTAAGTTTATAAAAATTAAGACTAAACACAATTTACACCCTTAGATTTCCATATAAAAAGGATTTTAAAATGAAAGATTTTAAATAGAAAAATAATGATGCAATGTTTTTAATTTCATTTGCTATAATTATTAGTGCAGTTACAATTAAAATAGTTATATTTTGAACAATATTATTTTAAAAAATTAAAAGGAAAATCGGAAAATTGTATTGGTTCAAGTATAGACATCTATGAATGAAAATCGCCTTCATCGAATTAGTTTGGCTTTTCACCGCAATTGGCATATTAAGCATTAATTATTTTCAAGAACCATTTTAAATATAAATTATGAAATAAATCATCAACAATAATTTAAAATTTAAATAATAAAGCATATTTTTTACATAAAAATTACGACATAAAAGTTTCAATATTTCATAATGAATTTTTATGATTAACTAATCATTTTTTCGCTAATGAAACCATAGCAATATTTTTCGAATGGAAAACTTTCGCCATTCAATCCTTTATTGCCACATTGCAAAATTACTCCAAGTTACGTCAAAAGGCTGATTTTTACATTTTGATTGGATTCCCCTCCCTCCATACTTTTCATCAAGCCCAATCCTACGCAAGGCTTAAATGTATCGAAACAAAATTAGAAGTAGCGATCGATACATAATGAATGTCTGATCGAGGAGTTTCAATTCGCATCGTATAAAAGAAACGTAATCGATTGAGTTCCAGGTTTCAATTCCGTCTATTTCGGCCGGCGATGTGTGCGCTCCGTATTTATATACGAAAAGTGTCGCTACAAATAACTAAACTAATATAAAAAGGCTCAACACTTATATGAAACTAAATTGTATTTTCAGCCGAACGTTGCGCTCGTTATCGCCGGCGAAGAAAGTGAGTATAAAAAATGACAGATTTGTACAAAGAGCCGTGCCCGGGCGTGGGGAGGGGCGATTGGGGGAAAAAAGATTGAAAACTATCTAGATTTGTGACAAAAAATAGAAAATAGCCTGTCTATATGTCACTGTCACCAGAAAACACTCTTGATGGCGGTTGTCGGAGGGATCTGATGTGATGTTCACTCACACTCGCCAAATTAGAGTAGTTTCCGGAGATTATACGCAGACGTGGTGCTCCAAGTCTTGCATACCCTCGAATGGACTCGGTAGTCCAGTTTTTGATATAGTTATATTTTATTTGAATTGCCAAAAATATAGACTATTTTTCATCAGCGACTTCACTTACCAAATGGATCACATGTGACCCATGTACGTGTACCAGCGCCACGATAGCATGTTCAAGCACATACATCCATATGCTCTCATTACTAATACTAATTTAAAAACTGCATTTAAATTCTTTTTTACAGTGTAAAATTATTTTTAATAGCAGAAATTTAAAATATATTGATTCCAAAATTATTTTCATGTGGAATTTGAATAAGTTATTTAGGTCACACGTCACATTATTCAGTAAGTATCGTAACGCCTTTGTTTATCCGCGAAGAATCAAGAGCAAAGTAAGGCGGACTATAGGGTGGTACCCACGAGGGTTGGCCGGACGTTTTGTCACCGTCAGGCAGACGGGATGTGACGCTTTGTTTCTTGACTGCCACCCTCTTCTGGCGCTCAATTTATCTGGAAGGAAACAAATCACACCGCCTAGCCACTAAGAAAGGTACCATATCGCGACTCCGAGTGCCCATTATACATTATCACTTTCGTCACGCCGACCAGACTTTGATATTTTCGTCTTCAAGGCGCCAGAGTGGGTTAACAACTGTTGTTTAAAACTTAAATACTTGCAATATTAGCTTTAAGCCTGTTCTATATAAAATCAATTCAATCAAATAAATTAATATACACTCAACATTGGTATCAAAATTCATACGTAACATAAGATTGGGAATCCAATTTAATTATTTAAACAGCATTTTCATTTGCCAAATGGAAAATTTCAAAGATTGATTCGTTTTTCATAAACACAAATGATCAAAAATATTGAAAACATCATCTGAGAAAAGAAACCGTTTTAATACGGATTTAAAAAAAAAAACACACAAAATGTCAAAATGAAACTCGGACGTCTATTTACTCTGAATTTGCCATTATTTGCGGAAAATTGATAAGCCTTTTTAATTTTTTAGTGATATCCAATTTTTATGAAAAGTCACTCAAAATCATCTATTTAACTATATACAATTTAAAAATATATTTTTTATTCTGCAAGCAATTTCTATAAATTTTTAAGCTTACGAACCAAAAAATAGGCTTTAGATAATTATCTTGGGAAGGCTTAAAAAAGCAGATTATTCTAGAGATATGCCAGAAGCTTATTCGGATATTTATTGGGTTTTATCAAATTTGCGACTCTGAATTTTGTTTATGTTCTTATCTGCTTAAAGGCAGGTTTATCACTTATGATTTACGATACTTATACATACTGAAATTTAAAAATCATGAAAGAATTTATTCAGTTGGTTGTTCCAAATTCTTTGATATTGGATAATCGATTTTTTTATTACCTATAAAAACAAGTAAGAAGTAAAAAGTTACAAGATTCCAAATATTTAATTTATTACTGATCTATTATTGAGATTATATGACTCTTATAGGACAAAAATCACGAAAATTGATTGGTTCGGTTGTGGAAAATGAAATCCGAGGAACGCCTATTTTCAATACAATAATTTAATCAACGACCGATCCACAAGCAATTTTCGTTCGTGTACATCGTACCGCATAAACGTCACGAGCTTTTCCGCCTGCGGAAAAGCCATGCTTGATAGAATTTATTTTATTAAATTGAAAACAAGCGTTGTGAGCAATAACAGTTTTCCGGAATTTTCACGCAATGCGCTCTGAAAATAATGAACACGTACCGCTCCAGGAACGAACGGTTTTCAGCACGAATCGAAAGAGAAGTAACATCGTCGGATGAGAATTTAAAATTAAAACATATTTATTCGTGTCATTTTTGGCAATTACACGAGCATAAAATATTTAATTATTTTTGACAACAATTAAGGGATCGTACTTCATTACATAATTTTCGCAATCCGGCAAACAGGAATCGAATGCTGAATCCAGATGAATGTTTTTGCTAAAAATACCGACTTTATTTTTGTTCATATAAATATGAAATGATTTCGTCCCGAGTCAACCGGAGTGAAAACAAGAACGAATAAATTAACTCAGTTAAAAATAATTCCCTGATCGCATTTCGTCCATCCAAACGAATGCCCAAATAAATAAGATGAAATGATGAGTCGTAGGCGCGTCACCGGACGAAAGCTGTAATCGAGGGAGAGCTTTGGGCTGAGCTTTGGGGAGGCTTTTGGGGGGCAAATAAGCCAGCTTGCGCATTGTTCACATGATTGAACACAGATTCGCAGATAATTACTCTTTTCACTTTGTTTTGGCCCGTTCGGGTCTTTTGTGGGGGTGAGCCGTTATTAGTTGCTATTTACGATGCATTTCAAGGGTCGCTTTAATTATTTGTGACTTTTGCGATAGTGCCAATAAATACTTTGTTTTTAATCAACGAGCAAAATCGAGCAAATAGAACATTATCTAATTATAAATAGAGATTTTTTTAATGAGAATACAAATCCTCATGGAATTGTTTACTTCTTTGAGATGGCATAATTTATATCGAATCTCTCAGAAATAACGCGCTGAGTGCAATATATTATTCAAAAGATCTCTGTATTTCAAGTTTTAAATAATCCTTTTACGTACTTATCTCTTAAAATAAACATAAATATACCAAGCTGGAATGAAATATACTTAAATGGCAAAATATTAATATTTGCCTTCATAATTTTAAAATTGCTCATAATATATCTTCATAATTGCTCATATTTTTTTAATCACCATCTATATACCTTAATATTTTTACCATCAATCATTTTTTTCTAATCATCTAGGATTTGCATCATAGGATGCATTCAATTTTTATTGCAATTTATATGGATTTTAATTATGATCATTTGCGATCTTAAATTAATTTAATTATTCCAGACATATGATCCTAAGATATTCATATTCGCCATAGATACTGATTCAACTCAGTAATATTTGACATAATAAAAAGTAAGTGTAAATTGATGAAAATTTCAATGATGAAAAAATGCAGGACCTACATTATACTGCAGGATACTCCGAAGAAGTTTTCGGAAATAGTAAATCTACGAATTGATAGCAAATATTAAGATTTAAAATAAAACCACGTCAATGTCGCATATTATATATTAAGCCTTAGGGTACTTCTTATGAGGCATTCCATTTGTGATGAATTTCCCCATAGATTGAGACGCGTTTAAAGGCTTGCAAGCTGCCAGAAGACATTTTATCGGATCACACATGTTATTAGGTCCCATTCCTCATTTTGTTGAACCTCAGCAGGGCATAAGTCATGATTCGTTTGAATATTCGTCAAATTGCTCGGACGGGAAATGTTTTAGCGTAAGATCGCGCCGCTCCATCTTTTGTGAAACGTATCGGAATCGGTGAAGTGTAGTGAACTGTTGATAAAGACGAAAGATGAAGAATGATGCTAAGGGAATGTTATTTATTATTCCCTTTCATTTTCCCGGTAAGCCTCCGTCTATCCCGATGCCAATCGATTTGCGATGTTTGAAGACACCAAATTGAATATCTTCCCGAAAAGAAACGTTTTCGTTCATCTCCGCCGTATTAAATTTCATTGAACTCGCTATACGCAATCTTTTTCTCTCATGAGAGAAATATATTTTACACAATAATGACTTTCGTCCCTCTTTTTGGGCTGTCGAATGAAATTAGCCGAGCGTTAAAAATGTGACTCAGAGGATATCTTTCCTATGAGATTACTTCTTTGCGTCTTGAAAAACGCGGCTTCAAAGAGTTAAGCACGTATATAATGTTGATGGACGTCGCTCATTTTTATCTGGATTGCGTCGATTGCCCCTCATTTTAGCTGCATGCATATGCACTTAAGATGCATTTTTTTTTCATCCTCGCAACGACTCAGAATCATAGCGGGGGCTAATGTTATAACAGTGTTTTTAGCACCCCCTTTCGAGTCCGCTCACTGCTCGTGGAAATATGTCTTCATAAGATTAAAACCAATGATTAAATACACTTCTGGCATTTCGTCGAGCGTTGTGATGGTCGCATTTACGTGGAATTTCTTAATTTCGACGGGGGTTGTTTTAAATTTTTCACATATATTTGAACTCTTTGAAAGGCCTCCGCGCTATTCGGCAAAATGGGAGTCAGGGCGTCGTGACGTATGTAATTTGTTAGTTTTAACGAAAATAATTGGACATTTCGCCCCAGCGACTAACGGGAAACATCCCCAACCCTGTACATACCATCCTTGTATCAGCGGGTAGAATTTTTCGACAGAGCTTTTTGCGCCATTCATTTGTTATCGTTCTTCCTCCAGCATCGGCTCCATTGGCATTTCTAAATTAGATACTATAATATTTAAAGTTTTAAACCTAACTTCATATTTATTTTTCTTAATTGCAGCATTTAATAACTAACAAATCAATCAATAATATGCAATTAAATTCAATATGTATTTTTCATCATCGTCCTATAAGCCTGAAAGGTATCAATATAAACTATGAATGATATATTTTATTTATTTATAAACCTTTATTCAGAAAAATAAAATATTACAAGGTAAATTAGTGTATCAATATACACAATTATATTTTAAAAAATGGTTTAAGAATTTAAGTCTTAGATTACTATACTTATATTAATTACAAATATAAATTTTAATTATTAATAAATAAAACATAATAGTAATTAATTTATTTTATATATAGGGGGAAAAGAGGAAAACTTAAAACCCTTCTGCGACATTCCTTAAAAACTATCTTACAAACTAAAAATGAAATAATTCAATCAATCAAATATCATTCATAAATGGCGCACTCATGACAGTTTTAGGTGCTCATGAATCCCGGGATTGATAAACGTAATCCCGAATAATTCGGCATTGAAATTTTTATCTAACAGAAGTCGTACACCTCGCCAGTACGATGAAGGCTACTAAATCGAGATATTCCCGCCGAAATCTGGACGCTTGGAAACAGTGGCGTAGCTTCTAAAAGGCGAGCTTAGACGACGCCTAGGGGCAATAATTGTCTAATATATGTATACATATATAGAGTACATATATGTTTTTCAAATTCTTATAATAACCTTTCCCTACCGGTGATGTATTTACTACACCTCGACTCTAATAATGGGAATATCGATATGAAATATAATAGATACGGAGTTCAGAATCTTTTGTATTCCTCCGTAATATAATTACGAATCTCGTCAAAGTATTATAGTATATAAATATTCATCTGCAGCGACGAAAATAAATAATTTTTCGGGAAATTTGGGAATTTTGCGATTTTTAGTCTGTGTGTCAATATTTTCCACAATCTGGATTAAACCCTCAATCTAATACAATAAGATTCTAGAATCTAACCCATTATAATAAAGCTTGATGGTATTATATTATATTTAGGAAAAAAATTGAATTAATGCATTTTTAAGATTAATATTTTGGTGACCTTAATGAATTTTAAAATAGAAGTTTTAAGTTAAAATTAAAACGTAGCAAGTTTCGCATAAAATCTTTCTATTTTTTGTACGATTCATCAATTTTTTTACAATAGCTGATCCTCCTCTACTCTTCTCTACTCTACATAAATCCTACGCTTTATTTAGAGCTAAAATATAAATAGACATATTCATAATCATTTCTAAGCCCAGAAATGAATTGATATTTGCGCTTTATGCCCTGGGTTATTTTTTGAGTATATCCACACCAACAGCCACCATTAACGCATGAAATCTCCCTAGTACACGTTCCGTTTGAATAATTCCGGTTACTTTCCCGAAATTAAAATCCGTCAACGAAGTGCAGTGGCTTGACGTTTAGTTATTTATTTGTTTTCCTCTTTGACAGAGCAGTGACTGCACCCAACGGTTGGTTTCATTCAGCGATTTTTATTTTGCTCTAGCCCTAAACCTAAAAATGATTTATGTGACATTTCAAACGCGAGTTATTGAATGCGAAAGTCAAGCCCACGAGAACGTTCATAATAAATGAAAATCCTTCGTCGTATATTTACACACATGCAATGACCTTCGCGAAAATATTTTTCACATGTATGTTTTTCAATAAGCATGAAAATTTTGCATCTATTTTGAGTGGTTCCCGAGAAGAAATTGAAGGTGTACAATTTTGACTATGTGAAGATTTTCTTCGATGTTTACAATCGATCTGCGACGCCTTCGGCGCGGTTGTCCTTATTTATAACGACCCCTGCCTCTTTCGATAGGGGTAGCTTTTTATTTTCTCCCTTTATATATATTTTCCGGTAAGGCCGCGCTCTAATTAACAGAGTGACTCAAAAACGAGCTCGGAGCGGCCCTGTTTGTGCGTGTCTGTATTTAGCCGCGCACAGCTCTAATTGCACAGCAGTACGTGGAAATAATGCGTTTCCTACTCTGCCATTGTGGGTGACATAAAAACGAAACAACCCTTTAATTGTTTTGCATCGTCGAGCTTTAGGTGAACTAGACCAAACTATTTCGAATCAGCAGTATTTCACAGTTGGAGCTCGGAGAGCTTCTATTAAAACATTAACCCGGATTACGATGGGAGCTGTAAAGTGGTCTGTAATTAAGTTTCATCTGATAATATATATATTTATAAAAAAAAAGTAAAAATGTTGATGATTTCAATGACATCTATTAAATTTAAATACTCATCATGAACATCAAATTGTCCTTAATTTTTTAACGATAGATAAACCGTAACAAAAAGCGCGTATAATAAGACTTTTTTAAATCAATCAATCATTTTGCTATTTTATCTGAAATTCACTTTATCTCAGCCGGCTCAGCCTCAATCACTTATTACTGTTTTTTAAAAGACAAATTGAATGTAATACATTTTAATATAAATTTATGGTGATGCACAAAAAATAACAGGTAGTCGACCGATAGTCTTGGCCGTGGATGTGCTCTTCTCCCTGATTGTCCTACAGTCCCGTAACTGCAATTTTTTTCACCAGTAACTTAAGATTTTGGCTAAGACAAACGCTTTTTCATCACCACCTGACAGCAATGGTAGAAAATAGTAGGATTAGAGATTCAGCCTTTTTTGTCAATAAGTCTTTTGCGAGGGAGAAGATGGGTGCAAAATAATTTACAGCACAATGATAATTCACACTGAAAGTAGATTTGGAATATATACGCAATAAAAAAAATACTACAAGAGTTGTGAAAAGGCTTTTAAAAATATATAATGGATCATTTGTATAGTAAATAAAAATGTACTTTTGTATATTATTAATATATATTATATATGTGTCCATAAAAAATATAAATGAAAAAGAAGATATAATTGTATCATATATAAAATATCCGTCGATGGAATAAGGTTGAACTGTTTCTATTATTTCACTGATAAATTGTGGTTAAATATTTCTAGCATTCATCCTTTTTGCTTTATTTAACATCATACATCAACTTGTACAACGTAAATCCTGCTTAATTTTGTTAATTAGAAACATGATGGAAAATAATGATGCTTCACTACTTGGACTAAACGTCATAAATTTGACTTGCTTGATGTATCATTTTTCTGCGTTAAAACTCATTTTGCGCCAGACAGATAATAATCCTTTGATAATTGTCTGTCTGGAGTTACAAGGGTGAGATATTAAAACTGTCATATTTTTTTAACAATAAAATTAGACGAAAGGCAGCATCTAATAGCAGCTTCGTGCGAAAGTATTGAACCGCTGGGAACCATAAAATAAAGAATCTCAAAATATATTTTTTCTGGATGAAAAAGCATCCTTTTTGCGGCCATTTTTTTCCCTCTGAAATCTCCTTGTGAATTTGCGCGGCTGTCAAAAGAGTATTTTTGTGTTACGATCCAATATTAGAAATGTGTCGTTGAAGTTTTTCCAGAGGGTACCTAATGACTTTCCTTTACACGGCGAGCGGTCTTCTGAAGGGCGATTTGCGGCCCTCAAGTGGACTTGCCGGCAAAAATGTTTTGACGCTAATGAGGCCTTGCCTAGCCCTCTTGTCGCCCTCTTTCTACCCCTCTGTATCAACCACCAGTCGACTCAAATCTCTACGCAATTATTTATGATCGACTCTTTAAAAATATACATTTTTGATTCGTATTTATCTGCAACATTTTTAAATTCAATCCCATATGCAAAATCATCATGACGTTATGCAATCAAATCATGTTATTAGTTGGCGTATTGCTTGTTTACCACATTAATAAGTGACGAAATCTTAATGTTCGTTCCCGGAGATAAAATCAAATAATCGGCGAATCTCCAACTCTATTTGCGACGCAGCCATTACGGTTCAGACTCAAAGCTTTAGAGCTGAATTTCTTGTGATCAAAAGGCGATGTCGGGCCAAAGGGGGAGCCATTAATTAAGTTTATTGGTGTAATCTTTCACGGAACATCTGCGGAATAAAATACGTTATAATATCCCAAATCGCATCTGCGCTTTATTGGCGGATGTAACATCAGATAGACGACCGGGATAGATGGGAGGACGCGAAAGAATGCAAAAAAAGGTTTTATTTCACCATTCAGGTGGCCATGATGAGTAGTGAAAACATGAACTACGTGACCATTTGGAAATAAAGCTAACTTCTATATATATATAGTTGTATAATATATAAATATACCATTATCTAATCATCATTTTAAATTAGTATTATTGCCAAAAGTTGATGTTATCATTTATTTGCTATATGCTGAAAATCAATCATAAAACGCCAAACAATTTTTCAGTTTGCTCTTTGTTGCTTTTATTTTGATGATTTCCTAAATATATAAAATATACATAATACAAAAATAATATCTTCAGCATTTAAAGCGTTCAAGTTTTTATATTAACTCTTTAACCTACAAAATCGTTGCAAGAATTTTTGTTAAGATGATATCGGATAACATGCTTTTGTTGCAAATTCATTGGTGTTTCCTGGAATAGATTTTCAAACAATAATTCTCGATTATTAAAGTTATCAATTAATTTCATTGAAAATATCGAATTCTGTATATGAGCTAAATTGTATGGCAACACTACTTTCTTTGAACTTAGAAGCTTTTATTATACAGTCGACTAAAAATTTAATTATGAAAAATGTACTGAATTTTATAAGATAATGTAATTAGTTTTAACATTAAGTATATCAATGCCAGCAGCTTTATTTTATCTAATCGATTGTAAGCATACAAATTAATATTGTCTTTTGACATACTAATTTTTCAATATATAACACCACCCAAATACTATTCCACCCTTCACGTAATGAATTCTAATTTATATATTTTTCCATTTATTTTCATTAATTATCACTAAAGTGGGTATTATTATCTCCTTAGAGACGCTTGGGTAATCATCTTAAGAAATGTTGAAGGAATATTAAATGAAGGATTGATATCCTCTTTGTTAAATTGGATTTTAGCATTGAAGAATAGATCGCTGATTTACAATGAAGAGAATAAGTTAATTGAAAAGTCCTTCAATGATCCACCGAACCGTATATGTAAAAAGACGTATATTTGTTGTTTTTATTACTTTTTACATTTTTTTAAACGAATATCATCGTAAATTTATCTTCACATTTAATTTCAATGAGATAAATACTCTATATTTTTATTTTTACGAGCAAAACCTACCTTAAGGCGTCTTCTCACTTTACAAATTTAAAAAAATCGATTTTTATTTTATTTTAAATTTTAAAAGTACATATCTTCAAAAATGTTATATCGAAATTTCATAAAGATCGGACGAATCTAACTACATTTTTGGGCGACCGTTAGGTGATTATCTGAGAGCACCCGGTTGCATACGTATTGTTCAGACTCATGGTGCAAGTACAAGAAAGTGGTGAAAAACAATCAGATAGAAACTTTTAAACATCCTTCTGCTCTAGCTGAGGATATTCACGAGGTTTTGAAACCAATTTATGAAGATCTTCGGAGGAAATACCCAAAATAACAACGAGTGTTTCAACAGCTATATCTGGGCAATTTTTCTGCAACCAAAACTTTAAGCGCGTTTATCTCAAAACAAGGTTTTTCGGTAGCTTGTTGATGAAATTTCGGAAACTATCCAGCCGATTGTCATGAAATATAAATAACATATTCTTCATACTTATGGCTATAGCACATATCATCAGATTTTTGAAATTTTGATTTTAAGTAATTTTTTTTTACCAAAAACTGCAAAAAAAACGCGTTTTTTTTCTACTTTTTCGTAAAACGTGCGTCATTTTGTTATTTTCGCAAATATCAAAAATCTGATGATATGCGCTATAGCCACAGATATATTAAATCTAAAACTGTTTTATTTTTTTGTTTCAAATGACCCATCTCGGAGATACCATCAACAAGCCACGAATATAACATTTCTACACGGGTTTTTCGATGCTACTGTTTTATTATAATAATTGTTCAAAAAAATTTAAAAAAAATTTTTTCATTTACTTGAAAGATGTGTTTATTACATAAGATCCATTTTATTTCATAATTTTTAGCAAAAATCCCCGAAAAAAAATCGTGAAAATAGTCTATTTTTGAGGCGCCTAAAGTGAGAAGACGCCCTAAGTTCTAGTGTTTTTGTCTTGATAGATTCTCATTATTAACCTAATGAATTTATTGCCATTTATAAAGCTTCACTTTTTATTATGATTGTCTATTCAATTATATGACTATTGAATTATAAAACTAATCCAATTTTTCTATTGCTATTTAACACTGCCGAAATAAAGTTATAATGCGAAAATAACCGTCCTTCTTCTGATTTCAAATTTCAATTTATGGCAATATGGGTAAAAAATTTCAAAAATATGATTTTAGAGTATGTGCTGATAAATTGTCTTATATCTTAGTGGAAACATGATATGATCATTTTTGGGTGATAAATCATGATATCGATTTCTTGATGTAAAATCAAAATTTATTACCGTCATTGAAGGTGAGAACTGAAATAGGAGGGCGTTGAGGATGAATTTGTATTGAATTATCAAGGGGGTACAGACGTGCATAAAAAGGGAAACACTGGTTTAAGCCGTGTTTGTGTAAAAATGCAAAATTCTTGCAGCTTCATTACTCTCAACCGTCGTTATTCCTTAGTACATTTGGCTCTTTTTTCAGCCGGCTTCCCAAAACTTTTCAATTTTTTGATGCAATTACCTCCGCTTCAAGAGCAATTATACCGACGTTAGCGCACAAACGTAGATTTTTTCAGCAACCCCACCGGGTTGAAATTAATCAATGCTTTTGAAGTACACATAAAAATGTGGTGTTCCTTTGGCTGCGCCCTCTATATGCAATTCATGCTTACTAATTGAAAAGTTCGTTATTTTCTGGCAAACAAACGAACAAAAGGGAACTTGAAATACAATTATTATCATTTCATGACCCTTTGCGAGCGGTGCACGGACCGACTCGTTTGATATTCTTTGCGTTTAACGTTAATGTGAACCCCTACAAGTTTACATATTTTCAAATCTACCAACAAAGTAACAACTGAGTTATTTTAAAGTTTGCGGTGGGTGGGGGTGGTGATAAGGAATTTCCAAGAGGCTCGAGTGCCGCAGACGAAGCCTATTGAAACTTTTTAAAAAGAGAGTTTTGCACTTGAAAAGCCTTTGTTGCAGCAGAATGTTATAATAATGTACTGATTTAGTGCCCTCGCTTTGCAGTTAATATTACTATGAACAAGTATTCGTATGGAAACAAAATGGCTGATTTTGGCTTTAAGTACCATTTAAAACCTACGTAATGGAGCTTGCCACTATATTTTCATACAAAATGAGATCTAGGGTTAGCCTGAAATATGAATATTTTTATATATGATCTAAATCCTAGAATAGATCCAGGATTGTAAAATTGTGGGAAAAAGTCAGCATATAATCGTATTCTAAACATGGACCAAAACCGATAAAGATATTGTTTTTTTGCATAGAATTATTATGCAATATCAATTTCATATTGCATAATTTATTGCCAAAATGGATGTACGTTTTAAGTGAACATGTACAATGTTTTTAATTAATCTGTAGAATTTTCTTTATATAAGGGATATTTAGCAATATTGGGTGAATATATCCAAAATTAATCCAATTGTTGAAGTTACAAACTATTTATTAAAAATAATAAAACCTATATAATATATAATCACCTACTCGTGTCTCGATACAAAATTAAGTTCTATAGAAGTATCAAAATTTTGATTGCTTTCCAGTCTCACTAATATTGTAAGGATTATGATTCGTTAATATGATGGTTTTAAAATATTTTATTTCAAGCATAGTATATTAAAAGTTGACATAATAATTTAAATTGTTTTGTCATAGTCTGAAACATTCAGGAGCTGAAGTTGGCATTCGAGCACGCTTGATAATGCTTCCGGGAAAAAAGCAGATTAAGTCTCTACAGAACATTTCACCTGACTTAAACAAAGAAAATAAAATTTACTACTGTTCCGCCTTGCAAAATAATTCAAAGTTTAAATTCTTCTTTAACGGCCCAATATACTCTTTTCTTCGGAGCTTTTTCATTTATTTTTTCCTCTCGTTCGCAATGTAAACCATTGTTAAATATTGCTATTTCCGTAAGCTACGGTGTTAAAAGTTTATTATTTTCTTGCACTAGGAAAAATAAAATATATGTTATTAAGGTTCCTTTCCTCTGCCGGGCAAAAAGTTGCGAAGGCCCTAACCGAAGTATCGAACAAAACCGCTGAGCCCGCAACGAGCTCCAGCAACATTTTCGCTTTAGCACTCACTTTTTCGCCTCGTATATTTTAAAATCCTGTTTTTCATACGTTTTTTCATCTTGGTATAATTGTTTGATTATGTTGGTGTACGTGGGGCGGCTTCAGTTTTCGCGCGCATACAGGGGGGTGGCTGCGAATCTCGTTTTGCGCCAAGACAACTTAATCCTTTGATAAATGGAGGCCAACGCTCCTGTACTTATTACGGTTACCTTAAAATAACGCAGAATTTTAATTTCGTGTTTCTTATGAACGAAAACATAAATAGAAACCGGAACTCATCTCCGAGGCTTACCGTGCAAAATGGGAAATAAGTCCCAGATATTATGGATTCCACTCTTATCTCCCGGTCGAGGGCGGACGCGTATATCAAAAGTTACGATGCTAATATAAAAATGTTTAAGTCTCACTGCTTGAAAGACTTAATATGGTCTTGGGATGTTCCATTATGAGAAGAATATTCAAAAGTTTGGTTTCGATATATGCGTATTTATTTTGAAATAGCTTTTGCAATATATATTCAGTAGAACGTCAGTTATCTGGATTTCTGATTTTTTCGGATTGTTCGAAATGAAGCATAAAATATATAATTTGCTGATTTTCATATGGATAATTGTATCCAATTTTGGTCACGTGCATATTACAAAGTATACTATTTTTTTATTGTCAGAAGATGGAAGCACAGAGCAAAAAGTTATGAAAATATCAGGAAATACAGAACCTAAAAAGTGTATTTTTATATGATTCATACAAAGACGATCAACTGGACAGCCAATATCTGGTCCATTATTGTGTGAAAAGTAATATTTTTCAATACAAAATTAAATGGAGATTCCACCTTCAAAGCAAGTTCGGGCTGGCTTGAAAAATTCAAAGGACGATATGGTATTAGAGAACTAGGAATTCATGGGGAAAAGCTTTTTGCTAACATACCTTCATCAAACACATTTATTAACACATTGAAGCTAAGTCTTTCGGTTGAATATGATCATCAGATAAAAGCTTGGAGAAATGGTGAAGTTTTTAAACGGTTGTATGAAAAACAGTTCATACCAAAAGTGAAAAAATATTAAAACTCCATAGATAAAAGAGGAAAAACATTACTATTACTATACCATACACCCATACATAGAAAGTTTAAACCAAATCGATGAAATGTTTACTGAAAAATTCTTCCACCAAATGGTACGTCGGTAATACAACCAATGGATCAGAATGTAACAGAACCATTCAAATGTTTACATATAAATCAGATGCTTCGACATTTATTGCTAGCAGATGAAAATAATGGAGAAACAGTTATCAGCTTCCACAAAAAAATAAATTTAAAAAATTGTTGCTACATCGCAGCAGATAGTTAAAATTCTTTAGATGTGTCAATTTTGAAAAGACATTTAGTAAGTTCGAGTTACGTGACACAACCTGATATAGGAGACATTTCAGAAGCAATAGCACAAATTTCTATATGTGCTGAATAGTTAAATTGCTATGCAAATGATCCTGGATTCCAAATATTTAATGATGAGGAAATAATTAAAGAAATATCTACCTAACAAAATCGAGAAGACGAGGAACAAATTTGCGACGGGGAGATATTAGTTTTATACATTTTGAAGCTTTTTAATGTTTAGATGTCACTAAGAAATAGCTTGAGAACCAAGAAGTGAACAACTATATATCTTGTACGTAAAGTATTCTTGATTTGGCAGCTTCTAAAAGAAGAGCTAGCTTGAAGCCAAAATCGATTTTTTAAATAAAAAATAATTAATTATATGTGTTTGTAAATCTATCAGACTACTTTCCGTAGTTTATGCAAAAGATATGATAAATATTAATAATTGAGAGTGAATTGGATTTTTTTGGTAAAAAGGGAAGGAAAATATGTTGATATGGTTTAATATTAAAATTATGATTTCATAATAGTGCTATTAAAATATGCTTTATACTTACAGTATCCATGTTCATGGTACAGTATACGATCAAAAAACCTAACCGAAAATGTAACTATCGAACCAAAGCAAATCGAAAAGCATCAGATATGATTTTGTTTGCGGTATTTAATATTTGTTCTATTATACAATTTGCTCAGTGATTAAATAATAATATTCGGCTCAAAGCATTTCACCCCTTCCAGTGTTTATCGACACCCCAAACGCCAAGCGTCATACTAGGTGAAAACGGCTCAATATTTAGCTCCATAAAACTGACATGCATATATATTTTGATGTAAAAAACGCTTGCACATGACTGCAGATTCATTTGTATGCACCGATAAATGCGTGCGTCAGCCCCCAATGCATTTGATAACGTCATTTTGCACGCCTCAATAAATACAGGATGACCACCTCGCCAATGTTTCAGATCTATAAATTTCGTCCAAATTGGCGTTTGAATCGGGAGCAATAAAAGTTTTTTGTGGGATTACTCAGAATTTATTCAAGCTTGTTTTTTCTCGTCATATGGAATCACCAAGATAAAAGAGAATTTATTGTCATTTGTCCGAATGCTGTGCAGCCCGATGTGAGTGATGGGTGCATTCAAATATGCGATTTCACTTTATCTCATCGGCGGGATACGGCTTAACAAACCAATTCCAAAATATAATACACAGAAAAGAAATTGTATTTTTTCGCTTTGAATTCTGGATGATTGCGGAAAGAATGGAGCAAAAATTTCGCGTGGAAATACATAGAAAAAATGCATCGTTAAATCGACATTTCAAACGATATTGTGCCTTTCCATATGCACTTTTTTTCGGGCATATATTAAAGTCTAAATTTTAACATATTATTGCATACACGATATTGGAAAATGATAATATTTTGATATATATTGGGATTTAAAGATCCTGGCGCTAATTCTACATTCCTGTTACCAGTGCATGCGTAAAATAATTTCGTTTTATTATTGATCGATTCCTGTAAAAAACAATTTTACCTTTTTTCATCCCGTTAAATGTCGTTTTCCATGTTCCAAATAACATGATGGTGCATGCGGAAAAAAATAGCGTCACCTTGAAATAGAAACGATCGAACAAATAAGATATTTTTAATCATTTGCTTGACTTTAGTTGATTTTTTTTTCGACTGGGCAGATCAAATGACTCTCACATGCCCGTACACACGCTGGAATACAAACATGTCATAAGTACGAAGGCGTCCATTTTTTTTATCTCACCTCTCCAATTTCATTAATTTAATGTTGAAATTGATTTCAATGTATTTATTTCAACTGACGGAACAAAATATAGCAGTGGAAAATATATAGATGTGAGATTAATCAGCATTATTGTTTGAGCGATGGGCTACTTTCAAATCCGGGCTTATCCCCCTGCTGTCAGTCTACCCTCCACTCAAACTAAATGCAACGTCACCCTGAAAGAAAAATGCAAGTTTCTTTGAGGAGACCGAACTGTCGGGGGAATGGAGACCAGAGACGATCGTTTGACTCTGGGCGAGGGTCCAGCTTACATATCAATCATCACGATTGACTTTTCGCCCTCCGATTTCATACCCAATTTATTTCTTTCCATAGTCGACTTGCGCTGCTTATTTTCTTAGTTTGTCATCCCACCCTCGATTCTACCATCCAAGAAATGATTCCGTTAAAATGCTCTCTAAATAACTTACAGAGGTATCGATTTATCGGACACCGCAATAAATTATCATGAAGGGATGTTAATTTGACATATTAAATTATCATAGAAACCAAATTTCCCATGAATATATATAGGAAAAAATGCATCATCATTGTTTGCCTGAATAGATATTTCATCACAAATTTATTATCATCGGAAAGATATGGATATGATTGATTTGCCCAATCCCCATGATAAATTATTTGAAATCAGCCATCACCCTAATAGAACATGGTCTAATATGAATATTTATGCACATAATTTTTAAGGCCAGAATCTAGTTTCGTTCAGCAGATTAAGTCATATATCTTCAGTCAGCAATGGGGTAGTTGATTGAAAATACAGGTCACCTCAAAATATTTATCAGGGGATTGTCTCACAATAGCGTGAAATAAACCAGTCATCGTCTAATGGCATTCGCATAAAAGTTGAACTTTTTTATGCGCCCCATAATAAGATCAAGAGGGGAGTGAGTTCCGATGCTCCGACATCACTGCTTGTACTCAAACAAGGGGTGAAATGAAATGCGGTCTGTCATTATAAATAGGGTAGATGTCTCGTATGACAAAAGGGAGAAATGCACTTCTTCGCCACAAAAAAATGAAAGACGCTAACGTCTTCAAGTCAGCGACAAACGAAGAAAATTAGTAACTACGTTAAGGGTGGATCAGAGAAGGGACATGATTATGGTGGAAAATTATCGGGGAAAATTCTGCAATACGCTTCAAAATAAGGTTTTTTTTTCAGCATTTCCACACCATGCATAAACCATAAAAAATATTTCATTTTGACAGTTTTAACCCTTAACACCTACATGTTGGCCATATGTGACGTAGCATATTTTTTGAGCGACCCTTGATGAGGGTCCTGACAAATTTACGCAAGTCGCTGCAGCTTTTTTATCAAGTGAAATATTACATAAGGAGTATTTCAACCCCTGTGAAAAAATATGAATAACATATACAATTTTAAAATAATCATATAATAATCGACTATAATGTTCATTTAATTTTTGCATGCACAACACAGTGAATTTCTTTTTAATTTCCTATTTCTTTATTTTTGGAACTAAGATCCAAATAGCTACATGTAATGGATTTAAGTAAATTGTCCCCTTGGTGAATAAACAAATTCAATTAGACTTAACCATAAAAAAGATATGGTCGACTCACTTAATCGAACGTCGGTCAATTACTTAGCGGGGGGGTTAATTTATGGACTTTAGTCTTATAATAACTAACGGGTTGATTATTTACTATTACTTGTGGATGGATGTTATAACGGTATGTTACAGTCAAAGCCTGAATCCAAAAATAGTTTTGATTGTAATACATTATTTACTAAGCTGTATGAAAGCTCAATGATTTTTTAAATGGGTATTTCATGAAATTAAAAGCTTATATAATATATCATATCAATAATCTGTTTGAAGTAAATATAATGATTTTATTCATACCAAATCTTCGTTTTGCACGATTTTCTATTGCACGGTTTTGAAATAACACAATCACATGATTTGTTGCAGCCATGCATTATCACACATACATATTGGCTAAGTGTACTTGCCAAGTACTTGTACTTGACTTACTTAGTCAGTCTTGTATACTCACTTGACAAGTATCTATTAAAATGTTTAATTTCAGAATACTATTCAAAAATATTTTTCAATTTGATACCAAGTGTATTCAGATCCAAATAAAGGTTAGGCCAACCGATTTTTTTATTTACTTAATATTACATATAATACATTTTCAATCACCATTACTGGCGAATGTTTCATCGAAGGGAATACGTGAGAGTGGACGTAAAATAATAATAACATAAATAAAAATGTAAGAGCTCACTCGGGCCAAACGGCTCAATTAAATATTAAGGCTTTGACGGCAACAAATAAGTATTCAGGGCTGCGGAACCAGTGAGGCGTCACATTTATTACTCGCCTTACTGACGACCCAAGGAAGGTCTGCCGATACGACAGGGGTGGAGAATGGCGATAAACGTAATTGCCCAATTGCCAAGCGGGCAATCAATTGTAATTGGACTTCATAGTAGGCAATTTAGATATTGCCACTATATAAGCGCTGGCACACATGCTTGGGCCCTACACATATTAGCACCCCCTCTCCGCATCCCTTAACGAGCAACCACCCAAATTGCATATTTTTAATTAATTGCAGCATGCATCTTAAAACGGTGTCGTCTGAGATGCCGTAGCACTCAAATTTGTATCGCCTCCCTCTGGAAATTAGTGTTAAATTGCGTTACAAATATTAGCGACTCTCAAACTTTTAATTTATTTTCATGGCGAAAAATCAGATTTCGCACGAAAAAACTGTGATTAAAAAATTAAAAAAGCTAAGGGTTGATGACACAATTTATTTTTGAAGACTGGTTTTTTAATTTATTTATTCCAAAAGTAGAATAATATAGTAAACAGAAAGGAATTCCATTTAATATACTTTTAATACTAGACAATGCACCAGGACATCCACCACACATCGGAAATTTACATCCTAACGTTAGAATCGTGTATTTACCCCCTAATACCACAAGTATTTTGCAACCCATGAACCAGGGAGCTATTGCCATATTTAAAGCCTATTATTTAAAAATTACATTTGCTCAAGCAATACTAGCGCCCGACGATGAAAAACCGTCTAAAGAATTTTGGAAGATTTTTAATATTCACCCTGCGATTAAAAATATATTAAAGGGATGGCAAGAGATCACATCATCGTGCATGTATGGGATATGGAAAAAGTTGACTAAACACTAGAAAATGAAATTGAACACACTACAAATCTCATTGTAGAACTTTGCCAGAAAATTGATATTAATATTGATCATGAAGACATAAACCAACTTATAGAAAATGATTTGGAAGATCCTACAAATGAAGAATTATTATGTATCGAAAATCAAAGGGTTGAAGAAGAGACTAAAAAAAAGATGTTTTAATTTAACACAATTTAAGCTACATATTTTGTATTAAATTCGACTTACGACCAATTCGACTTGCGACCAAAGTCCAGGAACATATCTCGGTCGTAAGTCCAGGACAATCTGTATATAAATCATATTCATTTCAAAAAATTAAGCTTGAACACTCATATCAAAATGAAACTCGGACACTTGAATTATTAGCCCGTATTTATTAATATATATATTTTTTTAACATAAAAATAGAAAGGACTGCCAAAAGCCAGCTTTAAATTAATTTAATTATTATATAATTTTGCAAATTAATTAAGATTTGTAAGCAAATGTTTACTTAAATCACCAATATGATCATAAACGTATGGAACATTATTAAGATTGATTTTATTATTTTTAAAATAGCACTGATATTCTATTAATCTTATTTATAACATATATAAGAAATTGATGCTCATGTTCCCATGGGGAAGTTGTGGTTGTGCCCCATGGGGACTCTATCTCTAATTGGCAGAGCGACCCGTGTTGTTCCCCTACGCACATTTGTAGAATCCCCCGACTATAACCCTGCACCCCATTGAAAAAGCAAATAAGGTTTTTCCTGACATTTTTACAGTACGCTTTGAACTTTGCGATGTCAATGAAAATAATAGGCCTTATATCTAATTATGAAATAATACTAATCGTTATAAGCAACAAGAGTAAACATTTTATATATTTCGTATCGAAATCATTTAAGCTCGCTTTTATAAAGCATGTTCATGGGATGAAATCAAAATCATATTAAATAACAGTAATCTTAGGGCGGAGTTTGTTTCGGCGGATTCGAAAAACTTATTTGGAGAGCCCCTAATCGGGGGAGCTTTGCGGAGAGTCAAAACAGATTAAGTAAAAGTTTATATTACACATTGCCGATCTGTGAGAAAATTATAAACTTAATTAAATTTATGCAGACAGACCGCAAATATTGTCTCGACAAACAAGGAGGAAATTGGCGTGGTGAACACAGGGCGGGTTCTGTAAAGGGCATTTTTGAACAAATTAACGCCGCCGGTCCGGAGGAACTGCAAATATTATCCAGTAAGCAAAAACTCGTTACGAATTCATTAGGCGAAAGAGCTTTCCAGATTTTGATGACCGGCCTAGATTCTTAATTTCTCCAAATCGACTTCATTAAACACATTACAGTAAAACGATGATCATCCTCGTGCGATGTTGTAAAAAATTATGGCAGTATAAACAGCCGAGCTCCACAACTGATACAAGGAGCAATATTAGCAGTGTAAACATAAAGCTCGGATGTTTACTGCATGAAGCTTTGTAGCCAAATAAAGAAATATGTTACTTAAAGTACAACATCAAAATGAATACCGGTAAAATAGCACATTTCAGCCCAGGATATAAAAAATAACTCATGTTGAAAATTTTATCAATCATTTTGATTTATGTTAACCACTGAATAAAGTGGTTTTACGCAACGAAGTTCCTAAATTCTCATATTAGGACTCTCGCTGTATCAACTACTTTCTGATATCTTTATATATATTGTATATATTGACAATAATACGACAACTATTTTAGATAAATACTTAAATCATTCATATGGCAAAAAAGTTCTAGGAAACGATAGTATTTTTTTTTGTGGTAGCTTTTTGCAATCCCTTTTATGAGATCATTGCCAACCGTTTTGACATGGTTTTCATAGTGAATATATGTTCCTAAGGTACGTGCGCCACAATTTAAAAACTACTGTTTTATTTACATATATCTATGCAGAAAATCTTCAGGCTAAAGGCACTCAGATAATTTAATTTTAATCTTTGTGCTGTTTTAAGAATCATAATGATTTTTGCTAGGATTTTACAAATTTTTCGAAACTCACTCAAACCCTAGAGGCACGTTATGCGAAACATAGCGGTTCAGAATGAGTTGAATTAGTTAAGTGAAGTATTAGAAAATTTTGGGAAATCATCCTGAATCCAGTTACACTTTGATTTCCTGGTTCTAAATAATTGAAGTTGGGCAGGATCACATATCACTTTCGAGCTAAACTTGATTTCGAGCAACTTCGAGCTGACTTCGAGCAACTTTGAGCTGACTTCGAGCAATTTCGAGCTGACTTCGAGCAACTTCGAGCTGACTTCGAGCAACTTTAATTTTGCATACTTACAGTTAGAATCATTTAATAACACTAAAGATTTAAACAAATGTATTATGAAAGAAAGTTTGCACAACTCTAAGCGCTCCTACCTGACCTGACTCCCTAGTTCACAGCAATTACCGGCGTGCTCCTAATTATGCGTTATAATTTCGTAAATATTTCATATTCCGATTCTCTTCTCTTATATGGTATACTCTCAATATATTATACTTTTCGAAATACGTATTTAAAAAAAAACTTTTTTTTCAACGTTGTAAAAGGTTTGCCCCTCTTAATTAAAATACGAATTTAAAAAATCACTCATTAAACTCAGAATTCAGATATAAGAACCTAAAAAAGTAAGTTTAATTGATTAATGCACTGATTAGTTTAGTTAGTTTTAGCTGAAACCTATCTAAAGTCAGAATAACAGTAGAAATGCTTTAATAGAAGATTACATCTTGAAATATTATTAAAATTCAATGCATAATAGTACAGTAAATGTAAATAATATTCTATAATATGAAGACAAAGCATTAATTAACATTTCAAAATTTGTGAGAATTGCAGTCAAAAAGATTGAAAATAAAAATGTACTACGTACAATAAAAATGAAGTTCGTTTGATACTTACTTACAATTAAGTCCTTTTAAAGTCATTTTATGAACGAAATTTATAAAAGATATCATTACTAATGAGGAATTTTATTTCTCTGTTAAATATTCTTGATGTGAAATAATTTTGGATATTTAACAGAATTATTAAGATTTGGATTTGAAACCAAATTATTTTCATCATGATTTTGACTAATGATATCAGAACTCTTGGTTTCCTTATACTACCGAATTTTATAATTTCAAGCTCATTCTCAAAATATATTTGCACGCAAATATTTGCTTTAAAAATAATCGATAAATATAATTTAATGATAATTTTGTGTCGTAAATTATAAGCATCCTTTATTTGTTAATGTAGCACATCTGACATCCGATATCAATGACTACAAATATATTTACGCGATAATTGAATTCTTCGCGCAAATGCATACCGCACAAATTACGATTAATTTATCTATCGATATACGATTTAATATTTATTGAGATTTTATTTAGATTGATTTTTAGAGTCAGATGGCAATTTTTCATAATTTTCATTTTACTCTTTAAAATCAATTTCAAACTATTATTCTGAATTACATGAAAGCTGAATTGAATTGCTACAATATAACAAGTTTGTTTTAACAAGCAGCTCTTGCGTCTGTGTGCCTAGTCCATCAACGGGAGTCGATTCTCCAGGGCGATGTTTTCTTTCAATATCCTCGATATTTCTCGTGTACATGTATCGGCTTATGGACGCACGGACATCTCGAGGGTGTATCCAAGACTTCGGCATCGACTGAGTAAGGAAGGACCGGTCATAATACCGGGCCTGAGTGTGTTTGACAAGAAGTTACACACGAGTCCCTCAAAGGCCGGGCACATTCTGGTGTGTTTGTGTTTGCCAAACGCTCTCGGCGACAGACAAAGAAACATCCAGCGGCCCTCTAGACAAAGAACCGAAGTTCCAACTTGCCTGATATACTGATCACGGACTGTACGCGTCGTCGGAGACCAGCCCTGCTGTCCCTCGGGGACATGTACACGCAGAGGGACAGACGAAAAATACTTTCCTCTCGACTCTCCTGTTATATAGCACCACTATTTACGGACATGCAACTGCTTCGACTTTACAAAAGCAATCCTCGGAAAATTTCCTTTTTGTTCTCGTGTCCTGCAAAGAGCTTTGCGCTCTTTCACTGTCCCTTTTTCTTAATTAAATACATACAATAGATATTTTCAAACAAGTAAGATTTACTTCCTAATAATAAACATTTTATTCAAATTTTCATAAATAAATCAAAAGATTAAATAATAATTCTTAGCCTGCAGCCATATAAGCCTTATTGGGGGTCATTTTTTGAAGGGACTCCTGGGAATAAACAGCTTTGGGGCTAGTTTCTGAAGGAGGCTACATCAAAATTTCCCTTATCCATAGCTTTATTCCATCACCGTTAACTATTTAGAATGCCATGTGCTTAATATGTATGGTTACACTTTAAAACGAAAACATGTGTCCGTATAAAAAAATTCATATACATAAATTGAATATGAAGATGAAAATGAATGATGTTTTATTATGATAACAATTTTATAGCTTTAAAAAATATTATTGTAAGGCACCTCCAATATATTTGAATCCAAGTCACAAGTTTAATGATTAAATCAATGGACTGTCTACATCTTATCATATAATTACAGTATTATTGATATGATTTGCTAATTTTCTTGTTAAAAATATTTTTTTTATTAACATCAGAAAATTATATACGTAAAGGTGTCCGAGTTTCATTTTGACATGAATGTTGTTTTATTAAAAAAATATTTCTAATTAATAACTCAAAGCTTATGGCACTTATTTAGCATATCAAAGTATCGAGATTCAAAAAGAAAAATGCGAAATTTTCAAGTGATTTTCTAATATTTTTTCCGGACTCAAAGAAAAGCTTGAGGGTCCAAATTAAATATTTTCCCCTTTAGTTCAATTTCCTCTTCCGCTCATACGGAAACTCTCTTCAGCTCGGTATAAAATAAAGCAAGCATATCAGCTTTTGAGGAAAAAAAACTTTCCGCAATTCAGTTCGGTTTGAAAAGGCTTTCACGGAGAGTCTACGTTACATTTTCCACTCGCATATAATTGAAGTCTTTCAGTTCTGCTGCAAGTCAGTTGAGAGGCCGGAGCTCTATCTGCGCTAAACGAGGAAACTCTTTCTCGGAGCACCTAAATAAACAGTGGTTTTCAAACGGTGGTGCGTGGGTGCTGTGCAGACTAGGTTTTCGAACCAAAAGAGTACTTTTCCTATATGCTGCAATCTTCAATATTTAATTACGTTTTCATTCCAGGCCCCATCTAAATTTCAGCCTAATTAAATATGCTGTAGATGTTTTAATACAAAGCTTCACCCATTATATTTTGTCTCTAAAAAAATAGACTTGTTTCCAGTTATTATTTCCAAGACTTGGAAAATGAGTCAGTGGGAAAAATTTCGATGGAGGAAAATGATCACTCATTTGGAAAAATCTGAAGGGTGACAAAAGAAAACTGGGTCACTTAATAGCGCGTGGCATCGTTACCAGCAACACACAAATAACCATATACACGTGCACACACATTAAAATATTCACAAAGCATCCCCTAATGACAATCATACATATTCCCCAATCGCTTTCTTGGATTTTTTTCTAAATCAGTATTTCATAGTTTTCTCATAGACAAATTGCGACCTGAGCTTCCATAGTCTGAGAGGTCTAATTTGGGATTCATCACACGCCATCCGGAAAGTCCATAAAGTTGCGGGTATGTGTCCCAACCGAAGGATATGATTCAAATATTTCCGGAGAATAATTCATGGTAGGCGATATCTTAATTACGAGCTTAATATTCAAGAGTTCAGTTCGTCCGGCCGTCTGTCTTCCCGATAACGACTAATGATCTCTTATTTTTGAAGGTCTACTTATGTCTGCAAGCAGCACGTACATGGGGTTGTTTGACCCTTAGCGCACGACCGCACCTCAAAGGATCGCGATTATTTATTTAAACGGATATATTCCAAGTATGGAGCACTAGGAGGTTACACAACCCTATAATTGCCAACATTTGAAAAATTCAAATAAATAATCGAAACTAGTTGATATTTTTCAAGTATACACTGATGGAATAAAATTCACCCCAGATATTTAATGTCAGCAATGACTTAACATGTTTATAAACGATCCATCGGATAATATATATATATATAGATAAAGCAAAGAGTCTTCATGAATCAACTGATAAAAAAACTGTCTGATTTGTACAACAAAGACAAGCTGTTCAGTATTATAATCCAAGGATTCGTACAAAAACTGACTCGGAAGAAAATAAGAAAGTTGAAGTGGAAACTTTATCCCATTCGCCTTGGTTATATGAAATTGCACCCTCCGACTACAGCCTGTTTATATACAAAAATAGTGTTTTTAAAAAATAAATTCACTACATTGTATGTAAAATGGAAAAATTACTACATCATATTAAAAAAATCACCAACTGAGTTTTATATGCATATTGCTTTCAGCAAAGTTTTTATATGTATGTTCAAGTCACTGTTATTGATATAGTGAATAATTTAATCAAAATGCCTTTAAATTACAATAACTTACATTTTCTGAGCGTTCCTATAGAAGTACAAACGATAAACAGATAACGAATTGAGATTTATACAGAAACATATAAAATTCATTTTATAAATATATAAAGTCAAGCATTGTATTTAAAAATGCATCATACAATATTTAACATTAAATTATTTGATCTCAACATAAAATAAATTAAATATTCTGTTACTTGTATTGCGTCTGGATCTTATCTTAATGTTAATCGCTAACTGCAAACTGAAAGCATAAAGGGGTTGTTTTTTTTATGTTTAGGATTCCTAATAATAATCCTATCAAGATATTTTCTTATATTTCCAGCAAATTAGTGTTGTTTATTTTCTTGATAATTTTTATCATCAAAGTTATTCTAATGCCACAATATAGAGCCATTGTGACTTCGTCTTTATTACTAGACTAATGGCACCCTCGGGGTCTAAAGGGCCCAACACTTTCGTAGGGTTTCTTATCTATAATGTATTATTGCAAAGAGGATAACTATGCTAACGTCCTCTATCCAAATATTAGCTATCTCCACAAATGACCATTTATAATAATTGCACACATACGTATAATCGCGATGGAGTATAATAATTCTAAAATCACGTTACATGTTTCATTTACTTCTTAGGTCATAAAAAGCGTTTCAATGTTTCCCTTTCACAGGGAAAATGTTTTCAATTAGAACGAGCAACCCTTGAACTGGCTTCGAGGACGTTAAATATAAAAAGTGTAGGGTGAAGCAGAGGGTTTCACCGTACTTTTTACGTGTATGTTTAGCAAGAAGCCTTCGCGGAAGGGAGTTTTCAGAAAGGGCCTCACAAGCAATTATTCCGTTTGAATGATTTGGTAGCATTTCTAATTAGAGCCCTAACAACCTTACAACAAACACACCACCTTAATACTTATTGCTTTTCACAAACACTAATTCAACCCGCGGCTGCTTTCAGCCGAGACCTTTGAGCCTCAATTTCTTATATTCACAATCATCAATTAATTTGATATCTTTAGCGTGGACCTTCAAAAATATTCTATCATTGGCCGAACTTAATTTTGAATGAATCTGCTTATGGATTCTATCGGTTACGTTGCCTCGCATCACTGTAAAGCATTTATCTTCCAATTAAGCCATTCAAATACTCCGACCCACATCTTAAGACGATTTTCAAATGCAAATAGAGCTTTAAGCTCTGCAACCTAGCTTTCTGAATCCCATCTTAATTATTCGCACCGTCAAAGACCAATGAAGTATTCGGAAGCTTTCGCATATTAATACTCAGCTTAAAAGTTCCATCCTGTAAATTTGTCCTATTTCGATTTAGACGCCTCACATATAAACAGAATTTTAGATGTCATTACTTGTATATTGCATCAAATTATTCCACAAATTAATATTCATTTCATAGTCGAATGGCTTAATAAATTTAATGCCTTGCAGCGCATAAGAAATAATTTAAATGTATGGAAAATTTTAAAATCAAATAGAGAAGCAAATAAAAACACAAATCCCGATCATCTTAAAAGACATAAGGGAAGTTTCTACTTTGTTGGGACTAAACTTTTTAATATTTTTTTATACAAAAAGTATTAAATATGGAATGTTGTTATTTAGTGTGTAGACTAGGTAATCTTTATTGAACATAAAAGTATTTTTTAAAGTTTGACAAAATATGGCAGTGGGAGTTGAAGGAGCCACGTATGTTGATGCGCGAGCGATGACATTCTTCACCACGGAAGTCCTATGTTCTGAACAGATGATTTTCAGTAAAAAAATTAAACATATTTTAATTTTGTATAATATTGTGTATAGTTTGTACTATAGTTAAGAAGAAATATTGAAAATTAAAAAAAAATATTGAACGATCGAAAAAAAGTGTGTGTTTTTACCAACATTTTTTATAGTTTTTGGTTTATTAAATAAAAATGTTCAAATATTTTTAGATATTTGTAGTCTATATGATGAAGACGTTTATTATATATATGCCTGCCAAATTTCATAAAGAATTTTTATCTAGAACATGTTGGAGCACTTCCGTAAGTTTGAAAAGTGTAGTTTCGAGAAAAACGTGTTTATGAGCGAATAAAATGAAAAATTTAATAGTTACACCTAATCTATTATACCAGAAACATAGAGGATACTTTCTATTTTTTAAAAAAAATCTTCTTCAGCTGATCGCTCCAGTCTTCGGATCAATCTATTCTCTTTTGCGAACATAGAGGCTATGTGTGAAATGTAGTAAAAGGGTCCCCTTATCCTTTTTCTTGATTATTGATATTATAAAATATATTTATTTTACAAATTCAACGATTTCAACATTTGCACTATATACCGATCTGATATGTGTGGGTTTCAAATTAATTTACGTCAAAGATTTTGTATGATTGAGCCCTTAATATCGATTTTATGAACCATACAAATTTCACTTTAAATTAAATCAATATTTTGTTCTTATTCATTCTGTTTTATATGTACATAGTGTGTTCACTTAGGTATAGTGCAATCATTGATACTATCCAGTAATTATTAGTAATGCAGCTACAGGTCGGGTGCTCGTGATTTTGCTTTGAAATGCAACGGTATCTATATACTCCAATATTACCTCTCCCTTTTTATCGCTCTCTTTTCGCTTTCTATTAAAATTAATAAGCTTTATTTCGTGTATTGAAAAAGAAATAGAGGGTTAGAGAAAATTCTGGCTTTGATGGATAAACAGATCGAGGTACTCAACATCATAAAAAGGCGCAAATTGGAATACTATGGCCATGTCATAAGAAACCAAAAATATGACAAAAATATCTGCGTCTGATAGAACACCGAAAGAACACAGAAAGTCATCGGAGATCATAAATGATCAATTAAAAATAAAGTTGAACATGGTTTTTTTGTGTATAAAGCTAAAGTGATTAATCGCACAGATTTGTGCGCCCGGTGTTTGTAAGGTTAAGAAGTATATTTATAATTAATTGATGAGAGCCTAATTTTTTGGTATAAATCTGACTAAAATATTTTTTTCCGTAGGAACGCTCTAAAAATATTGTATTTTAGAGATAATTAAAATTATATGATTTTTATATCAACCCCCGATCAAAGTAAAATATAGTCAATATATTGCTTATATGAATGAACTTTGTTTATTTATATATTTGATATGGTATATTTATAATACAATGTGACCATATATAGGTTGATTACGATTATTTTATCCATATAAATCCTCAATGTAATCTCGGCATGGCTTTTCAGAGTTTTCCGTTCAGATTTCACTTAATCAGTGGGGTCGTTAACTAAGTCAGGAGTAAGGAAAGCTCTTAGCTTGGCTTATGCCTTATTGTGCTGTGATGTCGATATGGTCTAAGCAGGATGGAATAGTCTCTCTCCAATGGATTAGACCTCGGCTCGAATACGTTATTACAAATATGCTCCACAATGAACGAAAAAGTATTGTGTGTTCGGAACTACCCCTTTTGAATGGCGGATCGAAAAATAAATCCTGGAGCATATTGTCACGACTGAGTACAAGCACCAATCAAGAACATCCAATAAGCTGTTTGGATCAATTCAATCTCATTACTGCATTCAAATAATTTGGCGCGTCTTCACACCCCATGGTTTAGTCTTCGAGGACGGGGTGTATAAGTCTGGATCTCTGATGGTGGAAATTCCATGGCAGGATGTCCCTACTCATTGCTTAATGGCAAGTGAAATTACAAAGGCATTGCTCCGTGATCAAATTCCAGTCATGCCCCATTCGGATATTGTCGGCGGAGGCTGATAGTGCGAACCCCATGATATACCATTATTAACAGAAAATGCCGCGACGGTCTTCAACATGGGGCTAAAAAAGAAAATATTTACAAATTAGACATCGATTAAAATTATTTCTAAACGTATTACATACATCTAAATATGTAATGGAATAAATTTAGAATTACATCTCACGTGAGCGTGAATGAGGATGCTTCTTCGCTCCCTGCAGACCCTTTACGCCCTTAATAATAATTGGTATTTTATGTATCTCATATCTACACGCCTCCGAAACGTAATTTTATGCCAGAATTTTAACAGGTAGTTGATTTCGGGTCACGAAATTTCGTAATAAAGAAGCTATACGCAAACATTTGTATGGGCAGCATTAAACGTCCGAAGTATTTTATCAGCGAGCGATCCAATTATAAAACACAATTTAAAATTCGACCCTTTTAATGTATGTACGATTTTTCGCAGATATAACCTCCGATTACGTTTTCGATAATAAATTATTCTCATGATATTACCCCGGCGGTGTATCGGTTATGTCATTTATTCGCGACCAAATTCAAAATACAGACATTTTTTGCGAAAATGTTAGTCAGACGATTTGCCTTTAATATGCATAGGTCGATCGCATTTGCTTCGGCAAAAAGTCTTCATGTTCGTGGAAACGGTCTGAATGCTATTTCAATGGAAAGCATGAAATGCTGAAAAAAAAAACCAACAGGCATATCTTCAAATTCTTCGTCCCTTTGCATGTCGATAAAGACTGCGTTTTTCCTTTTTTTCTACGTTATTGAATGTGCAGGTCGTATGTAAACAGGAAGCAGACGTACGTTAAATGAAAATTCCCTCCTGATGCCATTTTGATATTGAACGTGCATACATAACTTACGTTTACATATTCAAAATGATAAGAGAAATTCGCAGTCGTATAGGAAAAATATTCATTTCATACGATATCAAAAAATAATATTTTTCATAATAATATTTAAAATAAATTATTAGAAACAGCGCACAGTATCTAATTGTATATTGTAATTAACAATTCCAAGATGTATCAACAATCATGGGGAACCTCCACTGACCTGAGCTGTATGTTGATCCCGCTATTCAGGACCAAGCCAGACACGCTCATTATCAGCTTCGTGGGGGAAAAACTAGCTAGATTTTGTAAATTAAAACAACAAAAAAACCTATCTTAGATATATACATATATATTGTAAATCAAGACTATATAAAATAAATAATTAAAATAGATAAATATATACGTTTCGTGGATGGGGGAAAGTTCAGTCTCGCTCGCGACCTTATTAGCCTCTGGGGGGGGGGGGTTTTCTTGAACATGGACATCGTAGAAAGCTCCGGGGATGCATTTCTCCCCATAGCTTAAACAAAAAGCCCTAATTGCCCTAAAAAATGAGGGAGTGGCCAAAAGGTTTGTGTGTCCAAGCGGTCCGCCTTTCAAACCGCTGATACTTCGAATGAGCGCCTCGCGATCACCATGCAGGGACATGTCCAAAGAACGCGGTCTGCGTCCATAACCGAATCTCCGCACGGACACTCCGAAATCGGGAAAGTATGAACCTAAAAAGCGAAGCCCTAAAGGGCCCATATCCTCGTAGGCAGTCAGAATAGTGCGTCCTCTGATTCCCCAATCACTAGAGTTTTCAAAAAACTTGGAACCTTTTCTCTGATAATTTGGCCAACCAATATTTGACATCGAATTTTGACCTGATGTGATGAGATTTGGTCCATACACAAGCTTAGTCTCGTTATTTAATAGCCATTCACATGAACTCAGATTGTGTATACTAGATCGTCAGCTTATTGAAGCATTTACATTCTCTAAACATATCCAACAACGTCAGCTCATTTTAATATGAATATTATGCCCATTTAGAATTTATTTTCATACTTTCATCGTAATTAAAAACATCATTATCAGTTGGAAAGAAAAAAGTATTTTTTAATACGTGTGTGTTAATATTTCATGGCGTGTCCTTGTTTCGTTTTAACGCCAATCGCGTGCCATTCTGATAAGTTCCTAAAAGTTCTATTAGATTAATTATACACATTATTATATCAAATGCATATGAATGTCTCATTGTTTCGAGTTTGTTTCATTCCGCGTCAGAACTTAATCAGCACGATCCCTAAAAAGAAAATCCTTCGACATATTTCATGCAAAATGTAGCTGAAGGATCATGTTTTATATTTTTCCGTGCAAAAAAAAAATGCTTCGTCCAATTTATACTACGAACTTTGTTATAAAACATTTTACGGTCGTTTTATTTTTATAATACGAATAAAAAGCCTAATATGTATGTGGGGTTAATGCAAATTTTATATTAACACATAAAAGCCGAAATAACGGGTCTCAAAATGGTGGCGTGAAAATATTTTTGTTTACACACTCTCAATTTTTCATGTCTTCATTGTGTTCCTTTTTTCGGCAATTCGATGAAGAAACAAATTACAAAAGGGCGAAAAAAGGCCTAATCTTTAATTCGAAGAGAGCACATAAATCATAAGTTCTTGAGTTTGTTTTTCAACGTGCGGGGCTTAATTGATACTTTACACCATCATCGGTAGACTTATAATTACACAGTTATTCGCAGTCGATTAGATGATGAAAAAATGATCCAGACTGGCATGTAACATGTTGCTATTTTGAGTTCACACGCCAACAGGGGGTTGTGGCCTTACGTATGCTGCGTGACCTCGTCAATTATCGCCATTTGTTATCACTTCATCTCTTTTTCAAATGCAGAAAAATATTTGAACTGCTTTCAAATGCTAAATAAATACAAAGCATGTTGTTCATATTTCATATGCTTGTTTGTTGCCAGTTTGTCTGAGAGAAAAAAATGTATAACCCTCGCGACGAGGGTGAATCACGAAAAAGTCCAAGTGGGATGTTTAAGTGGCGAGTAAAGCATAGTAATTTTATTTTCTCACAACCAATAATTTATACATCTGAACGTGAAATCTAAAATAATTTACTACAAAAATACTTCAAAGAAATCAAGCAAACAATGGTTTTTCATATATGAATGGAAATTTGCGACAAAAATTTAGCAATTGATCATATCATCATATAAAACACTTTTAAATGTATTGCTGAATTATTTGACATGCTTAATAATCTTCAAGCTCTAAAAATATCTATTGCATGATGATAATTTGTTTTATTGTTCAAGTGGTAAAGTGGGTTAAATCCTAGATCCTTATTATTAGATAAAGCGGAAAGAAATGTCATTTTTTTTAGTTGCGTCTTTGCCGTCAGTTTGCTTCAGGTTGCTGTCGAGTGAATTCGTCAAAATTGGTGTCATTTTGAAGCTCTGTTATTTGTCTTACTTTTTCAAATATTTTTATATTTTTTTAGCCATAGAGAAAATGTCCAAGCCAGAAATTGATGAGACCCATTTGCGATCTTGTTTACTGTTTTATTCGACAAAGGATTAAAAGCAAAAAAAGCTACCTACATAGCATCTGTTATGCATATGGCAACATATTAAATATTTGAAAATGCCAGAGATGGTTTAAAAAATTCAAAAGTGGTGAAAGAGATTTGAAAAATAAACCAAAATCAGGACGACCTCCAATAATCAATGATGACGTATTCAATTCTCTGGTAGAATCTGATCCTCGAAAAACGATAAGGGAATTATCTTAATATTTTAATAGTAATGAGATCAAAAATTATTTTAATTAATCAACCAGTTTAAATTACTAGCATTTAGAATCCTACACTTTCAAAGGCATCAGGGATATTTTTTGAATGTTCACTCGTTATGTCCGTAAAATTGAAATTTGCTGTGCTGGTGAAAATGGTATGCTTATCATGGCCATTAAATATTTAAAAACGATCATCTACGGATGTAGTGCAACAAGATACGTTAAAGTATTTGAATGATATCTCATATATGGATGGTATTTATATATGGCAAATCTTCGGCGTGATGCGCCGCCATCTTCTTAAATATTCGACCCTCAAGTGTAACATGTAAAAAAGTGCTCCACTTCAGCTGCTGGAATTTTCACTTTGAACAACTCCATTTTCGACCCCATCTAATTTATTTTTTGCGCAAGATGTTCCCGCTTTGTACGGCGTGATTAAGAAATATGGCGTGATGTAATATGTGTAGTTTTTTTTAGCATTTTGGTGAAAAATTGAATCAGTGGGGCGTTCGGGGGTGGTTCTCACCTACACGTCCCCTTGAGCAGGTCCATATTATTATTTCTATTCACCCCTCGCATTTTCCACTTAGCTCCTAGTTTATTAACGGTTTGTTTGTTATTATAGAGGTTTTTCCTAGTAGAGCAGCGATCGCCCGGTGGCATGCGTCACGTCACGAATAGCTCCTCACGTTTTTTCCCGGCCATATTTTTCGGCATACAATTTCCGTTAAGTACATTCTGCGATCCTGTTACATCATCTTGCTTTTACAATAATGGGCCAATTTTTTCCCGGACAAGGGTATGCTCTTTCAATCTTATAACGTTGCCAAAATTTACAATGGGCCCGAATGTCTTAAGTGCTCGTCTGCAGGGACGCGATGTGCCGAGCCCCACAGGGACTTTCGGCGTACGGGGTTAATAAAATCTCCCTACATTAAGCAACCTGCCAGAGTTGACGAAATATTTTTTTACACACGTTTCTGCTTTTTGACGCATATAAGCCCTTCGAGATCTGGGTCAGACTATCAATCAGAAATATCCACCCCGAATAAATATAAATAATCAAATAAATATTTATTTTTATAAAATAAATCACATAAATATTCCAACAACTTTAAAATAATATTTAACACCGTAAGCGCCATTCATTATAAAAAATCCTCCATTGCCAACATACTGCATTAAGTATTGATAGTAACACATTACGGGCCGGATGAAAACGCGTCGGCACCTGCGGCGCCATTATTTCGGCACACATGATGAATTCACCACACGTGTGACACACGTGTAAAAAATGCAGCTGGATATAAAACTCAGCCGTCTATATATTTTTTAAAGTGCTCAAAATACTATTTATTTTATACAAGTTAGTACATATTGGATAAAAATATAAAATTCAATAGAATATTCATCGTCCTCTTTTTTATAATTTATCTTTATAAACACTCAGTTCTTTGGGTAAAAACTTACAAACATACATTTGAAGTGCTCAATAATTTATCTAAATATGAAATATGAACGCATTCCTGGACACTTAACATCTAATGAAGTTGCTATTCGAGAGTCTCTTTCAAATATGTTATTCCGAGTAATTATTCAATATTGTATTTTTAATGTTGATATAAATGTTTTGGGTCCAATGCATGGACTCCATTCCAATCTGAAAATCTTCGTTATGGACCAAATATTTGTTTCTTATCAACAAATGCTCAAAAATATATTTGAAATCTTCTCATGAGCACTTCTAAATGTCTAATGTCCTTAAAAAAAAGTTAGCCTTATTTAGATTTATAGCCATACCCCAAATTAATTTGCTTATCTGTCAAAATTAATTCTAGCATGATTCCTTAAAAATCACTTTTTTGAACCCAAAATTCATCCAAAATCTCCAGATGCAAATTTATTTGACACATGTATAATAGTAAAAAATATCCTGAAATTATACATGTATAATTACTTTATTTTATACGCGACATTAATAAATCATCAAAAGCTCTTCGTGCATTAATACTTTTAATAAGATACATATTTACTTTTAGTGAATTAAATAGCATTATTATAATGACATTTTTTAGTCGCAAAATACTAGACGAGTGCCGATTTTCGTTTGTGTTAAGGTTTATACAGCGAATTTTGATAAAGGCTGGCACGCAACCATTTTTTGTCTTCATTTACGATAAGAATATTTTTTTGTCGAAAGCTCCACGATAATGGTTTCAAATAATTTAATTCCTAAGCCTTGTGGTTTTGTCATCACGTGCTGTTATAATTTAATTCTATCGAGTGGAGAATATCGACCTGGAAAAACTGCGATAAAAAATTTAGCATTGAATCTTCTTTTGACTCAAGTTTTGTCTTCGTTTTAACAAGGCGTTTACTATAAAAGACTGTGAATTCGACGTAAAAATAGTTATTATGAGAGAGGTTTAGCAATATAAATCAACCATAATAAACAAATCATTGAATTAGGGGAAGGGGAGGAGGCTTAAAATATAGGCCATATGGAATAGTGAAGATATGATTTCCAGTATGAATTGTGCTAATCTCTTTACTTGCCAAAAAATTACATCTACTGCGTGTCTACGGTACAACAATATAGAATATTAATTACACTCTTAATCTTTGTAGCTTCTTTGTATTTTAAGAAGATCTTTTAGCGCATTAGCGGTGATTTTTAACCGTCATCCTTGACGTCGATACATCCATGCACTCTCCGAAGCAAAACTACTGAAACACTTGAGTGATGATCCTCGCACTTACGAAGCTTCGCAAAGGTTTATTTCCAGAGTGGAAATATTTTAAACGTCCGTCATTTCAAAACAAACACGCTTTCAGGGGGGCGGATGTAGATTTGAAAAAAAAGTAGGCTTTTTTGGGGGGGTGGAGCGGCGACGTGCCGCGGCCCCCCGGTTAAATTAATGGGGCTGCAATATGGCGCCCACGGAAACAAATGAATCGCTCTTTGTCTGAATGACAGCTCGCCCTGAACATGGATACGGGGCCCTATAGGTAGGAGGACTCAATCCCGTGGTGCCTCTGTCGACGCACGAAATAGTCCTACTCATCCTGACTCTAAAGGAGTGGTCTTATCAATCATGCGAACAATGAATTCAATCTATGTTTACATAAAAAATGGGAATTCCAAAGCAAAACTAGGGAAAAAAAATCTAAAGAAAGACACATTATTGATACCATTTCTCGAAATCATATTTGAACACTGGGAGTCACGATTTATGGCAGAGTACGATAAGTCGTTCTATGACAAGCAAAATGACCAACGAAGTAGCAAACAAGTGTTTTAGAATCTGTGGGTGGTAACTCCTCAAGAAATACACAAGCGTTGCAGCACTGCAGGTGATAAATTGTTACGAAAATAGATAGCGTTCATGTACACAACAAAATGCTGTCGTCGCATACTTTATGCATATAAATAGTAATCTATGAAATACATGCAACCTAAGCATTTTTCTTCATACTATGTTCCCTTTTGAATCCTAAAAAATATAAGCAGAATGTATAGAAACATTTCATCCAGCAGTTGCGTAATTGGCAGTCTTGGGGAGTCACAGCGTCAAACCCCTTATCCCACCTCTTCCAAAACGATATCCCATGACGCACCGGGGTGAATCAAACCATATTAAAAAACATCTTACAAAAGTCAACTTCAAACACATAACGACAATTTGCCATCATATTTCTGACTAATTTGTGACTCTAATTAGTTATTGACTGGGTTCTAACCACAACGTTCGCACATGTTTGACAAAATGACAAATGGCATTTGAATAAACACCCCTTTCATTTTTGACTCGTAGGCAATTAGAGCTCGTTACTTCGACGTCTTAATAATTTGGAGTGTTTCAAATTAAGAATTTGACTCCCCCCCCTCCATTTTCCAATTTGCTTTATTAAATAAGATGTCGGACGTCCAAAGTTTTATGTAACAGATGCACAATTAATTTATTGAAACAAAAACAACAAGTTACTCAATTATACAATATCTCACTCCCGCTTTGTCATATTAATTTAATTGAATCAATATAAGAAGATATAAGAAAATTAATTCTATTTGCACATATAAATTAAATTAAATCTTTTAGCGAACGCCATCTATGTAACAATGTTAAAAGCTCTAAATTAAATCAATATATCAAAATTCAGAACCAAAATAAATTATTTATTTTAAAATTATAGTAAATCTACTTGATCACAGATGTCTCAATATTATTTTTAATTATAAATTCCTATTTCATATTCTGTAATATAAACAGCATATTAAAATGTCCGATATGATTTTGTTTATAAGTAATTTTATAATTTTTTCACTACCTAAATAAAACAAAAAATAAATTTTACTGGAATTTACAATAAATTTTACTGGAGATACGGGAGATTTATAAACTATTATACTTGGGGTAATAAACTATTTTACTTAAAAATACATAGATGGCTCTACATAAACTGATAGAAAATATGTAATTATTTATTTTTAAATATTATAAATTACTCTAGAAAACATACCACATACTTAAACTTAAAAATATTACAAAACATATTTTTTAATTAATAATTTAAAACGATATCTTATATATCTATGTTGTTTTTTTTATATATCATAAACAATACATTTTAGCTCGAATAAATATAAAACTTTTCACTCGAAAATTAAACTGCTAACATGTTAAGCCACTTATTTTGATGTTTTCGGTTTCAAGGGAAAAGAAAAAATAGCGGATCGAAACAAATCATAGTTACAAACATGGCAACATACACCAATTTCATAATATTCTGAGATGTGATGGAATCTATTGACAATTCTAAGAATAATAACGTAAATAATTCACATGCCGTGCTGAATTTATTTAATATATTTTAATAGATAAGCTCACAACCATTCATATAATTTAGTATTACAATGAAGTTATTTTTTTTATACATAGATGGCAGTTTAAATTAATGCAGCCAAATTAGTTTTCCATCTCATCAATAGATGTCTATAAAAAAATACATAGAGCAAAAATTATAATAAATATGACCAAACAATCATAGATGGCAGATCGTTTTAATTTTTTTTAAATTATTTTTATTTATAAATAATATGAAATTCATAATACCTTTTTTTATGAATGTTATTATAATTTTAAAACTATTCCCGAATAATATTCGTATAAAATTGATTAAATATTGAAGAAAAAAGACGACAAACTTATTTAACAAAATTACGACCGTATACCAGTCAATAAAGCTGCCAAGTAAATTTCGTCCCAGTGGAACAGTGGCATCTTTCAACATGAAAGCTCTCCTTTTACTATGGGTTCAAGTTACCCGTTCAACAAAACAAACATTATAACTGATATTAGATGGCCATAATTCAGGAACTTTAGACAGCTTTACGCCTCTGAGGCCATTGTTTTGGTCTCAAGTTTCTCCTCAGTGGAAATTTTGACCGTAGCTTGAGAATAAAAGATACATACTTGATCATTATAAAAAAATGTCTCGTGCGTCCTTTTGGGGATATTTTTTTATTTAATTTGCGCAAGAACGACAGAATTTAATTCAAATTTCTTGGAGAGATTTATTTTGTTTTTTTTTTTTGCTACAATCTGCAAGCCTTGCGGATTTATACTCTCGAAGAAAGCTTTTAATTTGTTTTCAAGGAATGAAGTTTTATTATTAAATATACATTTATCGTGTAAATTCTGAAAAAATAATCCAAGCGACGAAATATTACTTGCAGGGCTAGATATGCATTACAAAGCCTTCATAGTTGACACTCAACAATGAATCACTCTGCTTCCAATTTTCCATTGACAAAGAGGCTTAGAAGCTTTTTATATATGAGCTGCATTTATTTTTACAATATTGTATATCACCCATGGATAGCATGAATTTTAAATTATAAAACTAGTTAAAAATACTAAATAAATTTTTAGGATTCATTAGTTTGGAATGGTTTATTTGCAGTTCATTTGGAGTATTTATCCAGGTGCTACTATTAAATTTGAAGCTGGATCTGCTCCAGGCGCTAACTAGGTTTTTATTTCAACTTCTTCGAGATAATGTGTTAAAAAGAAGCTGCATTTTCTCTTGCATTTTGCGAAACGTTTTTAAACGAGCTGAAAAGACGACTCTTTCAAAGAGAGCTTTAAGATAAGACTGTGCATAATGCATGAGGAGCAGGAGCTAATTTCATTGTAGGCGCAGAACTTTACTCCAAAACTTTTAAAATTGTACGCAAATTATTTTAATCTAACGTACATGAATTGGTTCTCATTTTGATTCCCTGTAAATCAAAATATGTAATTAAATAATAATATTATTATTTAATTAGTAATAATGTAGTTGAAAGCACAGACATTAATATCTCATCATAATGAAAATAAAATAGTTTACCTAGCAAAATTAATGAATGAATTATTTTATTTTGTGAGATAATTTTGTATAATATTTAAATTAAGAGTCAAAATTATTATAACTAAATTAAGCATAGGAAGAGAATTGAAATACTGAAATGGCATTTGGTTGAAAGGACTTAGCATACCATTATAAGAAGTTTTCATGAGTTTGAATTAGTATAAATCTAGAATAAATATCATTGGGCGGCATCATTGTAATTTCAAATAGTGCAGCTGAGTTGAAAACAAAGATGAAGTAGTTGGAAAATTAAATTCTAAAGTAGAGCAAAGAATAAATTAAAACCAAACATAGGTATTGTATAATATAATGAACACCATAGAAGCGAATATTTTAAAATTAAAGTGAGGAAAATTTAAGCTGTTGAGTGATATATTCAAATGGCACGATTGATATATCTCTAAGAAGATTTGAAGCATTTATTTTTTAAAAAAATGAGAAAGGATTTATTAAACATATATAAATAAGTGCTGATGAAAGATTATAAGATACGAAAAGTATTAACTAAAATGTATCAGATATTCTTTTGAATAGTATCCAAAGAGTTATATAAAGTACTATCCAGATTGTTAGATGAAATCAGAAGAATGTGTAGTTGGATTATGCTGATCCAAAAAGATCGCCTGCTGCTTAAAGACCTGTTAATTAACCGTTTCCTATGAAATACTTAAAACCTCCTTTTTTGTGGGGCATGCGTTTTTGAAATCAAAAATGTTTTTTTAATTATTTATAAACCTTTATTCACAAAAATAAAATATTACAAAATAAAATGGTGTATCAATATACACAATTACATAAAAATGGTTTAACAATTTAAGTCTTAGATTACTATCATTATCATATTTACATATATAAATTTCAGTGATTTACCTTTTTTTTTGTATAATCGCCGAGTGTTGATATGAGTCGATTAGTGTGATTTGGATTTTTTGTGTAAAAACTGTGTGTTAGCTGATGAAAATATTCCTTTATAAAAGGAAGCTTAATTTTATTATGAAAACTTTTAAGATTAGTATATGGAAATGTGTTGAAAGCAATTTTTATGCCTTTATTTTGTACGATTTGGAGTTTATAGTAGTTGGTGTTGCATCTGTTGCTCCAGATGGGAGCTGTGTTTGTGAGTGTAGGTCGAATCAGCGTTTTCGACGCGTCGAAAGAGCACTGCGCCGACGAAAAATGGAGTGCAGCGCCCCCATAGCTGCTAATCCGCGGGCTCGAGCCACCGACACATGTGCTCTCCACCTCAGTCCTCTGTCCAAAGTCACCCCCAAGTATTTCACTTGGGGTTTCTATTCGATGAGCTGGACCCGATAACTATTGGATCAATTTGATTTTTTTTCCGTTTCAAGGAGAACAAGATAGTTTCAGGTTTCTTTTTGTTTAGTTTGAGTTTCCAACGATCGAAATATTTGAATGCAGCTTTTAAGGTTGGAGGTTTCCGAATATTAGCTTGTTACTCCGGGGAACTGGTATAATATGCCGTGACGTCGGCGTAAAATGCTACGTTTGATGGTGATGGTGTCGGTAGATTATGTAAGTAAATGTTGAACAGGTGAGGCCCTAAAATACTGCCCTGAGGAACTCCCGCTGAAACAGACTGGGGAGTTGACGTTGTTTAAGATTACCGAAAAAGATCTTTTGCACAGGTAGGGTTGGATCATTTTAATAAGATAAATAGTAAAATAAAGGTATATAATTTTATAGATCAGACAGTGGTGCCAGACAATGTCGAATGCCTTTTCGATGTCGAGTAGTACCATACCGGTATTTCTCTTCATGTTAAAGCTTCTAGTAATGTGTTCAGTCAGTCTGGTCAACTGATGAGCCGTATTGTGATTCCTACGAAAACCGAATTGCTCATTATTAATAACATTTATATTTTGTTCATCCAGTCTATTTAGAATAAGTTTTTCAAAAATACCCCATTCTCAAACACGCATTAAATATTTTTGTCAACTGAATAATTATTTTAAGTAGGAGATTTTTGATGACTGTATTGTCTATAGTGTCGAAACCTGAGGATTTATTGTTTTAAGTTGTCTGATTATTTTAAAAGTATCAATAGGTGTTATCATTTTGAATTGATGTGCTTTTGTATTAAGGTTTGTCATGGGAATCCCTAATCGATTTATCTAAAATGTATTAATGAATACTCAAAGTATTGAGGGCGTAAGGTATAAAAGTAATTTCAAAGGAAGAAGACATCAGGTTGGTAAAGTTTACGAAAATCAAGTTTAGACAAATAGCTAAGATATATTTACTGATGAGCCTAAATCTTAGTTTATTGCTCATTGAAAATTATTGGTTAAAAATATGAATGCAATACGGCACTAATGCAATATGGAAGCTTATTAAGAATAATGGTCCAAAATTATTTTTGGTAAAAGAATCCCGTTATTACAATTGTATGATCCGCACCGCCGGCGACAATTAATCACATTGATCGACTACATTTAATTGCCCTTCCAATCGTTCAACACAAAATGGAGTTTAAACTTTAAGCATTTATTTTCAGCAGCCCGTCTGCTTTGTGGGTCACTTTGTATGTGGAAATATTATACGGAAACTTGTAAAAGGTAGACGAAAGGTTTTCGCGTTGCAGAGTGCGGTTTTGGCTGGGGGTGTGAGGGTTAAGTTGGAGCTAGTTCCTGTAGACCATTAAATTCGGCCGTTTCTTAAACTCGCCCTCATTTGCTGGGCCAACTCGCACCGGCCGAGACGCGACCGCTATCTCCCTGCACCGGCTTTTAATGGCTGCTCTTACAAGAGATAGCTTTTACTGCAGCCAAATGAAGCCTCCACTAATTCGAGATGTATTTTTATCTCTTATATATGCCGCAGTAAAACTGGACCTATAAAATGTGCAGTGGCCGCTTTATACTCCGCAATGTCCCAAAACCGTGACTGGAATATCGGGGTGGCGAGAGGGTTAAGCGAAGGTTATCGTATTTTATGACCGTTGTTTATTCCGAGGCGCTCATTGTGTCTGGGATGAATACAATTTTTGAGTAATGAAAGGATTATTTTTTCGTTTTATGTTTTCAGTATGTAAATCCCACCGATTCATGTTCAGACATAATAAAATCCGGCTGAATGAAAGTCCAGACATCTCTGTCCAATTGCATCCATATAGCGCCACATTTTTTTCCCTAATTTCATCCCTCTCGAATCTGACGGACTTTTCAAATTTATCTTTAAGCCCCTGGGGCACAATTGTAAAACATCGACGGCCAATCTTCGTCTGCTTTCTTTCAGATGTAGTGTAAACTTTTCAGGCCTCGAATTTTGCCCATTATTGTATTGAAAGCATACGTTTTATAGTCCTGCGTCAATATAAATAAATAGCATTATTGTTTAAAATTTATGCAAAACTATCATTTTTATAAAAAGGCAGTATATTCCTTCAAGATGCAAGGGTGCATCGAAACAAAATCTAAATCCGATCATATTCAAATTTAACTGTTTTTATTGGCGAGGGGTGGCTGAAGGAAGATTTACATGCAAAATTTACTTCAAAAAAGTCATAAAATTTAGATTTACATAATGATCGGACAGCCAGACTTTTTAAATGTATTATAAATCATAAATTGCATTATCAAGCATGCAAGTCAAGCAACTATTTTACATTGTTATAAAGACTTTTATCATAAATTTGTATCATTTTTTGATACAATAAAAAAATATCTAGATGAAATCGAGCTTTGCAGTTACTTAATTATGTCCAAGAACGATGGAAAGATGATATCTTGTCTCGGTCATAACTTTCAATCTATCATCCTCCTTAAACGGTCTGACTTAATATATCTTCCTCTTGCTTTTACACTGTTTAAATCTGTTATAAAGAAAGACAATGGACCCGACCGATCAAGAGGATGATGCTCGCACGTCGTGGAAGCGTCCGATTTCAAGCACCGTATTTAGGCGTTCATTCCCCTAATGCATCTTCAATCAATTTGTCATTCAAAAACACATTTATTAAATTTAATGTATACCGAAAACCACAAAAGTAAAATCCGTATCTTTATTTCGACATTTATAACATTGACGCACGTAGAGTCTGTAACCGCATTGATTCGAAATATCTTTGAATGGCACATTTCCACATTTATTTCGCTTTTCATCGAAACATGTACATTCATTCATCCTCTGCGAATTCATTTTGAGCATTCGATAATTCAGCTGCTCGCACAAAATCGAACGAGATTTTTTGCCCAATAAAACTGGTCTATTCTGCTTGCGGATAAAACTAATATTATAAACAATAAAACGTCTGTTCACTCTTCCGACGCACAATGAATCGTACGCACTGTATCGAAATTAAACGAGATTTCGTCGAATTTTTAGTACAAAGGCTTGTGTATATTTATCTCTTCGGGGCGAGAAGGCACGCAATGAGTGAAAATATTTTGAAAGGCGCGCTTTCGTACGTCTTTCAATTTTATTTTCAATTTGGCATTAGCACGATTCAATTTAATTTGAAAATTATAATATAAGGATATATTGCCTTTTTTGCGTTTTCTTGCAATGCCAACGCTAAGCCTGACAACGAGGCTTTTTATTATGGACGCTATCTCCATAAGAGCTTTCACAAAAGCTTCGAGCTTTCGCAAAAATTAGACGAAATTTCGTTGGAAAATCCCTTTTCAGACGCGTCTTCCTGCGAGATGCTTAATCCTGATAATGTATTTATAATTATTGAATTGAAAATCTTTCAAATTATTATCATATAAGAACTAAAATATGCAACATTTTGAGCCACAGGTAACCAGAATGATAACAACGCCATTGATTATGTTATATTAATAATATAGGTTTTTGTTCAACAATAACAATAAGCTGCTTATTACCCTATTTCCAAAATACACCATATAACTTGATATGCAAGTTTAGAACTGATTTACTTCAAATTTACTATAAACTTTCGCGTAAAATATACACCATTCGCAATGTAAAGTATACATTTGAATTTCACCATTATTCATTTCTAAATTGAAAGTAACATAAATATTTTATCGGTGGTTGTATCTGGGGTCATCATATTCGCATATCTATGTATTATTTTTTAGGAAAAATCATTTTTATATGGCATTGGCGAAATGAAATTTTAGCAAGGATCTATTGGTGATCTATGAAATAAATTCTCATTAGGACTTTATTTAGATCTGCCAAATTTGTTGTTTTGGCGAATTTATTTCCACGATGAACTTTTCTGCCTTTAAGGCATCATACTTTAAATACACAAAGCTTCTTTGCCCGCTGCAATAAGTTCGTCTAACCCAACCCTTTAATGTATTATTATTGCCAACTTTTATCTACATTAATTAATTTTATTAAAAATAATATAATTGATATGATAATGACTAATATAAAAAATATATAAAGTGAAAGTTATTTTTATAGCTATGCCTTTACAATTACTTCTTATATAATGCAAATAACGTTTTGATCGGTTCAACTCTGTTGTTGTATTTATATAAACTGCTGGTCCATTATATACACAATATCAGAAAATAAACAGTCAATGATATACAGTTTTATTTCGTGTCGGTTGACTTATGTCTACTTTTTTCGGAACGGCAAGTTCAATACTAAATGTATGTTATCAGAGCACTAAAATTTAGTTAATGGGCAATAAAACTCTATAACTGGCAAATGTCAGATCGAACGACAAATATTCGTACTTTTAACAAAGGGAAATAATGCCAATATACTTATGTCCATACAGTCGGGGCTAATCTTTATTTCCTGCTCTACGCCATAAAATAAATGTTTTGGAAATTAATGTTGTTGGATTACATTCCAAAACGTGGTAATAAGTCGAATGAAATAGTAGATTTAAAGTGCAGAACATGGAGGCACACCTTCAACTTGCAACTCGGTAACAAAGTAACCGAAGTTAGCTTCGGTACATAACTGAGTTACAAAACTTGGTTTGCTTGTAACTTAATACTTACGGGTGCAAGTTGAGAAATTTCCGTTTCATATGCAGATAATTCAATTACATACGCGTTTGAAAGCCATTATTTTAATTGGAAATCGTAATTAAATAAATTCATACGAGATTTGTTGTACTAACAAGCAGCTCGAAAGCTTGAGATTGCATCCTAAATTGGTTAAAGTAATAAATTTTGTAACATTTTATAATTTAAAGTTTAACACATTAGAAAAGTTTTCTTTAATGCTTTGGCTGCTACTGTGTTTTTTGATGAATGGAAGTTTATTTGCTATCTTCCTCGCTCTTGTTAAATCGCGCTTACATGTGAGCAAGATGCACTACAAGGTTAAACACTGATACTCTGACGAAAAGAAACTGTTCATATTTGTTTTTTTTAAAATCATTCATGGACCAATAGTAATCGTTGCTGGAAGTCTAAGGGTTAAGTGTCTAGCGGGAGGAATCTTCCCAGCAACATGGAAAAGGCAGAAGCTGGTTCTCATCCCCATGGCTGATAGGAGCTGGTCTGGAGCTCGCTGTTCAAAAAAAGAAAGGTCCTCTTTTTCACAAGACGCAAGCTTTATGCGTCTTGTGAACCCCCACCCCTGAGGATCGTAAGTTGTGAGATTAAATACTCAAGATCCATTCGGTATTTGGGGGTGAAGATTGACGACAAGCTCCGATTCATCACCTACACGGAGAAGGCGGCCAGCATCGCGGAGAATCTGGTCCTAAGAACCTGGGTAGCCAGAAAGCACGATCAACTGTGCTACCACTTGACCCAGGTCCTCACTGAGCACGGCTGTTTTGATAGCTACCTACAGAAAATAGGCAAAGAAACCGGCCCGGAGTACCACCACTACGGAGCGGAGTACGACGATGCTGCACACACGACATTTGTCTGCCCAGCGTTGAGCACCGAAAGGGACATCCTACGGGAGGAGCTGAGAATTAACTCGCTCTCCCCTAGAAACATGATCCCTTCAATATTAACGGATGCTAGGGCATGGAATGCGTAATGCAAATACACGACGTGCGCTATGCGGCAGAAGTAAGATGGTGAACATACAAGAGGACAAACAATAACAGTAGAATGACATCCAGAAAGAGACAAACGGAGAGCCCGTGAGGGACACATCGTTGGCACTTTTGTGCAATACTTAATTAGTAGCCAGATGGCAACCGAAGAGGAGAGAGATTTAGTGGGTAAAAATCCCACACTATCACCAAAATGGTGGTGTATTTTGAAGATTCCCCCCTCCGCAAAAAAAAAGTCTAAGGGTTAAGAAATAGTATTAGAAGGATGTCTATTGTTCTTTTCGAGTGTTTGCGTTGTCAGCTCGGCCAACATCTTTTACATTACATTTTTACTTGAAAGTACATCAGTAACGAGTAGATTTTATATATAATGTAACTTTTTAATCATAACTCACATGGCACTAATTACAAATTCTAGTATCATTCGATCTGGAAAAACGTATTTTTTTCAACATAATATTTATAAGGATTCCGTCTTTATCTCTACCCTTTGCAATAATTTATATACAATATATGAATTTCCACTGATCCCGGAACTACCTCTGGAGCAATGTCTTGTAAGGTTTTATCGTCTATGTCTTATTTATTTCAAATACCATCCACTCTATCTAATGGAAGTTCAACCATATTGCTGATGACATTTTGCTCTTCGTCATGAATGAATTTAGTCGAATTTTTCCAACACTCCTGGCGAAAATGCTTTGCATGTCATCTAAGTATTAATTTTTATAAATATTATTTTAGTATATTAAACCAAAAACGTATAAAAAGAGGACTGTAGAATATTACATATTTTACAAAATTAAATACGACTTTTACTAAGATTCATTACGTTCGTTACATGAGAGCTTCACAGCTAAAAATATATAAGGCGTCCTCTGAAAATTAATGATTACAACGAGTTTATCGACGACATAAATTGAGAAATATTCTCATTTTCAGATGGTTGACATCACATTATAAGAAGCATAATTATTATAATAATATAGAAAAATCATATATTGAAATAATAAATCAGTATAGACATAGGATGTATGCGCTTCTATGCCCGTTATAATCGAATTTGACTATATTTTTTGACTATTTATTTCAAACTTGAACGAGATTCATTAGAATGATATTGATAGACTATAAATAAGATATTATCTCTGAATTTAAATTTAAAATTCTGGTTTTATTATTTAACTGAAAATCAATCAGAATATAATAGAGATGTTTGAAATACGGTTTTAGAGTTTAATATTTTTATGTAGGGTTAAATCAACACAAGTTTTTAGTTGTACGTCTTGATATATCTTATAATAACTAATTTTACCATATTTTAACATTTGAACAATGCTGGATGAAAATTGACGTGGACTTGGTCCATAGTCCGTGAGTTATCATTAGCATTTTGCGAAACACGTTTTTATTAATCTTTTGTTGTTTTCAAACAGAATATTATGCATTCAAATTAATTCCGTGAACCATTTCAAACAGGCGAATAGATTCTTATATAAAAGTCTGATTGCATTATGATAATTATGATTCCACTCGAAAGTCTGCTATCTTGCTTATTAAAATTCTTCTAAGACTGTGTTTCAGAATGCACCATTTACCATGCCAGAAACCCCAGTTGCATTTCAATTGCATTTGAATATTCTTCACAGTGTAATTCTGCATGAATCTATTTTTTCCAGTAGACTTGAGATGCTTCGAGTTATTTCATAACTTTTTAACTTGTGCCTTAATGAACACGTCCAGTCGATTTGGTCCAGACAAAAGGCGATTGAGCGAATCTAACGTTTTGTTTGAGGGCTAGAACCCGAATGGGAATCGTAATTTTGAATAGAAATTCGATAGTAGGCTCAGCTGAAAACATCACGTAATATTGCTGACGAGCTTTTTGTTTGGATGGAATTTTATTTCATCGTCGTAAAAGCTCGTTTATGAAGGCTTTTAGAACCTTTTTTTCTCATCGCTGATTATTCATATTACTTATTATGCCCGTAGAATATCATCGGAGTAATGCAAAAAAATACATTGTATAAATATATTGAGGAACTTATGTTTCGTTTTTTCACTCGATACTAGTAATTTTAATAACATTATTTAATAAAAATCGGAAATTCAAAGAATTATATCAATACTGCATTGTTTGTCTGCCATTTATGTTTCCGTGAGGACACTTTTAAAAAATATTTACTACCCTATTGCCTAAAAACATTAAAATTTCATATGTTTATGTTATTTTATTATATTTCCTTAACATTGGTAAGTTCTTCTAGCTTATGATGATATGTAAAAAATAAAGAATGAAGTATTAACCCGTTAGGCTCCAAGATTTTTTCATAAAAGTTCCCACCAACTCCAAGCCATTTTTTTGCGTATTTCTTAAAAAGCATATTTGTATGGAATAAAATGAAAAAATTGGAGATTTATGAATATGACTTTGGAAGCTTAGAACTATTTTTTTAAAACGAATTACATAAAATAATGATTTATTTAGATCAAAAATACATTGAAACATATAATACATTTATTTCGTGCCATTACGACCATAGATTAAAAAGTTATGACTTTTTAAAGGTGAATTTTTTTCTAAATGTTAAAAAAAAAATCTATTTCGACAACCCTGACATAGGACTTATGTATGAAACGTAGCAAAAAATCCTCCTTACTCTCAAAAAAATTTTGTCAGTCTATGTGCAAAACATCATGTATATTGATACATTGCTAAAGCAAAAAAATATAAGTATATCATCTATTTGATATTTAATCTCTTCAAAAAATCTATAGTGCACGTATATTACTTGCTTGATATATGCTAATGTATTTAAAATTTAAAGATGCATATATATCCTGACCGATCTTAAGTTATTAAGAAAAAGCCATTAAGGTGATGCATTTTTAAATGATAGTTGTATTATTTAATTAAATTCATTTAAAGGTGCAATTTCTTAGACAATTGCACCAACAAATGTCGGTACTCAAACACTGGAAAGCTTTCAGTAAATACTTAAGAAGTCGCTACGAACATAAAGACTGAAGGCTCTATGCAGGTAATTCGCGCTAAGTTTCAACTTGGTCGTAATTTAAAGTGTTATTACGAAATTCTAGTTAGGATGAAGTTAACTCAGTATCAGCAATTCCAAAAATGTTTTCGAGTTCATCGGACCGAAGTTGGGGATATTAAATTTAGACTACGTATTCAGGCCGGGGGGGATGTACACAAAAAACTACAACGTGCCTTCGTTTAGCTTTTTTTGCGAGCTCTATAAACTTGATCTAGCTTTTATTTGGGTAATTTAAAAGGAAAACAAGTTTGATTAAGAAAAGTGTGAGCTTCTTGCTTTGGTTCACATTCCGAGATAAACTTTCTTAAGTTACTTAGTCACCGATTCAAAGAAATATTAATAAAGCAGCGTCGAATGCCGTCGGAACCAAGAAAACCTTTGCAATCCGACGAACTTCTCCAATCTTTTTTTATTCGACAAGATCAATAAGAATTCTAATCTAAGCGGTCGCCCTGGGTAGCTTCAATTTTTCTGTCTAGACTAAATTTAAATTTCGCTCATCAGGAGTCAAACTTATTCCATATTCCCAATATCAAAGGCTCAAATTAATTTCTCGATGAAATTCAATGAAACGAATTGATCAATTTTCTGCTGTCAAACAAACTTAAATTGGTTAAATATGTAATACAAAGTTAGGTAAGTCCATTTATGTGCTTTACTCTCCAAGCCTCAAACTTTAAATTAACCCTATTAAGTGACACTAGTTGCATAGCTTACTTTGAATGACTAACATATGTAATAGCTTCAAATCACACTATGTATTCAATACAGCATAAGTACATTCAATACATTCACAAGAATTCATTAAATTATATCTCCACTTAAATATGTAATATATATTTATAGTTAATTTAGCCTTAAAATCAAGGCAAAAAGGGAGAATAAGTTCATCCTATTTGAATTTAGAATATCATCATCATGCTGCTCAGGTGCATTCCCTAACAATTGGTCTAAAGGGATACAAGCAGATCGACGTTCGAAATAGTATGTATTGAATGCTGAGATCTTCCCAATGGACTTTGGAATAAAATTAAATTATGCTGCACATGTTCTCTTATCGAGGATATTTCAGAACCACTGATCTTTGAGTTCACCGAGTCTACCAGGTCCGATCGGATAGGCAACCTTTGTTGCATGCCGAAGGTATTAACCTTTTGGTATCGCGTGTTTGCTAAGATTTACCCCGCGACTCGGAGGTGTATTCGAGAGCCTGAATGGCCACCCTCGTGCATTGAAAAATATTTGCCAGTCACTCAGTTTTCATTACCGCACCCCATCAACCCGCCCCTGGATACTGAGTGAGGTCGTAATCATCGCGGCATTCATAAATCACCGTCTGGCCGGCAAATTGCACCGAATAAATTTGTATTTCACATGCCGATATGACACTGTGTGCACGAGACGTGAGCGCAGTCCGATTATGTATCGCTTTATTGATTTCATGGAGTTCTGGTCTTTTTTCGACGTGAAGTCACGATTGAAAAATGTTCCGCCAGACTAAAAATGGTTGACGTGCAAAACTTTGCCAAATATTTTTCTGCGGAATACGGAAAGCATGTAATTTTGATGTTTTTCAGAATATAAAAATAATAAAATGTAAACGAAATTATCTAATACCATATTTCTGCATGAATTTGCCATTACTTTACTTTTTATTTAATAAAATGAAGGATATTCAACTATTCCCATAATTTGTAAATATCGCAACAAAATTAAACTAAATCGTAATCTTTTACAATATGTTTTCAAGAACTGGATAAACTCCACTTTCAATTTTTCATTAAGGCGTCTTCTCACTTTACAAATTTAAAAAAATCGATTTTTATTTTATTTTGAATTTTGAAAGTACATATCTTTAAAAATGTTATATCGAAATTTAATAAAGATCAGACGAGTCTAACTATATTTTTGGGCGACCGTTAGGTGAACGCCCGGCTGCATACGTATTGTTCAGACTCATGGTGCAAGTACAAGAAAGTGGTGAAAAACAATCAGATAGAAACTTTTAAACATCCTTCTGCTCTAGCTGAGGATATTCACGAGGTTTTGAAACCAATTTATGAAGATCTTTGGAGGAAATACCCAAAATAACAACGAGTGTTACAACAGCTGTGTCTGGGCAATTTTTCTGCAACCAAAACTTTAAACGCGTTTATCTCCAAACAAGGTTTTTGATGGCTTGTTGATGAAATTTCGGAAACTATCCAGCCGATTGTCATGAAATTTGAATGACATATTTTTCATGGTTATGGCTATAGCGCATATCATCAGATTTTTGAAATTTTGATTTTAAGTAATTTTTTTTTACAAAAAACTGCAAAAACACGCGTTTTTTTTACTTTTTCGTAAAACGTGCGCCATTTTGTTATTTTCGCAAATATCAAAAATATGATGATATGTGCTATAGCCACTAATAGACTGAATCTAAAACTGTTTTATTTTTTTGTTTCAAATGACCCATCTCGGAGATACCATAAACAAGCCACGAACATAACATTTCTACACGGGTTTTTCGATGCTACTGTTTTATTATAATCATTGATCAAAAAAATTAAAATAATTTTTTTTCATTTACTTTAAAGATGTGTTTATTACATAAGATCCATTTTATCTCATAATTTTTAGCGAAAATCCTCGAAAAAAAATCGTGAAAATAGCCTATTTTTGAGGCGCCTCAAGTGAGAAGACGCCTTAAGTCGCCTTCAAATATGCCATGCAAATATTGGATAATAAGCACACTGGAATATGTACAATATCAATAATCGATCGCCTGGATTTTTTTAAATAACCTGCCTTGGATCTCGATTAATAAATATACATTCCAAAAACTGTGCTTTATAAAATTATACTGTGTTGTGAAAATAATTATTATATAGTTGGATCCAATTCGATAAATATTAATTAGCGTAAAATTCATCAAGAATATGAAAAGTTAATTTCCCAGTAAAGAGCATCCAATGAGAAAAATGAAGCTAATCTCATCCATTGTTGTAAAAATATCATATCTTTCGGAATTTAATCCAAAAATTGTAATGCGAAGTGCATAATTAAAAACTAGGGTCAATATTTTCCTTAGTAAATTATTTTGCATTAATCATCAAATTCAGATCTATTTTTACTTTCATTAAGTATTAAATAAATATTTTTCTAAACTTTGTTTGATGGCGTTCAACTAATTTGACAAGCCACGGATGTAACTTCCATATAGAAGCATATACAGTTTTGTACAACATTTCTTGAGGTCCTAGAAAACTTGAACCATTTGATATACAATAAAGGAGCATCATTATTAACATGTATATAGAAACAGCAATGTACAATTAAATTGGACTTTGGAGGAAAATGTTTGTTGTGATTTTTCCAACATAGTTCGCTTTGAGCTTTGGGTTTTTCAACTTTTGTTTTATTCTCATGCGATCTACTATATTAGCCCTGCTAAAGTTTTCTTCTAAAATAGCTCTAAAAGAAGGATATTTAGTTCGGGCGAATTTCAGAGAGCGTCGTTCAATGTCGAATTAATGTTTCAGTTCTTCTTATTTATAGCTTTTTTAATGTCTACGGAGATCTGAGCCATTAAAAGAGCTTTAAAAGAAACGCACATTTATTTTTGAATTAAAAGTTCCGGTAGTAGCAAAAAATATCAATATTAAAACAATTACAGATCGTTAGTTCAATTTGGAATTTCAATAGGGGAATTTTGTTTCTTACGCTGAAAATGGCTTTAGTCTGAAATGGTCGTATTCCTAATTGAATTTTCATCGCATGAATTCGTTCTCTTATAATTGGTACAAAACTAAAATATTATGAAACCCAATCACTAATGGCTTAATTTAAGATTCGTTAAAATTTTTATACTTTGCTGCGAACATCTTATTTTCAATAAAAATTAATAATGAATAATATCCAATCGAAAGGTTGCAAATTTTAATTCTATTATATATAGTCGTGCTGAATTTAATATAAATGATGTGTTATGATCCTTTCGACTGATGTTTGTTTATAATCATGATTGCAATATGGGGCCTGTTTTTAAGAACTGGTGAAGAGTCACTAAAAGTTGATGATGATTTATTTACGAATTTATTTTCGAGGTTCATGGTTAATTCTTTCATTTACAATGGTGTCAGATCCAAAACTCCCCACTCTTCTCATACCCATAGAGCTTCTGATATAACTAGAAAGTATAAGTTTGACTGCGAACAATTTTTAACTAATTTTTTACCATTACGTGTTCGTTTTATATATTTTCGACGCTTGAGCATAAAGGAGCCGTCATCAATGCTGTGATCAGCCATGTGATGCTTTTTTGGGTATATTTTACCCCATGCTACAAAAAGCTGTAGGAAAAAAATCTTATTAGAAAAAAAAAAATATAACAAGAGCTCATTCTCAATATATTTTACATAGATTTTTTAAAAAGCATTTCGGATAATTAGTTGAAATAGAAGGCTTTATTTGATCTTATTCCAATATTTGTTTCTTTAGACCAAATGTATTGATATTCCAACGCCCTGCTTGAGAAAGTACTGATATTTTTATAATCAAATAGCCTTTTTAATCCTACTCATAAAAATGATTTCTTAAGTAGAAACAACAATAATTTTATGCTATTTTTACACCTCAATAGTTTATATAAATGATGTTAATTTGGATGTTAATCACTTCTATTGAAATTTTTATTTTATCCTGTTTTCTTCAATCCCAAAGTTACAATTGCAAACTATGAATATTTAATTTTTATCACTATTCTATTGCAATGTTTTTACAAGCCTAAAGCATGAAAATATTAAAATAACTTGATTTAAACCTATCAATATCCACCATAAAACTTGTTAATATTTAAATTTAAGGAAATAATTTAAAGTGTTACGAGTAATCAATATACTACAGTGTTTTGCAAAATGATAACTTTGGTAGCGTTTTGAATTTGATTAATCTCGTTTTCAACACCCCTGTTAGTAAATTGATATCAAATTTTAATGGTGTAAACGAGCAAAAGATACGTTTATGCTCGAGGATATCTTGGCTCGAGGACGTCTTGGATCGATTGTACACAAGTTTCGCTTACCCCATTTGAGGATGGATAATCGAAGGCTATGCATGTTGGTCCAGATGTGGATGCTTAGCACACTAGACGACTAAATTGACTCTCCAAATCGTTTCAGTAATCGAATCACACATCTGGCAGTTAATATTCCATCGGCTGGGCCAGTATCGAGCAATAAGGCCAACAGCTTTGCTATTCAAAGTGGAAATTCAATGGGACACATGCGGAATAGATAACGTTACTTCCGAAAATGGGAAACCTGAAATTGTGTTTTCTACTTATTGATTATGCAAATGACGCTTTTCTCTTTTTTATTCATCGGCTATATATTTTCATAATACGAGAGCCGACTGCCGAAAGAGCAAAGCTTTGTGAGCGAAACACTTCAAACTAACACGTACAATCTGAGCCATTAGAAAATGATTAAATTTTACTGAAAGCATGCAAAATCGTACGAAATTCAATTTCGAATCATCTCATACGGCTTTAAGTTTGCATACGGTTGTTCAATTATGCAACACATAGAAAAATGTATGTACATTTCAAGCACGTTAGAAAATAAATTACTTTTCCCCTGAACAACTTTATGAACTGAGATATTTCTATTCATAGTATTCTGACATTTTCAAATTACTTGCATTTTTATTAAAGCATATGCCAAAGTTCATATAGTTTCATCAAAATGAGCCACAATATCGTGTGATATTATGATATTTGCTCAGCAACCTTCAATATACAAATAGCAACAACAAACTTATTCATAATTTATTGTTTAATTTTCGTATTCAGATTTATGTAAATTTTCAACTACCATTAGAATACTTGCTCTGATGTAAATGACCTGCGATATATGCAAATTTCATGATTTAACTATGAATTATTTTGTATGAATATTTTAATAATAATATTATAATAAAATTAAAATGAGAACATAGCAATTTTTGTTAAAAACATTAACGATTTTCTCAAAATCCCTGGATCGTATAAATCAGAAAAACAACAAAAATACATGAATACATATCATCAAATTAAAGTGATATAAATAAGCTTGAAAAACATATTTATCACATCGTCATTATAATTAAATGGATTTCAGAAATTAAATTAGGTTTTTATATATATTATATCCAAACTTTAACAGATCTGATGTCATGAAAATGTCTATAATTTTGGAGCTATTCATAGATGATAATTGATGATAACATAGACTAAAAATTATCAGACGAATACAATTCAATAAATTTTTCATAAGAATGGAAAAATCATATAAAATATCAACACATAAATCAATCAAATTCACTTTCGTATAAGAAACAAAAAAAAATCGAAACTCTTTAGTTCCCGTTTTCGTTCCAGCTAAAATAACTGTTTTTCGGTTTTTGCTTCAATTCCAGTTCGAAATCTTGAAAATAATTATAATATCTCCAAACATTAACGTGTAGTTTAAACCCTAAAGGAGTACTATCCCAGAGCCTGGGACCCCCCTCTATTATTTGTTATTTATTTTTACATTTTAGGACGCAAATAAAAGTATTTTATTCAACCAGAAATTAAATCTGATGATGATTTTCTTTATTTGTATCAAAATCAAACCTCGATTTTTACGGATTTAAATTACAGCATATATAAGAGAAGTCATATAATACGAAGGCTGAGTTTATAATTTTATTAAGATGATATTAGCCTGAGTAGATGAATGATAATAGAGCAACCCCTAAGTAGCATTAGCATAATCAAGACTTAAATTAATTTTATTTTAATGGATAAAGCGATGCTATGGTTTTTAAAAATCCGAGGAATGTTACAGCGCAAAATCTACAGTCGAGAAAAATCTCTGTAAATTCCTAGAATCTCTGGATGTGATTTTATTTCGTTTTATTTAAGTTCTTCCGAGCAACCGCGACACTCTGTTCTCTTTGGAAAGTGTCTTGTACTGTGGCTGACGACAGGTTATTGTCCATCGACTTCAAAGCGTTTTACTGAAATTAAAACTTCAAGCCAGTGATTTATCTTTATTTTTCCAGCATACAAGACAGTGAACTTTAATTTAAAAAAATGAAGTGTTAAGATTGTCAAAGAGCTGAAATACGGATTGCCATTTGAATTGAAATAGTCTGCTAGATTCAAATTAATTACAATTGAATGTGGAGGAATCGTATATTTTTGCACAGGATGAGATTGGTAAAGAAGCACGCAAAGCTTTGTGAATTAAATTCTTTGGTATGCAATTTAATTTATTTGTACCCCTACGTGCCTTTGAACAAATACCCTTCCGTGACATTTCTATTTATTCTAAGTTCATCCTGACCACAACTAATCCTTCTCATTTTATTTTCCATTTTTATTCACGACATGTAAGCGCTTTATAGCCAATTAAATAAAAGACGGTTTAGTAAGACAGATAATTAGTATATCAAAAGGACCCGTATTTGTTTATCTTGATCTTGATTGCTCCTTTGTGATTAGTTCCAGGATTTCATCCGAGCGTCTCCGAAACTCATCAATTCCCAGACGCGGCTCGAGCTTTCAGCATAATTTGATTTTGTCTATATTTGTCTGAATAAACAAGTCATAGGTTACGTATAGCGTTGCTCACATGGAGCTTCAACTACATATAAATACGATCTAATGAAGTCAAATAAATATGTCTATTTTGCAGTCGGCAGTAGGCGTCGAAACAAATCGTTTAAACAGAGCCTTCGGATGAAATTCGCAACGTAATTGTGTTTTAAACGCGAAATACATTTAAATAACTTTTCAGATTTGAATCAGTTCGATGTAATAAAAAATCCATCAACTAACCTTTGGAACCAATCAGAAACAATCTCCAGAATTCAGCATGGTAATCGGTGCAAATTTAGATTGTATAATGCGATGCACCTCCAGAGATTCACCTAAAAGGATATTTTTATACTCAAAAATAATTTAAGGTATCTACCTGATATTATACCTGGATAAGAATGATGTATAGATTTTTTGCTGTTGTTGTTCGATTAGGCATAATTCATGGAAAAAATGTGTTACTTGATTTTTTTAAATTTAAACATCAGTTTAAACAGACAAAAAAGTACATAAAAACAGTGAAATATATTTGTCTTTTCAGTAATAATATATATAAAATACTGGTTTAAAGCCTTGTCAGATATTCAGCACTTGGAAACGACCTACATTTATTAAAATACCTGGTATCCTTTGAAAATATAAACTAATCAATGATCAAAGCTGCCATGAAAAATATACAGGGGCATTTATGATACTTGTCGGAAGAGTTGATGTCTTTTGCAAATAAGGACCACCCTAGTATATATACAATATATATGTAATGATATAATATAGGGTATGAAACAATTTGTTTCGTGAATCTAAATTCATGATCGTGATTCTGAAAGGTTGAAATGCGTCACTCATTAATACAAAACGTCAAATAAACCTAAATAAAACCATTTATCGGCGGAGTTTAATAATGTAAATATCCGTTGCTCGGTTTGTATGTGCGTACATATTTTTTAGATCAAAGCATTGTATCCCTTTTAATCCGTATCCATATAACAAGGATAAGGGAAGAGTGAATCCTTGTACGTGAAAATTTCATTCATCCATTACCCGCTGATATACGTGCGCGCAAACATGTGCGTATTCGTGTGCGGTGGAAAATATCGCCCGAATGAACGATGGGGTCCTCTACACCCCGGCTCGCTCGGCAATGGATCGAGACATTAACTAAACCTGCGGTCCGGCTATTACTGGCTAAATGGGTGTTTTCTGCCCCAACAGCGTTCTCCGGCATACTGAGCTTAACGGCGGTCAACCCAATTCGGGTTAAAATGCCTAGGGTTAAAACGACACATACTAGGTGATTCCGTAAAGTGAGCGCCGCTGCCATTAGACGGTTAAATAGCATTCGGGCCAAATCAGGCTGAAATAATTGAAATGCTCGGATATATGTCCAAGTTTGGGGCGAAATTCGCGGAATCGCTCGAAACAATGTGTTTGACAAACGCCCTCGAAGCCTCTTTGGGGAGCCTCGCGAGCTTTATTTTTCTTCATTTCCTAATAAAAAGTTTTTGATGGATTTATTTACTTCCCATATCGTCTACTCATTCAAAGTAGTTAATAACATAAATAGAGTTAAAGATTTCCTCTTTTGATTTCGGAATGCTTCTATTTTTGTTATATATTTAGAAGACAGAGATATATCTAATGAAAAAAGTGACTTTATATTATTCAAATTATACAGTGGAACCTCGATTATTTGGATTTTCGACTATCCAAATTGTTTAAAATTAAACAAAAAATATATAATTTGCTTATTTGCATGTGGAGAATTGCCCACTTTTGCGTACATACGTGATGGATTGCATATTATGGAATTTGCTAATTGTTTATTATTAGAAGATGGAAACTCAGAAGGAAAAGTCTTGAAAAAATTAGGAAATACAGAAGTTGAAGAGTATATTTTTGGTAGTTCATACAAAGAAGATCAACTGAACAACCAATATCTGGTTCGTTACTGTATGAAAAAGCAATATGTTTTAATATAAAATTAAATGGAGATTCCACTTTCAAAGCAAGTTTGGGCTGACTTGAAAAATTCAAAGATGACATGGTATCAGGAAACTTGAAATTTATGGGGAAAAACTTTTTGCTGAAATACCTTCAGCATACACATTTATTGACCGTTGGAGATATTTGTGGAGAATGCTGCAGAGACTGACTTAAATTGGAAAACAAACTGTCCAACAAATCTTTAGCATCAAGAAATGAACATACTTCACCTGGGTACAAAACTAGTAAATAACGTCACTATAATGGTGTGTGCAAATGCAGGCAGACACAGACTGCCACTGCTTGTCGTTGGAAAATCAAAGAGTCCAAAATGCCTTAAAATATCAAAAATCTTCCAGATGAATCAGATCATCAGATAAAATAGTAAGAAAAATAGTTCTATGAAATATTTACGGTAAAATTTCTTCCACAATAATACAACAGATGGATCAGGATATAATAGAAAGATTCAAAGGTTTAAATTGAAATCAAACGCTTCGACGATTATTGCTAGCAGATGAAAATTCTTTAGATGTGTTAACTTTGAAAAAGTCATGAAACAAAATTTTGAAAAGATCTTTAGTAAGTTCCAGTGTTAATTTCTATATTTGCTGAATGCGACGAGCAAGATGTAATCTAGTAGTTACATTGCGATGAAAACGGTCCTGGATTACAAATTTTGAATGATGAGGAAATAATTAAAGAAATATCTGCGTCAGAAGGACAAGGTCGAGAAGACGAAGAAGAGATTTGCGGGGGGAGATATTGCTCCTATACATTCCGAAGCTTTTAAATGTTTAGATGTCACCAAGAAATGGTAAGAATATTTGCGATTTGGCAGCTTTTAAAAGAAGATCTAACTTAAAGCCAAAATCTATCATTTTTTTATATAAAAAATATTTATTATATTTTTATGTGTACATCTAGTAAAATAAAAAATATTTATACTTTCCCTGTCAATTATGATTATTTACGATTAACCGGATTTTCATTATCTGGACTACTTTCATCCCCAATTAGGCCGGATAATCGAGGTTCTACTGTAATTATCTTGAATAGGGTGTTATAAATTATGATTTTATGAACGAGCTATCTTAACCCTTTAGCTCCTACGTTGTATTTGGATTAATGGAAATTTGTTTGTAAGCATAAGCAAGATGCATTCCAAGGCTGAGTACATTTTATAAAATTATGTACAATATTATTCTGTTACGTGTAACTTTTATGATGCAATGAATGTAGAACTTTCAAATCAAGCTCCTTGTAAAATATCTAAATTGATATTTTTTAGCAACATTTAAATCAACGTAAGTCTGCTCCGGTTTTGATATCATATCCATGAATCCATCCTATTAATTCCTACTTAATAAAGTTCATGGATAACTAAAATTTCTTGCCAGTGTCTTATCCTTATGTCTTTTAAGATAGATTTTTATAATTGACTATGATATATCCTAAATGATTTTATGGAGATTTGATCCCTTTAGCAAACAAATTTACTTTGATTTTTTGTTAATATTTTTTTTGATAATCATAAGATTTTTTATTAAGTGTCTCAAATAAATAATTAGAGGATTATTATTTAATTTTTGTTATTATTCATAAATGTCTTGACGTATACGAAGGCTTCGTTATGTGTGAGATATTATATGAAAAGGAGCGCCTTTTGATTACATCCCTTCCGTTTGCATATAAAGCTCCATATCATGAAGCTTTTGCTCAAACATTAGTACAGGCACAGCCTCTCATATTACTGAAGATAGATATATGTTTACATGCTCCCTTAATGTGGTTTATTCCATTCCTAATTAATCCCTAATGCAAGTTGTGCTTCTCGCCACCATTATGCGTAGACCATCTGCCACTTTTATCTATGGGCTTCCAGCATCTACCGTATGTCTACGTTCATGAATGCTACGCAATATCACATAACAATATGCATAATGGGCGCTTTCAATTAGTTCCTGGGACACTGCCGAGAAAATCTCCGAAATCACACATCCGATTAGATTTTCCGCCTTTTCGGGATGTTTTTCCTCCACGGTGGCATATAAATTTCTATTCTCTACGCATACATCCCTTCGGAATGTTCGCCCTAGGGAAAATTGCTAAGTGTTTTGCACATTCTTTTCCCTCGGTGACAAGCGGGTAATTGAAAATATTCACGTCTCCAAATCCAGTATCCGAACCATAAATATTAAGTGTTGCTCCTCTGTTGATAAATGCGAATACTACGACGCCATCTGTCGCCAGACTTGAAGGCAATAAATCAATATAGGAGTCGGGATCGGTTTTAGCAAATGGCGATCTTAAAAGCGAGCTTTTAAAGTCTCCATTCGCTTGGTTCTCTCATCCCGAATGTGTCAAAGGCTTAGTTTACTTTTTGGTCGAGAGTAAAGTTTAAAATAAGGGTTCGGTATTAGTAAATATAACAGTAAACTTAATTTCAATTTCGACCAGAGCCATTGAATAAAACATTGGCTCGGTCGATATTTTACAATGACAAAATGGCTCAAATCTATAAAATTTCAGCAACGGATTCGACACAAATAATTATTCGTTGAAGTGCTTGTATCATAACCACAAGCACTTGATATAATTTAAAATAAATTATATTGAATCAATTTAAAACGTAGTACACGTACTGGGCCAAGGATGCTAGTCTTATAATGTTAACCAAATTCCTAAGATCGATGCACAATTACCATAAACAGATATCTGGTTTACCAGAAACATAATTTTAATCTACAGATAGTCAGTTCGAGTTGAGCTTTAGTCTCAGTTTAAAAGTTAGTTCATTTTGGACGAGTCGTCAAAGAGTTTTCAATTGTCAAATTGAAAATTTCAGTCTTAGGATCCGACCAATCGTCTTGGCCGCGGGGAAACCTGATCTTTTCTCCGAGTTTTTCGATCTAGGAGTAATTATATTTATTTCCCTTTTATACGGACTTCTTTTACGAATCGATAGAGAACGGATCCAGGAAGGTTGTCCATTTGGAAGCGTGAGCATCTAGGCGGGGTGTGTTGTGGTGCCCTTAAGCTAACAATATAAACACTTAGATAATTGGATCGAGTCTAACTAAAGTAAATTGATTTTTGATGGAATTCGTATTAGCTTAAAAATAAGATAAATCATTAAAAATTCATTTAAGCCATGATTTCATTGAGATTTAATGAATATACACTTTCAATTTGGAGTGTTTGGATCTTGATTAGAAGCTATACGTTTGGAAATTGCTTTCGTGCTGTAGTTAAACATCTGAAGACGTGTTTGCCAAAGTGACTCAGGCTATCTGGAGCGTGAACTGTAATGGCCTGCTAACGGAGATGCAGGACTTACCAAAGCATTGGGCGGCAGTTATCGAATACAAGAGGGATTACATTTAGGGGCTTGTAAATTCGTTTCTTTACATAAATTTGCATTTTTTTGAATGAGCTCATTAATGTTCGAGCGGATTTTGAACTGTTATTAAGAGCCTAAATTGCTCGAAGCGATATAGTTACGTATGTAAAATAGACGTTAGCTGATGGGTGGGACAGAGTCAGCCAAAGAGGAGTGTCGTAATCGATAGCACTGCTTATCCTAATACTTAATGAACGTCTGCAAGGATCCTTTGGCGTTCGTCTGGTGGTTAGATCTCGCATTAAAATTTCAAATTGCGATTTCGTCGTTAGCGCTATATGCGCGTATTCTTCGCTGGTTCTTCGTCAGGCACAAAGGCTCCTCCGCGTTAAAATACATGATATAATTGTGTGTGTCGGATGGGAATAAAGAGAAGACAAACAAGTGATTTGCCAGACCGATGAAAGTCAGTGTCGCCTCCAGCACGGATCCATTACAAAAGCGTGTTTTGTTTGATACTCGGCTCAGCACGTTTAATAATAGGTGTCAGCCATGCGCGTAAGTTCAGCCGCTCAAGTATAATTGAGCTTTGTGAACGCATCAACGGGCAGAGGTGTGAGTTGACAGCCTTAATATGAAGGCTTTTGCGCCATCCAACTTCTGCCTCGGTTCGGTAATTTGATGCCTCTCCGCATTATCCGGACTTGCTCCAACTTTCTGCGAATATATTGGCCGAACGTCGCTGCGGCTTCCGATGAAAAATATCCCTTCACAAAGACATCGGACGGAAGAGGCGTCTTTCCCGTCTTTAAATTAAATTATAACGTAGGAGCTGAACGCCATTTATTAAAGACATTGTATACAATTAAAAAGTACTGCATCACCGACTACGGCAGGACCAAACCGCTACAAAATGTTTATATAGTTTTAACTATGCATAAAATGTGCGAAGCGGGGAATGCTTCCTACCATATTGAAGCAAGATGTTGCTTTTTATGCTAAGTAGTTTTGCTTTTGACCATAATATAAAAACGGCCACAAATAATAAGGTCGATATGTCATAAACCATTAAAATACAGACTTAAAACGAAACATCCAAAATATTTTTCTTTCTACAAAAAACTTTTTTTTTTAAAAAGGATTATTGTATTCAACCAATAACACATACCATTATGATGATGATCAAGATATCAGCCATACTTCTATAATGAACTGCCAAATAGACTTTACATGGTAATTTTGTAATAAATCAATAATTTATGAAGCACATAGTTTTTAGGTGACATTATTAATAATTAGTATTAAATTTTAAAAATACTAACAAATATTTAAAGTCAAATATCTTGTCAATGAGAACGTGTTCTTTATATTTCCCATTTATTGTAGAGAAGATTTTATATCAAAACATAAGATTTGATATAAAATCATCCAAGTTCATTAATAATATACTTTTTGCTTAGTGAGAAATAAATAGCTGCATCCCTTGTATTAAATTCGAGCTTAATGTTGAACAATGCTTCTGTTTTATTAAGCAAGAAATGTAGAATTGTATATAAAGTAATAGCTAGGGGTTGTATATTACAACAAATTTAAGCTCTGGATGAAACGAGAGCTTCTATAATGTTTAAAGCTATTTGAGTTCTATAAAAATGATTAAGCTTATTTATAATGGTTTTGTATATAATCTGTCAACTTGTATGTTCCAAACACAAGTTTTTCAAAGATATATTAATATATCCATACATTGATTATATTAAAACGGCGAAAAAACAGTGCATACGTAGGAAATGATAAATCTTTTGAACTAAATTTACAATTTAGGGACGTACGTTACTACGATGAAATCTTCTATAAATCAAGCTTAGAACTCCTTTGTGATTCAAATTTAATACAATATACTCTTGCTGTGAATATTTCATTTGATTATAACAAATCAAAGGTGATAATATCTTATATTATTACATCCTATTAAAAATACAATTTTAAAGAGTGTTAAGTCGGGTCGAGACTTAGAACATCTCCTAAAATAATGAAAATATGATAAAATTTCCTTTCAAATATATTATAAACGTATAAAATACGAATTCTATAATATAAATTAAAATTTATCTCCTTGTTAACAAAATGGTATTTTTGCAGGCTTTGTTAAAAAAACATCAACCCTAAAAGTTTATAAAATCTACCCAATTTCAATGACAATCACAACGACCATTATAGCTTTTTACTCCACGCACCCAAGAGAACAATATAGGGATTCGCTTATCGCGACTCATAATTTCCTCACGTGCCGAAAACGTTAGATAATGCCAGAACAACCAAATTCATTTACATTTTAATAATCCCAGAAATATTTGTCCAATATTTTTGCGAACTTTCGCATTTGTGAAGAAATTTTCATAGTTATTAAAATCTTTCGATTCGCAACTAGACTCCATTAAATTTGTATTAAGTAAATCTATTCGATTCAATTCAGAATATATTTCACTGGCGTATACATTATTTATAATGATATTATAAAACTGACACATTTGCATAATTCGAATATTTGGATTGAATGTATTTAAATAGAATTTGCAAAATGCTTATGTTTAATAAATGTACATTAAACATGGCTCTTGTATAATATGGCTTAAGTAAAAACATCTAATAAATATATTATATAACATTTCAGATTTGAGGATATCCCCACATTAAAAAAATCTGAGAGACTGTCGTCTATTGCTAAAAACATAAAATATAAAATTTTGACAGGGTTAGGATGTAAATTACTTGTTCACGTCCAATAAATATAGAAAAGTTGAAAAAAGCTGTGATCTGGTTGCAATTTCAAAGTTCTAACTGTTCGTAGAAATACTATTCAACAAGAATATCTAAATTTTATCGATCAATTGTCTATCTGTAAATAATGATCATTCAATGATTTATTTGCTAGAAAAGAATAAATTGAAAATTTTAAAAGGCAATTCCCACTACATAATATTATTTTAAACTTACGTAATATAATATAAATGAATGTATATAAAAATATAAAGTTGTTGAGAAACTTGTCTGTAATACTATGTAATGTGAATTTTCCTTTTTACGATTCAGATTAGGGGTGCATTATGCGACCCTTGGGACTGTAATAAATGCGTAGCTGCATCTCTCCTTCCACGCTCTTTACATTCATAAATGTCACATTCACACTTCTTAAATAAAAATAATTTATGATCCCAAGTTAAAAGAGCAAAAAATAATAGCATTAAGCCGGAAGAATATACGCACAACTTCTAAATTATACAATCGCGGAAGAGTTTATCAGATTCGAGAGGCATAAAAATGTCCTCGCAATCAGATGGAACGGTCAAAATTTAAGCGGCATTAACGTCAATTCTTCCTTCGGGAATAGTTAGGACAGAAACTAGTGGGAGTTGACGCAGTTTTGTGACCGAAATTATCCGCTCTAAGATATTGTCCGGACATAATTCAGTACCGACTAAAAGTTTTGACAGTTTTATGTATCCAGTGCGAATTATTGTTGTCGGGCAGCTAGAATGGAATTGTATGGTGGTTGTTTAAGGCAGACGCAACTTTGTCGAGCGGAAATGAAGCGATCCTTCTTTTAAACCAGGAAAAGCTTCAAATTAATGCGAGCTTGGCTGACGTGAATGAATTTGTCTGAATGTCCTGTTTGAATTATTGCCTCCGTGAGGATGTTGCCGCTATCAAATTGAATTACAATTTTGACAAATTCACTCCTTGATAAGCCGGTTAAATGATGATGCGAGAGGAGATCATGCATCGAATTGTGGAAATTTTGTATATGGAAATATCAAGGCTTCCCTTTGTTTTGACCCTTAAATTCACTTTAGAAAAATTAAGTTACACATTCACAGAAAAGCTACTTTAGCATTTATGAAAAAGAATAAATCTTTTTGTTAACTATTTTATTTAGATATTTTTTGCAAATCGTTAACGTAATATATTACTTACCGACCTTTGACAACTGATGATACATATCATCAAGTCGTTACAAAGCTAGACATCACATTTTTTGATAATCAGCCAATTTTATTTAATTATAATAATGGGGGCTGTTTATTTGTTGGTTTTATTAAACTTTATTATTATTATAAAAAAAATAATTAGATTAATTATATAATTATATGTGCATTAAAATAAATGTATGTCTGTTTGTTCGTTTTATATATAATTTTACTAGATGAATGTAGGTGATTGCCATATGATTAGCCCCTTGGACTTGAACTCAAATCCTCTATTAAATAGAGACCAAGTTATTTTTAATCTTCATTAGTTCCATATATCGATTAAGCACTGAGAAATAATAAAAATTTGACTGATTAAAAGAAAAATTTCTTAATATCAATGGACACGTCTGAATCTGAATTTTGTTATATATTATCAATTCTTAATGGCTCCGTATAAAAAATAGGTACTCTCTTTCCGATGAAATTATTACACCCTATTCTTTTGGATATTCAACCCTTCTCGAATTTACGTAAAATTTCCCCTACATTGTTACCTTTTAGGATCCTTACAATACAAAGGAACAAAGATTAAAGGCGGAAAAATTAATTGTTTGTGACACTTATAAACGCGATTCAGGTTTAAGGTCGCTTTATTTTTTTCTTAAGAAATAGGATGAAAGGTTAAGTCAATTGCTTCCCTAAATATAAGATGTTGAAGGCAATTTAATGACCACTTTTTTATATAACCAAAAATTCTCAAAATATATATTTGAATCGAATTTGGTAAAATAGTTAAAGGCAGTAAAAATCAATAAAATATCAATATACTAAATGGTTTTAGGTATTTATGACTAATACAAAAATTATATTCGCTCTAAAAAAAAAAAACATTCGCAATTACCCAAGCAAAATGTTCCCTCTGAAGAAAAATAGCATGAACTCGACAATGCTGCGAATGTTGAATATGAAAACAATTACCCTTTTTGCGATTTGCTTTGATGTATATATCAAAAGGCTAAAGGTTAAGGATCTCTTATAAATAAATTTTAAGCCAAAGTTTACATATGCAAATCATCTACTCAAATATAAGTGGTTGGAATGGAATAGCACTGCAGGAATTTTAGTGTTTATATTCATGTAAACTGCGGCAAATGCAAGAAGCAAATGCTTCGAGGCATATCAATGGATAAATAACTCTTCATCAAACTGAACGCAAAACTCAATTTATATCCCGGGAAATGTATATGTTTGTTCATTGAAACGAGCTTATGTCTGTAGCAAAATTGAATGATATCACATTGTATTCCTTGTATAATTGGACGAAATATTTCCCGGGGAAAATTTATGTGGAACGTGTTTTCAGTTTTAAGAAAACAAGGAACATGTGGTATGTAAAAAGGACAAGTGAAAAACTTTCAGCGTAGTTTAATCTTTTTATTCCCATTTCTCTTTTACAGCGGAAAACTTGGTTAAAGTTAAAGTTTTCTGCCTCATGATGCCGTTGCGGTTAGTCAAAACTTTTGCCTTTCGTAATATGAAAATTATTTACATTACTGTAAAGTCAACGCCATGTTTTACTACTTTAAATACGCTGCACGAGTTAAGTAGTTCAAGAAGCATTACTTCTTCATGTGTTTAATATTAAGTCCGATTTTTGTCAAAATGTGTCCCGATAAAAACAGGAAAGTTTTAGGGGCGGAACAGATTTTCTTATCGAAACTCAAACTCGTTACTCGGAGTACTTGTTTTATTTGGTTCTTCTTTGAATGGACCAATTTGGCTCACAGACTTTTATATTGGGAAAAAACTTTGACAATTCTAACGGCTATCAACTACGATGAATTAAAAAAATCAAATACGTGCAGAGTTGCTCGATGTAACGACATTGAAAAATAATTTTAAAGAGGCTCGATATGAATTATTCGTATTCTATTACAAACTCTCACGAGTCTTCCAAAGTCTAGGTCTTATCTTTCAAATATGAAATTGGATCGCTTCAAAAGCTTAATTTAATCCCACAGTGGTGATGGTACCCGTTACCGATCTCTTCAGAGCCAAAGTCTCACCAACGAGTTTCCATCCCAATGAACTAATGCGAAATGCTTCGAAGTCAGCCAATATACATTAAAATGCATTAATTCGCACCTTCTCTACCACATTTTAAATTTATTGCGAAACAAATCAAAATATTTCATAACTGCTAGCAATATTCGAGCAAAATCTACAAAGTGTCAAATAGATTTATACGCTCAAAGCAGAACTATTTGCAGGACATATTTTAGCCGTTGAAGAATAGATGTTGAAATGTTACCACTTGGAACATTTATAACTTAGCAACTTCAAGTACAAATATACAATAAAATGTCACGTCTCTGTTGAAATTGCTTTAAACTTGTACGCTTCGAAATTTACTTTACCAATACACATTATTATCGTCTGTCGTATTTAAGCAATATTTCAAATAATACATATTAAAAAATAAATATTATAATTTCTTAATACATTATATATTTGTAATACCTAACTAATAAAGTATTATAAAGTTATCATACTAAGTGTTGCTATTTTTGCTTAAATTTCAGTTAACGTACTGTTTTTTAGTAATAAAAGGGATTTATAAATTTAAAAATATACAAACCTTTGATAAAAATATATTCATGATCCATGTTTGTTTAAAAGGAGCTTATCAACAATCTGGAGCAGTAAATGGTTATGAGAAGATAAGAACTTATTCCGATCATGATTTGGGCAGCAATCATTGTTTAGATCATGCATTCAAATCATGTCATGAAAACGTTTTCATAAATATACCTACTCAAAAGTATGAATATTTACATCTACTGAGGGCATTAAAGAGTTTTTTTCTTCTTCTTTCTGTACCTTTTTAGATTCCTCTAACGTTGGCGATCACTCTGGCGTAGACCTCCCTATTTTGCGCTACCCGGAATAATTCATCCACTTTCCTTTTTCTGATCCACTCTCTAATATTGCGCAACCAGCTCATCCGTTTCCTGTCAACTCCCTTTTTTTCAAATCTTCCAAGACCTTGAAGCCCTTCAGGGTCAATCGGAGAAGATGCCATTTACTACCTCACAATACTTAACCTAGATATGATATCATCATCCATTTGATTTTTGTCAACAGCTCTCTCTTAGTTTCAACTCTCCTAATTACGTCGGTCCAGGGTATACGAAGGATTCTTCTGTGTATCTACATTTCGGATGTTTCTAGCCGGTTCATAATGTTCACCTTTAGATTCCATGCTTCACAGCCATACAGAATAGCTGACCATATATAGCATTTGACCATTCTTTGTCATTATAATCAAGTCTTCCAAATGTTATCCATTTGATTTTAGAGGCGTTGATTGACAAACCTAACCCTTCTCCGGCAACATTAATCATATCTAGGAGGTTTTGAAGATTATATAAACTTTCAGCATATATGACTGTGATATCAATATATCTGATATTGTTCATTACGACTCCATTTATCTTTACTCCCAGATAAGAGTTTTCCAGAATCTTTTGGAAAACTTTATTATAATACAGGTTAAATAATAGGGGTGACAAAATACAACTTTGTCGGACTCTTTTTTTGTATAGCTATAGCCTCTGTATTTCCACTTATATTTCTGATCTCTGCCGTTTGATGCCAGTGAAGATTTTTAATAAAGTTCTGATCTTTAGAGTCAATATTGCATTCTCCAGGCATCTCCATTAGTGTCGTGTGCCTTACCCTATCAAATGCTTTTTTGTAGTCTATAAAGCATGCATGCTTTGCGTTGGTTTTGACAAAAAAAATATTTGAACTGTTTGAATATCCAAACGAGACTCAACCCAAAATTGTGAAAATGAGATTTTGACATAAGGAAGATTTTCATTTTCGTGAGATCTGAATCCCTTGTTGTAAATCTAAAAATTTGTCGCCATCTTTTGATCTGTTAGAATATTCATATAATATAAATCCTAAATTTTAAAACTATTACATTTATTTGAAACAATCGGGAAGATATAGGTGTTTTGAATATCATTGAAATGCTAGCTCTGCAAAATTCATCAGAGATTAAATAGTCGCCTATATAATCCATTTGGAAGTTTGTAGAAATGTGAGCATAATCCGTTTATTAATTTATGCAAATATATTTGGTGTTTGTCTATTATCATTATATGTATCAATATTGTCATTGTTGATAAATAATGTGAGTAATTATATTAAAAGGAATTATGTTTATTTGACATATTCAGCAATATTTAAATGAAGCTTTACTATGTATTTATACTGCAAAATATACTTAAATTTGATCAGTCTAGAGATTATAACAGAATAGAACATTTAACGTAAAATAATAATAAAATTTTATATGGAAAAGGTACCTTTATAATGATTATCGATAGCTCAATAATGATTATACAGTTAAGGATAATTCTCAGCATAGCGTGACATTATTACTAAATGAATCAGCCAAAATAGTTGTAATATAAAGAAAACTTTCAGGATAATGTTGTTAAAAAAAAACTGCCATTTATGTAACACGGGGAATAGCTTTCTCGCGGCGTTCTATATAATCCTTAAGAATATTGGACTTGTATTTCATTCTATATGGCGAAAAACGTATTTGTATACAAGGTGAAAATCCCGTGTTATACATGTCTTTCCATGGGAAACTTTTCTGAATTTCATCCTTTATCTTGATTCTCAATTCGGTATTTCCGCCTTTCATCGCACGAAAGAAGACCTTATTCTATTGAAAGAAGCCTTTCGTGATTGAGTACTTTTATTATTAATATGTCAATATAAAAAGGCGTAATGGGCGCATTGCCTGTTTTCGGGGCTGAAACTTGTTCAAAAAGTCTTTTATCTTTTATGCTCCCTTTTGGCTATACATTGAAAAAAGTTTTATGGATATTTGTGGGGGAGGAAAATATAAAGACTATGAGAAAACATCAAGATGCTACTGTTTTTCCTATTTTCATCCCCTTTGGACAGATACTGCGTAACACGCTTTTTGCTTCAATCTCCTAATATAATAAATTTATATGTATTTAAGCAATATTTAAAAAACATATAATAAAAATCTATCATTTTTAAAATTAAAAATAAAATATACAGAGCACAGCACTATAAGTATAAAGTATGATATTATAGTTTTTTATGCTTATCCTTAGTCTATGCTGAAGCTTTTAAAATACCCAGAATTGAAAAATGAAACCATCTTTTTATTTTTAAGGCTGTCTGAAGCTTTAGATTGTGCGTCTATATCTATTAATAAAACTCATCATATTTAAATCCAGTGAAATCCTTCTTACTTTTAAGGATTTTTTAGGAATCCATTAGAATTTTAATAACCAAAATGGAAATGCTTCAAACACTAAAGTTGGTTTTGGATATAGACATAAATTTCGTTAATCTTTCACAATTTGCGATTTGATTTTATCTTCAAATGACACCCTACGTCACCCAATGTAAATCACAGAATGAATAGAATTTTTACTCTCAAGTCGATGCTTTTATCAACATCACATTTAGGATTAACGTTTTTTGATCGAGTCTATTGGAGTTGGGGCTTAAATGAGGTCGTTTTTCAAACTGTTAAACTTTGCCATTATTTCTCTGACTAAACTATATAAAACCGGAGTGAAAGTTATAAACATTTCTGAGACAAAATGCCAAATTTCCTCTTTCAGAAGAGTGCACACCGAAGCGAGATAATGTGGCCATTTTTATGAGTTTCCCACACTTGCCGGAAACAGTAACGCGAAAACCTGAAAGTTTTCGCGAGCATTTTTCCTTCACAACACAAAGCAAGAGTGTTTCTTCTTCTTCCGTTCTACCCTGTGGTCCGAGTTTCCACATTCGAAAGGATAGATTTAAGTTTGCAGATGAATAACTCTCGGCCATTGTCCTTCGAACTTCTGCAAAAATGTCCGGAGTGGATTCGAACTAGATCTTAAGTCTATGAGAATTTAAAGCAAACTTTTCGGTCCACGGTAAATTTTATTTGTACATTGTTCGCTCAATAAACCAGACCAAAGTATATAGCTGACGATTGTAAGTGAAATTTTAAGCATTGTGATATATTAAGCTCCAAGTAAACACTAAAAAAGCATCCCTTAAATGATAAAAAAAAGAGATTTTTTTGAGCCATTTAAACCCTTAAGAAAAGGTGATAATAAGCATCTTGATATGCATATAAGTTCCAGCAAGCCCATCACACTTTATTTGATTTTGGTATCTCAAATTTAAAGATATTGACCAAGTATAGGTGTTTTACTTAAATGATAACGAAATTAAACTGATGTTATAAGAGTCAATATATTGTTCCAGATTAGTTGCGATATAGGCCATAAAGCATCAAGCAATTCTAAGCAACATATAATTTATAACGTTTTGCTTTGAAAAATTTATTATTATTGCAAAATATTTACAAAAAGCTAGAATTTATTCAAACGACTGTGGGTGTTTCCAACTGTATTTGCGTACAATGTATACAATGGCTTTCAGCGAAAAGTTTTTGTTGGGTATTCATATAATTGCCCAACAAAAGACTCATCATTCGTAACTTTCGCAAATAGAAAACTATACATAATTGTTTTTGCAACCGAATTTAACCCAGGCATTCGAAGTATGCTGGCGTTATTAAAATATTAAATTTGTGCGTATATCATCCGAAAGACAGACAAAACAAATTCGATACAGACACGGACCGAAACAATGCGCATCGTCGGGCTCCAGAGTTCGGGGCTCTTTGAATAGAAGCCATGGTTAATTATTTAACCAACATTTCTACTTCACGTCTCTCTGTCAAACGCCTTAACCACCGATCCCTTCTAATTAAATTTGAACCTTGGCTCAGGAGGGAAGGACCTTCCATAACCGTCTATTAGTCGAGAGTTCAAAACTATCGGTGCTTCTAATCAAAAAGGCAAATTTATACCACAATAGCGTACGCTATCGCGCCAACAATTGATTTAATATCGTGGGACCTTCAGGAAACTCGATAAAATTCAATATACTAAATTTCGAGGATACCCACGGATAGAATTCAATAGTTCTCTTTCAAAAGTGGCATTGTACGTAGAATTTACGAGTTCATTAAGCCGTGAAACAATGCGCAAATGTATACTAACGAGGTAATATTCAGTTACAAGAACAAGTATTGTGGCATAATGGTACCAGTCGTTAAAGATATCCTTTTATACTTGAAAAGAAACATTTTTGTTTCCCATTTAATAAAATTAATTTGAGATTAGACATTAATTTTGTATAAAAATGGCAAATATTACAATTGATAAATTAGTCTAATCCTTTAAAAAATATATACTTTTTAAGCCTTTTGGTCTGCTTTTTGGTGCTGCTCTAAAGCAAAGTAGTAGTTAAAATATCATAAAATTGATATTTAAAATATACTATTGAGATAGCAATTATAATAATATTAAATAACGAAATTTAAGCATACAGGAAAAATAAAGTTAAAAAAATCCAATCACTAATTTACATAATCTCGATTTTTAGGTGCATAAATTGAAGAATTCGTTAGTATATTACTATATTCGTTATGCTTTAGGTAGGTTTGATGCAAAAATAATAATTTCAAAATTGGTCAAAAAAATCTTTATTAACTATTCAGAATGCACGTCTATGCACTTTGCTCCGTTAAAGATTATCCAGACTCCTCGAAAATATTATTCCTTGGTGATTGAATTTTTTCATGAAAAGATAATCACTTTTAATAGAAATTTTAATTCACAGACGTTGTATAATATATAATCGTTAATAGCATATAATATTATGTATTAATGCATGGAAATTTTAACAATATTTTTTAAATAAATTATATTTAAGCTTACAACATGATTTTTTATACATGTGCAGCTTAACTTTAGCGTGACCATTTGGTCACTGAATATTAACGATCATTCGACTCGTATTAAGAATTTCAATGCATCGCATGCATTTTCGAATATCGTCAGACGTTTACAATATCTAATATGATGTTTAAAGCTTTAATGACCATCAATCTGATCCAAATGAATTAAATAAGCGTAACTGATGATTTATTATTCTCCAAACTAATATATTTGACGAATCGATATAGATGTTTTAAATGTTTGTTTGAATTGTTTGTTTGAACAAAATAGAATGATATGTATGAACAAAACATACATATCATTCTATTTTGTTAATATAACCTAATAAAAATACATTATATAAATAGTACAATGGGGTAATGTATCATTAAATGATCAGTATATTGTTATTGAGTAATTTAATTTTTTTTAAGTGCGCTTACAATCCTTCGCAATGTAACGATCTAAGAAGCAAAAATAAATATTTATCTTACGAAACATAAATTACGAAATTGAAATCCTCCACCAATTTCTATCTCCAGACATATTTTTTCCATTCTTATTCGAACCCTGTTTGTGTGTTAGCTTAGTACGTATCCATAGACGCTCGGATAAACAAGGGGATGTTTATCTTCTAAATTAAAATTAAGTCTTATACTTCCTTTTATCTCCTTCGTTATTGCGCGGTAGGATTTAAAAAAGTGACATGTTAAACTTTAGATAAGCTTGCTCGGTCTTGCCGGTTAATCGAGTACCTAATCTTTTATATTATTAAAATTAATGGGAAACGAAAAAATGCTTTTATACCAAATTTAATTTAATAAATTCCACATAATAAAGTTAAGTGATCTGATGATTTAATTTTTCGCTATAATAGGTCATCATATGAAGTAAAATTAATTAAGGGTGTATATTCGTCGAACATATTATATTAATATCTGCTAGTAGTGAATTTATGTTTTTGTCATGGAATTAATATGGAAGACTCTCACAGAATTGGATTGTGTGTGATATTAATCATAGAACGTTATTAATGAGAGATGTAATCAATAGTTGTGTGGAAATATGCTAAAAATTCAATAATGTCTAGACCAAATTAATAGTCCGATTGTTTCATATGACAAATAGACCTGTCACATAGATTACATACTGATACTATAATTTATATGCAGACTTATTAACAGAAATTGGCAACATTTCATTCTCTATCAATAACACAAATATACTTCTAAGAATCGATAGATTACTATAACATCATCCAAGCATAATGGCGATGGGCATTTTAAATAGAGGGTATTATAAATCGAAACTTTGCAGACAATTCTGATGGCCCTTCAAGACATTTTCCCTTAACTTTATCACCCCGCAAGAATACCGACGCATTAAATACTATTATCGCAATTATCCAATTAAAACTTTCGAAATTGAGAGCATTTTAGGGTTTATATACATTAAAAGGTAACCAAGACTCATATTTCTCCGGGTTAAAGAAGCAAAATACATATAAACAGCAATTAAAACAGCCATTATGTTGCGGATATGAAAAATGATTCAAAGGCTTTTGTTACGCAGGACAATTCAGTGGCATTGTTTAGGTTGGATACAAATAAAACCAGGTATAAATATTTTAAGCTAAATCCTTTTAAAAAAATTGCATACTCATAAATGATCCAAAATATAATTTAAACTATTTTTTTCTAAATTTTAATATAGCATACATACCAGAGTGCACAATAAAAATATTGTATTTTCTTTAAACAGTACCAAATATTTGTTGAAATATATTAAGTCAATCAGTTCTATTGTAGCGAACTTAAAATAGTTAGAGCTATTAATACTGAATTAATGCTACTTAAATCTATTCTTTTACAAAGATCTTTTAAAGTTTTCAATGGAAATATGACTCAAATTCATTATCACGTATCACACACGATATTGTAGATTAAACATTGAAATTTAATAGGATAAATGCTTTCAAAATATAAATTATCGTAGTGTTTAAATATATATTTTACATGTGTGATTTAATAGAATTTTAATATGGATGATGAGGATACTTTTGAAAATTATTGAGAAACACTCCAATCAGCGCTTATAGAGTTTATATCAAATTGAATTACTTATTTCAGTGAAATACTTCTGCGTTAGCTTGAAATGAAACTTTAAAGTCTCATTGAGTATGTGTCATAACAAATAAAGTAGGGATTTTGGAGTTGGAGCCCGGTACGACAGATGAACTCTCGAATTGTTAGCAAAAGGTCAAAGTTTTTCCACATAAGAAAATAATCTAATTTGACTAAGTATTTTAATACGTTTTCACACATTCATGATCTCGAGTGTTTTTCAGCGCAACTTTAAAACTCATGTAAATCTCGAGATAGAGTTTGAGAGTCAACAATCTAAGGAAACTCGCTTTAATGTAAAAATGAGCTGTGATGCCGGCAACTTTAGCTTTCCACCCCGAGGAGAAGGCTCTATGAAAGGAGGCGGAGGATTTACGAGCTTTTTTCTTCATTGTAAATATGTGACGTCTGATATGAGAAGGCAATAAATATCGTACGTGGAGCTTATCACTCGGCCAAGCTCTAACGAGACAATATGCGGTGACTCAGAGCGAGCTTTCGACAAAGCTTAAATAAGCTGCAGTTTTTCCACATACAATAGCAACCAATAGTGACAAGCTTTTTCCGCACTTTATTTATATGCTGTGTGTGTTTCTGTTTTTTAGTCGCCTTTGTGACTTTATAAAACACGAACGGACTGATTTTCTAAGCGTGTTTTTAAATTCAACGCCATGATTATTTTCTTTGTGTCTTCCAAATGGGTACTCTGATTAATGATAATGCATTTTATGTGACTTGGAAAAATTTAAAACAGACCCAAAATTTAGACGAAAGATTCATGAAATGCGAATGCGAATGAAAGAAAAATGCAGGTTGAGAACTTAAATTATTTAAAAATTGTATAAATATTAAAATTCCAATTTTTATAGAAGCCCAATGTGATCTACTTTAATAAATGCTATATCAATGTCTATAAACCCTGTTTAAAATTACTTTAATTAAAAATTATTTTTTTTACAGTCATTCATTATATTCATGTATACATGGATGAATGTTATTATTCGAATTTAATTTCATTATTATTTGCAACGTTTTGAACTAATGAATGAGCTTGAGTTTAAGCACAAAATATTGTCAAATGAAATTAATCGAACAAAAACATCGTTTTTCTTCTCCATCATTCCTATTGTATGGTAACTTGGTCTCATGTGATGATTTAAGATACGCTTTATTACTTTGTTGACATCTTTTAGTTGGAAAGGAAATGTCAGAGTATCAAAAAAATATCAAATAACAGAACTAAACTGAAAAGGTGTCATTCGGTCTATTACATTTCGTCCTTTATCGTGATGATACGAGAGAATATCAAAAAAACCCTTCAAGAGAAAAGCATCAGCCAGTGAACCAAAGTTCTTTTATGATCATGTTTTGAAGATGTCCTACCACTTTTGTGTTTTTCAAATGCATTGGCAAACAGATACAAGTTTAATTCACTTTTCTTATGACAACTTCCAAAGTAGATATCTTTATATATATTTACGTAATAATTTCTCATAATTTAATATGATATCTTAATCTGATTCAATTTGAATAAGGATATGTCTTTTTTTTCTTTCTTCTTTTTTTGAACAATCTATCCGTTGAGGGACATTCAGTTCTTCTTATGGCGTTGCTGGCTCGTGTAGGTCCCCATTAATTAATGAGGACCTAATGTTCATTCATTTGAATCTTTTATCCAGGTCGTGAACCATATAATATATATTTTCAGCCTCTCTAATTCTAATTTTGATCTCCAGTTGCTTATTCTTCTTGCTTATGTGCATCTTCCAAGTTAAACGTCTGTTCAGGTGCATGCCGAGATGTTTAACTACATCTGCCTGTGGCAGTGCGAGTGAAATCGACATGCGTAGATTTACTTTTATTGGCCTTTATGCGCCGTTTCTTGATCATTTTTTTATATTATTGAAGTCATGTTGGAGCAGTTGAGACGCTATTGCAGGGTCGATGTGCGAGGTTAGAAGGAGGATAAAAGGTATACAACTGGACCAAGTACGCTACCTTGTGGGAGGCCAGATTTTATATCATGGAGTGTGTTGGCTTCATTTTCATATTTGACGTAGAATGTTCTATTGATCTGGCATGATTTGAGTATGAATGCAGTTGGCAGAATGAATTTTTTGGCAGTTGTTTTCTGATTTTATGCAGAAAGCCCAAATGCCACACTTTGTCAAAAATCTGAGTTACGTCCAGGAATACTGCCGAGCAATATTTTCTGTCTTCTAGGTCCTTGTGTATGTTATTAAAGATCCTGTATATTTGTTCCATAGTCGTATGTTGTTGACGAAATCCTAATTGGTGCTTGGGTATTAGATTTTTTTTCTCAATTAATTAGCTTAAGTCACTTCAGTAGTAGTTTTTCAAAAAGTTTGGAAATTATTGGGAATAAGCTGATGGGTCTGTATGATTTGACGTCATGTACAATAAATCCTTATCGGACTTGGGGGATTAGAATAATCTTAGCCACTTTCCATTGCGGGAGGAAATAGCCCATTTTTAGTACCGCGAAAGGAAATGTGAAAAATAATTTTTAAGTAGAAGATCTAAAAAAAAAATAGTTAATTTATCAATATATTCATAAATTATATTTTTTAAAATCAGTTTGTCATAGATGACCATATCCAGTTTTATAAATCATCAGAACAAGGAAATCGATGATTACAAAATGATCATATTTTTTGATCAAAATACATTTTGAAAAAATCCATGTGTTTATTACAATGGGCGATATAATACCAGACCATGACCCCTGAGCATTAATTTGACACAATCCCGGCTCGACATTAATCCTGGCTTCTCTAATATCGACGTCCCTCTCCCACTCATTAAAAGCTCATATTTATTTATATAACTGTCTTTTTCATATTAAGTTTCATCCCTCTATCTTATTCCGGCTCCGTACATTCCATCCATCTTGTTTTGTTAAGGACTCCGCTCGGCCGTTCTAAATATAGGACGCTCCAGTACCGTATCAGCGTTTGCTTAGCATCTCCGCGCGTAAGGCCTTTAGGTATTATTTATCTGTGAGTAAATCCCATATTATCCAGTGGCGTAGAAAATCAAAATATTTAACTGGGTGTACATAATATTTTAATACGATTTGGTTAATTTATTCCGGGAAAGCAATAAAGATCGTTTTGCAGAATAATGCGATTATATCAACCCTTCAACGGCTCATGAAATATATTATTGTAATGGACATGTAAAGAGCGCAATGAAAATAAAATTACATCGTTATTTGAAGAAAAAAATGAATGGAAATATTACTTTATGTGCCCTGGTATTTAACGAGGTGTGAAAAATATAACCTTTTATACACACGAAAAGGTCATACAATCCTCGTATTCACAATTTCAGCAACAAAAAGCTTTATTTCATGCTATTTAGCATCTAAAAGGTTTGGACCCAATTCAATGACTAATTCAATTTTTCGAAGGTCAATTGTATTATCTCTTTGGTTTTCCAGAATTTATGATATTTTGAAATGAAAATGAACGAATGTTTCCCTATTTATTTCGCATTAAAAACACATCGTTACAAAAAAATATTTTTATTACGTGCCCTGAACCACTTAAGAGTAGTGACCTTATTTTTTTTTATAGATGTCATAAAATCGCGATTTTATGAAATATAATAATATATCAGTTAACATGAGGCAAAATAACGCAAAAAGCATGAATTAATAATATATATATATATATTTACTGGCGAGAAAAGATTTACAACATGCTTATAAAATATGTTCTTTAAAAATGGCATATGAATGAAATGTCTCATATATGGTTATGGATTATAGCAAATTTCTATGGACTCGATGGACTCAAACGTCCCAAACCATAAAACGAAAACATGTCCAAATCGTTTCAATTTAACATTATATTTTATTTCATCCATCTCAATTGATAATGGTTTATTTTCTTTGTGCCATTATAACTCTTAGACCAACTCAAGAATTCATTTAAAATATTTTTGATAAACGAATATATAAATTTTAAATATCATATATAATTCATACAGATTTCACCAGATCAAGTGTTACTAACTTAAAGCGCCCATAGATCTTATCAATTTTCATTATTTATCATGTAAATTATTTGTAAATAGTTTTTGATATGGATATGATATTGGACAATATGATAAGCTCACTTTTAAACGTAATTATTAGGAATACACTTTAATGCTGACGAGAGAATGTTATTTTTATTCTGCATCTAGGGTAGTTTTGCCACTATATGGAATAAAACTTAAAATTACAACATTTTACCCGACACTGACTTCCACGGTTACGAAAGAAAAATGACAAAAACCGCCATAAGTGAGATGCGCCGGAAAAAGTGTATTTCCTCGAGTTTTCACGTAAAAAACGTAATGACAGCTATTTTTTCTCATAAAACGTGCAATTTTATAGTAATCTGACACAACGTCACACACATAGTGGACCATCATCCCCCACTATATCTTTATGTTGAAAAATATAAGCATTTGTCCGAATATACGAGCTTGGTGTGCCGCTGTAAAGGTTCAACAGTTTCCTCAAAACGGCCAGAAAGCTTATTATTTCGGTCATGGCACGAAAGCTTATGGTGGAAATAAATTTTGATCAGATAAAATTATTTATTTTTGGTCTAACAAGGCGAGCGTGAATTTTATTCATACAATGCCGGCATGCGATTGAGCCTTAATTTATTCGATTGTATTAATCTTTCATGATTTCGGGAAAAATTATCGCAAACAAATGACTTGCTAAAAAAGTCTTTTGCATAAACTTGCTTATTAAACTAATCTTTTAGTCAGATTGAATGTCCGAACTTGTATACAAAAATAGATTTATAATCATAATTTAAAAAGGTCGCAGAGCAAACTTATTTAAACGTGAGCCTTTATGAAATATGAAAGTTGTGCTCAATTCAATTTTGTTGTCCGATTTATGACAAAGACGCTGTATATCAAGCTTGTATTTACAATAAAATGAAAACAGTGTTTTTTCAAATTAAAACTGTAAACATCTCAAATGAAATAGTCTGCTCTTTTCGGACAAGGGTGTTTATCTTATTGATATTTTATCCATCGCGGATTGTTAGCCATGATTTCAGGTTGCGCAATAAGACATTAAAGAGGCTATATTTATTTGATCAGCGAAAACGTTTCTTGCCAGAAAGGAGGCCCTTGAGCATCACAAAAGACCCGAAACTGTTGATTTTGTTATTGTTGCTACCTCTTTGCGTTTCTTCGGGGTGCTTGAAAAATCCCAATCGAGTCGTTCAGCAACTGTTATCGACACCTTCGCTCTTCAAATAAATCCGCTCGCCTTTGGTTTAGAGAAGCAAGTATTTTTAACCGGAGCATTTTTAAAAATTGTAAATAAATTGGTTAAGAATAAAGGTAAATAGGCAGCGAAAAATGCGAGTCGATTTTTCACCCCCAAGACTCGAAAGCTCCCGTGATTTATCGGTACGAATATTTCATATCCCAAAATAAAGATTTGCAAAGTGAAACCGCCACGAAATTTCGGGGTGCTTAATTAATTTTGATTGAATATTAATCCTTAAGGTTTTGATGAATTTTCCAATTTTGTCGAAGCTGTTTATACATTATAGGAGCAGGATTAGATTAAATTATTGAACGTGCTATTTTCGAAGTTCTACATGACCGTGGAATATCAAAGAAGGGAGGAATGTAAAGTTGAAGTTTAAAAGATTTATTAAATCTGTTGACTTATAAGCACATTATACTATATATATATATATATCATTTACCCACCCAATGCTTCAAAATAATACGTCTCTATTAAAATATTTATACAAATTAATATTTGAAGAAATAAAATTATGTATACAGTCATTCGTATTTATTTTTATGCACTTTATTTTAGCTAGCAAAATTGTCAAAAAGGACAGTAAGTAGTAAGTGGAAGGAGGAAAACAGGAAAAAAATTTAAGCTTGAGATTATGGGGGAAAAAACCATCAGCGAGACTGCAACAGTGATAAAGCTATATACATAAAAAAAACTCTGGGAGGGTTAGGGCTAAAAAGCTTACAACAAAATATTGCTAGAATTCTTAAATATCTCTTATAAAAATATTTTTATAAATATTTAGCTACCCTTTTCATTTTTTTAAAACATTTTTTAGTAATACTTAAAACGCATCACTTCCAATATATTAAGGGAGTGCCTAATTAAATTTTAATGTATTAAATTATTTTTTAGTTGTCAAAAATTGTAATTTTGAAGCTCAAATATGCAATCTATTATAGGAAATCTATTTGATCTATTCTTTATCCATACGTGTAACGGAGTATCAAAATAGTGAAGAAATCTTCAACATGGAGAGAGATAAATGAATTATATGTACACGTTTATATGTTTGCAAATGTTGAGAGTTCAAATAATCAAGGTCGAGATACATGCACGTTTTAAGATCTTGGTAAAAGAGGAACGATTAGGAACTGTCAGGATGGACTATGAGAAGGAGCGCCTGGATGAGCAGACAGCGGGAATTGGATGGAGACTATAAAAAAGAATGGCTTAACGTGGCTCCGAATGATAAATTTACAACCTTTAGTGGTTACCACATTTTTAAATAATCCAGAGAAATTGCATTATCGTTCCATCGCTTACTTAAATGTTCCACGAATTGCAGTTGACCAAAGATCTACGTCGGGGAGAAAGGTCATCTTCCTGTGTTTTATCGGATTTAAATCAATTCGGTCATAGGACCTCACGCTATATAGTATAGATCTTAAATCGTCTTAAATCAATTTTTTAAATTTTGAATTGAGCTTTAATATAAAAATAATAGTTCATTGTAAATACGACTTTTTTAATATTAAATTTTAATTTAAATAATTAAAATATTTTATCATCCTATTACAAAGGAATTTATTAATGTTTTATATTAATGTTTTATAAAGTTAATTATGAAATTATATTTCAGCCCCACTAGGATGACATAATGGAAGCTTTTCGCCTGAGGTATTTCAGCACGTCATGGGTGAATTATTTAAAGAGCAGGGAGTCATCTTGTGATAAAGAGCCGGTGGGATTGCGAGTCTATTGTGATATGTTCAAAAATATGTGGTATGCCACTAAGGTGTTAATCCCCAGGTCTAGGTCTCATGTTTTGTTTTAATCTTGAGCTCGGCACGCCGGGGCCATAACTCAGGTGTTCAGCTAATCTGGCTTATTAGTCACGGCCAGGTATCCTATGTAGCAATGTTTAATATTTTTTGGCAAGTGTCTTCTGCCTTCGCTACATCCACCTGAAGATGAAAAACTTGGCACGAGCGGTAAACAATATAAATAGGACAATTTTTCACGACACTCTGGAAAATTTCTCACGGAACCTTCTAATAAATAACGCAGGATTGAGCCGACTTAGTAAATATATGGGATTATGGATATGAGGAAAACTGACTTCCTACGCATATATCACTCCGCACAACCGCCATACTGCGTACACGTATGCTAATATATTTTTTATGTCCCCAAATTAAAGCCCCCTTTCGAGGCGTCTTATATCATATTTAATTAAACTTCAGAAACACTCAACTGAAAAACTGCCGTGAAAGAAATCTGAAATAATACAATGGAATAAGTTCGGCTTTGTTGTGTGGCATGAAACTTTAAATCGATAAGTATTGTATTTTGGTCCCGCTCGCTAAACTTCAAGAAAAGGTTATATTAGACCTGTTTATTAAAAAACTTACTTCGAAAATTTTTATAATCCTGTCAACAATGACAAAAAAGTAATTTGTTTCGTGAAACGAAAATTCCGACTTAAACGAACATAATATATTTAACAATGTGCTTTGATTTTAATTTGATAGACTCTCTATAATGAAATTTTGAAAAATGAGCTACCCTTGTCGATAACTATTTGACAGCTTTTAACTTTGAACTATACGAGCTTTTTATACGCAAGCTTTCTCATAAATATATTCACGGCAAATTGAAAATACTTGTCTTTTTAATCAAAGCCACATTTACATACATTATTGATTTTGTATTAATCAATCATATTATGTAAAAATCTACAAAGAAAACCATAATTTAGTGAGTCATCTACGTAAAACATTTAAGACCCAAACATCAAATTCATTTTAACCACTAAAATCCTGATAATTTGTTGCATTATTTGCCATGACGTTGATTATAAAGTATTTTTTTAAAAACATTTAAAAAGAACATTTAAAAAGGAATCACCATCGAAATAAATAAGAAACATTTTCTTTGTAAACAATTCTAGTATTGGTTCTACATGGTGAATTACCCGGAACTTTATAATTGTACCAAAAAAATAATGATTTAATAAAAAATTATAATAGATCAAGGATCAATCAAATTATTTTCTTTGAGATAATATGGAAATATACACACTTTTACAATAAAACAGTGTTAAGGGACAAACATCGATTTGAATCCGTTTACATGATTAGCAGACATGTATGCAACGGCAGACGTATTTTGGTCATCATCAATCCTCATTATCATTCTCATTTTGTAAACAACAATGAAAGCACAGTATGAATATGTTTTAGCATATTGTTGCAAATAAACGGAGCAATTTACTATTTTTAAAATACATACATCATCAAATTTTTATCTATCCTCGCCGAGGGTGACAATTTATCGGATTGATCTAAAAAGTAATATAACAAAATGAGAGACCCTTAAGAAAATGAATGCTCGCTACGAGCAATATCTCTTCGCCAGCACAAACGTGACATTATTAAAATGTTCATGAAGCAACTTTAATTTTTCACCCTCTACATTTTGAAGGCTTCGAGAGCGACTGACATGCCCACAGCTAATTTCATAATCGTGCCCAAGTTTCTTCTTTAACAATTTTCTCATTTTCAATCTATTATTTTCCGCGAACGAATTCGAAAGTTTGCCTTGCGTACGACGTATTTGACAAACGAGTCACACGCCTAAGATAAATTACATATTTATGGAACAATCGTAATGATGTGAAATGAAGATGTATTATATTCCATGACAGCAGATTATATAATAGCTTTTTTTTGATATTGCTATTTTAGGGAAGAAAAAGCGAATGATTTCCACATCGCTACTTTGATTTCATTTTATATGAACGGAATAAAAATATTTAAAAACGATCCAAAAGGTCAAATTATTATTAAAAAAAATATATTTTGATTCAGTAAATGTAAATGACACTTTTAGATGCGAATAATTAGTAAAATGAGTTACACCACGAAAAATATTAATTTTCAAGTTTACTTTACTATTTTGTAAAATGTATTTTATCATATTTTCTAATTGATCGTCTAGATATAGGATTAATCCGATTTTCTGAATCTGAAAGTGCTGCAATTATTAATAAAGTCAGGTTTTCCTCTTATGATCAAGAGATTTTTTAAATCATTATAATATGTCCCACTTACAAAACTAAACAAATAGGAAAATCCTACAAAAAATACTTAATTTCTTATATTAAAATTCTTAATTAGTACCAAATTTAATTTTTATTGACTGAAATTAGTATAATATCGAATTATCATGTGGCTTCGCGACACATCACCAACACTCGTTAGGATGGACCTTTTTTGGGACAATTATTTTTTTAGTTTATTTTTCAGGCAAACTTTAACATCTTCGATTCTTAGTGCATCTACCAAATTTTGATTATCTTTAAGTGAAAGTTCGTCGTTAATATATGCAAAAGACACCAACTCTTCCAACAAGTATCATAAATGGCCCAGTATTTTTTTCGTGGCAACTTTGGCCATTGTTTGGTTTGTATTTTCAAAAGATCTTTTCTTGGCGCTGAATATCTGACAGGGGCTTGAAACTAGTATTTTATTTATATTATGACTGTGAAAAGATAAATATCTTTCATTACTTTCATTTCCTTTTTCGTCAGTTTAAACTGTTTAAATAAAAAAAATCAAGTAACACCTAGCGTTAGCCATCCATTTCGCACGGTGAAGATCAACATGCTTCCTAAGTGAAACTATTTTGCCTCCTAATTTTATAGTTATTTTGAAGTTGATACACTTGAAGTTGTTTTTGAGCAAAAGAAATCCTGTCTGCAGCAATATTTTCTATGATTTTTGTGGACTTGGTATCATAAATTACTGTTTTACAATCACTTTGATCAATTTTGTCCCAGTTCTTCTTAAACCTTACTAGACGAACCAAGGGATTGATTCATCACAGCTTCTAAAATAATTACCATTATATGAATTCCAATAACAACTAAGCTATTTGATTCTATGTACATGTTTTTAAGTAATAATTCTGCATTTTTATTTACAATTTAGCATTCAATATTTTTTCTATAATAAAAAAAAATAAAAAAAAAATTATTAAATGGCCATAAATGTCGTTAAAAGTTAAAATTGAAATTTTAATAGAAATCATTGATTTTGCCTATTTCAATATTGGGAATCCTTTTGCGCGCGGTATTCAATTATCGCGTAAATTTATTTGCACGCATCGATGGACATATTGAATGAACTTGATGAACATATGAAGGGTGCTCTGGGTTTCGAATACATCGTTCATAGCTGGCAAAGTAAATATGGTCTCATCTATCAGTGCTTCAAATTAATCATGTGGTTTACTGTAAATTTAAATTATCATCGTTGATTTGTAATCAACCGATTCAAATAGATCATTCTTAAACGGAAAAAAATCAATCGATTAGAGCATTTTTTTTCCATTTCTCACATGTCGTTAAAATGATCTAAAATTGAATTTATCTTCGTTGTCATATTATGATTTTTAAAATCACACCGAGGTAAACCTTAAATATTCAATTTTGATGCTTTGCGAAGGTTTCATGACATAACCGCAAATAAAAAGAGCGTAATATGTAAGGAGTTGCGTTGAACGCCTTTGACGTAATGTTTTTTCATCCCTCAAGAGAGAGGGCTGTACGCATTTGTTTTCATTATTATAAGAATATAAAAGATGACACGATTTTTTTTCTTCGCAAAACAATACCTCAGTACCCGGTTCAGAGGGTGACTGCGGATGCGATAATATACGGTAGAAATGTAAACAAGGGGGGGGTGCGAATATTCCAGGTTAAATTTCCAGCGTCTCAACGTCAAGTGCAAAAACAACGCCCTCAACTCTGGAAAAACATCTGCAAAAACTGAGAAAACACTCAGAGTAAGTGATTTGTAAAAGGGTGCTCGTGTGTTTGTATGTATCTATATTTAAAGGGCACCCGTGTAGGAAATCATTTGAGCCGGCCCGATATCAAGGTTGCTTTTTTAAAGGTATGATTTAGCGATATTTTGACGGTGATATGGGTTCCGTATGTACTCACACAAATATCTCTTAAAAAGCCTTTCATATAGTTTGCTTACACATGTTGGGGGTTTTGAAAAAAATACATTTTATGAATTTTCATGCGGGAACAAAAATATGATTAATTTATTTTGTACGTGCGCTCGGGAGGGATGAAAAGACATTTGTGTCAATCTGCAGTTGTTTTGTTTTAATTATTTCTCCCCTATAAAACCCACATCGTTATACTCCCCTGCATGAAATTTTGTTTAGAAATAAAAGTGATATTTTTTTGCGTTCTAGGAAGCCTTACAACTTAAAACATGTAAGACCTTAAGAAACAACTAAAGAAAATTAGCTTAAAATTATATAGAATTATTTATTTGTATCATTCATTATTTGATGGTAAAAAAATCGTTAATTATTTGGAACAGTGAGTGGAAATTAGAAATTAAGGATATATAGAGGTCATAATTTAAATCACAACGACCATCGAACTTAATTAGTTTTTTTTATGTTTTTGCATTATATTCGTATTATACTGTTTATAAGCTGGTGTCTCTTCAAGTTTAACGACTTATTGAATGCTTTGTATGACATGTAGCATATTTTTGGAAAGGGTATAATCTAGAAAACTGTTTAAAACTAAACTAAGCTCAAAATACTTATTAGTTTTTGTTTAAACCATTAATAAGTTCACATATCTCATTGGTTTGCACATTTTATGTGATTTTAGATGCTTAGAAAAAAAAATCTTTAAGCCAATTTCATAAAATAATTATTTATTTAGATTAAAATTACATTAAATTTGCAATTATTTCGACAACCCTGACACTTAAGACATAGGGCTTATGTGTGAAACGACATATGATCCCCTTAACCCATAAAAGAATTGTCGGTCCATATGCAAAACATCCTGTATATAAAGTTTACGTTTTATAATATGAAACAGTTATATATATATATAATAGACAAATCTAAATATTTTATATTTATTCAATGCAAATTTCTCCGATAGGATAATTTCTTTTTTTTCTAATTTAATTCTCTCCTAGAGAATTTTTCTAACGACTCTACTTTATTGTTAAGTAGTTTAAAATCAATTTGAACGTTTATTTTAGCTTTGATTAGGATAAGATCAAGCATTATTTCAAACTGTGCTTTTATTAATTTACATAAACGATGAAAGCAAAATCCATGTCGAAACATAACAACAACCCTTCAAATGTAAAGTTTGTCTACAATTAATTTGTTTTATGCCCGTTGATCCTAGATATCCTTGCCAAAATATAACAAAGCCAGGCTTACTCGCTGAAACAAGAACACAGCAAAAAATTGGAGCGACCAAACGCGAAAAAAATTTGTACGACAAGGTATTTTTCAAACACCCAGAGAGAACAAAAACTACGCTGCATTCATTAACTTTTTTAAAATTTAAATTTGTAAAGCAATTGCATTTTGATGGAAATTGCAAATTCATAGAATCTTAACGTTCAAAACAATCACAAACCTTAAAGAGTAAAATTTTTTAAGTAATACGCGCTTGTAATATAATATCTAAACGCAAATGTGTATATATTTTTAAAGTTGAATTTCCATTAGTGCCGGTATTAATCATAGGCTTATATATTTCATCACGGTTGGAAAAAATGTATGGGTGAAGGATTGAACGAAGAGAAAGACGTTGAATAAAATATGTGGTGTTCGAGCAAGATTTATGTCAGAGAAAACTTGCACAGTTCAGGTGTTTCCACTGGAAATCTATTGAGAAGAAATACCTTGCAGTGAAATAAACTGTCTACGGATTTATATTGATCCTTGTAAAACACCTGATTACTGTTTTTTAGGCAGATGTGAATTTGGGAACAAACTTTTAATATACGAAAATATTTTACTGCACTTGTAAATAATGTGAAAATTTAATGATGAATTTTATATTGTATATATTTGACATACATACAATAGATATTGGTAGATAATGAACATGATATGGCGCCATAAATATTGGATTCACCAAATATTCGAACGTTACTATATATATAAATTTCCTTGATGTTATGAAAATAATTACAAATATTTTAATTAAATGGCAATAATTTATCAAAATAAAATCTTAAAATAGCAGATTTCATGCTTCATTCGTACTGAGATCATAAGTTAAATCAACCTCAAACAGTCGAAATATTATTTATTCAGGTTGGTCATCCAAGATCAGTAGTTCAGAAGCAATTTCATTTCTATCAATTACAATTATAATGTATGCATCTCTTATGTCCAGGTTTAAATTTAAACCGTTTTTGTGGGAAATTGTTGAATTTATCAACAAAAATATAAACCCATGACAAAAGTTACATCATCTACCGCAGTATTTTAATTAAGTGTTTATAAGTTTTTTTGAATTCCTCCTTAAAATTTCCGCTACGAAGATTTGTATAATATGAAATTTAGCGCAAAATGATATGCCAAATTTGTTATTTTTATATTATAGTCTTTTACGTAAAAGGAAAATCTGAATATAAATAATTGAGTAATTTTTCGAACATTCGAATATCCACGTATAAATTATTCAAAGAAAGCAAAAATTGATTGTCAATTAATGATATTCACAATATAAAAAGATGACAATTTATACAATGATAATCTTATCTATTAAACATACCAAGTTTTATCAATGGAACTGTTTCTTTGAGTTTTATGTACATTTTTAAATAAAAAGTCAAATTAATTTTAGTAAAAGATGACTAATTTTCTTTTTTTTAACAATCGTTTATATTAGCTTTGTTTAGTTAAGAGCATATTTATCCGATATCTTATTACAAACTACAAACGATTTTTTTTTTGTAAGTGTGTGGATACTTGTAAACTCCGACTAAAAATAAAATGAAGATTGCGAATAGCAATAGATCAGTAAATTTATCATATATTGTATGTTTAATGTAAAAAATATAAATATCAGGTTGGGGAAAAAGTTCGTAGCGTTTTTATATATTTTTGTTTTACAGCAATGTTTTTACTGTTTGGCAAAGTATATAACATTCATTTGATAGAGCTCTATCAGTTCCACAAATCTGGGTTACTAATATTTTAGAATATGTTTTTTTATTACCTTTGAGTTTTAAAAATGGATTATCCAGGAGATATAAAGAAAAAATTTCGGCATCTACTATTCTTTGTTTAAAACGATTCTCAATCATCTTCATTAGACAAGATTTGCCGAAAAATTAGGAGCCTGGATGTCCAGGAGCTTAGCGAAAACAACAAAGACAATTGCCTCTCAATAACTCGCCCGCCATCGAGCAACACGCGGTGATAAACAGCGCTTTTTATACAGAATCGTCACGGGAGATAAGAAATGGTGCCTACACATAAACATGAAGAAAATAAAGAAATGGGTGGCTCCAGGAGATACGCCAAAGCCCAGAGTTAAGCTTGATCATCATCCAAAGAAGACCATGACCTGCGTTTAGAGGTCGCATAAATTCTGCGTTTAGTCTTTCTAAAGATCTGCGTTTAGTCTGCATAAATTCCATCGACAAGGTCAAACCATACTCTTTTACGACAACGCCAGGCCCCATGTTGCACAAGTCATCAAAGCAGCACTCCAAGAGCTCGAATAGGAAGTCCTTCAGTATCCGTCGTATTCTCCAGACCTTGCACCGACGGATAACTAACTTTTCCACTCCCTGTCGAACCATATGAGAGGTGTTACCTTCAACAATGAAGACGATCTTAAAAACTGGCTTAAAGAGTTCTTCAATACCAGAGTGGGCGATTTTTGGCAGAACGGCATCGATAAATTGATCGAGAGGTGGGAGAAGATAGTAAATACTAACGGCGAATACATTATTCATTAATTTATTGTTAAAACTATTAATTTTTATTTAAATAAAAGTTTTTGATAAAAACGCTACGAACTTATTCCCCAACTTAATATTAAAGCCAAAAATCAAAAAAAAATAATTTTATTAACATTTCTACATTAGAATCATAGCGGTTATAACGAGCAAGTGCTCCTTATTATAAAAAAAATATATAAATAAACATTATAATTCAGTTTACTGCTGATTTGAAATATGATATTATAACCCTTCATGGGACAATATAATTCGGTTTGTGTTATCACTAAGACAAATATTAAGATTAACAGGCTCACTAATATAAATACAATTTGAATTTATTGCTGCTTCTCCAGGGCTTGTAGAAGAGTATCCTTGAAGCCCAAGTAAGTTTTCCACTGTTGCGGATAGATGGCCCCAGTGCAGTGGGAGCTTAATCCTGGACACGATACTTTCGCTTAAGTTTTATTGAGTAAGTTTCAGCAGTCGTTCGGATGCTTGGAAATAATGAATAAATTCTTTGTTTTGTAAACTGGGCCTTTATGCTCCTCGGGGACAATTTTCAGCGGGCCCTAATGCCGCCAAACTTTTGTTTAAGGCTTTTCCCACGAAACAGCCTGCTAATAACAAATTTCGCAAATTTTTGACGCAGGCCAAATTTTCGTAAGCTGTTTTATTACTTTATTGCTCGGGGATTAAAACTTGTCTTGTATTTCGGTTATAAAGGATTTCTTGAGCCTTTTTAATATCATAAGCAGCAACGGATATTTTCAGCCGTTCTTTTGCAGTAATGTAAATGCTCCTCTCCTTCAACTTAAATCCCCAGATTATATATTCGTTAACGTTTCATTTAATTTTCCATTTTTATTGTGAAAAGCAGCTTGCGAATGATAAAAAATGATATTTTCCGGAAAATATAGATTTTCCCTGCATCCCTTTTTTTTATAAATAATGTATTTATTTTTGTAATTAACGATGAGGATACTCGACCCATAAACATTATATTTTATGCCCCAAGCTGACCATTTTATATAATGTCTTTTATCCGATAAAACTATAAAACTTAATGCCTTCTATGCCTTAATATACAACAAAGAGTTTTTTATGAGTTTTCATTAATTTTATAGGACACTAGGTATATTTTCAGTGCATTTTATTCCAATTTTTATTAAAATATGTAATGAACTCTATAAAATTGTTTTCTTAAGGATATAAAATATTATCATATACGTGTACACCATTAAACCAATCAGGGTTATATAACGGCAATATGCATATACGAAAGCTCATATTTTATTCATGACAGTCATCTAAAGCGATTATTACGCCTTATCCATCTGCTCTGTACTGTCTATCAACTCCCCAGGGTTCTAAAGATCAACATAAACCATTAAATCATCCAGTTGGCTGAAACAAACCTAAACGTGGAATTATTTATCGAGACTCATCTTAAATATAGACCATTTATTGTTGGTGATTAATAAAAAACACGAACGTTTCATAAAAATAAAATATTCTTAACGTAAAAAAAATCACTTCAAAATTATTTTTATACACTAAATATATAATATATTATTAAACGTTTGTCAAATTTGCTTAAATAATCCCTGGACGCGCTATTGCATAATGGCGCCAGATAGGTAAATTAGAGCAGGAAATCTCATAGGACCAAATATATGCAGCATATAAGAGATGTTGAATATGGATCGCAATGTAAATTTTGCATAAATTATGAATTAATATCACCTTTTACTGCCAAATTTATTTTAAAATTCAGGACTTATTGTCCTCGTGGCGCTATATATGAAAACATTTAGTTTAATGTAATAAATACACATTGCTAAGACACCCATTATATAACCATGGACATATAAATATATTTTAAAATCAGGATATCGAGTAATAAATAGCTGAAAATGTTATCGAGCGAGAATGCATTTTTTCTCATATCTGCCATCGCCCGTGTCAACTTGTTATTCCGCGTGCACACTCAACTATATTAAATAGTTACATGTAAAATTAATTAAAACCAAACTGTGGCTTATGTGCTAATAAAAAGTCATATTAATGTGTTAAGAAGAATCAAATAAACATATATACAAGGCACATGGAACAATATTTTTTTTTTTGGAGATTAGGGAGATCTTTTGCTACATTTCACACGTAAGCTCTATGTCCTTAATATCAAATTATTGATGTACTAAATTTAACTGGTGACCGTGCGAGCCACGGAATAGGGTACATCCCCAGACAAAGAACTCTAATGGTGTCAGATCTAAAGACCTTGCGAGTCATGGAACAGGACACGTCCCCAAGCAGAGAAATCCAGCAGTGTCAGGTCTGGTGATCATGAGAGCCACAGAATAGGGACGCCAAAATTATTAATTTACATAACACCAAAAAAACCTAATTGAAAGAATAATCGTCGCGTTTGCAAAAACGAAAGAGAAAATTCTACTTCAGACAACTACAGTTGATGTAAGAGAAAGGTATAGTGCATACTTACGAAGCAGAGATGGCGAATTTGAACAAATCTTGTAAATAAATTTAATAAAAACATCATAAGCATAAAAAGTATTTTCTCAACCCTGATCCTGGCAAACTCTTCAAGTTTAACGACTTATTTAATGATTTGTATTTAGAAAAGCAACTAAATTAAGTTCAAAATAGTTGTTACTTTTTGGCTTAAAAAAATTATTAGAAATATTTCAACAACCTTAACCTTTTCGTTAATGAGCAAATTTAAAATCGATGAAGTCGTTGATGTCATAATCGCTTTACGCCGATTACTTTCTGTCAGCTCTTAATCAACGTAAGACAATCTTCAATTCAAGGCAGAGTCAATTCTAAATGAACACTTGATAGTGAATACAAGACCACGTCATTTCTTTACATAAACAATGCACAAAAAATCGATTCATTTGCTCCTCCTTTAGAAGGAAATGATAATTGAACAAAGACTCATTCAACACGCAGAGAAGATAAACAAATACTCTCGATAACACAATATTCGGTCGTTTCTTTGCGTAAACAAATAACACACTTGAAATCGAAATCATTATAAGTCGATAAATTTGGGCTTAACGATCTATACAATCATGCGATGCATATGAAGAAGCTATCCGTCTCAGTCTCCCGAACTACGCTAAGTTCTCTCTGTCTCTGCCTCGGAGCTTCAATGCACAAGAGTGCCCTTTCTGAATAGTGAAGGTCAAAACGGATATTTCCGTGAATACTCATGAAACGGTTAATACTTGAGACATTGAGCCTATTTGTGAAACGTAGCAAAAAAAACAAACATTTTTTTGTGCAAAACAACCTGTATATATAATAAATATAAGATTATACATGCAAAAGAATGCACAAAATTTATTTGTGCAAAAAATATGTGTGTACAAATTTTAAACTGCCATCTTGATTCAAAAATGGATTTTTTGCGTAAGTTTAGATCGTTTAAATCTATTCGATAATTTGTATTGTAATAATATTCCAGTTAAATATAATATTGGTGCTATTTCTATACAATTTTTAAAAAAAATATAGCTTAACGTGTTTTTTTTGTGTTTAAAGTTGATGTGATTAAATGCACATATGTGTGTGCACGGTATTTACAGGGCTAAGCGACTTATCCAAGTATCATTATTAAAGGCATATCATATATAATATGAAGAAGAGTTCCTAAAGACTTTATTAAAAACCTATCGGTCCGAAGAAAATCTTCTATGGAGATAGTCTTGCTTCCGATAAATGGATGTGCTATAATAATAAGAACATTCGGATTAGTAATAGACAGCACGCGGCATAGCTCGTCAATCATCGATAGATGTACAAAGTTTAGTACCTAGTGCAAATGACAGCTACTTGTTACTTGATGTATATGATGAGAGCAAATAGAAGATATTTCGATTTTGCCAGTAATATAATTCGATCATAAATATTACATTACGTCGATGAAACAGCGTTGTGCCCGAGCGTCGTGCTGAACAGATGTTTGGTTCGACCGACTTTTCCGGGGGGGTCGTACGCGAAAACGAAATTAATAATTGGTGGAAGTAAATATTGGCCGATCTTTGGGCTGTATTTTTCTGTTTGAAGGTCATTTTTTGTTGCGGATGGTGGGTGGATGGAGTCCACATTTTAGTGGGAGTGGTTGGTACTTGCGTAAATGGCTATTGTAAATAGCCGGGTTCATATAGCGCCGCCAGCCTTTCCGCCCCTCACAATGTATCCGGGTCGCTTTAAAACTTTACGTCGGACCATTAACCGGATCATTAAGCACTTAGCGCACCAGCTCCGGGAAAAATGTGAACTCTACGTGCGAAGGTATGCGCAATACTGCGGCATCTTCGGGTCAAATGGTCACGACGTTATGTGCTGCTAAATGCGCCGACAGATGGCAGCGTGCATCCGCGACACTTGCAAGCGAAACGCATCCTGCTCAGATGCTCCAAATTACTTTTCTTAATCTTGGAAGAGGAGCAATTTTAAAATTATATTTTATTTTGCAAAAAATGCATATCGTACTTATGTCATCACGTACGAACGAAATTTAAATTAAGCTGCCTGAGTAATATCTAATATTTGCACCAATGCAGTATTTCTACGGAATATTTTATGCAATAAGTGGATTTTGTAGACTATTTTAAATTCTGATTAAGCTTTTAAACTTTTACATAATAATCGAAGTCTCGGTGAATGGACCACAATCATAACATCGTTGATAACTCATCGAGTTAACGACAAAGATGGAACAGATCTGTGAAGCTTAAATAAATTGTATTTAAATATATATATATATATTAACTACAAAGTGATAATGGAATATTACACTTTAATTGATAATTTTAAGCATTTAATTTCACGAATAATCTCTGGTTGCTTTGATAATTTAGTTCAAAAACTATAAGGAACAGCACTGCTATAAAATCGCTTATGAGCTCAGTTAATTTCTCCGTTAGATAGTATATAGAAGTTGATATATCCCATCGAATTTTCTCTCGTATAAATGCTCAGAAATGCTGCTAGTTTGTCGTCTACGTAACATCATATTATAAACCACAATTGAGAGTCAGTATTCCATATCCCTGGTTAATATATCCAGCCAATGGGGTCCAGCAAAAAATCGTTTTGCATGTAATATATATTAGTATTTAGAACGAAGCTATAAAAATATTTCAACAATAAATGTATACATTTTTCATAATTATATTAATAAAAATCCTTTATTGAAAATATTTTTTTACGGAATACATTAATACTTGGTATTTCGGCGATTTTTTTAGATTAGTGTATGGAAATGTGTTGTAAGCAATTTTAATTGCCTTGTTTTAAACTACTTGAAGCTGTGTGAGATTGGTCTTCGTCGCATTGCTCCAGACTGGTACGACGTAAGCCAACATCGGGCGAATCAGGCTTTTATGGAGCAAAACTTTATTGGTGCATGAAAGTGCACTCTTTCGACGAAATATATTGTGTTAAGAGCATCTAATGTCGCCATTCCTTGCATCTTGGCCGAGGAAAGGTGCGCTCTTTACTTCAAGATATTTAACTGAGCTTCAGAGGTAACGCTGGAGGAGCCCTACATCAACTATGAAGGGAAGAAGTCGGTTTCTTTTGACACAAAACATGATCGATTCAGTTTATTTCCATTGATCTTCAGTTGCAATTTATCGAAGAACCTCATGGCAGTTTTTAATGTTCGTTGCAGCTTATTTTTAATGTGTTGATTATTACGCGAACCTGACAAAATAGGCTGTATCATCAGCATATATAAAATTTTATTCAACGTTAAAGGCATTACACAGATTTTAATACATGTCATCATCATCATATCATCAGTATAGTCACAAACAGTTCACTGCAGAACTGGGGGCTCTTCAATGGCACATTAATAGGCGTTAATAAGGTTCAAAACTATCTTTTCAGAAGAACCTTTTCTTACTTAGACTAAAGTGTCGTTACACAGAGTGCACAAGCATGTGCTGTCAATTGAATGATTCAATATTATTTGTCTAAAATTCTTTGAGGGTGAAAAATTCATTTTTATATTTAACACTGGATTTTCAAGAGCAAAAAAGTAGTTTTCGAATGTCAAAATTTTGCCTAAAAACCGGTTTTTCAACATCGGTTTTTGGAAACCGACAAGCCCTAATGCTGACTTACTGAAATAAATACTCCCAGTCCAACTCTAAGTAAAACTAGCTCGTCTTTGGGAATGTTATTGACAACCTTGGCCTGACACGTGTCCGCTTTCATAGAACCCTATTGTTCGTGTTGTTTTGAGATCAGGCATTTATTTTAATAATTAAATCACAAGCATGAGTCATCTCTCCAGGGGAATTTTGTTTTATGACCTTGACTAGTGTTTATATGACGCCTCGTGTATTGTTCTGGAATGGGGTCATTATCAGAGTTTCACTACTCTTTGTAAAATACCTCTTAAGAAGAAAATCAGGAAACGGGTTTTCAGACAGAAAATAGAAAACGAAACCCCGTCCCTCTATTTTTGCAAGTCTTTTTCAAGTACTTTTTCCTATATTTTACACTTTCATAGTTTGGATATTCAAAGTCTATAAACAATATTTAAGATTTCGAGAACTATTTATAGATGTTTTGACGTCAATTGGGTAACCGATTCTATTACTTTTAATTTTAGATTAATAAAAATAGTTGTTTCTGATATTTCAAGGTATAAGTTGAGCTTAAAGTCATGGAGTGATTGCCACTATCACATTAATAATACTACTTTTTATCATTTGTATGGTGATTAGCTGCACAGTTGGATATTTTCTTGTAATTGGTAATGCAGCGTGGTGTACATAGCAACTCTGCAAAAAGCTGCAGTTTATCTATGTAAGCGCAATTTGTGTGATTAACAACGAACTTTTCTGCCCTCCAGCGCATGGGCGAAGTTAGAATGAAGACGCGCAGGAAATATGAAATCAAAGTCGACCGAAAGTCTTGGGCACGGAAAGTTGTCATCTAATTTTTTTTTTATTTTTAAATAATTTTGTTTACTTCTCAGCTAAAAATATTAGACCCGAATTTAATGAAATTTCCCTCTTTGAACGTTTTTGCTTAAACATTGATACTTAAGTTCGTCCTAGTCTACGTCAATATTGTATTAATCAATCAATAGATAACTTAAACAGTACCTGCTTGATATTCAAGAATGAAAAAATATTACATTTAAGTCGTGAGTCATTTTTGCACGAATATTTTTATTATTATTTATATATTTTAGTTTTATTGTTTCCATTATAATTAATGTGGCGCATTAGGTGCGGCAATGACTTGTTTTTTTTTTTCGGAAAATCGCGCAGAGATTCGACATTAGCACGCTACATGTCGTGCAAAACAACCGACTTCCGGATTTACGAGCTACAGGAAGGTGACGACGCACGTCCATGCGTTAATACGGAGGATGCGTACCGGAAGTAATGCAATTCACTTAGATATTTTTAGACTTGACTTTTTCACATCCGATTGAGCGTTTCTTTATCGGAATTTTTACGAAAACTTTCGAGGCGTTAACTGTGGCATCCAGATGGATGCATATCTTATCCAATTTGGGTCACGTCATTCGAATAGTGCAAAGCCATGTTTCGAGAAGAAAATAAGGTAAAAACGATATGGATATTATCTTCTGAAAGCTGCATTTGTAAGTTTGAAAATATAGATTTTCATTGGAATTAAAATTTCATAAATCTTCGACTGAATATTTAATTATAATAACATATAAGTAGTCCCGCGATTAAGTGATGGGACTAGTAACTCAAATGTCATTGGTTTTAATATACAGAAAGTGTAATTGGCGACCACATTTTTAAAACACATATTCGCTATGCAGAAACATTTTAAAATGATTGCCAATAGTCCCTTAAAAATAATTGCTAAAAGTAGCAGTAAATATATATACATAATAGAAATAATGAAAGAAGACATTTTTTTCCTTATATTTTAAAAAAACTTCATTTTTAAAGAACGAACATGTAGCATAGGATATTTTGCCGATAGTCAAATAGAAATATTTCAGAAGTTTTCCACATGACTTAACATTCATTTGAACACTATTGTTCACCGAATAAAATACTTACACTGTTCACTGAAACGTAACGAAAATTCTATGACATTTGCTTGCAAATTATTCTACAATTATAGTGAATAAATATTTTAAGCAAATAAATTGGAAGTGTTTCCGATCGATTATTTCAAAATGGGCTTAACCTGATTTTCTGACTATGAAAAAGTAAATACTGACTTAAAATATTTGAACTGAATTTGCGCCATTGCCTATACAATTTAAAATATTTTAGTGACAACTTTTTTTGGTTCTATTAGGATATCCCATAAGTTTTTTTCGTTTTCATATTAAGAAAAATTTAAATAATAATTTGTAGTACATTAAAATGTATTGAATAATATACGATCCATTCTGTTCTATTACCTTTCTCTATCTCTCCGGAGGCCTCATAATGCCATCTTGCCAAATATTCTCAGGTTTGTTGTCAAAATATTACTGTGTAAAGAATTTTTCAATGAAAGAAATAAATAATAATCTGAAAAGGCAATGTACGGAGGGTATAGAGGATGAGGTAAAACATTCCAGTTAAATGATAATAATTTATTTCTGACAAACAAAGACACATTAGGCCTGGCGTTATCGTGATGAAAAACAACGCCTCGTCTGTTCGCTAATTCTGGCCGTTTTCTGACAATTGCATCCTTTGGATTGTCTAGTTGGAAAGAATATTTTGTTCAACTGATCGTTTCACCTTGTTGAAGTAGCTCATAATAAACTACCCCCTTCCAGTCCCACCAAATGCATAGAAAAACTTTTTTTTGGATGTAGACCAGGTTTAGCTACAGTTAAAGCTTCTGTATCCTTGGTCCGATACCGTTTACATTGGATATTCTCATAGACTATCCAACTTTAATCTTCAGTGACAAGGCTCTTCAAAAAAGGTTGGCTATTATGTCGTTGGAGAAGAAGATCGCATTTTGAAACACGCTGAAGATTATTTGAGTCAGTCAGCTCATGCGGAATCCAAACATCTGAACGATTGATGTTGCCCAATTTTGTCAGATGATTATGGATAAATGTTCGTGGAATTTCTAACTTGTTAGATATTTCATGAACAGTGTATCGTGGGTTTTCTTAAACCATAGCTATGATTAGATCTGTGTTCATTTGCGAAAGAAACTTGTGATTCGAATATTGCAACGCTAAATGAAGCCAAACCACTGGTTCGTAAGAATGAATTCGCCTTCACAATACAACTCCTTTGCGGTGTATCATGTTGATCATAATTATGATTAATTGTATTATAGTGTACTGAAATTGAGTTAGGTATTCACATTTAGCTTTCAAACATATCATAAAGACGTGAAGTCCAAGACAACATGCGCTTGCGCCCAGCGTTACAGCATAATCGACGGGCCTGAACTGGCCCACCCCGTCGGGCCCTATTAAGCAAACAGTCTAAAATTATCATTTAAACATCACCAGTTCATTTAATGGTGTATGTGCAGTTATGCAAAGTAGTTTCGAGAGGTAGCATAAGCGCATTTTGAACCGGATGCAGCATGCATATTCAGCGTGTGAATTTCTCCACTCCAGGGTAACTAAGATACAAGCGGGTTGTTCGGTCGTTCTGAAGAGGGCAATCATATGCAGGTGGTGGCCATTGCCAACATATTTATAACCGCTCATTATCATATTACCTTACCTATATTATTTAATACAAGGGATGGTTCATGTAGCGAGAGGGCTGCGTTGTTGCAATGGCCAAAGCTACGCGGTACGCTTCCGGCCCAGTTCTGCGCGAAGCTTAATTGAAAGCTTCCAGCTAACCTACTTAAAATTATAATACCTTATTTTTTATTGCGAAGACTAAATTTTAATATCTGGGGAATATAACGATCTATCCTGATCTGGAAATTCCGAAAAATTCTCTCAACTTATAAATATTCTTAAACTGAGTTTTATTGAAACGGGGCCATCAATTTCGCTGGAAAATAAAACAGGGAAAATCTAATATAATTAATGAAGCCAATTCTTGTAATCACATTAATCTAATACAAATTGATTATGCCTGACTTAATATCAATATGTTTGCATTATTTCATTAGATGGTATATAAAGATATATTATTTCAATAATTTATTTAAATCTTCCTTGATAACGATTGAATTTATTATTATTCAACTGCTTATCAGAACCATAAACTCTTTTAGCTGAGGCAATCTAAGCACTTTTATTATTTGAATTTCAGCTTTATTCGTACTTTTTTAGTAATGGTTTGTATGTAAATGGTTCCATTATGAATGAGCATTCCTTGGAGATGTTTAAAACTTATTAATGTATGGCTTATTTTCACTGTCCTCCGATGAAAGGTAGCTTTTAGTATTGAAACCATCTCACTATATTATTTAGTGCATCGGGGAAACCCTTTTCAATTTAGTAGCATATGAATGCTTCAATAAAAGTTTTTCAGCTCGCATGAATTGGCATTTACATCGGAGGCGCGCTGAAAATCAAAAATGGTAAAGCGCTGTTTGAGTTAAAAGTGTGGTTTTGTGTAACAATAATAGCAAATTTGATACGGGGAACAATTAAAAGTTTTCCACATTCGCCTCCATTATCCCCACACTGTCGGATGTATGGAGGTTTTGTTTGTTTTGCCAGTTATGGATTGCCAAATGAATAATTGAAAATCCGAAGGAGAAGTTCCTACAAAGCAATACAATCATTTCTGTTAAGACCGAGCTACTCATTTTTACGACCACCAGTAATAATACATGGAATATTATATAATCTGAACTACTGTTGCTCTTTTTCCAGGGCGCTTTTCAGGATCTACCTGGGGAAAAAATGCTTCCTGGACGTAATAAATTGTGGACTTTTATGTTTTTTTTTCTTTTCAGGACGCGAATGCATCGAAAAGCGTATAAAAATGTTTTGTACTGTTTGTCCCGATAAGATATGAAAAAGCTTTTTAACTTAAAGCATCCTTTAGGGGGTTAGCAGTATTATAGATTATGTCATTCCAGATTAATTTTTATCACTGAACTTATCTTAAGACACTCGAGAGAATATTTTCCTTATAACTATCAAAGTATCTTAAGCTTAAAAATTTAATTTACAATTTTTTGCAAATTTTATATTTTTCTTAAAAACTACCATATTCATATTTTTGATCATTATGCGAGAGTTATTCTTGTTTTATTTTTCAAATTATTTTATATTCAACATAGCCAAAAACTTAGCATACACTTATATCAAAGCACGCAGGGAAAATATTGAGATATATGTTGCTTAATTATATATATTTACTATGAAGATTAATTAAAGTTACACAAAAATTAAAAAATACTCTTTGGATTTCTAAAGTTCTAATTCTCACAGTGATCTCCGTTGTTTATATAGTATTCAAAATTATTTATAAAAATGACAGAATTGTATATTTTAAATTAATTAAAATTTAACCAAAGTAACATATTGCGGTTCTCAGGCGATGTCTCGAGTTCCGTGTTGCTATCGGCGCTGCAGTTGCCGATTACCGCGTTATTCAGCTGCAAAAACTCGCATCGGAAGTCACTTGGAGTACGAAGCGCTTCATGCCATTAGCCTCGGTACCGATAAATGAACCCCCTACTGAACGAGGCGTGATTATTCATCTTCAACGGTGATTCATCTCATCCACGTGATGTTCGAAACAAAAACAAACAAAAAATATAGGACAACATCTATTTATCTTTTTGATGTTGAGCGACAATAACGAGGTACAAAGTTCCCATATAAGACGGAAATCATTTCATGTACCAAAATGAAGTAGACTAACTTATTAGAAATTTCAACTCTAACAGCCAGATCAATAACCTAATTTATTTTTATTTCGTTAATTGTGACGTCCAGTGGAGATCCTTCAGGATTAGTCTTTTAAGTGCACCACAAATGTTTTTTTTTAATTGAGATAGCTCACATGGTGTTTTCAATAAACGGATCGGAGAAGATGCGTAAAAAAGTGAAAAATGGTCTGGAAAAGGGCTGATTTGTTAAAAAAGGTTATTTCTAAATAATGGAGAAATAGTACCTGTAATCTATCTTCGTTGTACATAATATATAATGAAATAATTTCTAGAGCTAGTTTTGGTGATTAGTGCTTCTATCAATCATCGAAAGACAAAATTTTGAATTTATCCTAAACTTGTTGGCCGTGCTAGTTAAAGCACACATGTCTATTCTTCTTTAGGATCATGATGTAGCCAAACGGATAGATGGAGGTGGATAGGCGTCGAATAAAAAGACTCTAGATAACTATTTATTCAATACGAGAGGGAGAGAGAGAGAGCTCTGGCTGCGGGAAGGACATCCTCCCGCAGTCAAGGCCAATCGGCGATTTTCTTTGACTCCCGCCGCTTGCGCATCACCACCCAACCTAAATAGAGACAAAAGATGTCGCTGTTAATCTTGCGAATTAAATCTACTTAGATTAATAGCGCCATTGCGTGGGTGGTGAATCGCCCACGCTACAGTACTACAAACCGTTTATCATCTTTAGGCATGACATGTTGTAGCGCGTATGTTACCACACAAGATTGCTTGAATTGTCTTAAATTCAGATCCGAATAGTGACAAGTCCGTCAGAAAGCTTCATCTATGCTGGGACATTCAGATCTACAAGAACGCTGAGTATAGAAATGAGATTTAGGACAAACATAAATATTGGAATGATTTATCAGTAATATGACAGAAAAAAAGCTTAAGATGTATTCATCTCAGTTAGCTGTGAATTCTACGCATGCGCTACGCAATATACCTGGAATCTGTCCAGGTAAGTGTTCATCTTACTTACTTAATACTGTTTTTCTTTTGTGTCTGAGTTGTTTTTATATGTCAACATATAACATAATCTTGTTTATTATCCACTCAACAAATGGGTAATTATTCATAGTAAACAAGCAATATTGTTCATATGATTTTTAAATTGTGATGTAAGACTTCTTCAGCCAAATATAATCAATGGGCTTCGACGTACAAGGCAGCGTGGCCGAGCGGTCTAAGGCGCTGGTTTTAGGCACCAGTCCGAAAGGGCGTGGGTTCGAATCCCACCGCTGTCATATTTTTTTCATCCAGCTTACAAATTTATTTCAATTTTGGCTTTTCATCCGCTATTTGCAAGCACTTTTAATCGTCGCTTCATTTTATTTGGCCCGAGTTTGGTCGTCTTTTATCAGGGCGATTATTAAAAAAAAGTACGTGGTGTGCTAGAAAGGCGTGACGATGTTAATAAATCGTACTTTGCAACTTTGATTCAAAGCTGTGAACTCATTTGGCAACAGCTGTCGCCGAGCGCCGAATCTTCTTTGACCAATTTTCGCGACTTTTTTCCTCCCCCGGTGGTTTTTGCGAGTGAAAAGCGCGTTTCATTATTGCATCGTTTGTGTATATTTATGATAGGGCAAGGTCCGCGGTTACAACCCCCAGAAAAAGCTGTTTCCTCCCCAGCTCTGCAAACATTCTTGCGGTGGAAGCCACACCAGGACCACTGCTGATATACGATTTGCGCCGCACAACGGCCTTTTGTGTCCGGACTTACATTATTGCCATTTCGGCTTTTCTTGTGCGAAACGTATCGTACTCGCTGTACTCCCACATTGCATTTTTAGCCATTTCTCATGCTGTAAATATTCGATTGTAAGAATTCCCAGAGAAAGCTGAAAGAGGGTTTTATTTTTTTTAATGCCCTAGAAAAAAATCATTCCTTCCATACGGGAGATAAATCGATTGTAAATGACACTTGAAAGAGGGTTATATTTTTTATACGATTGTCCAATTAAATCTTTGTTATATTATTCAATGATATCGAAATATGCAATCTGTAGCCATACTATTAAAATATAAAACCAGAAGTAATATTACATTTGATCAGGTTTCATACGAATTTATGAAATACCACAAGGCTTCCATGAATATGGTTTCATACGTTACATATTTGAAAACATGTCCTAAATATTGCATTTTAGTAATATTTAAATTCATGATATAAATGCGTATAATATAGACGAGTATAAAATTCAGTTGGATTATTAATGCATTTTCAAAATGACGTTTGAGGATTGAAACTCTGAAAACATGCAATATACAAAGAAGGATGGGAAAATGCACTCGGTCATTTCCCATTACAATAAAACAGATTTTTTTTATTTGAATGAAAATGCATTTTATGGGCTGTTAAGTAACAGAAGTATATCAGAAATCCAAATCAAATTGTTATTGATTCAATCTGAATACTATAATTCAACTTTGTTGGGCCAATTTCAAGGGTGGGATGATTGATGAATTCAAGATCCATTTAAAATAATTTAAATACGAAAATATATGCAATTCTAGTAAATTTGAGGCCAGTATTGTGTCAAAATTAACGTACGCATTTTATGCGATAGATTTATTGCAATGTTCATATCCTGCAAACATATCCGTTAACATAGACATGCCATAATCGCATATTATGGCATATTTTGAGAAAATATCATCGCAATTATTTTCACCTCTTGGTACAAAAACTTAGAAAAATAGTTATCTTAGAGGCTTACAACATGATCCAGGCTTGTTATTTCTGTTCAATATCTACGATATTATATTTTACGATATTATAGACGATGGCTGGTTAAATATGGCTTTCTGTTGAACAAACTGTTGAATTGAAAATACAATAAGTTTAACACTTTATCGGTAGTGTTTTGTGGAAAAGTTTGGTTGACACAAATCTTTGAATAAAAAATATTCAATATCTTTTTAATAACCTATTTTTTTTTAATTCGAAATATAATACTTTGGTTTGAGTTAACATATATTTAAGTTTGCAAATAATTTAAATTTTCCTTTTTAATACTAAAGATTTAGCGCGATTTTTTATCCGCCACAGAAAAAAATGGCATAATCAATACCAAAATAAGCACGCTGTTATCGGCAGTTTGACAGCCACGATGACGTAAATTAGGTAGCATCTGATCTGGTGACTTATATATTGAGCATAACGAACAAACTATTTAGCATTTTTATTTTTTCACTATTGGAATTATAAAATCGCACAAAAATACTATTGATACCAATTTCAATATGATCATAGTTAACATGTTACTAATAATTACATCCCCTATGCATATAAATTATTTTATCCACCCTTATATTAATCTCTTGGGTACAATTTTATGATGATGTTCGTCTATCTTTCATTCAATCCCCTTAACATATGATCTACTTAATTACAGCATATAATCGTTTTCCCTATCAACAAATTCATTATGAGGTTAAGCCTCATTATTTCCAGCTTACGATCTAAAATCTTTCGAGTAGTTTTTCTGGCATATTTTGGCATTTATTCTAATGATATTTGCAAACACATAACATGGTATCGTGTGTTATAATCATAAAATTGTATTGCGTAAAATGTTATTTTTTCGTTCAAAAAAATCATCTTAGAAGGCGATTTCAGGGATTTTTTCTTCCCGAATCAGTTCATCAAAATGAATGCTTTTTTAGGGGGTGTAATAGTAATGAAACAAGTTTAGTGTTATGAGTATTCTCGGTCGAAACGAGGTGATGATACAGTTACAGGCATTTCTTTGGCTCGTCATATTTCATGCAAATACGTCTCGTAGCGGGGGATAACATTTTCTACCCTAATAAAATATGCCCTACCGAGGTCCTTTCATACGAATGTATTCTTTGTTTTATTCGCGAATATTCTTTGTCCGACGATCGCAGACAGCGTGTTCTCAGGAGAGCTGCCTTTTAGTTACAATGTGAATTTTAGCGAGAGAAATATTCCACACAGGGATGAAATGGAACTCACATAAATAACAAATTTATGCAAGGATGCTTTGTGTAACGATCAAAAGTACATTTTATGACTTTTAAATCGTGAATTTTGAGTTCTTTCCACATCAATTGATTTTACATGGAAACTTAATGACTATATAATGCTTTTCAGGGCATACTTACAGTACCTACAAGAAGAGTGATTATTCTGTTCATAATAAGAGTAAAAGTTCATGGAAGAATACTTTGAAGGCTTCTTCTTTTGTAGAATCTTTAAAATGTTAATTAGCTATTATACTCTGTCACGCTATTTCTTTTCTCTCTTCGTGCCGCTTCGCTAATATGCAAATGCTACTTTTAACGGTTCCTCCTATTGAAAAATATTTATCCGGTTCCGGGCTAGGCTTGGCACTTCCGGACCGCGGAAAATATTCGTAATATTTCTTATGAAAGGAGGGGGGGGAGTTAGGTGGTGAAATATTTCTTTGTATTATTCTTTGCTTTGGTAAAAAGGTGTGACATTGCAACAACAAACATTCATATTTCAAGGCTTGCTTACTTCCGTCATTAAAGCTTTAAACGGTACTTTATGCATAAAAGTGCAGCGCTCAGAGTGCATTTCTCTCCGCTGCAAGCGAACCCGACCAGCCAAAATTCTAGTTTAAATTCAGTTTTCAACAAAGGTTCTACTAGCTTCTTTAAATCATCATATTTTCTTGGGGTAAAGAATTTATTTAGCACGACTTCTGATTAAGAAGAGCTCGGCGAATGAGCAAAATACTTATTGTAAAAAAACCTAAATTGTAAAATATACTTATCATAAATCTAAGGTTAAACCAAAAAAATAAAATAATTTTCTAAAATAATACAACTAAAAAATATATATAAAATGTCAAATATCAAAAAATATCTCCAGATGGAAAAATGAATGAACAAAAGCGATGTTAAATTAAGTTTTCTTAAATTAAGTTTATTAAATTAGGTTTTCTTAGACATTGAATAATCATTCAATGAAGTATGACATATGTGAATTACATTTAAATACTGAGATAATAAATAAAAATAATCAGCCTTTGATTTACTAATTTAGTAATTCATTTATTTTACAAAAATAAAATGTCGGTCCATGTGCAAAACACACTGTTTGCGTTACCATCTCCACGCAGTGGCGCTGTTAATCTGAGCAGATTTAATTCTCCAGATTAACAGCGATATCTTTCGTCTCTCTTCAGGTGCTATGTGTTATTTTAACAGAGCCATCTCTTGTGGCCCTGCGGAGACATTGCATCTGCATACTGACCGATCGCTTCTTGCATGTGCACCGTTGCCGTTTGGGTAGTGATGCGCAGGAGGCGGGAGTCGGAGAGTCGTCGGTTAGCCTTGGCTGCGGGAGGTCGTCCTTCCTGCAGCCAGATTTCTCTCTTTCTCTTTCGTGTGGAATAAATAGTTATTTAGAAAAGAGAATAATTCTATTCGACGCCATCTATTCGTCCAGCAACATCACGGCCCGATAGAAGAACAGACCTGGCCGCTAGCGAGGCCATCTCGACGAGCATGCGAGGCCGGGGATCCGCCTGGGGACTCTTCTCCCCGAGAGTGCCCCCTTAATGTTACATATCTGTAGAATGAATTCGAACGTCACACTTGAGAGAACTGATTTAATCATTATTCAAAAGCCTTTATGTATCAAGCATTATGGTCGCTCATCAACTTAATTCCTATATAACACATAATTTCGTAACTTTAGAACTAAATAATTGAACTATTCATATCGAATGCATAGATAAATATACACTTTCTTCAGAATGAAAAATTCATTCCATTTTTAGGCATTTATATATATTTTATGTGGCTTAAGGGATGGTTTCATGTATATCGACTTGAAATTTACTGAAAGTATTCTTAATTTTCGATACACGAAGAAAAAAATAATTTTTGAACCAACAAGGTTCAAACGTCCCTTAAATTCAAACTGAAAAGCTTTAAATTTTTATACCATAATGGATTATTAAATGTATACTCTTCCTTGTGTTGTCCTAAATACTATCAAGGGATGAAAAACATCTTCGATACCATCGGTCGAATTAGACGAAATTCAATCAGCAACAATTGATTATTATAAAAAAGACGAGCAAAAAGTTTCGTCCCACCGGAGCAAATGAGACCACATAGAAATCAGTCGTATGTTGCTCGAAAAAATAAATTCCGGACAAAAGCTCTATGTATTGCCAAGAAAGCTTTCAATTATCGATACTATGATATGAATTTGCCGAGTTTGTGGATGAGAATTATGGCTTAATATTTTCAACAAAACAGAACACTTTTAATCAAAATAAGATCCATCAGTTTCAATGATCTTAATGTAAATAAGAAATAAGTTTGTTTTTGGTTATAATATATATGATTGGAGTTTAATTTGAAATTTGTGATTCAAAATGTTCAATGATTCATATTTATTGAATAACATCGCCAGTTTTTTTAAATTCATCATTCATAACATTAATTTAGCGACAGTATAAATAAGCTCAATTTGCTATATCTGGTTTTAAAAAATCTTTTAATTGGCTACCAAACAATATACATAATTTTTTTTTTGCATTCAGATATTACCCAGATCTCTTTCTGCTATTATAAAAAATAGTGTACATATCTAAGCATATCAATACTTTATAATTTGATAATTCGTGCGGCACTCAATTTCCCAGTTTTTCACCTTATCAATTGCAAAAAGGTGATAAAAAATGATTCAACTGTTTTATGTAGATTATCTTCCACCATTGCTCTTAAATGTTCGTCCTTTACAATGGTTTTAGGTCTTCTTCGAGACTCATTATCGAGTCCCAGTTTGAACCCTTTTTGTGGATACCATTTAATTAATTTTGTTGAAATTTAGCAACTTGATATGTTACAACCCAATCTTATTTTTTATTGAATCATAAAATGCGAGTTATATAATATATTTTCAAATGCGATATGTGACTATCAAATTTACATAATGAATTGATTGAACAACGTCTGGGTATTATGCATGAATATCATAAGCTTCTTTTCAGCTAATATTAGACTGACATATTCCAAACAATATTAATATGAACTATTCAAAGTTTATGGCATTTTTCAAAGGGGAAGCATACGCTTGTTCCATGGAATATTCATTATGAGACCGTTTTCCTGAAAGCATTGTTAATTAGCTTAAGTTATTGTGAACATAAATCACATAACGGTACTGAAAAGTTTTGCGCTCGCTCACGTCTTATAAACGTTATATAATTTATACTTTTTGTTGAGATTTGTGTTTGTTTCATCCGAGGCTTCTTTAAGGTCACCGTGTCATAAAATAACCTTTTACTGTTGCGACCCCTGAAGATATTTTTTATATCTCCAATGTAAGCCAATGAATTTTCTCTAACGAATGGATGTAGCTTTATGGGACATTTATGACTTTTTACTTGTTAATTTTTATGGCTTTCTATATGGTAAGCTAAGTATTTGAGAAATTAATAAAGTTTGTTTTGAAGGCAGGATCTTTTAAGCAAAAATTAAATTAAAAAACTTTTAGCGTGTACAACAAAAATATAAGGCGATATTTTATGATCCTCTGTGTTTATGCAATTTTATGTTGTAATTTTACGACATTTTTAAAATTTGAAACGCGTATTAATAAATTAAAAGTTGATAAAAACCCATGTCAACTAGTTGGATATAATATATGTTTAATTTTGTGCTCTTACCCCTATTTTTTTACCCTAAATTTACTACGAGACCATCTAAAAAATTAATATACATTTGAACCTTTTTTGTGCGGAGATTCGTTCCGCGGAAAATCGCACAAAAAAAAGCTATGACTTACATAGAAAAAGGGAAGATGCGTTCCATGGATTTTAAAATCGCATAACTTTAAAACAGCTATATAAAATATATCCAAAATCGCATAAAATAGTTTAAAAAGAAACAGGAAAACAAGGCAATTAAAAAAAACATTTTTGGTAACATTTAAAGGACGTCTTGCATCATTGGTAAAATTTTAAGAATGTCTGACATCTGGCATCTCAAATACCAGATATCTATCAGAAAATAATAATTATTTTAATTTCAAACTATAATCGCTGTATGATAATTTTCGATATGACTCAAAATCGCTCTCTTCTTCGAAAAAAATTGTATACTCAGTGTCAATATCATCATTGTTCTGTGTACATTTTCTCTTTCTAAAAATATAATTCATAATTAGTAAAGATGTCACTATAGTCCCTAACTAAAAAAAAAACACAAAAAGGCGCCTGCCAAGTTGCCGCATCTCTAAAATAGCTATTTCTACGTAAGTAGTTGGAATTTTGGAAAAACCTTTGGAGAATGTATTTTTAAAAATCACTTTTTTTCAAAAATCGAAACCAGAATATCTCGATACGTATTCTTTATTAAATTTTTAAAAAAAGAAAAAATGCTTTAAAAAAAACGGCATAACTTCGAAATCGCACAAAAAGAAGTTAGAGTGTACTCAATTGTTATCCATATATGACCATCAATTTATATGTAGTACGCGTGTTATGCATCATATGATGTAACTTATACATCTTAAATAACCAACCTTCTTACTACCAAACCAACCAATTGAAATTAATTTAACGATCTCTCATAATTCGGATGCTGATAATTGCTAAGATGTTATTGATTGGAATCCAACTTGGGTAGATTGATTCATCAGTTTTGTATCAGATGTGATACCATTTCATTATTATAAACTTAATCAGTATTATTAAGGTAAGGGCGATGATAAATCACAATATTTTATTTTTAAAGGAAGACTTTATTACTCATTCCAAAATCAAAATCAGGGTATTTATTTATTTATTTATTTTATTATTTAGAAATTTATTCACAGCTTACGCCATATTACATAAAAACAAGTGAAATGAAATACAATGTAAAAAAAAAATAATGTAAAAATAATTACCATTTTTAGAATGATAGAATTAAATCTAATTAGCAATAACCAATATTACATAAATAATTTACCGTCTTAATTGTTTAACTATGTCTATATTTTTGAAATATTTAATTATTAATATTCAAGTGTATTAATTAATCTGAATGTATAAATTTAAGAAAGGTTGGTTAGTGAGCGCAAATTATAATGGCAAATGGAATAGACGTCACCAATTCAAGGTGTGATTTTAACCGATCGGTTCCAGTTCCCAGGAAAAGCAGGATCAATTAATACAGTTGAATTGATAGATAGGGGTCAAAACAGGTTGATAGGGAAAAGCAGTTAATCATGGCCTCGGACGAAACTGCCTGAAAATAGAAACCATGAAGTTTCCCAGTCCGTCTTCTCTTTTCCCACGGGGCGTGGTTGTTTCACCCCCGGCTACAATGTTAAATTGATCAATTTAATTCCCCTGGGGAGGAATTTTTAATTACGCCGGACTTAATTTTCTACTTATAAACTTTGCAAGAAAAAGTTTTCTTCAAATAAGTCACTTCCTGCAGTGGGGGTATTAAGTGAGTTAACACAATAGACGTGAAAGCTTTCCGTCCTGAATACTCCCCTTACGCGGCAAGCTTTCAATCCAATCCACATTTAAACTTAAAAAAACATCAATTACTCTTCCTTTCATAGCGAGCCTGAGGAAATGGTGCCTTTAAGGTCACTAATGTTACACATTTTTTTATCTAATCAATATCCATTATCTGAGACATCGGTATCTGCAAACTTCAGTCTGCTTATGTTCGATTTAAAAAATCACCCCGCCCTGGAAAAAAGTTTCCCCATGGCGAAAGCCTAAAAATTTCCGAAGTGAACCATAATTATATTTTTACATAATACAATTTCATATCGACATGAGTCTGGTATTTTTTGTTCTGCAAAGCATACGACTTATATGAAATCGTTGGTTTTACGTGTGTCTTTATTGACAATACTCACGAATTGCGTGTCTCTAAATTTAACCTTCAAAAAGTCATACTTATTGTCATATAATTATGATAACAATTAATATGGCAGTACCTTTAATCAACGTCAATTAAAATGCTATAGTTTGAAATAATTGTTTTGTATGAAATATTATAGTAAATTTCAACCGTCAACTGTAATAGAAATATGTTGATTTTATAGTGGCATATGAGCTTTATATTCTCATAGGAATTGTCTGTTTGTATTTTAGAAAAGCAATTATTGTACTAGATTAATTTGATTACTTTTGCAGAATATATGAGCTACCCTTAATATAAATGAATGAAATTTAAAGATATTTACATAAAAAATACGATATAAGGGTTAATTTTTATCAATTTTATATTATTTGTGAAATAAATTATATGTTTAAATTATGCATGGTACAAACAGAATACTGATAAATAAATATATCTAATTTTATACATATTTAAAAAAATATATCTTTTATGTTTCCATGAGAATATTCGGGATATCTAAAGCTGGATGAATAACTAGAACTAATGTCATTTTAGTTTACCTATGATGACTTTTCTATGGCAAAAGCATCAAATGGCATAGCATATATATATTTTTTTATCTATATAGAAGTCCTTTCAAGCAATATTTGGCATAAACGATTAAATATGTATTTTAGCGAATTAATTCATTTTTCTCAATAAATTACTAAAATTGGTCTCGTTCTGAATAAATGATTCCATACATTATAGTATAAATTATATAACAATTTTCATAATGAATTCACACACATCCTCTGATTGTGAGAACTATTTATATGGCGTTGATCTTATACAAAGCGTTCAGGAAGTTTCAAAGGAAAAGGCTCTCGGATCGTTAGATTCTATTTTGTTTTCTCACATTAATCCTTGCCTTACTATAGGGGATTTCTGCCTCGGTTTGGTTTTATACCAACCAACTAAAACCAATATTGGGACCGTAAAGTATTTTAATACGACATTCATCGTTTTCGGGTTTCCTGGCTGTGAAAAGAAAACAGTTGTAAACCGACGCTTTATTGCATCGTATCGCTATCACATTGAATCCATATTGTGCTTTGCATACACAAAAGTGTTAAATCGATTTACAATGATTGAAATTAGCCTTCGTGCTGTTTCCGTGGCCGCTGAAATATATTTTTGAAGCAACAAAGCTATTAAAATCACATCTAAAATAAGTATAATATAGATCGATTATTAAATGAAGGGTTTTTATGCCTTTTATGAGACGTTATGAAATTTATGTACAATGCTCATTGGATTCAATTACAGGAGGGATCAATCATTTATATCGAGGGAATAGTTTCTTATTAGGGTAAGGCTTTAAAGCAGGTTGTTGGCTGAGAAAAATCGAAGGCTTTCAAGGCAATGGGTCTCGGTGCAACCATAGAAGCTGGCGTACAAACTAATTCAAACAAACGATACAGCGTACATTTAAGCCAATATTTGGATTTATGGCTTCTGCTTGCCAACCGTTACAGGGAGAGTTTTCCAGCGTTTTTCCTCGGAAAGCAGCTCCGGTGAAAATTTTTCTAGTTGGTTTTCACGACCAAACCACCATCATTCCTTGTTGGCTGTGACTGCTTAGCTAAAAAGGACGGCGACAAAATCGCCAGTGTGGGACGTTAAAAGAACAGCGACAGACGTAAGAATGTCACATGTTTGTCGCCCTTATTTTCCCTAGACGAAGAAAAAGGGTCGATTTTCCGACGAACTTTTTCTTAAAGGAATTTACGGGTGTTTTTCTTAAATAAAATACGCGTAAAATTTACACAATGACAGTTGTTTTTTTGCTTCTTAGAGTTCATCCGTCACGGCAAGAAATGCTGTCCTTGGCACAGTTTTAATTTAATTAAAGAAGCTATTCTTTTTAAATTGTCACTAAATGTATTTACATTCAAATGTAATGAAATACTTCGCTTTTTATCATATAATTCTACCGAATATAATCAACAAAATCAACTTTATACTTTAATGTATTAATACATAAAGATTCGTAGCTGTAAAGAAATATTAATAGAAAAAATGTAAGTTGAGATTATTTACCAAAGCAATTTACAAATTTTATATATATGTAATTGGCGTGTTAGGGAAAAAATAGAAACAATTTAAAACGGGCCTTCGAACCGTTAACTTTTTTCAAATCGGTTTTGGTTTCGGTGAGCTTCGAACCGGAACGAAACCGATAACCGGCAAAATCGTTTATAAGAAAACCACAATCGAACTAATATAATTATACACGTTCTAACCAGATTCTGCACTAACATACATCTTAACACTGAGAAAACTCACAAGTCACACTTCTAATTTGTGGTTTCCAAAACTATCTGCTAAAATATTTTTAACTGTTATGTATGAAGTAAGATTTAAAGGTTGACTAATAAGACAATATAGGTAAATAGAAATATAATCATATAGGAATTTTAAAATCCTCCTGAAGTTATTAAATGCACCTACAAAGACTTGCTTCCGAAGTCTTCCAAGATTCAGTGGCTATGGTTAATGCTAAAAGTAGATTTATTAAATAAAATCTATCGTCCAAGTTTTCAGATTTTTCAATAAATGTTATAAAATTTTTTTTTTCCATTTTGAATTTCTAACGCCAATTCTACTCGCGCATCCTATAATATGTCATGAATAATATTTTAATCACTGTTATAGTTATATTCCGCTGAAACATGATTCAAAAGTAATTATTTTAGCATAAGCTTCATTCAAATACATAATATGCATTTATCTGATAACTGATCCGTAATTTGGTCGCTGATCCAATTTAATTTTCGCAAAATATGATAATAAGGATCAATTTCTGCGAAAAAGTTATATAAATATATTAAAGTATTAAAATAATTGATGTTCGGGGAATGTTTTATGGCTTAAAATGCATGGGTAATAAGCGAAAATCACGGTTGAAAGCCTTTATGCGTAGGCATTGTACATCATTACGATTTTCATCATTATGAGCTTCGTTAAATCTGCTCTATATACATTTCCATGCGAAATTTTTATTATGTGATTTAATATACGTATCTAGTAAGACCGTTTGAATAGACGTCATTATACGTTTGAGGATTTATTTTTGGCTTTAAAGTTCGGAGAAATCCGAATTTTAAGCGTGTTGATGTTGAAGAAAGACGAGATTTGCCATCTGATGAAATTCCTTTTAGGCGGATTTAAAACTATGGGATAGTGAAAATTTTGCTATTAACAGATTAGTTGGCAGACGGGGGGCTTTTAAAGGGTCGCATTTAATTTATTCATTATAAGGTTAATAATGGTCCTGTCCCTGAAGTTGTGTGGTAGTTATGTGTGGAATGTTTAGTTAGTCCGGCTTCGTGTAGTATCGGACAGATGTGGTTCGCCACAGGAAATCTATTACACGGTACAACCACCCATGCGGTTGTTCACTTGTACTGCTTGCTATCCACTCATTCAATGTCACTCCGAGATAATCACAAATGACATTTTATGACAGAGGGCTCATTAGTCATTTAATATATTATATTTGACATTAGAAAGACCGATATTCCATCCGAAATGTACAAAATTTCTCGTTTGAAAATCGCTGAAATCCAAGTCCATTCATCTCTTCAAGTCGATGGAAAATATTTTCATCACATTTTCATCCGGTTTGTGGAGTTTTTATATACAAAATAAAGAGAAGACTTAATCGTTTTTCCACTAGGTGAAGCAGAATGTATATATAGTTGACCAACAGAGCGGATGAGTGGATGAGCTTTGAACAATGGAGATTATAGTATCTGAATGCATTGAGAGTTCCAAATGCAATTTTGACTGTTCAAATGCCAAAGGAGCCAAAACTTCTTGCGTTTTGATCGTTAATGTAATGAGCACTAAAGCGCCATTGTGTATGTTATTTGATATGAAACGTTCATTAAAATAATTGTATAGCCGCATGCGAGGGTTTCCCAATAATTAAACAACAGATTGTAATGAAAATATTAAATTTGTGAAAATTTGCGTATATTCAAAATAATCATGCATCGATATTTTTATTGTTATTATATGTATATTATAACCACGTATATATGAAACAATCAGAAAATTGTCAACTACGTTTCATAGTGTAACGTTGAGGCGGGGGTGCTCTCGGGGGCAGATTCCTCGGGCGGCTTTCCATCCCCCACGTGCTCGTCAGGATGGCCGCGCTAGCGCACGAGTTCGTTCTTCTATCGTGCCTTGATGTTGCTAGACGAATGGGTGGGAATAAACGGGCGGTGCATAGAAAAACACTCTTCTCTAAATAACTATTTATTCCACACGAAGAGAGGGAGAGAGAGAGATCTGGCTGCAGGAAGGACGACCTCCCGCAGCCAAGGCTAACCGACGATTCTCCTGACTCCCGCCTCCTGCGCATCATTCCCCAACCAGCAATGGTGCACGCGCAAGAAGCGATCCGTCGGTATGCAGGCGCAATGTTTTCGTAGGGCCACAAGAGATGGCCCTGATTCAATCAATCACCTCAATAGTATTTTGTTAAGAATAATATCTCAAAAAATCAAATATATATTTAGTCAACAAAAAATAATTAATCAATCAGATTACAATAGACTTTATTCCACAAACAATAATATAGCTTAATTTAGAATTTCTCTCCATTAAGCATATTAACTGGATCGACAAATTTTTTAAAAAACAATCTTAAAGTTCTTAAAAAAATCGTTGAAAATTTTTCTTAATAGTAGCTAAAAGAAATTGGTGAAAATAAAAAGAAAAGATTGCTTATAAAACCTTAATGTGTCGTCTTTCGATGCGAATTCGGAGCGGAATTTTTTATATAATCTCTCCCGTGGGACCATTCCAGATCACTTTAATATGGCTATTATTGCGTATATACATATTTTTTAAATGTGATCGCTAGCCATATCTCATGTATATTTGATTCTAGTTCATCCACAAGTCTAAGCGCTATATCACATGACTACCTACAATGATGATGTATCTTAACCCCTAGACTGTAATAAGTATTGAATCAAATTCTACATTGGCTCTGAAATATAAGTGGACTTTTTGAAAATAGTAAAAATCGTATATATTCGTATACAAGTATACAATAAAAGGTACTTGTGCTTTAATTTTGTAAATTGTCTGGGTTATAATTTAAAAAAAATTAATTAAAAATTGTTGTACGATTGAATCTCGATTATCCGGACCCAATTAGGGATGAAAGCAGTTCGGATAACGAAAATCCGGATAATCGAAAATAATAAAAATCGACAGGGAAAGACAAGAAAAGTATGAATAGTTTTTATTTGTCTAGGTTTAAATATACATGCACATAATAAATTATTTTTTATCAAAAAAATCAATTATCATTTTTGCTCTTCTTTTAGAAGCTGCCAAATCGCAAATATTCTTAAGATATCTTTTGTACTGAATTTAAGTTGTCCTGAATTACACTTTTCTTGATTTTCAAGTAATTTCATGGCGATATCTAAACACTGGAAAGCATCAGAATGTGTAGACTTATTTTTCCCCCTCGCCAAATCTCTTCTCCGTCTTCTCGATCTTATTTTTTCGAGGCAGACTTGATCTGCTGTGACGTTGCAACAATCTTTTAAATTTACTTTCTTGTGGAAGCTGATAACTGTGTCTTCATTATATTTGTCTACTACCAATAATCGTGTAATGTGATATTTGGTGGAAGAAATTTTTGAACTATTTTTCACTTCACCTTTTATCCAGGATGTTTTTCTGATGATCATATTTAACAGGAAAATATGATATTTTTAAATCATCTAAGGTTCTCTGATTTTCCTATGATAAGCAGTAGCAGTCTATATCTGCCTGCTGTATTTGCACACACCATTATTGTGACACGTTTTTTAGAATGTAAAATTAATCGATGTGGTAAAAATCTTTCTTTGACTTTAAGGGAGACCATAGTTACGAGACTACCGTTGATGCCGGCGGGAAGTAACACGTCTTCCCGCGACCAAAACATTAACATTGTGAACGCCGCGCAGAAGGTTGGGAAGAGGCAGCCGTTAATCTTATTAATGGCGTCTGCACAGATTAGCAGCAACTTCATGTAGGATTATTATAATATTTCCCCTACTCTACATATACAATAGTTCAAAATCATTCACCTTAAAATATCATTCATTTATTCACTCACAACCTCTTCTTAATCCTCATAAAATACACATAAAACTTATTTCATTCCGTAATAATTTATAGCCATAAATTGTGCCAAAATGGTGATTAAAATACAACAATAATATCCATAATGAGCCTATAAAAATAAAATTTGTGCTTAAATGATATTAAAGTGAATCGCACACATTTAAAACACTATTTATTTTTAAAAAAAAATGTATTTTAAGCATCAACTTCAATGTAATCAATTACAGATTTGAAGGCGCTTAACAGAGCGTATCAGAGTCATTTAACGTTACAACGAGGGCGTTATATTTAGTAGCTTTGATTTTAAATCAGGTTCTATATTTTCTTCCTCTAGAGCATTTTGAAGCTTTTAAGTTATTTATAAATTCTGGCTTTGGAAAAGTGAACATGGTTAAATGTTACGGTTCAATTTGTTTTGAGTCGGTGGAGCGTAATACGTGAAAACGAATTCATCGTTGTGCAGCTTCATGATGCTTCAAAGTGTATGAAAATAACATAGAAATTCATTTCCAACCAGTATCGAAAATCAATATGTTTGCCATTTTAAATATTAATTGAATATAGCTGAACAATAACTCAACGGTACATTGCGTAAGTATATTGATCAACCCCTGGCCATAATTGATAGTGAACACGAAACTTTTTAAATCGCGTTAAATCTCTTTTTTCAAAAATAAATCGCAGCCGAATTTGCGGCCATTAACACGGTAGCTTAAGTCTAAAATTACATTTGCGCCATTTGGATTCGCCTTATTACATCAACACATTTTGCATGCGCTCTTATTTGTAAATGTCTTGTCTTCTCTGGAAAAGTTCCAAGAATTCCATCGTCAGCCTTTGACCTGCTCTTTTTGCTACGTGACCAAAAGCAGTAATTTAGACGGCTTCATTTAGCGGCGAACATTTATACTCGTGGTCATTTCGCTAAATCGCATAAAATTCTTAATAGGACCCCACCACTACAATGTGGAGCGAAATTAAAATGTTTACCACTACTCACACCATTAATGTGTGTGTATGAAGCATTTGATCCTTTGCAGTGGGGTGAAAATATTTTCAAAAATTGTCACGTATCCCGTTGGATGTGAAATGACGTTATAACATCAAATTAAAGAGATGAAACATTTGATCGCATGTAATTTAATTTATGTCTACTATTCCTTCAAAATACACTGTGAACTCCAAATTATTTTATTTATCTGACTTGGGTTGAAATCTTGGTAAGATATTTAAATATATTTGATATTAGCATGTGACGTGTAGTTTTTGCAAAGCAATAATGTCATATGCATGTTATGTTCAATATAGCCAGGAATCGTATATCTACTTCTAAATACTGTACGATTTTCAATAATGAAGTATCTAATTATCAATATTGACAACTCTCAAAATGCAGATTATGATTAAGTTTCCCCAAAGAGTTTTGTTGTATTAGGTTATCCCGAAAGAAATTCATTATTTTTTTTAACATAAAATTTTACTTTTTTCGAAATAATCATGAAAAAGTTTTTAAACATCTATAGGCGGTATAATTGGTCAGAAAGAGAGGGATAGTCGTTTATAGTGTCTCTGTCGCATACATCGTAAACACGCTGCACTTCCTATACTGTATGAGTGCGTGTCAAGATCAGTAGCATTGCCTATTTTATTATATATTACACAATACATAGAAAATTGTTTTATTTCCAATTCAAATATTGATTTTTATTTTTATCGACCAGCAAGTATAATGGAGCCAATATAATAACATTCGATCTACTAGATTTTGTACTATCGAAACATTTGCCATAAAAAAATTGTAAATAAAAAATCTAGATAAATATCCCATGAAAAAATGAGAGGAATAGGCTTCATAAATACTTATTGATCTATTTGAAAATATTCCAAGAAGAATATGATATTGAGTTTGTTAGAATTTTAATATTTCATGTTGCAGCAAAAATTCTGAAGCAGATGACGTAAGTCCGTTAAATATGAGGTTACTGCACTACAATTTGCACTCTGTACCGGATTACACTTGGCATCCTCTTTTGTAATTGCAACTGTGATTAATTTTTCATGCACGATGGCTAAGTTTCAGTCCAAGAAATTTTCTTTGCCTGAGCGAAAATATTTTTCGCATATGATTTTTTATTATTTTGTACAAAACTTTAATTTGCCAAAGTATTCTTTGAACAATCAAGCTCCACAAATACAATTTAACCTCCTCTTTCAGGGGAACATTCGTGCATAAATATACTGCATCATTTTAGTACTTGCTCCCTAATAAAATCACACATCATATTGCTTTCATATCAAATACAGAACTAATTCTATGTAATCAAATGCTTCATTTATTCGCAACGTTGCATCGGCATACAGACAACAAATTTTAAGGATTATATGACCAAAGACTTTTTTTTGGGGATAATAAGCCCTCTTCCCTAAAGAGATCCCACAATATCCGCAAAAAATGTATGAAAACATAAGTAGAGGTTAAGAGATAAACGACTTGAGAGCAAATGGCATATTTTCTACAAAGTGCTCTTTGAAGTCCAAAAACTTACATGGAATATAAGGTATACACGCGCCGTATGGGCCAGGTCAGCAAAAGTTGGTAAAACGCAAGGGAAAGTTAAATCAAATAAGCGGGGTAACTGGATCAAGTTAATTCATCCGCTCTACGAAGTGGACTAAATAGGGTTAGTCGGCTTGTCTAGATCTAAAGCCAAATACCAAAATGTAAATTGGCTCAAGATGTGATCATTTTAGGTATTCTAGCCCTGAACCCATATGCGAATCAAACTTTTGTCATATATGGCAAGGAAGCGCAACGCGAAATTGGATTGCTGGAATTGTTCATTGAGCTTAAATATTCCTAGAATAAATTTCATTTCCTGAATGTTTTACGTCCTGATTGAATTAAAATATAAATTAAACTAGTTTTGTGTGACCTAAATCATTTAACACTACTGAACTAGATTGTTTACAACCCTTAACAACGTATAACGTTTAGATAACCTTTTTATTTTGATCTGATCAGGAATCAATGTGTGAGTTGTATACTTTATAAAACTGAAAATATATAAGTCCTTGATTACATTAAGCCATACTTTTGTTGCTTGTATTTATTTTCACGTGTTATGCACGATATTGTAGCTTAAGGGGCTTTAAAAATCTAAAACGATGTTCAGAGTGTACTCTATATGAAAACAGTTCAGATGAATTGTATTTGACGTCATTTTTAATATGCTAGATATTTTACTATTAAGAATAAATACGATATGTATTCTTATTGCATTTTATGATGGAATAAATACTAAATACAGCGATTTTATTAATAAAGAGAACTCCATGCAATCCATGAATATATTTCCAGGACATACCTTTTCGTGATTCGCTTTAAATTGCGGTAGAGTACGGACTATATGGAAAAACCGACATTAATTTTTCATCTATACATCGGTCTGTAATAAAACTGTATAAATTCAATATAGCAATATAACATGTCCAGCTTTTAACTATATTTAACTATGTTAATTACCAATATATTGTCAAAAAAATAAATCAAGTATACTTTATATTAAAGTGCTTCCGATGCATCGTGTATTTTTTATTATTATACTTTGGCTGATGTCAAATGTATAAAATATTCTAATTTAAAAGAAAGCATTGATGTTAATTGAATGGAAAATCCACTGTTTCATGCTAAAGGTAAGAGAAGACGCTTGTTTGTTTCACTTCGCCGTTTAGCTGCTTCAGCAAAAGTTTAATAAATTACGTGCAGCGGATTTGCAAATTCATTAGACTAAAAAGTTCGAATGAAAAGAAAGCGTTGAATGGTGAAAAACTCCAAGAAAAATAGTACAAACCTTGATTAAACGTTTCAATGAAAATTGTTGTAATCGCCCCGTTTAGCGATTTACACTGCAAACTTTTTAATTACATCAGAAATCTACTTTAAAATACCCGGGGAATGTTGTGTTTCTTCCAGCCGAGGGCTGTCCGATATGGACTTATCCTGCCGAGGCGGTAATAATTAATAGAGTTTGATCATAGTTCCTCTTAAAGTCCGCTAAATATTATCCATCCGACGGACAAAATAGTTGTTAAAGTTTCGCAAGCGCCATCTATCGCCTGGTAATCTGACAGAGGACAGACAACCACCGGCAACTTCCACTAACTTTTTCCCGAAAGGAGCTTTACTTTCCAATGTGCTTTGTCCTGGCGTCTTTTGAAAAGAGAATTAACTGATTCCTGAACGACGACGTCCAAAGCTTGTACCTTAAGTAAAGTTTGCCCAACATATTAGGAGATCTTATAACATTTCATGGTATTTTTAAAGGTTAATCTTAGGGTTAACCCTCAATAGTTCTCAGCATATCAATAAATAATATCAATCAAGGTTTTTGATGGAAACAACCGACAGATAGATAGTAGACTGGTACCGACAAAAAGACAGATAAAAGATGTATATGAATCAAATCAATGTGAGCAAAGTTTATGATTTGTGACAGGATCGAGGATTTTCGAGAATCATTGTCCTATAACGCTTCCTATCGGGAAGTACGTTTGGTTATTGGACTGAAACAAAGCGTCACAGGGTAAAAATTAAAATAATCAAACTATGCAAGACGGAGCTTTAAATTATCTTACAGAGCATATCCCTAAAGTAAGTGCACTATTTTTTTTAGAAAAAGTGTATTTGAAAAATGAAAGCTGGATATTGTTGATACACTTATTAACTATTTTTCAATATAATTGCTATCCCGTTTAATGTATCTAATGAGCCGCGACACAAGCTTCTTTATGCCCTCCTCGAAGAACTCTCCCGGCTGCTCCTTCCCCCATTTCAGAACCTCTTTCTGCACCTGCTCGTCGGTTGAAAATTTAATTCCATCCATGTGTTCTTTCAGGAAGAAAAAATGATAATCTGAATACGGGGGATGGATCAAAACATCTCAACTAAATAGGTCTAAGAGCGCCTTGGTGGTTAAGTTCAAGAGTTAAGTAGTTCAGATAATCATCACCTTCCAATTCAAGTCAAGCAAGAAACTCATGAGCGCTATTGACCCGCCCGCACTTGGCGGGATTTCTAACCGACATCTTTTACGCAACTGGACACTGCAATGTGAATTTACATACTATCATATTCCTGCTATGTTCACTTTGTCAGTAGATCCCCCTCGAGTTTGATTACATAGAAGTTTTGATTATATATCGTCAGAGATCTAAATAAATTTTCGTATCATGAAGCAGACCAGATATAAAAAGAGCTTAAACAAAATCGATCCAAAGAATGCCAAATATCACTGTGCATTAAACATATTTTTTAAAGCATTTCTGAATTTAACAAAGCATGAAATTTCATCATTGTTATTTAGCAAATTGATTCCATAAAAGATAAAAAAACGTTTGTAAATTCATCAGTTACAACTGGATACAAGGTAAGATTTGAAAGTGAATTAAATATATATTTGAAGTTTTAGAACAGTTATATACATATCAAAAACTCTGAAAAGGTGAAATTAAATAAGAAATTTATTGTTCGAATAAATTATAAATATTAACTACTTTAGATTATATCATACATTTTGAGATAATACTGTGCACATTCATATATATTTTCACTTGATTCTAAGTACACTGTGATATTATAAATCAGTTTTGCATCGTTTAAACTCGCATTTGCATCTAACATTTCCAGTTCCTGAGAAAATCCCTGTGGGGAATCTCTGCTTGCAATCTTAGCTCCCAGAGTATCTTCTGCATTTCATTGATTTACTACTGCAAATGCTACTTCTGTTTACGTCGCTTTGTTTAGACCCATAACTCTTAAAAGCTACAAAATTAAACACAATATAAGCAAACTACCCCCGAAGGCAACATACGAAACATTTTGCACGATTTATCTCGGGTCCGCAATGTCACTATGTCAATATTTTCGACGTACAGTGACAAACATTTTTTGTTATATATTCATCACTTTCATTCGACCAAATTGATTTTCCGCCCTGATATTGCAGTGGAAATGTCAGGCACAACAGTAACATTCAATTTGATGTGCACGTAATGATGTTTCCACCAACATCAATCTGACGTGTTTGTTTGACAGGTCAATTAATTTGTTGGAAATGGGCTCCGGGACGTTGTTGTCGATGCGTTGCTTACGAATCGTCCCCTGAATATTAAGATTCATATCTGGTCAATATGTCAACGGCGTATTCGAAAGACATTGTTAAAATTTGATAGGCCCAAAAAATGGCCACTCGATGGGATTCGAACCCACGTCAATCCCCTTCCGGGGATGAGCTCAATCCAATTAAGCTAGGGGTCACAATATCCTTGTCCCTGCACATGTGAATTCATGATAAGCGACATGGAACAAAAAGCAGATGTCGACAAATCCATGAAAAAATCTAAAAATAACTCATATATTTTAAATTTGAGTTTAAAAAAAAACACTATGAAAATATATGTGGACTTGAAACTTGCATACAGCAGGAAGTGTGGTTGACAAACAAATCTAAATACAAAAGCACTGTTAGTCATAAAAGGGTTCAAACCCACAATGAGATACAATAAAGCAATTATCTTCTTATTTAATGTAATTATTTTTTGTTCGTATATTGTACCGTAATTTTGCACATATTGCTACAAAGCTCATTTTTTATCTGTCAGTTTATACAATGTAAATCTGGAAAGTTACCATCTACCAAGCTTTTAACGTTGCGGACAATAATAAAAATTTTCGAAACCCAAATAATTGTACATATCGGCACTAAATTAAAATCTACAAAGCTGCTATTTTGTCTACAAGTGGCTTACATTAATTATTGTTAAATAAACGTCGTCTACTTTCGATATAAGGTGGTTAGGGCTTCGATAGATGTGACTAAAGTTGTAGCACAGAAACTTTCGAACACAATTTTAAAATGATTCATAACATAGGGGTTGCCAACCTAATGTTCCCAACCTAGGGGTCGCCAACTTATACAGTCCACTAAAAAAATACTCACCAAAATGCAATTTTTATTTTAATAAGAAAAAAAATCTAGACTAGAAAAAAAACTTAAAAGTATTCAGATGAATATCTGAAGTTCCACTTTACTAACTTCACTAGCAATGAAATAGAGAAGCCATAATGCGTATTGTGCAAACTTGTTCTCAGTCATGATTCACCGGTATGCCCTTTTCAGTAAGATAACTCCTCTGCAAGAGGTACTTCATTCGTTGATAAAAATCGTAAATTACATCAAATCTAGAGCTCTGTATACCCATCTAGTTTAAAGTGCTGTGCAAAGTCATGAATTCTGATTACGATGTTATTCTTTTCTACACTGTAGTACGCTGCTTATCGAAAGGAAGTGTTGTGAATCGTGTCCGAATTGAAAGACGAAATCGAGTTGTACCTGAAAGTGCAAGAGAAACATGACATTTTGGTAAACTTTATTGACAAAGCTTGGCTGAAAAGAATAGCAAATCTAGCATATATATTAGAACAGCAAAAAAGGTTTAACCTGAAACTTCAGGGAAAGGAAACGGATATTATCGCATAGTCACGAAAATCTCAGGGCATTTTTATCCAAGTTGCAAAACTGGCGAAGAAAAATAAATCTTAGTAACATTGCGATGTTTGAGAAACTCTGCAATGTGTGTAATGAATCTGAAGGCGAAATGAATGAAAATTTTAAGCAGGATTTCTGGGCATCTCGAATTCCTTGAAAATGAACTTCAGCGTTACTTCCCTGAGCTGAAGGAAAAATAAACTACATTGACATGAAATACATTTTTTGCTACCCTTGAATTAACCACCAATCCCGATGAATTACATGATGACTTCTTGAATTTGCGGAATGATTCCTCGGCACGTAACATGCTTAATGAAAAATTGCTCACACAATTCTGTTGTGGTATGTATCATTCAAACCCAAATGTGACGATGCTTGCCTTTTGACTTTTAGTTCCATTTGTGTCTACATATTTCTGGGAGAGTGGATTTTCAACTCTTCTTCGTTTAAAAGATAGAAATAAATTAAATGTTGAGAATGACATGAAGTTGACATTGACAAAAACTCATGCTAATTCAACCATCGCAATAGATTCATTATTAAACATAATCTGTATAATAAAAATCAATTTGTGCCTGTCCGTCTGTCTGTCCAAAATTTGCTAAGGTAAACAAAGCCTTTTGTCAACTATGCCGAGAGGCAATAATGCTATCAACCTAATGTCTATCTAAGAGCTCGGCTGCATCAGCCAAGGCCGCGCTCAGCCGCGTCGTGGTGTTAGGCGGCTCGCCAGTCGCTATACGAAGTGAGGGAGAGCGCACGCATCCCAACCTCTCAGCCCTACAGCAATACATCGCGTAGCTCTACTACTGTCTTTCGAACTAAGCGCTTTTTGCTAAACAACCACATTCAACATATGCCTCTCCAAATCAATCATTCATCTTTTCTAAAAGCGAGTACCCGCCAAGCAAAGCAATGCCCGACCTTAGATGCATCTTCACACATAACAAATCAATCAATAGGTGTGGCATTGCAACGCATGCTGGGTATTCGCTATTTTAAAATAAAATTATACTAAAACAAACTGTTTTTGTGTGTGTTTTTTTAATTACCTTATTAAAAATGCCTTTTTTGATTGCATCAGGGTTTTTGGATCTTGTTTTTTGCTGAGGGATCTGGTTCAATGACACAATGCCTTCAGTTGAGGCCTGATGTGACGAGCATTTTGTATGTATTTATTAATTACGTGGTTTTGCATTTGTTGTTTTTTTTTTTTTGGGGGGTTACGAATCACACGACTTTTATAAAAAGGGGTCGCCACCTGAAAAAGGTTGGGAGCCTATGATTTACATCAAGTCTTGATATTCTGGGTTGAATTAAAGATTTTTATGAAGATTCGAGATTAAATCCAGATTGGGGGGCAAAAAAAATCATACCAAAAAATTTTAAAGGTCAAAATTTGTAATAGTTTCAATCGATTGGCTTGATCCAAAATTACTCTGATTTGCCAGATCTGAAAATTAAAATATTTTAAAGTAGTGACAATTTTGCTCTTCACTCATAAATATAATACTTTCTCATATAAAAATCTTATTCAAATAATCCTATCACAGCTTAATCACATACCGAAATAAATGACCTACATTCTGTAATGAATGTGGTAAACCATAAGAAGAATATTAGTAGTGGATATAAATTAAAAATATCTGAAGTGATTCGAGCAATCAAAAAAAGTTGTGTTACTCCTGAAAATCGTTGAGTGCTCAAATGAAATTGAAAATTATTCTCCAGTGTTTCGTTACGACACTTATGGGGGTATTAATAAATTATGCGGATAAAAACCTCTCAATTTATTCATATTTCATTAAAAAAATTCCCATGTATGACATTCAGAGGAGGAAAATAAATTCTACTGAAGTTGTTTGCATTATTATATGTATAATGCCTACATATAATATCAGGGTATATGTATCGAATAACAGAAATTACATATTTGTTTGGCCATTTCTTTCCGTTTGTATCCGAAAGAAGAGACGAAAGTATCAGTTGCGATCATTGGCTTGTTTGGGAAAATTGTTAATACAATAAAAAAGCCCATTAGTCTGTTCAACCCTGGAGGAAAGTTGACCTTCTGCCAACTGACATTTGCTGCTGGATTAAATCTAACTTGTACTGGGAACCACATGTTTCTTGAATTGCTAAAACAAATTTATTCAATGGCTTTAACCTTCCAAAGAATAAATAAGATTACCATTTATGGTCTTACAATAATATGGAAATTTTGAATCGGAATGAAGAGGACTATTTTTGTGGATCCCCATATGAAACTTAATATCATTAGCATAAGCGTAGGCTTAAAGACTTTTTTTTGCCATATGATTTCAATTTTAAATTCGCAATTTTCATGTGGCAGCACAAAATTCCGTTCCACTAAAATTTTGATAATTTTAAAACATAAAATAACACGATTTAGGAGCATGATATTAAAAAAAATAATTCATATTTAAGACTATTTAAATTAATATTAACTTTTATACAGTCACCAAAGATAAAATAATTGAAATAAGGGTTGGTTTTCATCGATAATATGTACGCTTTTCTCATAATAGTAAGCGAATATCAATTATATGTCGCATTGTACGTACAAATTTGATGAATCAAAACTTGTATTATTCGATTAATACATGCATAGTTTATTATATAAATCCAAGCTAATTGCTTAATAAAAACGTCTTTGACTTGATTGAGAGCATAGAGTTTGGTGATGAACGTGTCGCAAGCTGTAATAAGGTGCTGTTTTTGAAAATTTTAGTAGATATTGGATTAAATAGCTAAGGTTTGTAATCAAAATGTTAATTTTAACATTTTCAATATACATTTTCTCAAGTCCAGATAAAATGATTGCGCCATTTTTCACAGTAAAGTCGAATATATTCATAAAAAAATGTTAAATTGAATCCAAACGTCAAATTTATCTATTCATTGAACATCGAAGTATACGATTATGGGGATCTTTTAGCACGAAATATTTAGTTATCGCGTAAAAATATTTATGGACGTTAATATGCTATTGATTTCGAATTAATCTAATGATACAACATAAAATGTTTTCTGCATTCAAGAAATAATTTTGATTTGCTTTCTTATGAAATCTTCTCTTTAAAGTTGATATCAAAGATATATAACGGAATAGAAAAGTGCATTTCAGATTCGTACGGACATGTAATGCAGCTTATCCCCGATTTACGATCGCATTGATGACATTAATCCGTATCTGTGAGTCCATTAAAGAAATAACTGATATTAAATCTTTTAAATCTAGACTGTCACGATATAAAATAAAAGATTTATGCTATTTTCATGGCAAAATCTTATATATTATACTCGAGTTCGTATATTAAATGCGTTTAATGTTATCGATAAAATGGGATAATTTTTGAACTCTTGTTATACAGATTCGAGTTCAAATCTAAACCGTAGAAAAATAATTCATTTTACTAACGAATTTTGGGTATTAGAGGTATTAATAATTCTGATGGATCGCCTCAATCCTGGTTTATCCTGATTTACTGGTCCTAAAAAGTACTTCGATAATCATAAATGGTTGGCAATGCGAAACCACATCATGACCTAATTCCTAAAAAAATCTATGAAGACCGTATATATCTGATAATTTATATGATTATTATTTTCTCTAAACTTATAATCTGATTAATGTAACCCTTTGAAAAGCAAATTTATCATTTCCAAATATGTGTTCATGTGAACATCATAGGGTTGAAAAAGGCCTTTAACAGTTTTTTTTAAATATATTTTCATATGGACGGTGTCAAAGTAATTCTGAAAGCATAAATATTTTATGATACATCATAAGTCACTGTAAGTATATTTAGAGGCTTTTTCATTCGTTCTCGCAAAATGGTCTGACACAAAGTATGTTTTTTGTATGCATTGTGCTCAGAGACATGCAGTTTTGCAAATTTTATGGCTGTCCCAAAAGTCCCCTATATTGTTATGGGGAAAATTCGCGTAGACATTGTGCCAAAAAATGGTCGTCGTCAAACATTCTCTTTTTTATGCGTGTTTGTCCGGATGGAATTGCGCCTACGTGATATAATGTCGAGAACACAATGCTTATTAATCTGTAAATCTCTTCTGTATCGCTCCGATGTTGAACCCAACATTAGTATGTTGGACACATTTAGACCACTTCCGTCCCTTAATTATATATTAACGGCCCTGTAAAAGGTTTGGAAAAGGCGGAAAGATAAAGGCAGAAGCATAGAAAACCACATTTGTGTAGAGACATAAAAGCGAGATTAACAACGATAGAACTCTCGAATGCTTTCAGATTTCATAACGACGTCGAGATATATTCGAAAACGTTTTGGGGCTTACGTAAATTATAAAAACACAAGACCATAATCTTTTTTCTTTGATTGACGATAGTTACCGAATATTGTATGAATGTTTTAAGAGAAGAGAGAATTGAGCATAAGTATAATTTTATAAGCACATCGATCCATAAAGTACGGCCCACGGAATGAATTCAGCTCGCCAAATATTTTTATCCACCCCCCCCCCCCTTCCGACTTTTATGTATTATAAGTATAAGTATTAAAAATATTAAAAAAATTCTAACGTAAAAAAAAACATTTTTTATGAAGCACAATAAAATGTGATTCGAAATTGCTAATATTGCTATAGATAGTCCCGAGGCTAAACAGTTGGACTCCAACATCATCTTGGCTACAAATCTACAAGAGATGTGACTGGCGATCACATTTTTAAAAACATATATACGCCATTCAAAATAGTTGGTAATGATTCCATAAAAGGGATTACTAAAAGGCACCTCAAAAAAAAATGTTTAAGGGAATCTGCGAAAGAAAATATTGAAGAAATAAACCCAAAACGCCAACAGTTATCAGAAAATATTTTTATTTATAGAAATAAAAAATAAGTACGGTTCGAGCAAATTTTAGAATTAGCCAAATCATATCCGAAGAAAGGAAATACTTTGTTAATGGTTAAAAATATTTTTGGCCCTTGCTGAAGAAATATGTCCTAAAAAATTGAAGTATTTTATAGCTATAAGTTTATCTACATCGACAATGTAAAAAAGTAACTCAAAGAAAAAGCTCTCGACTTAAAAAATCTTTTCATTCCACTCAATGAAAGAGAAGATGTAAATCATACAACTCAATTACTAATTTAAATCCGTTGCGCAAATTAAGAAAATAAAGTAATGGAAGAATAATTGAATTCAAAAATTTGAAAGATGAAAGATAACATTAACAACAATTTGATACATATTTGAATCTGAGGAATCTCGTAATCGTTTCTGATACAATTAAATAGATCGAAACAATTAATGTTTCAGAGAACTCGCTTTAATTTTAATTTGGGCATTTTTTCTCATAAGACAAACCAATAATAGAATCTCCTAAAGTTATTGAAGAAGATCGCATAGCTTCAGAAATTGAAGCCAATTCAGAGATGTTCATTGAAGAACTAACCGATAAGACAGGGTATTTTTGGACCATCATTCAAAGAAGTTTGCAAAATATCGACAAAATGTTGAAACAAGGTGTATGTGTGAAGCTTTGCTAAACGAAGAAACTAAAGCGTTATTCTTAGAATACATGGCGGCTGCAGACGAGAAATAGATTAACAAGAAATATTTGTTTGTTTGAAAAATTAAGTTTTAAGAAAGATGTACGTGATATATTTTTGATCATCTCTTAACAGTATAATTACTTACGATACTAAACTTAAAAAATAAATTAGCATTGTATTCTTTTGGTAAGTATTTTTGAATTTTTAGAACATTTCGGTCACATTAAAGAAATTTTGCTATATTTTTGGTGCATTTATTACGCCAAACTTTAATATATCATATATATATTAAAAATAATAAAAACATGGTTTAAAATTAATAGTTGCAATATTAAATATCATTTTGAAGCTTGTTATAACAGATTTTGGTTGCGATAATATTTTCTATTTATTTTTTGGTAGAAGATGATATTACATGCAATGAAAATTATATTTGATTTGATAAATTGTTGTTTGTATGATATGTTCAGAAAGTAAGTGTACTGTGATCATAATGGGCTGTGTTTATTTTTTGAGGGTTGGTAACTTTAAGCGCTAGAATATAGGTAGTACATAAAATTATATTGTAGTGTTCAGTTGCGTGTAATATGTCGCCAAGTGTGACCCAAGGTACTGTGGTCTGCTTGATTTGATGCGATTTCTGAGCTACATTATAATTGAAATGCCTGAGGCAAAAATACAGTCATCGCCAATTCCTTATCTCCCAAAAACTTCAAGACCACAATTTTCAATCTCATCCATGGCTCGAATCAAATGTTTTGAGACCAAAAATGCATCATTTTGGTCAATTTTTTGCCTCAAAGGAAGATCATAAATGCACAACGATATTATGAGACCCAAGACAAACCAAAATGAGGAAAATGCTGACGAGAAGAGTGTGCTTATTGCATGACACTAGGCGCTCTTAGATTCATTTGGTTGGGATGTTTTAAACCACTCCTCGTATTTCCTTAAGTTGGCGCCTTTAGATTACTATCTTTTCTTCACCTTTTTGAAAACACAAATGAGTGAAATTAAATTTTCAATCGAAGAGCAGATGCAGAAATAGGTTTTAAAGTGGAGGAAGAAGCTGGCTGGAGAGTTCTTCGAGGAGGACATAAAGAAGCTTATGCTACGGCTCATCAATTACGCGGAAAAATAGTTTACAAGTGTATCAATAATATTCTGTTTTTTTTTCAGATACACTCTTTCTAAAACAATATAAAAATTGAATACACTTACTTTCTGAACAAAAGTCGTACGATAAGAGCATGTTTATTCTTATATGTGCCCTAGTGTACAATAATTATTATTTCCGCGTAAATATCTTTGTCGATTCGTGGGTGAATTCTATTCTTGAAGGGATTATTATTAAAATATTTTAAACATCATATGTTATATTTTTATAATATTATAGATAGCATCAAAGTTTAATATTTTGATACATTTAAAAATGTGATAATTTTTTTGAAAATCTTCTATATTTTAAATATATAATAAGTCCTGCGGATAGGGTTCGCGTGATTTATAAAAAAAACCGATCGTCAATTAGAAGTTTTCGAAAACATCTTTAATATATTTTCCGCATAAAAATATTTCCACCCTTACAAGTACGGTCTATCATCATAGCATCCGGTCATTTATTATAAACGACCTTATAGTAATTTAACTTTTTAACGAACCAAGTTTTATTGGAAGCCCATGATATCGTATTTATCCGCAAAATATAACTTTTTCAATAGTCGACCATTTAAAATAAATCCCCCTTAACGAGATCGGTCGGTAAACAGCGTCAGGGTGATTACGAAAATTAAACGACGTACATTTAAACGTCTGGGTATTTATATTTAAATATTTTTTAACACTACTCCAGCCGGAATCGAGTTTCGCAGTGCGAAAATCTATTTATGAAAAAAAAAACAAACTCTCGGATTATTTAGCGCAAAGTTTACGTGGTCATTCCGGTCATGGACCAAAACGACGCGGGATGTAACGAAATCTGACGCAGCTGACATAAGGCAACTTTTATTTTATTTTCATTTTAAAACACCTGCCGTAAAATCACTCTTTGCAAATATTGATAGTGATGCACATGAAAGAACAACTGGGCCAAAATATAAAAATGTCACAAAAATTAATCCGATACGCCAACATTTTTTAATCACAGTTTAAAGCCATATTTATTTGAATGCGAAATATTTTTTTAGCAAAAATAAACTGGAACAGATTTGTGCAGCATCTAACAGAGAATGAAACTGCAATCCTTCAAAATTTCTGCTGGATATCATTCCTTCCAGCATATTTTCTTCCCTTGAGTATCATTGTTCGTTCTACCTCTTACCTATTTCTTAAGAATTTTCGGTTAAAATTCTATATCAAAGCCATTCTACCCAAAAATTCAAGTTTTCTATTAAATAAGCCGTAGTTTGTATTTTTAATAAATACATGTTTATTGAATATATATCACTAGCTAAAAACCATTTGTTAATTTATGCTGGTCAATGATTATTCAACGCCAATAAGTCACATAAGATAAATATTTTATTTGAGATGGCAAAATAGCTGTTGGTAAAAAGGTTAATCTGAAGGGTTAAGATTCCTCAGCTGCCATGGTCTCTTGACCTGACCCTCTGTGTACTTTTTGGGGAGGTTTCGCCAAAGATTAAGACACATACCCACCAGTCACAAATTACTAACCTTTCCAACTTATCTTGATGATTTGACTTTTTGTACTATTTATACTATATACTAAATTCTACGAAACATTGTATAAAAAATAGACTTTTGAAAGAACTAAAGCGTACTCATTTACATTTTAAAATCTAATATCTTCATTAAGTACTTCTTAGCACTTAATACATTACAGTTTAAAACTATGTTTTTAATACATTAGTAGCTCACCAATTTTTCATATTTTACAATCCAATACAGTCGGCAACACATAGTTACGTGTTATAGAAAGGGCATATTAGAGAAGGGTTTCTCTCAATTTTTAAACGACGCTTAGAGCAAAACCGCTGTCGATATTTCTTAATAATTATATTCATAAAAATTACTTACATTTCGCAATTAATCTAGATCTATTTATTTTAGAATAAAAGAGATTTAATCAATCATCAATATATATAATAAGAATATCTTTCATATCCTTTCTTTAAAATGTTCTAATATTAGATATATCGATAAGCCCTTGCCTAATTTAAAAGATACCTGTTTGAGCTCAGTCTGTGTCCAAACACAGTTTATATCGAAGAACTATCGCAGAGGATGAATTCAGTCATGATTGACAGCTCAAAACCATTTAAAACGTACTAGGAAGGCGAATCGAATGGAGGCTTGGATGCCGCGCGAACTGTCCGACGATAATAAAGGAGAGTGACGAAACACGTGCAAATTTTTTGTCAAGACGAACGGTTCGTCCCTTTTTATACCGAATTTGACTGGGGATAAAAAACGGGTTATTTATGATAACATAAGTCGTAAACGTCAATGGCTTTTGCTGAGACAAAAACATCTCCGACTCCAAAGCCTGGATTGGCGACCCGCATTTTTGTGCACTTGGTGGAATATTCAAAGGATTGTTAATTAAGAATTTATGAAACTTAGCAAAACAATAACTGGAGATGTGTATTGTCAGTGATTAGAAAGGGAGAATAAAAAATTAAGATTCAAACATCGAGAATTAATCGTGAATAATTTAGTGATTCTACGACACGATAATGCACGACCCCATAAGGTGAATAAAACGACTAAAAATATGCGAGAATTAAAATGGGAAGAGCTTCCACACCCTCCATATTCACCAGATCTGGCTCCGATGGATTATCATCTTTTTCGATCTTTGGCACATTCTATTAATATTCTCAAAGGATAAACGCAGCCAAAGTCGAAAATCATATTTGTTCACATTTCGACCCAAAAACCGAGTATTTTTTCTAAAGTAGTATCAAAATGGATCTACTACTTTGATTCTATGCCATAGTCTTTCAAAAATTTAGATAAACAACATATTTTTTTGTATGCTTTGTATTGAACTTGTTACTAATTAATTGTAAATAACATTCACTGGCATACAACGTTGGGGTTAATAATAACGAATTAGGGTTAAAATGATCAGAATGTCAATATTTCCCCACTTTTTTTATGCTAAGGTCTGAATTTAAATGCCAACCTTTATAATCGATGCTCACAATATTTAGTAAATATCGATACATGGTTAATTAAGTTTTTGAAGCAATGGTTTTGGAGTCTCAAAAGGTTTCACCTGATTGAAATAAAGCAAACAGTACTTAAAAGCACTCGTCTGAGGTCGCGTTGAAAGCTCATAACACAACTTTCGTGAGCTCGCAAACAGGTCAACTTAAAAAAAACGGGTTGAAAGCTGACCACTAAACTTTCGGTCAGTTCGGTATCGGGATTCTCCTTATAACCGCAAAATCCTCAGGCTTCAAGGTTCATGCATATTAAATTTATTCACCCAAAGCCCTTAGAATAACGGTCAGTCGGCGGCGCCATTAAAGCCTCGGATAAGGGACGGTCGTGTTAGCGGAAAGGGATTGCTTCCAGAATAAATAAGCTCTGTAGTGGCCTCCGCAAAACTTTCGAAAGCCCTCAGAGTCACTGATAAAATTCTAGAAAAGATGCGAAAATACGACCTACTATTGTTCCGTGCCTAAATAAATGACACTTGTAGGGGATCTCGCAATTTATTTATAGGATTCTTTCGTTTATTCACGTTACGCAAGGGCAGTATTTCGTGTTTAAAAATAAATTAAATTATCCCTGTTAGAATAACAAACAGATTCATTCAAAATCAGGTGTTTGAAAAAGGTTCTGCATGCAAATTTTGCCCCCATTTTTTTCTTGATTTTATTACTGAAATCCCTAATATACACACAAACACACAAATATGTAATCATGTTGAGTGCTAATAAGTTTATAACTTTGTTAACGTTGACGATGATTATATTTTACCCCTGTTTAAAATATTTTTAGCATGATGCATCCATTATTGTAAAGATTTACAAAGAACTGTTAAATTTAAATTTGAATTTTTTGATAGTGAAACAGTTCTCTCGAACCTCTTCAGGTCCATCGCGTCTGGAGCAGCCTGAAAAACCCCTACCGACCTAATAAAAAATTATAAATTTTAATTTTAGTTTTAACTGATAACTGTCGTTACAAGCATTGTGAAGACTATGGGTCCTGATCGTGGGCCTGTAAAATATTTCCTTGCCAACTTTCGCGTTAAAATCTCCCAATATTATTTCAGCTTCATAAGAGGGCAGAAAGTGGTACGCCTTCTGTAATTCTTGATGTAGAATTTAGCGAAGATATTTTGTTTGCTTACCCATCGTATGGAGCCCTTTAAGATGCTCCTTCCGTGCACAATTGCTTAAAATACCGGCGATGCCAGTATGACTTTTGTCCATCCGGACCCGAGCTGTGAATGTCGAATATGACAATTATTCACCGTCGGTTCCGTCCACCCTCAAAGCTGCGGCAGCACCCCTGCGATACTTAAGTGACCCACTACGAGCCCCTATGGTGTAAAAAAATGCGAGTCTTCAAATTGAATTTCTAATTTTGTCATACAGACGTGTGACAATTCGTCGACCGGCGCCATCGCAACTAAGCATCCCACTCACCTCATCGGATCTAACTCGATCCACACCTCCTTTCATCATTTCATTCACCCCGAAATATTTTATATTATAAAATTTCGATAAAAATGTAGGTCAAATTTTTTTCACAGTCTTTCTAAACGTGATGAACCACCTGATCCTAGATCACCGACACCAAAAAACTCAACAGGATTAGGAACCACAACGAAAGCTTTTGGCCGTTTTGAAAAATCACAACTTTCTACAATTGGTAAAATATTAACGATTCATGATAAAAATAAAATGATCAAGTACGTCTTCTTAGCAGCTAAGTTTGACTATTCTATTAAACATTTTCTCAATTTATTGATAACTAGAACCCCAACATTCGCCATTTTTATATCAAAAGCGCGCAATATTTCTTTGATTTTGGATCAAATTATCTTTCCATATCTAAATCAAGGACTAAACAAGAACCTGAATTTACGAACTTACCAGTTACTTAAGTAACTATTTAAAAGAGGTAAAGGGTCGGACCAAAAGTAAGATCAAAGGTTACTCAGTCTTAGTCCATATTAATGCCGGAACGAAATATATTTTAATTTTTTCCTACTTAAATACACGTCGTTAAAAATATCACAAATATAAACGTTTATTTTCATTGTTTATGTAAGGCAGTCATTTTGACTGCTATAGCAAGTCGTTGAAGGTTTCTCAAAGAAAAGGAAATTAAGCGTGCCTCGTAAAATTTAAACACAAATGGTGCTTAAAAATGTAACAGTATTAATTGAAACGTTTTATATCATTAAAATGAGTCAGAATAACGAACGTCATCCCTTAAGAATTCATTAATATTTAATCAAAGGCGCGTACATTTCAGTTAATACAAAATGGCACTTCATCGTGTGATGTTTTTGATCCTACTCTTGGCGAAACCATGGATTTATTTTGTTTGAATACTTGAATTGTCCATTGAAAATGATTCCAACTTTCATATAGCCGGAACGTCTTCAAAGCTATCAAAATGCATTTATGTCACAGTTTTAATATCCCTGAACTAAGTGTTTGGGGACATTGCAATATGTCTGTTTTAACCCTTTCCATGCCCCGAGGGTGTAATTTTTGCGGTCTTCTACTACCGTATTCCATTCTACTCCAGACCGCATGAAAAATAGAAAACTCAATCATACGTCCGTATTTTCTACCTTTTTTCTTGCAAGCCTTCTACGTGGAATATTCTCAAGGCTACCAAATTAGTCGTAAAATAACTTCCAAACGAATACATCTTAAAAAGAAAAAAAACCTGGAATATTAATCAAATATATTTTTGATTAGATCAAAAATGTCGGATGAAAACTTTCTAGTAGCTAACATCCAAAGGTCAGCGTTCAAATTGATAAAACCGGGATTCGGATGACAATTTTCGAGGATCAAACACTCGGACAAGTGTAATGTACATCCTGAACAGATGTGAGATCACGAGAACAAGTGTTATTCATGTGAAACCCAAAACGATCCAAATAGTTAATTATTCTATTCACTCCTAGAACTTCCAATTTCATTGAGAGGACCTAAAATAAATTGGGACAACTTTCGTGCATTTAATTTCTGGGATACAAAATTTCGTTTTTGTACATATTTTCAGCTGAAATCTCCGAAATATTTCATACGAGTTCCATTATTTGAGCTAAAGCATGTTTATATAAATTAATTCGTTCTAGACGATTGAATAAATTCGTTTGTATTTTTATGAATTTCCGAGCTATCCATGGATACATAAACGAAATGCGAAAGCATTAAGACTTTGTTGTGTATAATTTAAACATATATCGGACTAAATTCCTATATGATTAGGATTAACTTTTGGATTTTTATTATAAAATTATAAATCAGATATATATAAATAAAGTCAAAAACCGAAACCAACTACAATAGAATCTCAATTATCCGGACTAATTGGGTATGAAAATAGTCCAGATAACGAAAATCCGCATAATTGAAAATAATAACAATTGACAGGGAATGTGTGCATAATTTTTATTTTCTGGATTTAAATATACACACACATATAATTTTTTTTTAATTAAAATAATCAATGATCGATTTTGGCTTTAAGCATGATCTTTTTTTAGAAGCTGCCAAATCGCGAATACTCGAACCTCTTGGTTCTCAAGCCATTTCATGGTAACATCTGAACACTGAAAAGCTTCAGAATGTAAAAGACCAATATCTGACCCCTCGCAAATCTCTTCTTCGTCTTCTCTATCTTGTTTTTCTGAGGCAGATATTTCATTAATTATTTCCTCATCATTCAACATTTGGAATCTAGGATCATTTGTGCATCGCAATTTAATCACTCAGTTAGATTTTCTTGGTCACATTTAGCATATATAGAAATTTGTACAATTGCTTCCGCAATGTCTCCTATATCTTTAAAAATTCTAAAAATTTTGTTCCATGATTTCTTCAAAATTGACAAATCTAAATAATTTCTACTATCTACTGCATTGTAGCAACAATCTTTAAAATTTATTTTCTTATGAAGCTGCATTTGGTATTAGATATTTTACTGTAAACATTTCATGGATCTTTAACTTTCATAACTTTCTGTAAGTGGGTAGGACGGTGCATTGTCTAGTAATAATAATGTTTTCCGTCTTTTTTATATGGAGTTTTTATTTTTTTCACTTCTGGTATGAACTGTTTTTATACGATCGTTTAAAAACTTTACCATTCATCCAGGCTTTATTCTGGTGATCATATTCAACCGAAAGACGTTTGATATTTTTAAAACATCTGAGGATTTTTGATTTTCCAATGATGAGCAGTGGTAATCTGTGTCTGCCTGCCACGTTCTTTACTAGTTTTGTGCCCAGGTGAAGTATTTTCACGTCTTGATGCTAAAGAATTGTTGGGTTTTTTCCAATTTAAGTCGGTCTCATCAGCATTGTATATAAACTCTTCGTCGAATCCTTCCTTCTCCACAAATAGCTTCAATATGTCAATGAATGTATTTGCTGAAAGTATGTCAGCAGAAAGCTTTCCCCATGAATTTCATGTTCCCTGATACCATGTCGTCCTTTAAATTTTTCAAGCTAGCCCGAACTTGATTTAAAGGTGGAATCTCCATTTAATTTTTATAGAAACATATTACTTTTTCACACAGTAATGAACCAAATATTGGTCTTCTAATTTAAACAATTAGTAAATTTCTTAATATGCAATCCATCGCATACGTGAGCAAAAGTGGATACAATTCTCCACATGCAAATCAGCAAATTATATATTTTTTGTTTTATTTTGAACAATCCGGATAATCGAGGTTCTATTGTATATTAATATAATCTGATTATATTTACTTATATTTTATAATATCTCCTTCTTAAATATAATATATTTCGTGCGCAATTTTTCGAACTGACTTTTTTAACGATTCTGTGTTAGTTCATCCAACAAATAGATTTTATTGCGTTAAAATTAACGAATGTAATAAAGCTGAAAATTTCAAGGGATGAATTCATCTCGATTTTTGTCGCAATATCTTAAAAAGTATATTCTGCGAGGGACGACTAAATGTTGACCGACAACTTCTTTTGAAATTTGCCTGTCATCTTAATCTCACTCGATGTCATCCGTGTCTACAACCTTCTTCATCCTCACTTAGCGTCACATTTCATAAAATATGTAGTAATCACGTATTTCCTCCAGTCAACCGTTCGTTTTATTCGTTTTTATCCCAAAACGTATTACTGTTCGTCAGTGTCAGCATTAATACGTCATTATGAATCACATTCATCCGTTGCCGGTCGGCAAACATCTTCGGGCTGCGAGATTTAGTGGGCTGAATAATTTAATTTAAATACATTACATTTATATCACGTCGGGGTGAAAGAATTCGAGGAGGGTGCCTCGCTTAAAATCACGTTTACAAGAAGACGCTTATCAATTGAAAAAAAAATATATGAGACGTGCTTTCAGTTTTCTTCTACCTCGTATATATGTAAATTTCGAGTGTATTATTTCAATTGGCAACGTTTTTGCTTTAGCGTTTGTAGTTCTGTGATATATTCTTAAAAATGATTTTTATAACATACCCATTGTTTTCGTTAAATAAACATTAGTTTTGGTTGTAAATTTGTTGCATCAATACTATTCGCCTAAAATATTCTACACGTTCATGTATACATGCATGCAGTTAATGTCTTATTAAATGCATAAACACACTTTAGGCAGGTCAAACACTAATTGCTATTTCGCGATTTGAGCCGTAATACGAGACACGTGTCATATTGATTTTATAAAATATAGAAGTACTTTGTAGGAGAAGTTTCTATCAGAAATATTACTGTAAGTTAATTATACTATACCTATATTATTTGAGAAAGTGCAAACAATAAATTGGCAAAGTTTTATTGCAATCGAATGAACGGTATGGTAGCGCATTAAATACGGACAAACAAACATTAATTTGTATATATTAAACTATGCCTATGTTACTTGCAAAAACCTTAGCAATAGATGGACAAAGTTTTATTGCAATCTAATGAACGGTATGGCAGCTCATTTCGAACGAACAAAACCCAATTCATTTTATATCCCTTTTTATCCAAATTTTTGCTCCTTTTGATAATAGCATTTATTTCAATTTTTCATTCATATTCTTATGAATCTTTAATTTTGTAGTCCAAACAATTTTTATTAAACAATACGGTTAATTCATTTTTAAGTTAGTTTGAGTCAATCAAAATATATGATATATACATGTTAATAATACGGAATATTTAAGCATATTGCATGAAATAATCAAATTGCATGAGACTTTCGCACGGTAGAAGTGAAATTTCTTATCTCATAACAAAAGTTTATTTTAGGTATTGCTTTTCACCTATTTGTTAAAGGGAATTGTTAGTAAAAAATATAAAAATGTCATCGAACTTGAGCTTAGTTGATTAAAAAATTAAAGTGGTCTTAAAATAGTCCCAGCAAATGAATTAATCCCGCATATGGTTTAATCCTGAGGCTTCCAAGCGGAACGTTTCATCCCAGAAATCGATACTGCTAAATTGGGTTCTCAATAAATTTTCATGAGATGAAAAATCCATGCAACGTTAAAGGCTTGTCTTCATCGGTTCGAATGTAAATTCAAACGTAAATCTACGAAAGGTTTGCTCTTTATGGTCTGAATTATTAACATTCGAGACTTGATGAAATTACCGCATTTCGAGCGCATAGCTATTAATGGCTGATTTGTAACACAACATTCGTATTGTTTTTGGACGAAATGGTCCCCTGCATGGGTCCAAACACATTCATAATTTACGAGAAGGACTTTTGTGTATTGAAAGCCGTTTCAATTATGGCAGGGCCGGTCGCTTCGGCCGTACTTAAAATTCAACGCGCGGGCCCAATTACGACCTGCGCCGGTCCATCGCAGCCTACCAATCCGACACTGAGCGATGAAAACCCTGCGAAACGCCAAAACTAGCGCTTTCCTCAACCCTACTCTAGCTGATCGATTCCGCTTTATTGCATTTAAAACATAAAAAATAAATTACACTTAGTCGGGTATCCGTGGTTCCATAAAAAATAATGAAAATTGGCGAAAATGGCACAGATTTCGGACAATTTTCCCCTATTTGCTTTCAAAGAATAGCGCTGATGCAATTTTGAGCTACGTGCTGCTAGTTTATAGTGCAAGGCACGTAACTATTGATTGGTTTTTGAATTAAAATGTTATAGGAAATAAGTCGAAAATTCATCCATAGCATATTAACTCATAGATTGCCAATTTTATAACTCCGATAAGCACATATTTGTTTTTAAATTAATGTTTTATACTTATAGCTATTTGGGATTGTTTTTCAGTTATCCATATTGTACCCCGTCCCAAAAAAATTAGGATCATACGCTGGATTTGGTAATAAACCATATCAAAAATATATGCAATTCATACTAAATATGTGAATAGGCTTCAAAATAATTTTAAAAACGTGTAAAAATATTAAAATCCCAATGTATGTAAATTTGGCAGAGAACAATCTCTATTTTTATTTTTTTTTGCATACATAATTTTTGTCTTTTTTGAGATTTTACAAGACCTTTCGCGCCATAAAATCCGCGTAATTTAAGGCAGAGCTGTCAAACTCAAAAGCTAACATGGGCCAAATAAAAAAAAAACTTAAAATGCGGCGGGCCGCAAAAAAATAAATTTTCATAGGAATGTAAAAAACCCTTTGGATCCTCGATAAGCGCGGTTTTCTATAACGATTTCACTATTACGCGGCTTTTTTTCAATTAATGATATTTCAACCGCAATGTCTACATGTCGCATAAAAGGATATCGTGTATTTTAAAGGATGAACATATACTTTCTACTTCAGGGGAAATACTGTTAATAATGATTGATTTAATAATGACTGACCCAAGGTGAGCATCATTTATGCTGGATATGGCTGGAAACTTATTTCTTTTCATAAGCGAAAATAGCTGCTCCCACCGATAAGTACTTCCAAACATGGAAATTATTTAAGATGCGATACTTCGTTTGTTTTTAAATTCGACTAGCAAATATCTATAAAATTCAGGCACGCCAACTTCAATGAATTTTACTTTCAAATTTGAATCGCACTGAATCAGCTCTATTTGCATATGGTAAGGTACCGCTTCTATATTTATTGACATAAATCGAAGTAAACAAAGAAAATTTGTCACCCAAAGTAAAGTTTGCAAATCTTGTTTCAAATTCATTTTTAAGATCTAATTTTTTTCGGATATTTTTGATACGTTTCACTTTAATTTTAACTTGGTTTGCTTATGTCACATATCAGAAAGTGCGTTAAGTTTTCGTTTTTTTTCAACTGTGTTTCCCTAAAAATTAGATTACAATTGAAAGCCTTAATTTTGTCTTACATATTCGTAATGATCTGATATTTTCCTTACGGCGATAAATTTAAATCGTATAAGGGTTTTGTTATATTAACCAAGGAGGATAAATTTTGCAACCATGTTGGATCAGAAAACGAGCTTTTGTCTTGATTTTTGGTTATTAAAAACTGACAAATTTCTTCCTTCAAATCCCAGAATTGTTTGAGAATCCTGTTACAATTGTACATTTTTAATTAATTTAAATTTCAGCAAAAATCATCGTTCCATGAAAATATTTTTATTGAATATTATAAATCAATGCAAAATATTTGGACTTGTAAAACAGTGCTAGTATTACATATTGGTATACTATAATGTTTGATTTTCTCTACAGTACAAGCATTTTGATCAGTTTGTTGAAGGCTATTAAAGGCAAATATCGTTGAAATTGATTGTTATAACGAAACAAACACGTAACGTAGTATACGTCTGCAGACCTAATTTCAACGTTGACAAGAGGCATGTCTTTGAGCGCGTTAGTGAGTCATTTGCAGGAATCGCTTTGACCTAAACACGATTTATGTACATTCGTATTAGATATGGATTCATAGCGAATATCCATAATTTTCAGAAATAATTGTAATTCGTAGTGATTGTGCGTTGTTTTTGGGTTGAGTTCGTGTCCGGAATGGCTAAATACGCACACAATTTGTGAGCTGCTTTCATTAAGTGTTTAGATTTATGAGGGACAATAGACTGAGTAAAAGAAAGGAAGTATTCGATTACGCAAACCTCCCAAGAGACAACAGACCCATTGTTTTAATTAATGTTTTATTGAATGTAAACCTATCTACAATACATGTGATTACCTATCACGCCTTGCCGCAGTGATTTAATGAAGCTTTACGGCGTTCATAAAGCGCAACATGTTTGCATGTATAAGACGCAATTTATGTGCACATCGGGTAAGAGAGCGCAAATTTAGTATTTTCAATTTTGTATGGAATCAATAGGATAGCTTTGTAGTGATTTTATAGCTCATCATATAGACTATGCGAGTTGTTAGCATTGAAAGGCATGCCGGTGCGAGGTTACCTTTATGAGGAGAGAACTATGTTCTTATGGAGACGTCATCCCCTAGGAGTAGAACGAGAATTGGCTCTCTCGACGCTTACATACCGTAAATTACAATGTTCTTATTATCTTAACAAACATTGAAAGCAGAAAACTTCTAACAATATGTTCGTAGTCGAGTTGAAAGATTAATATATTTTTAGAAAAAGGTCAATTTAAATTTATGAGATTAATATAAATTAAATTTTACCTTATGTGTCAAAATACATATATATATTAAATATTCAGTTAGCCTTTGGGCACCTACACAAAATTATTTTAATACTCTCTCATGATGGATAATTGAAATGAACGCCTCTTCATTATTTTAAAATAGCTTTTCAAGCACAATAGCTTTAATCCTGATGACTGTCTTGATTTTAACCCGCCTTAAAATAACACATTTTGCTCATCAAAACACTTAATAAATATTACTTTAATTTGAAATATGAATTAGTAACATCAAAAATATTCAAGGAATACGCATATATTCATCAGTATGTTTTAACACTAGATTTACCACACATTCAATTTGATGGAATTTTATGATGAGTAAATGAGCAAAGTACAAAAACCCATACCATTTTTTTTAGTATCTTTTGCAGATTTAATGTGTTAAAACGAGGAAAATATTAAGATATAAGGATTATTTGGAAAGGTAGGAGAGGAGAGAGCCTATGAGTGACTAGCTAAATTATCATCTTCTATATATATTCGAAATATCGGATAAGGTAAAAAAATCGTAAAAAAATTTATATATATATATATAATCTATATATATAAAAATGAATGTCTTCGGGATGTCTGATGTCCGGTGTCGCGGTGTCCGATCCGGTTTTGCTAGGGTAAAAGAAGCCTTTAATCAACTATGCCAAGAGGCTGAAACAAATTGAATCAAACTTAAGAATATATAATAAACGCGTTTTGGCTGTTATATAACGAGACTGAGCTTATATTTATTAAACCATGTTACTTGATGATAGAAGAATATAATTCTAGGTAATCAGATACATGCATTACAAATTTCGATCATTTAATTATTTGAAGTTTTCGTACTTTTCAAATCAATCGAGATTTTTAAAGTTAATGGACTGGACAGCATCGTTGTCATCATGGCTCAATAAAGCAATCTCGGTACATATTATCGATGTAATTCTGAAGGAGTAGATACTAGATCAAGAGAAATACGAAATGGATCTAACTATAGCAGCCAAGATTGCGGAAAATCGATTTCATTACTTTATGTCAAAAGAAAAAATCATGGTACTTGTAAACCCATCACATTCCTGACTGTTTAAGACTTTTTTATTTTCTGTATAATCAAATCTGCGCTCAAGGAAAGCTGTTTCAAATTATTTTCCAACGCATACATATGTGGCTCGTACAGTCGTTAGGAGTCCCGAGAAGAGAGTTCCGACCACCAACAACAAATTTCGCCATTTAAGTCTGTCTCGAGCCTCCTCTTTCCAATTGTCCAGGCCCAGACGTTCGGTGTCCTTTTTAACCTGATAATCCAAGCATAGACGAGGTCTTCTGATGCGTCTGCTGCCATTCAGGTTCAAAGGACTATAAAGAAGATCGGAATGAAGCAGTGCGTTAAATAATTAATTCAATTACAATACTTCCTATTAAATATTGAAAATAGTGGTGGCATTTTTGAATGATCTATCATGAATTAACAATGAAAATTTTATATTTGAAAATGTATCGATCGCTATAAAGATAGCATAGAAATCAGTTCATTTCTATTATTTCAAATTGATAAAAGCATTTATTTTAATACGAAGTCTTGTCTATGTACCACTATTGTGTACACACAATTACTGCATAGCGCTCTAGATCAACATGGATGATAAATTGGAAAACATTCTAGGAATTGCAATATCACCATTTCATCGAGCCATGAAATATTTTATAGGGATATAAATTCTTTTAAAAGAAAATTGCTGAATGGTCTGTGCTTGTGGATATTATAGTTGTTATGGACATGAAGATTAGTTTCATCGATTCTGTGTGTTTGTATTATTTTATTTAGTTAGAGTGTGTGGCATCGCTTGTCAAATTCTTTCGATAGCATTATCTTGTAATTTGGGATATAGTTGAATGACCACTCGTGCTTTTGTTGAATTTATTTGCTTGGGAACTGTAAGCATCCTAGGAGCAGCTTAAGCGTGAGCCTTTTGTGCTTTATTTAATATTATCAACGAGATATCATCGGGAGGGAAAGCTCTCATTATTTGCGATATTTTAACCGTATATTTCTTGTTTATTACATTCCCAGTATTTCGTGAAGATATCATTAAACAGAAGAGAATAAGAAGAAACATAAAAGGCTAAGAACCGGCTCAATTGGGAGCACTCCCCGCGGAATTTTTCATTTAGACCATTCCCGACGCAAATAGAATTCCTTAATTATGTTTTTAGTCTTGGCATGATAATTTATCATATTTTATAGAGGGTCTTTTTCGTTTTTTTTTTGTGTCTGGGGGGGGGGGTGTTGCGGGGGTGGTTAGTGCTTGATAAATTCAGCGGTCGAGGACTTCATAAATGCTTCGGGTCGCAGTAACAACGTCATTTACAATGTGTGCCTACATTATACAATGGGCCGTTGATTCCCATACAAGTTATTATAATAGGGCGTAGATTTTGCAAGATATGTTGCGGATATTAGAGGGATCCGTGTTATTGATAGTTAAATTTAATGATGTATTGTAAACAATTTCATTAGCACAATAGTGTTTGGTGGATCTATTAATCGTGAGATACTACCGCGCTGAGTGCCAGGACTATTAGCATAACAATGGTTGAGTGACTGTTTCGCCTGAAAAGTAGCGTGAAATATTTTCTATGAGATATTCAGTCTTTTCAAGATTATTTATCGCAATTTGAGAAGAAAATTATTCCTAGTATAGAAGCAGCTATCGTGGCTCATGAGAGTACTCGTTTGCAACTAAGCGGAACATTTGGGGTAATAATTTCTCGGGTAACCACAACACCATTTCGCGGATACACCATCTGTATGGATATGGTCAATAGTTATCTATGATACAGTCTAGACATTCATGAGCCAAAGTTTTGACCAACAAACATGACCTGCCTTCATCTGGAATATTATTTGATTAACTCGACTGCCACGAACGCAAACGGCACTATTTCTTTGAGAAAGCATCTCGTTTATCTTAAAAAAGCAGCAATTGCAATGCAATATTTCTTATGCCTCTGAGGGCCAAAAGTAAAATGGTGGCATTGAGCCAACTAAGTACAACATCTATCCTATAGGATCGTATAAAAGAAAACTATAATATTTATATTTTCTTTTAAATTTTAAATATATCTATTAGCCCTTAATTCATAACATCATCCAATATAGTATGACGTGTCGCTGAAGTCGTCGAGTAGGAAGATGTTAATGATCAGATAGTGATAGAAAGATTTTCGTCTTAGCCTGGATCTTTATTTTAGTCAGAGAGGGTCCGCTACGAGACTTCTCCGTTCTGGTCGCAGAAAGAACACATCTTTCCGCATCCGTTAATCTGACGAATAGCATATAAACATATTAACAGCGACTTCACGCAAGAGAATTATTCCCGCTAAAATCTAAAATATTTATTAGATAAAAAATATATGGATGTGCTAAGTGATTAGGGATGTCTCAGAATGAAATGCTTTTACCTTCATATTTTAAAGACATTATAATTTATATTACAAAATGGATCCAGTTATAATCTTTGTACAAAGATTAAAACTAGGACATATCTGCATCCATTGTGTCAGTGTATTTTTATTGGTACGTGGGATAAATCCGAACATCGCACTTGAGGACCGTTCATGCTCATTTGAAGCTATCCGCCCCTCACTTTTATCGTGTTCATAAAAAATGTTATTAATTAAATTGAATTTTAAGCCGAGCATGACTGACGTTCAAATTTCATTTGCACAGAACCAATTATTAATTCGTAGTTAATTAGCGAAATCGTCATACAATGTGAAGGGTTTTAAGCCCCCCTAAAAAAAAACATATCTATTATATTTTTCGGTAAAAGATAACAAAAAACGGTGGATAATTTATATTTGCCATTTTAATCACAGCTGTCAACGTTGTATCGAAATAATTCATATAAATTTGGTCATAAATTTCAATTTAACGGCCCTTCAGTCATCAACATTCAAGGTGCGCTGCCGCCAAAACGAGAGGAGGTTTTTTTTTAATTTTGTACGAAAAACAATTTAAACCCTAATTGGTGAATTTATTCAACAAATTGGGCTATGAAGTATACAAGTGACTTGCTCGTCGGGGGGTGGAAAGTTTTCTTCGATTAAAATTTTGACCCAATTTATAAAGAACGACCCTTCATACTTTCATAATGGTACAATTAATAAGTTGCATATTCTGGAGTTACCAAGCGGTATGACTGAGGCGATTCAGTTCAAACTTTGTAAATAAGTACGTTGTAAAATAGAGTACTTGTATCATTATTCTCGTGGGTACGGTATAACTTTTTGAAGACAACATTTTGTCTTGGGAGTATTGTCTTTAATTATGTCATTTAATACTATTTTTATTATTTTAGCAATTAAAAAAAAATAACTATAATTAAAACTAAAAAAAACACTTAGCATGTTTCATCATGAGATGGTACTGATTTTTTTTAAACAGTATCGAATTTAGTAATAATATAATTATTTGAATTCAGTTTTACTATAGGCAAATGGAGTGCTAAAAAATTACCTGGAAGGGAAACCAATTTCATTGCATCGAATGTATTCCTTGGAACTTCCATATCAAGATCTAATTTCCGGCTCTTGATTAAAGAGCTCGAATTGAGGCTCCATCGTTCTCGATTAGTTTACGTCCTCGACAAAGAGAATCCAGACTGTCAAAGGCAATTAACTTTTGTAGCACCATATGTGCAGAAAGAAATATATATTCGATTAGCTATACTATTTTCTTGGCGTCAATATAAAATGCATTTAAACTATTTGAAGAGTACAAAAAATATTTCTCAAATGTTCTTATTTATATTGCTTCAGCATCCAATTGATGCTGCAGCTTCAATTGGATTACTCTTCAATTAGATCCCCAAAATTCACGATTAAAAATGTTAAGAAAATTTTGCATAGAAAGAATTATATGACAACCAATTAACCACAAAAAGTCTGAAGGCGATATGATAAAATTAGTTAACAGGAATTTAGAAAGTTTTATCATAAAAGGAATGTTAGACCTACAAGACTTAGGTTGAAGTTTCTTATGAGCAGTAGATGAGTCGCGAAAGTACATTAAGGTTTAAAAGAGCTGAGAGCTAAGGTATTAAAATAATTGCAGCATTATCTTTGTCCATTGTATCGTTAACTATTTATATAGTTAATAATTTCAAGATATTTTTTTTATCCTCAAATTATGAGGATTAATTTAATGTCTTTATCATAGTTTGACAGGATCAGGGTTAGTCTATTTGGCAACCTTATTGACAATCGATGATCATTTATTATGGTTAAGTGAAAGTATTTTTTAGACACTGTAAACTTATATTAAGAGCCCTTTTAAAGATTGATAAATTAATCACTCTTAGCAGCAAAGGTCAGAGTCCACTTTCTAGCTGACCTTACTGGCATCAGCTGAAAGTGCCCAGAAACAAACCATCACTCAACCTTTACTGGACCATCCACCTTACCCGCTGCTTTATGGCCAATACTCGGCCCCACATATATCTAAGTCGGGACTAATCCCGGGATGGGATAGAGTCCCTAATATTCGACGATATATTTTTGGCCAGATGGATTGATTTTGCTAAGCCATCACGTATTGTTGTGTTTAGCCTTTTAAGCTAATGGCTATCGATCGGCATTTTGCTTTCAGCTGCCGAATACAAATGTTGCTCTCGTGGGTGAACCTCAAATATTAGCCTTTATCAATTGGCTCAATCACGAATTGGCAACAAATATACGTAATTTGACATACACGCACAGCGCCAACATGCTATTGAACACTCCATAGCAGAGAAATAAATTGAGCCCTTTTGGACCGAAAGTTGATCGAGATTGCACTTTTTTATTGGGATTGTTTGCGAGAAGTTTGATTGTTATTGTATCGTTAATCCTAGAAGGCGATTCAGTTTAAATTCAACAGAAAATTGGATACATTGAAGCAAATAACATTCGCTCATTAAAAGTTTTTCTTTGAGAGCGTCGTAGTCCAAGTTCAGGGAACAAGTATAAAATAGAGAGGAAGTTTTTAAAGCCTTTTTTTTATGACAAAGGCTTTTTATTTTTGACGTTGGCATGAAAACGTGAAGTTGTTTTAAACAAAAACAGCGAATGTCTTTTCTGTTCTGAAAAAAAAACGCATTTCGTGCCTTATACTTCAATAAGTATACAAAGACATTTTGGAAAGCATTAACAAACATATTAAATATAAAATGACATTATAAATAGTAAACATAAATAATAAGCGTAGAGTATCCTATAATGGAAAAAAAATCAAAATCCAAGAGAGAACTACAACAGATTTTGGAACCATTTTGTAGGTAGTTTGAGCTTCAAACCTTGTATAACATGAATTTGTATTACACGACGTTTTTGCGGAACCATATAATCGTATTATACGAGGCCCGAGTGTATTCCTTGGTAAAACAATTTTTTTAAAGTCATCTCAGTTATAAAAGAATGATAAGAGATCCATGTGCAAGGTTCAAACGGCCCATATGATGTCGCATATTGATGAAAGATAATCAGGAAAAAAGTTATTTAGTTACGAATCGTTGCTTTTAAAGATTCAAATTTGTGAAAAGATCTTAGTTGTGAAACTTTCTGGTAATCTTTTGCAATTAACAAGGGTTTTTTTTAAATTAAGCAATTTTGATTCTAAACTTTTCAAAGATTGCTAGAATTTTCGTACCAACAAAATTTGTGGGGTGGTTGTTTTTCATAGCATGTTCTTCAACAATCTGTAGCCTATCTACAAAATCACATTATTTCATCTCGTATCTCTGTAAATTATCATTCTATTTACTTTAAAGACGAACAACATGTTGCAATCCGATACTCAAACTTCCTGACCATATACTTGTATAGTGAGCTATCCAAATTCAGATTGTGAAAATAGTTAATATTACCGATCTTTATTTACCTAATAAAATAATGATAAATACTTTGTGTATATGGATGGTTTGTAAAATATAATGCATTCTAATGAGGATATTTGAATAAATAGATCTCCTTACTTTTAATGAAACACTTCTTCAATTTAAACAAAAATATGGATATATTTTTCATGTGATTGAAACATTAATTAGTTATGGGTGTTAATTTATTCATAAATAGAGATTTCCCTTTTTCCATAAAATTATTTAGCTTAAACTGTAATTAATATCATTAAGCTGGTTACATAATTCGGTTGCATATAAATTTGTATAAATATCACTAACAGTCCAGGATAATGGCACAGCTGCCCGCTGAGGATCCTTATATCCTCAGAGTTATATTTGTGACCCGTTTTCAATTCATCGGCAATCGCTGTTGGTTAAATTCGCAGGCATTGAAACTGTTGAAAACATCGATGGAAATTATCTGCCGATTTCAATACAAATTTATTATTCATGACGGTCTGTTTGTAGGATATGTTTGAATATTACGCCTTTAGTGAATTTTGTGCTCAAATTTAATATCCGTTAATATAATATTTCGTTAAAAACTCTTTCGGATTTAATGCTTGAATTTGATATTGTTGAAAGTTCATATGTAACATCAAGCTTTCAAGCTTCCCCGTACTGGACATGTGATGAGCAGTCACAACAATGAGCGTGATTTTGACATCAGCATAAACACCAATTTAAAAAAGTAGGATAAGGACGATTTATATAAATATACAGAAAAACTCATTTTAAGAGATGAACATATTTTTTTCCAAGCGAAGCGGCGTATTTTTTTGTAAACGAGAAGCGTTTAATAATATATCTACCCCAGTATGAAAGAGTGTGGGTAACGGGTTTAAATAAATTTGAACATATTAGGGCACGTACACAACCACATTTCAGTGTGATTATTGAGAAGTTCTAATGTGAGTAAAATCAAATATATGACCATATTGGGATTGAAACTGAACAAAACAAATACTAGTGGTCATCTCTCGCCCTATATAGTACCACAATTGATAGTTTATTGAAACATGTAAAATAAAAGACAGACAATATCTAATTAGACAGAATATATAGATAGTAAATAGACAGTAAATTGCGGCCCTCCTTTTTATGAGAGAGGGGTGGTTTTACTCAACTGTTCCCACTTAAAATTCAGGTGGATGTTAGATGTGGAGTAGAGGTATGCGAAAGTAGCCTCATCGGTTTGCTTATCAAACGCTGCTGGGGTGGCCCAGCTAACATGAGTTGGGTGCACAGGTCACCCTGTGCTACATACCCATAAAAGGGTGTGTGGAACAACCGATTACAGTAGTTGGTGGATACTGTGTTAAGGGCTCACCACTATCCTCAACAGATTAGGCAAACAGGGGTGAATGGCTTTTAGGCTGTTCGAACGGCGACTTTTTTTTGGCGAAGGGGGGGAATCTTCAAAAACACCACCATTCTGGTGGTAGTGTAGTATTTTTATCCACTAACCCCCTTCCCCTTCTTCGGCTGCCTCACGGCTTCTAATTACACATGAGTGGCAGCGATGTGTCCCTCACGGGTTCTTCGTTTGTCTCTTTCTGGATGTCATACTACTGCTATTGTGCGTCATCTTGTACGTTCAGCATCCTCCTTCTGCCGCATAGCGTACGTCGTGTATTTGCACCACGCATTCCATGCCCTAGTATCCGTTAACATTGAAGGTACCATATTGCTAGGGGAGAGCGAACTAATTCCCAACTCCTCCCGTAGGATGTCTCTTTCGGTGCTCCATGCTGGGCAGACAAATGTCGTGTGTGCAGCATCGCTCCGTACTCCGCTCCGCAGTGGTGGCACTCCGGGCTGGTCTCTTTGCCTATTTTGTGTAGGTAGCTACCAAAACTGTCATGCCTGGTAAGAACCTAGGTCAAGTGGTAGCACACTTGACCGTGCTTTCTGGCTGCCAGGTTCAATATTATTCGGGACTGCCACGCCGCCATTATGCTTTGCTTAGCGTTATTCTTGTCTTCACCTTTCTGTATTGCTTGTCTCTCGTAAGTGGGCAGGTTGATTGGCAGTATGGCAGTCAGTGCCAGGACGGGGTCTTCCGACACTGTACGATATGCAGCAGCCACCCTGATTGCGCTCTTTCTCTAAATTCTGGCCATGTTGATACTAGTCCTTTCAATTTGTAGTGCTTCGGGTACCATGGGGAAGGGGTAGCCCCTGTAGTCCGTCATTTGCTGCAGCCCTCTTCTGAAGTTGGACTCGTGGTGGCAGTGAACCCGCAGAAGTAAATCCCTTGAATTTAGCATAACCTTAGTCCTTCCTCCTCCATCGTACCTTCGGGTGCACATGATCTGAAGCTGGTCTTTCCCGCGGAAACCTCCGCGCGTATCATTTCTCGTGGGGCTAAAGAATCAGTGGAAGATACTTTTTGTGTGGTTGGAACAGACCATACAGCAGCGCAGGAAATGGATTCGATTGAAAATGAACCCCCAATCCAGTCAGTCGCTGTCTGATGTCTGTCATCTTGTTCTCACGTGAAAGCAATGCTCATAGTTATTATAGTTTTTTAGCTGAGTATCTTTCTATGCAGATACATATATAAGAAAATCCACAGCGGTTTTGCTTGATTTCTGATGTCTATCCACCTTTCGGCGCCTTTCTTTCAGTCTGATAGTAAACGAACCATCGTCTCGATTAAAAGGCGACCGTTTGGTCGAACTCACCTCTTATTATCTTATTAATATTTTAAAACTACAAAATTATTTAAGACCTCATCAATGCAAGAATTGGATGACCCTAAGATCAAATAAAGAGATGGTTGACTTAAAAGTGTGCTTGAGAAAAAAATTTAACTATTAGATTTTGACAATTTTTTTCTTGGATTATAAATAACTGAAATAGTAAGATGAAATTCTACTTAAGAAACATATTGCTACAATATTACTTATTAGCTGGAGGGCAAAAAAAAGAAATAACGACGAAAGCTCCCAAAAGATGAATTGCGCAATTATTTCAAAATATAATTCTGAAATTAATAGTGATTATAAATGGAGAAAATTTGGGGATTTTAAGAGAAATTAAAAAATATTTATTTATTTTGAGAAATTATACTTATCTACTCATGATGATGATATAACTATGTGACGTGAACTAATTTTTTTTTTTCAATATAAATATATAATTTATTTTGTGCTTTGTAGGAATTTACATAAAGAAATTTTAGTATGATGTTGGCACTTCCATATATGATGACCTTTGTGATACATTATTTACTGTTCAGCGTTTCAGTTATATAGTGCATCCGTTTGTGCAAAAGGAAAACTATTTGTTTGCTATTTGCTCAAAGTACTGTTTTACACGTAAAACAAATTTTAATTTGCAAAAACACTCGTAAAAATGCTACAACTCTCAAACACGGGATCAAACAAGCATGCCAAAATAAAAATGAGAAAACTTTTCATTCCAACAAAAACTGTTAGAATTACAATATGGTTTGGCGAAACTTAGTTTTGCCAAGATTATTCTTAATCTGTTGGTCCGACAGTCTGCAGTAAGGCAGACCAAGCTAAGCCGTGAAATCCAATTTGAACTGCGATAAATTGGATTTTCCCCCGGCGAAATTATAAGGCCAACAAGGAGCTTCCGGTGAGAAAAGTGCAAATGAAGCAAGTATCAGTGTGTTACGAGACGCTTCCGGTGGAAAGTTCCGCTGGGAAAAAGGAAAGCTCCAAGCGCAGCAAAGTATGCACGCCTTTACTCAAAGAAGAAAAAAATAATCCTGCATAGAGAAATGGATATCCATCGCTATTTTCAAATGCTCCTGGCAAATTTGTACTAAAGGCTGGTGCCAGATATTTTATAATGAAATTCTATTACTGGCGTTTCAAGAAAACTTGCAAGCAAACACGTACAAATTTATATCTTAAAGCAGAACACACGGCGTATTTATTATTCTACTAGGAGTATTCTTAAGAATATTTTGAATTTATTTCACTTATTTTTATTAACTAATTATATTTTTTTGAGTATCTTATTTTAAAGGTTCGAGTTCAACTAAAAATATTTTTCATATAATGCTATCCTTATTTAACCATGCATAGATTTAAATGCAAAAAGACATTTTTCCCCCTAGAAAAGCTCCCTTAAAGAAAACCTATATCCGACATTGGCTGTGACATATTAAAAATAAAATAATTTCATGCTTAAAATTTTAAAAGCGTCTTTCATCTATATGAAGAGATTTTTATTGGGTTGTTTATCAACCTTAATCAATAATCCACAACGGTTCATAAACTCTATAAAAGTATCTATTAATTCAGATTTAATTCTATTATTGAAATTTTGTATTAATTCACAAGCTTATATTTTGACTAAAATCAACAATGACATAAAAATAAATAAAAACCTTTAGATAATTTAATATTATTATATGCATTAACTTTTGAACAAGTTAAAAGCTTTCGTATGCGTTTAACATTGTAATCTGATTTTATATGGATAATTTTGCATTAAAAATTTGAGTATTTGAAACCACATTGATTTGATTATTGATTTCTTAAAAGTTATTATGAACTTTTCTTCCATAGTATTATAACTGAAAATGGTTATAACAAATTAGACTTCCAATATCTCGTTATAGACGATGCACATTTTTACTCTGATTTTAAATAATCAAGATTATATTTATGTTTTGAGCGTTCGTTGTATAACTTTTGTTGCTTGGTTCAGTGTATATGTAAAGTTTTCTCTTTAATTGTGTGCTTCCTTCAATGGAAGAACTCCAATTTATTGAGCATCTTTAGATCTTTCTCTATATTTCTCGATTTAAAAATGTTCAACAATTTCATCTGCATAAATACTCTATGATTTGCGGTATTCCATGATGCAATTTTCATGAAATCAATCTCTTTTTCTAACCCTAAATTTTAATATCCTTTCCCTTCCTTTTTAAAACTTTTCCTTTCTATAAATTTAGTTTATTATTGTATTCACTCTGTTTTTAACTGGGTCATATTTAGACATATTTTTTTCCTGAAAACATTTTATGTTGACGATTTTATTACTTTGCTGGATGAAATAAGGCTATATAATATCTACACTCGGTACAAAACAGTTGAGAAAGCATCTTTCACAGCTTTCCTCGATGTTTCTAAACTTGCCCAATATTTTTAGAGGGTTCCTTTTTAGTACCGTTATTTTAATTTCATGCCATTAATTGATTTTTACATCCACATTTATCGTTCCTCAAGGTTTTGTCAAAGAAGTTAGTATTTACAATTTATCTATCTAAAACAAACAAACAAAAAAGGAGAATACTTGACAGTAAGTGTTTCGAATCATATAATATGAATACTAATAAGTTGGCTTGTAAAAGAGTTATGATATTTTAGAAAATTCGAGATCTATGTCAAAATTCTCTTTATGTTTAGCGGTATTTATTGACTTTATAAAAACATTCGGCTCGAGATTAAAATTCTATTTCTTTTATAAAAGCAAAATCCATGTTCTCATTTATCAATAAGCATTTGTGGTTAAATATGCTTCAAAATCATTGGATTTATAAAATGTGTATATAATAACAAACACTATTAAACTATAAGGAGGTCGGTAACAAAAAGCTGAATTTTATTTTCTTCCCTTAATTTTGAGGTGGATAAATAAATTGAATGTATAATAGAGACACCTCATTTTGCAGAAAACCATTGTCTCAAGATTGATGAGGTAGAACTGATTGCAGCTTATTTTGAAGAAGATAAATTGGCACAAAACCGAGATTAAACCTGTTGAAAAAAGCAAATAAATAAAGTGATTAAAAATATAAAAGAATGGCCCCTCGTAGCGGCGACTAGCGAGAGAGCTTTCAAAACGAAAGCTCTATATCTCGAGTATCATTTTCTTATTTATTGCCAAACACACTATCCATTCATAATTTCATTTAATCCTTTTATTCCGTGGCCATAAATTAAAAGCAAATAATAGCGGTGTCGTATTAAGCTTCTGAGCTATTTATGGTCCTGAGCTTTTGATCGTTTATTTACATTAGCGCTTTTCAGCAGTAAATTTCGAGACGAGTACATTAATTGCAGCTTCTAGGCGGTATCTTTCGCATTTTTGAGGTCATCAAAATGCAAGTCTGCTGTTTTTAAATTTGCGGAATTTCGCAACAATTTAAGTACACATATAATAGATCGTTTAGGCAAATCTATTGAAATTTATGCTGATGAAGGAATAGGAGTAAATTCTTGACAATTTGATTGAGAGATCGCTCAAATTGACAGCCAAAGACGAGTTGCGTAGATCGACGACCCAATATCGATAATTTCATTCGTTTAATTGTGAGCATTAGTAGTGCGGAGGTCTGGGGCGTAACCACGTTTTACTACGTTAGTCGGGTCAAAGGGTTAAAGTAATTTGGAATAGGGACTTTTGGTAAATGAGACGAAGGGGGTGGTGCGAGACCATAAGGTAAAATTAAGGGTATTTCATGAAACCGAGAAGTTTCTCTTTAAGGGTTATAGATGAAATAGTTGTATGTGTGTATTTTACGCTTTAAGGGCGGTTTGGAGGAAGCTTTTTACCGAAACAAGCTTTTGAAAATAAAGCTGCTTTCGATCGCTTCTAAATGGAACTTTTTCATTATATCGTTATAACGACAGGTTTTACATTCATGGCGCGACCGTAGCAGATAGCTTGCAAACATTGAAAGCTCACGACATTGGTTTGAAACCATCATCAATTTTCATATATATTTTTTTATGTAAAAATCAAAAATTTCAATAAAATCACATAAACATTTCAATGCCAAATTAAATTATAAATCAGTAAACATCGGCACCATACAAGAATGTTATTATTTCAAAAACCATATAAGATTAGAGGTAGATATTATCCAATGAAAATATAAAGTGAAACTACAATTATTTATGCAATATCATGTTTTTAATAAACTAACATTATGATCATGAAAATTTCAATTGATTTTATTTAACATTTTCTTCACTTGAAAGTTTTCATAACATAAAATTCTCGATTATTATTTTCCTCTATCTATATCGATCATAACTAAAAAAAGTAACTATTTTAGCATAAATTAAGAAGTTTAACCATATTTTCATTCATTATACATCAATTATATTATTCATCTAAAAATACATTTGTGCTGAGAAATCATAGTCTTTACAATAATAATACATAGTATATAAATGGCAAAATAGTATAATGTCAACTAGATTATATTTATGTATTTAAATGTATAAAGTATGGTCAAATTAATTTCCATATGCAGCTTAAAAGCCTACGTATTTACCTCTAATTTATTACGGAGGATTATGATTAAATGGCAACGATACATTTAATTGTTAACAGCGTTTTTTCACAAGTATTAGAATTAATATTACAATGACTACACACTTTTATTAATATTTTATATACGAACATATTTTTCAAAATTAGTATGAAATTTTCATTCAATCAATGCAAAACATTTTTTTCATTTTATTAATTTATTTTTGCATTTTAATTAATTTTTCATTAAAAAAGTTTTTCGTTGTGTAAACTATAATAATTTCAAATATTTGTGTGACCATATGGTTACGCTCAATCTTAGCAGTATCATATTTTCAGTGCCATTTCTGTAATTGAATGTGCTTTTTCCTAAAAGTACATGCATACACTAGGACAAGATTGTTTAAATAAATATTTATTGCAACCCAAAAACTATTATAAAATCGAATCTCCTTATTTCTCTCTCTTCTGGTGTCAAGAAAAAAGAAGCCTTTCGTTTTTCATGATGATCAGTTTAATTTGCTCTACCGTGCCTTAAGAAGTTTAACTTTTAAAATTGTCTTTCCAATTATTTTTTATTCTTTGAATAACGATAGACGATGATTTTTTAAGTTATACAGCATGTAAATTAAGTAGTACAATATGCATGCAGAAAACTTGAGCGTATCCAAAAATTTACATGAATAACTTACGTTGTAATCATATTTACTTGAGAGTAACAGAACATTTTCGATGTAACAGGACTTAAATTTTATGTTTAGCTTATAAACTTATTTTATTTTCAAAATAATAAATTTGTTCATCTCACTTCGTTTCAATGTTGCAGCACATTTACCATTCCGAGTCATTTCTTCTTATCTACTTCCACCGGCTTCGCCTTTGTCCACTCCGTGTTGAGCTTCCATTTTCATTTAAAGTTACTTCCAAATGTTTAAATATTATTATCAAACTGTCTTGAAAAGGTTGTTTATATCCTTTAGTGCCTGGAAACTTTAGCAGCTCGTGTATGTGCAATTTGTAGGGTATAGGAATATATCGCGGTCTCGCATGGGGAACAAGGCAGCGTTCCACTACCTGCAGGTAATAGTAACTGCCGTTAATGAACGATATAGAAGCATGTCGTCACAGAATTTAACAATTCTATGTAAAGTTGCTATCCCCTAATAAATACATGCTTTGCCAATTAATAACCTGGGGGTAGATTGGAGTGTTTCATTTGAACGCGTTGTCGTAGTCACGGAGCATTAGTTACGGCGGGATGATGTTCCAGATTATCCCAAAATGTTAGACCTTGAGAGGGGCTTTTTTAACATCGAATATTGTGTCAATATTTGCGTCAAAAATATTTCTTCGTAGAAAAGCCAAATCTTTAAATCTGTTGACCTTAGAGAAACGAGCTTACAGTGGCATGTTTGCTATTGGATATTGAAATATAGGGTATTGACGTCATGTATGAAGGACAAATTTCAGTCCCATTCTTACCTTATTTTTGTCAAACGAGCCGAAAGATTTCTTTCAAATTTAAACCCCATCAGGGTTCGACATCTCCATTTCGCATGAAAATTATGGAAAATTGTTCATAAAAGGTATACTCTGAGGCACATCGACGTTCGAGTGACATTTAAATCTCTTTGATACTGAATTTGATAGTGTGACGACTTAGATAAAAACTATCGAACCTGAATTTACAAAACGATGCAAGTGGTGAAAAGCCAGTCTAATGATTACATTTATTAAAATGAGTTTTACATGGTTGATCGAATTGTGAAATTCTTTATCATTCTATCTTATGAACAGACAAAGAAACATTTATCACTATTATAAAGCTATCGATTTAGCATCGGAGGTATTTTACTTATAAAATATCAATTATAATATTATGAGCTTTTGATGAAATACAACCCTAAAGACTTCATTTGTATTTTTTTTTCCCAATAATTATTTGCAGGAAAATCGTCGCTGATTTAAATCTTTTAAAATTGATGGCTTTTTGATATATGACAACATATTTTCAATATTAACATCATTTTGACATTAATTTTATCCCAAAAAAATATAAATAGCCCGTATTTTAAATTTTGGGGATTATGTGGGAGAAACTGCGACACTAAATAATAGTATAGATAAAACGTGACAAAAATTATTCAACCAAAGAGTCGAGATATACTGTCTCCACAATTCTGCTGGCCAGCGTTAATCTACGATAAAATGTGGGTTATTTGCAGTTTTTATAAATGTGCGGTAATTCCATGGGCCATGGTCCATGCGATCCATGGCCTGTGGGGAAATCCTTCCAATTAGGTGCACTCGTTTGCGTTGTCAGAACAAACCATGGACTAAAGCTAATGAATTTACATCAAAACCGACCGCTATTCGACCGAGCTACTCATCAAATTATATTACAGACAATACTGTAAACTAGCACAATATTATCTTTCCTCAGCTCGTAGGCAAAAGGGAAAATATACCATTGGATAATGTATAACCAGTATTAATAATATTTGGTTTTTGCCTGGATCGATATTTTGCTTTAACTCAACCATGTAGAATAATAAAACTTTAAAAAGTTCAAATATGAGAACCTCGCTTAAAAATGATATGTAAAAATATTTCCTAAGAAAGAATTTTCTATCATTAAATCCATGTTAAAATTTGTTAACCTTCACTATTTTCCAAGTACATTATATTATCCCTATAAGCAAATTCAAATTAGGTCTGATTAAGCGAAATACGCTAGGGATTTTTCATAATCCATCTCTTAAAATATGCAAAAATTCTGAGATGGTTCTCTATGAACCCCACAAGGATTATAATCTATACTTAGATGGATTAAATTGCAGTATATCTTTTTATCTCCGAAGAACTTGTCTGGATTACTACTTTGAAAATACGGATAGTGATAATGTATTATAAAACGCAGTATTTACATTTAGCAATATATTAATTGTTTATAAATATAGGAATGTTAATATATCTCACAGTTGATATTTTTAATAAAAATTACACTAAACAAGCAGTATTAGGTAAGTACCTTGCAAATCGGATGAAACTAGTTTAAAAGTCGCAAGATATTTTGTTTTTTTCTACATAGTCCATTTAGTTGAGGCATAGCATTTTTTATCATTAAGTTAGTTGATTTGTTAATAAAGTAGTATATTGCTTTAGTGCCATATGAGTGCAATGATCCTATACTATACTCTTGCATAAAAATGCTACTTCAATGACAAAAAACTGTCGTCAATAATTTATACTCGTTTTATACATATTTTAATAGTATTTACTCAATTTATTATGAAATTAACTAAAATATGCACAGACATATCACAAATTGTGACAGGGTAATGCAAACCTTACTTGAAGGTATTCCACATATTTCAATTAAGGGAGAAATGCTCGGAATTCAAAAGGATGCTTATAAATTGGACACGGGTGGATCGATTATTTCTTGCATAATATAAATATAATACTATGAAATTTGATAAGGGGCAATTTTAAAAAATATCATTATGCCCTTATCGAGAACGTTCGATCGGACTTTTCTAATTAATCGTCGTATCTGCGAAATCAAACTTTGAAACTCTCGATCCGTTCGCCCTCCTGGATGAAAGGACCGAATGTGGGAGCATCAAAACGATTTTTCAGATAAAGTTTTCGGCAAGTTTAAATCGCTTTTGAAGATTTCTTTGCAGCCCATCAGAGCCATCTTAATGCTGCCAGATGTTTATGGGTTGCAGTGAACGAAGAAGTTTATTTCTCGTCTTTATGGCGCATTAATGTCGTTGCCAACCAACGTGCCGCTGAAACATCTTTTACGATATTTACAACAAAATTCCACTATGTAATGGGAGTCTACTCGTTGTCGTTTAGTATAGACTTTGCCAGTGTCGTCAGAAGACGACCCAACAAATGTAGCCATGTCTACATTCCATATTTATGGAATTCAACGACCATTTCAAACAATATAAAAAGCGAAATAATCCCGAACATTGTTTATGGAAAGCCCCCACATTTTTAACTGGATTATTTTTGTTTACATATTTGCTTTGTGATAAGCAGAATTTCAAATTCCGATTACAGCGACATACCTCACATGGATTACATTGGCTTTGTTCAAACATTTCATATGTAAAGGTTCCCTTGGAAAAAAATTAACTCCATACGCCACAATTCAAAAAAAAATAAACAATATTTATTATACATTTATAATATGTAATGTAATGCATAACGTCCTCATACAGAATCAATCAATTGAAATTTTCTATAGACCATTTTATTATTGACGTGGCCTGTCATTTACATATCAATCGGAATTAGTTGGGGATTTATTCGGATATTAACCCTTCGTTAATGCTGTAAGGCTTATAAGATAAGAGAATACAGATAATCTGGAAAACAAGATTGAACTTAAATAATCTCATTGAATTCTGCTTGAATAAAGTTTATACCCCTTAAACCCTATTGTCTTCGAAAAATATCAAATGTATTGACGAAGGTTGCCACCCACATATCTAAGATACATTCGCATTATATAATATTACATTATTTACAAATTACTTATCGTGTTCTATATAATGGTATCATATAATATTAATAAAAAAATGAAAATATTTTTGATAAAAAAAATTGAAAAAAATTTTTTTTAGCAAAATGACTCGTAAAAAATATTTTATCCCAGTTAGATTCGAATCAAATACCTCTCACTATCAGGATTTTGGTACGTTCTACGTTAAATTATAGGCTTTTTATTCATTGTCATATTTCACAATATGTGTTCAATCAACTTTTTAAGTCTCTTTAGCTTAGTTGACTAGATAATATTATAGTGAGAAACATCCCTAAATTTCAGTCAGATCGATCAACAACTTTTTAAGCTACAACTGGTGAACATTTTGAAAATGCAGTTTCGAGATAGTCTCGTTTAAGGTTTCGATACGATAAAATTATCAAATTTAGTGACTTATCAATCAATCAATGATTCCAGGGGCATATAATAGATCTTCAGCTTTCTCTGAAAGTTGATTATCTTCGAATAACTGTTGTTTTCGGGTTATACGAGCTGCTTTTGTCTCAGAAAGACTCTTACGGTTCTCGCTACCCGCGCTTCATGGATATTTTCAGCAAAGACAAAGTAGATGCCAATAATTATATTTAATGTATTCATCGTCCTTCAAAATGAAGCTGTAGTCGTTATTAAATATCCCAGGAGCAATTTATGTTAATATTTCAATGATTTTTACACCAGAATGCAGGTGCTTTGGAGCCAGTCGCCAAACTGTCGAGTTAAAACATTCAATAGCATTTTGGGTATGGCCAAATTCTTTTTTATAAGTATACTTTCAATATGTTACACTTTCGAAATACGTAATTAAAAAAAAATTTGAACGTTGTAAAGGGTTTGCCCCCAAAAGTCTTCTGAAAAATCATAAATATACCCATTTAATAAACAAATTAAGTATTTAATCCCTAAGAATCTAGAATCTATTTCATATTATTTTATAATGTAAAAACTCTATAATATTCGTATTATATTATATAGACATATTTACTCCAAGATTGTATGTTTCATGCAAATGGGTACTCTGAATAAATATAAGAAGTTTGCTCTAAAAAAATAATTGTACTAAGTGGTTAAATAAGTTATTGGAATAAATCAATAATGTTTTAGTCATATCCTATATTTATAATTGTTATTTTAAGCTAAAAAATATTTTTAAATCATTATGATAAGTAGATAGTGTTTGATTGATTGTAAATTGTAAACACTAATTGATAGTCGAAATTTGAAACATTAGAAGCTTATTCTTAAAAGCATTTGCCTTGAATTAAATATATAAATATGAAAATGTGATTTTAACACAATTGTTTCTATAGAATAAAACCACCTAATATTATATTTGCAGATCCTTATAAATCCTTATTTAGACATGCTCTGGGAAGCAAAATACGATATAGCCTTTAGTTTTGCTTAATATTAGGAATTTAATTTTCATTCAAATTGTCAATACAAGGAGTTAGCAAATTTTCGCTGTTACTATTTATAAAGCCTGTAGAAAATTAAATTAACAGCTTCAATGTTGTTGACTTAAAGTTACGAAACCCTTTTTCGGAGACCATGGTAGAATATAGGTTAATGTCAGTTATTTAAATACTGTTGACAGAGGGGAAGCCAAATTTTTGACAAATATTAATTCAAGATATATTTTTGAGCAACAAATGATTTTCAACGAAAACTTTTTAGCGAATCACTATTAATCTATTGTTGTAAAAGGCGTTCAAAATATTTTCCAATTAATATAATATATATGAATACAACAGTTTTCTAAATATTTTTCTTAGTATTACTTTACTTGATGGCGAGATAAAGGCGATTTCTGCCATTTCATGATTTAAGGCCAAGGAATTTCTTTGACGAAAGCCTTCCCTAATTATTTCATCGTTCGTCAATTTGGGAGCGGAGAGTTTCCGGTCTTTCAAAATATACCATCAAAATCTGAAAAGTTTCGCGAACTCGCCGTCAAATTATCAAAGTTGCGTCTCGTTTTGAAACTTTGACGTTTCAATATTTAATCACAGTGAGAAACGGATTTCTGTAATCATTTTCCGATCGCGAATCACGCTCGCGGTGGCGGAATGTTCTCCAAGGGAGGATCGCGTCCTTCCGTCAACCCTAACTGTACAATGACCAAAAAAAAGTTTTTTCATTAAAATACCCCTCAGAATTTTAATATCAGTTGTGTGCTAATTAATAAATTCATGTGTGAATATTCATTGAATTTAAAAGTTTATTTAAGTGACCACGCGACATGTTCGTTAAAATCATCTTATCTATCACAATTTTAAAACTATATCGTTTGAGATATTAATAAATTGTTATAGCTTATAAATATACTGTCTTAATGATAATTAAATCTCCAAAATATTTCCAATTAAGGGTTTTTTTAATACGTTTGTCGATGATGAATGGTATTGAAATATCCAAAACCTGTAAAAAAAAGTATTTTTTATTATGACCTCTGTATAGTTATATGGATTTTTTCTTCAACTTGTTGGTATGTTTTCTTGCCTTGATCTAAAAATCCGAGCAAAAAACAACATTAGTGGTTAATATTATATTAAGCTTGACCAGAAAAGATTCTATTGGAGGAGATGAGAAGTCAACATACACATGTATTATTACATGTTGAAGTACGTTGGTTGTTACGTGGGAAAGTGCTCAATCGCATTTTTGAACTTCGTGATGAAATGCGATTATTTTTAATAGATACGCAATTTGAATTGAAAGGACGTTTTAACGATTTTTCCTGTTTAGCTATTTTAGCTGATGTTTGAATGAACTGAATTTGAGCCTACAAGGTGTAGCTGTAAATATATTTAAAGTTGAAGATAAAATTAAAGCGATTATTAAAAAAAATCGTCTTATGATCGAAACGTATTCACGAATGTGTGTATGAGTCTTTTCCAAAATTTAACGATTTTATAGAAACTTCGAATGTGGAGATTCTTGATGAAATTCGGCAGATTTTTGTTGAACATTTAATGACTCTAAAAAGCAATTTCAGGAATTATTTTCCCAGTTCTATTTCTGGCAACAACTGGATTAGAGATCCATTTAACAGGGAAGTCACTGCTAATAAATACTTATCTACGCATGAACAGGACGTTCTCGTAGGATTATCATGCGATACGTCCATGAAATTACAATTCAACAAAACAGAACTGACAAGCTTTTGGTGATTACACTGCACTTGCAAATAAAGCACTCCAACATTCGATTCCATTTTGTACAACATATAAATGAAATCAAAATATAGAATCAAGCTCAATATATAGGAGGACCTTAGAATAAAACCTTCCAACATAGAGCCCGACATTGCGCTTTTGGTTTCAAGAAAACAAATTTACCCATCCTTATTAAATTAAAAATATCTATAAAAAACATTATAATAAGATCTATTTTAACCAATAAATGTTGTATGGGTTAAATGTGTTATGATTTGTAATTTTTAAAATTCCTTTTACTACAATTTTTATTCATTTTATTCCATATAATAAAAATGCTTATCTCTATATATGTTCAACGCCATTTATTAAAATATCAGCGACATTTTTTTTATCTCCCCTCGAATGCAATGTGTCAAATAAACAGTTATATTTTCCGTTTTCCTGTGAACACATTATATCTAGAATATCGACCTCTATGTCTTTTTGCAAAGTAGTGAGTCATTAAATAACCTTGACTGCGGGAAGATGTCCTTCCCGTAGGCTCATAACTCTAATCCCCTTTCTCGGTAAATGTAAGATAATAGTTAAGATGTGAAAGTTTTCATCAACACCCAACCACCCCCAGCCTACCGCTTGGTTTCACCGTAGCCCTAATAGAAGAATAAATCCACGTGCAAGCGCCGCGTCTCGTAGAACACGTGGGAGCGAGGAATAGCCCGGGGCCCTGAGAGCACCCCCACACCATGTTATGATATATTTCGTCTAAAGCAGATTGCTATTCATATAATATATTATTTTGATTGTGATGTTATTTTCAAGTTTGATTGCTTGTATATTATTTGAGAACCGATATGATATTATGAAATTTTATATTTGGATTTATAAAACGAAACACTAGGAATCAGTCGATTTGTAAAATTGAATTGTTGGGTCATGCGAATACAGCGTTTTTTTAATATTTAATTTCAAACACGATTGAGGGTCGTAAATCTCTTCAAAGTTCAAGGTTAGAGAAGGTCAACTTGTATACTCATGTGGATATAATTAATGCCGACTGGGATGAATTTAAAAATACGGGGTCGATGCTGGGTTGGGTGGCATACATTTGTGTCTTATCTAATTGCTAAATTTACCAAATCGAATCGCTGATTTGGCAGGCATGCTTTGAATTAATCATCGTAGCACTGCTACGTGCTTCGTAGGCGGCTGCTAATTGAATGTGCCGCCAGCAAAGGTGACGACTGGGAGGGAGGCCACCTCACTTGGGATATTATTGTTCAAATAGACATCTGGATGCTCCATCTTCCGCATCGAATCCCCCAAATTGGTACATAATGATGTTTGCCGGAATACGTGATAACAATCGGATAATCTCGTTTAGTCGAATGACTGAAGCTGTATGAAACGCAAGTGTGATTCCTGGATGTCAAAGCAAATTGCATCACATGCCCACAGGAATGGTTCGACAGCGGAAATGCTCAACTCATAATTGGAAAGGGAATGACTTAGTTAATTATTAACTGTTAATTGAATTGTTATGGACAACGTGATTGCCAACTTACAAGTTGTCAATAATATGAATCCTTGTCATATGCTTCACACCGCTTTACTTTGGGGAGGCACACAACAAACCCGATTTAGAGGAACTTAATTTAAAAAAAAAAATGTTACTTATACCTATGTCTACGATATTAAAATTAATGATTTTTAAAGTGTAGAAAAGCTGTAGAAAAAAAAACCAAAAGTCACCTGTATATTAATTTAGTATTCCCAAGTGGGCACTCTAATTCATAATTAACAGCTGCTTTTTAGGCTTTCCCCCGCCATTAAAGTTACCCCCTCAAACGTGATATATCTCAATGATACAAACATGAATGCAATGCAATTTAAATTTTTAATTTTATAATAATCTAATGACGACGGGGCCCTAAAAAGCCGAAGTACAAAATAAACTACCACTATAATTATACTTTCTCAATAGAAATTTATTATGAATATTAAAAATTTCAAGCGAATTATCGTGTGGTCAATATGATGAGTATTATGGACAAAGCACATCACATGCCTTTATGTAATATGTACCAAATAGCCTGATAAGCGATAACCCTATGATACAATAATACTGTTTGCCATTATATAAAGTGAGCCAAGCTTGAACCTAGGTGTATAATAATATTATATCCCGCAAATTTAAAATTTTGTTTGGGAATTCATTTTCAATTGTGTCAAATTTAAAAGATTCAGAACTGTTTTTACGACATATTTATTTTCTATGCGTTTATACTGTCAAATTATGTACATTTATTTTAAAACCATTATATATAATGGATTGTCCCGTTAGAAATGTCGTTTTTGAAACGAAAAAGATAAATTCAAATAAAAATATTATTAATTAATTTCATCGATACAATGTATTTCTTTTTCGGTAGAGACAACCTTTTCCCATCTATTTAATATTTTTATTAATTCCAGAAGAATAAAATTCAACGAATTTTGATATAAAATATTTTTCGATTCCTTGTTTCATCCCTTCTAAATTTATGAGTTTTTTCGCGATGAATTTTGCTGCATCGATATAAATAAATTATTTTAATTTGTTTTTAGTTATGTTTGATTTATGGGGTCGCGCATTATCATGTTGCTAAAGAATTTGGCCACAATTGAATACACATGGCCTCCTCGTACTCAACGCCACTTTAAAACATTCTAATTGTGAACAATAAATCTCCCTCATTATGGTTTGACCATATGGAAGGACTTCACGGTAGATTATCCTTTTGGAACCCCATTATACATTTAAAAGAGATTTTTTACTGTTAGACCCGATCAAGGGGTTGGTTTCTTTACCTGCCCCTTTGAAAGTCATTATCCTTTGCGTTTTTGATTTGAGTACAACACCCACTTTTCATCTTCAGTCACAAGATGGTGTAAAAACAGTTATTTCTTCTCTTTATTTATAAAACCATGACATGTATTTGCGCGCACTTTAATATAATTTTGTATTACAATTCCATGATTGCAATATGATACATTTGAGAGATTAATGATTGATGTAATGACTTTTTTAGTTGGCAAAGTATTCCCGAATAAAAAGCAAGCTTTAAATTCGGACATTTCATGTAATAGCACCTGATCTTAGAAAATTTTACATATACACTTGGGTCTCTTATAACACGGTGATACAATTCCACAAAAACGTCGTGTAATACAAATCCATGCTATACAAGGTTTGAAGTTCATACAAAATTAGGGTTTGCATTCCTAAAAAATATCTTAGATTGTTACATAATTATGTATTTTATTTTTCAAATAAACACATATATATTTACGAAATAAATTTATAAGACACTTTAATAATATATAATTCATTCATCATTGTTATAAATTATAATTTTACTTTTTATTATTTTTCGAGATCTGTTGTGGGCTTCCATCATCAAAGAAATCTGGAGTATTTCTGGTTTTAGTCTTCAAAAATTCGGTAATTATCGGAATATCCATGTGTTTAACACCTTCTCCACCAATATCATGACAAATGTTTATTGTCCTTTGGTATTCATCTTCTATTGATGGTAAAACATTTTCTCCAGAGACTACTTCTGACCACAGCTTTGTGGATAGATGTATCTTAACCTGTATGGGAGTACTATCGGAAATATCCGTTTTGACCTTCACTATTCAGAAAGAGCACTCTTGTGCATTGAAGCTCCGAGGCGGACAGAGACAGAGATAACTTAGCGCAGTTCAGGAGACTGAGACGGAGAGCTTTCTCGCATGCATCTCATGATTGTATAGATCGATAAGCCCAAATTTATCCACTTATAATGATTTCGATTTCAAGTGTGTTATTTTTTTACGCAAAGAAACGCCCGAATATTGTGTGTTATCGAGAGTGTTTGTTTATTTAACTGCTTGCTGTTCTTCGCTGCGTGTTGAATGAGTCTTTGTCCAATTATCATTTCCTTCTAAAGGAGGAGCACTTGAATCGATTTTTTGTGCATTGTTTATGTAAAGAAATGAAGTGGTCTTGTATGCACTATCAAGTGTTCATTTACAATTGACTCTGACTCGAATTGAAGATTGTTTTACGCTGATTAGGAGCTGACAGAAAGTAATCGGTGTAAAGCGATTATGACATCAACGACTTCATCGATTTTAAATTTGCTCACTAACGAAAAGGTTAATATTTTTTCAAATGTTCGACGAATATACAATAATATGCTTTAAATATTGAAATTATACCCTGATCTAAAGGTTGGATTATATATGTAGTGTTTAGTGATAAAAATTATATTTCAACATTAGGATGTTTTAAATTATGCGGATGTAAAAAACATGTCACAATTGTGTTGTACAAAGCTGTGTTGTATAAAAGCTTGCTATACGAGGCCCGAGTGTACTCCCAAAGATATTGAAATATGTCAACTCTGCATAGTAATATATTTTCTTGGGGGTTGCTTAATGAGATGGATTTAATTCACATTCTAAATTATTTGAACCTCCAATTACATGGTTTTCTTATTATTCGGGTTTTACGTTCATTTTAAACGTCTAATTACTTTACATTGTGATATTTCATTATTATCTAAATCTGTTGATTGATAAAGTTTAAATTTATAAATATTTTAAGCGTTTTTTTGGAATGCATCCCGTATTGATAATATGCGGGCGTATTTCAAATCAATTTATAACAATGAACAACATTTCTATTACAGGGTAATAATATTTTAGCACTCGTTGCAAATTTTGAGCATGTTATATCAATTAAATATTTGGTTGAAATTTCTGCCCACATTTATACACTCGTCGCAATTGTAATATCTTCCATGTTTTCATTTAATCTCCCATTTTGTTCAGCCGCTATTAGCTCGTACAGATACACTGATATTGGAAAACAATACTATTTAGTATCGTGGAATGATTGAATTTGTTATTCATTCCCAAATACTGTAGAAATTAGTACGAGTTATTTGGATGAATATTTTCATTAGTGTAAAGACTAATTGAGGCATATATAATCGCAGGAATAAACATCATTATACAGGCAGTTTTCGCTTAACGTACATACTTGCTTATGACGCCTCAGCAAATATGTGCTCTTTCGATATGTTAGACATGGGAGACTAGTTTCGAATTAGCATATATTTTACAAATTATTTACAAATTTATGAACGTTGAGTAAATATGGCAAATTTAGACTTGTTTGGAAGTTTGTACGGGTAGGATAACATGTGATTTGTTATGGAAATTGTTAAAAAAATGAGAGAAAAATGTCGTCATTAGCGGTGGCAATCTAGGCAAAAATCTGGTAAAGGAGATATTTTCTGGCACAGCTTCAGCTTCCCAAATAACTTTCTTCCCAAGATAGACCATCTACGATTACGCCCTAATGTAATTTGCTTTTGTAAATTACAAACGCACTGCTCATTTCTTTTCCTTCATTATATTCCTCGTGGAAATCTTTATTAGGAAAAAACCTCTGATGGGGCGTAAGAAAATTGTGAAGGGGAATTTTCCGCATTTCTTATCCCTTATCATACAATCAAATGTATAATATCTGACCCTCAAATAAATATTTCAATGTCTAATTTACACAAAGACATAGTTTTACCGCAAGAATTTTCATCCCTTCATGTTTTTAACGCCCCCCATAGACAGGTTGATAATAAGTCCGTCTATTAAGACCCTTTTGGCCACCGACTTAGAAAAAATATTCGATTAATTAAGAGGTCATTCCGGCGGGGCTTCGAAAGGAGTTGACCCGCAGCCGAAGCATAATTAAGAAAAAGCTGATGGTATAAAATCAGCTCCCGTAACGACCAGGTCTAATTTTTAATTAGTCATATACCCAAATGGGTTATAAAACGTAAACTTACCAATTTAGAGCCGGAAAATTTGCTTCAAAGCCACCGCACATACTAATGAAGTATACCCGTTTGCTACTTCCATAAACTTATTTTAATTAATGCCATTTTTGCCAAAGGCCGTATTGTAATTTTAATGTGGACACCGAAACAAAATTATGTAACGTGAGCCATTTTACCGTTCTTGCGAAAAAAAAGGCAAACTCGAAAAAAAATTCGAAAGCTCAAGTTCGCCCAGGGGAAAATATGAGCTTTCCGGTCCTTTTAAATATGTGCCTTTTTATTTTGCTTGAGGATTATGTATTCTTATGCGAACAATGAAAAGGAATCTTATTATAAAACTCTGTGTGTTAATTTGTTACAGAAATGACGCAATCTTTCATTCCGTCAAATATTTACATAGAGATTTTACAAAAATATTTATTTCCTTTGCAAATAATGAATTACATTAAAAATCTAGTAAAATTGTAAGCACTGTCTGTTAATATTTTACAAATTAAAGTAATTTTAATTATTGAAATGCTATTTAAATTACAGCAAACTGTGTGATAAAATTATGAGATAGTTATCAAAAGAAGCATCTATCTAGTCATTAATTAAAATACGAACATATAGTTTTTTTTGGTATTGAATAGTGTTTAATAAAATTTACAACTTTGCTATGTAATTTTGATAATTTTCTTTTAAGACGAGTACTTCAATAGAGCCGGTTCGCTCTCCAAACCATGACCCTAAAAAGGACGTTTTAATTTATGAGCAGCGAATACGAATGTTCCAGCGAAGCATTCGCTCTTTGCAAATTTTGATGAAAGATTCGAAATTTTGTAATAAACTGATACTTGAGTTCCTTTTGAACGTCCCTAGCAAGACTTCGCTGTACATTACTCTGCGTAATTTGTGTTCAACACTTGACAGACACTTTGTAATTAAGAGTCATCTCAAAATTGGGGGGGTTTTGGTTCAATTATCGAACATACCTGCCGGGCCAGACAGGTGGTCCTCAGTCGCGAATAATAAAAGTTACCGACAAAATTGAATTGCCAAAGTCTTCCAAGTTTTTCGTTGAAGTTGTCATTAGATTACGACGTCGCTTCCTACGGCCTCTGCGGAGCATTACTATTAATATTGGCGATGACTGTCATAACCTAAGGCCAATTTAAAATTTTAGCTTTTCGTTCGCCTTAATCTGTTTATTAATTGTTTTCAACAAAAAATCAAATGTTTTGCTGAAAGCATTCAAGCGCTATTTTCGCTTTGTATAATATGAAAAATTGTTGCTGAAAAAATCCTCAAACAACAAAATATTCCAAAAGAAACTAGATTAATTTGAAAGTTTTGTTTTGCAATTTTATTCCATTTAAATCTAAAAACTTTCTCAATTTCAAAGCAGCATTGAAATTTGTTCTCTTTCGTTCGAGATTAACATAATTTTTAGTATTGCGTATATAATGAAACACTTCAATGGCCTATCTAAAATATTAGCTTTTATGTGAAATTCACAAAGTAAACTCAATGCTAAAGTTTTCTAATGGACTTTCTCGTGTTTAAACATTAATATCAAAATTTTAAAAACAGCATGGCTTACATTTTAATTAATGGAATAGTTACAAACGAAATACAAAATATGAAACTTGATATAAATTCAAAATGAAAACGAGAAAACGCAACCTTTATACTGAAACAAAATGATACAATGCTGTATGCAATGTTAAACCAATTCAATTTTCAACTCAAATAAACACACGAAGAACAAAAACTGACAAGGGATCAATTTTAATTTAAATTTATACTGAAAAAACGATAAGAGTGAGGATACATTTCGATTTAATATTTGTTACGTCGATCAAATGTTTTACCGCAAATTTTAATCAAATAAAGCTGACCGTTAAATTTGTCGTTAAGATTCTGCTCCGGGCAGCAGAATAGGGCGAGTTTCTAGGAAATCATTTGAAAGAGTTGACATTTTCAATATTGTGCCGCGTTCGTTTGGTCTACAATCTCTACCAGATATGAAGGCGTTATCCATTATGCTCGTCACTTAGTATGAAAAATGTAAATAAATGGCATATACAATCTATGATACTATTTATTTACATTTATGATACAAAGGGCACCGTGCTCCAAATGACCTCCCAGTACGAATTCTACAGCCGAACAGCACGGAAATCGACGACCGCCGCAGCGATGAAAGCAACGAGAGGCTTAATAAATTGGATAAAAGCATCTATATTTATTTGATACAACATTTTTAACCCATTAAATCTACTTATATTATTCAGATGCTTATTCTGTATGCTGAACTATAAATCTTTAATATATCATTTTGTTTGCAAATAAATATTTTTGAATACTTTATAAGGTGATAAATAAAAACTGTATAAAATAATACAATTTGTATTGGCAATACTATTCCTATCGTTCAGTAGAAAGATTAATCATTCGAACAATGGAAGTTCGTTGATTCGGTTTCAATTTAGGCTAATTAAACTCCAGGTTTTATCGGGACTTTTATCCGAAATTCCATTTTGTATTCTATTGAAGTGACATTTTTAGAGTTCTTTTTGTTGAACCATTGTCGACTATTTTAACATGGCTTTTATAGCGTATGTGTATTTTTTTAAAATTTTAATCACAAACCACACAAGCATCCGATCAATAAGTGTTGGTTTTTTTTTGAATTAGTATTTTCTAATTGCTTCGGAATTGATGATAATTGCTTTAACACTTTTGATGAAAAAAATATTTGCGTTATAAAAGATATCTGAAATTAGAGTTTGGATAAATTGTGCTACGAAAGTCTCTTAAGCACACATTCATAAAAAATAAATTTCTATAACCAGAAAATAATATGTTGGTTAAAAGTAACACATTGATCATCATTGGACTGATGTGAATTGATGTGATCTTCCAAGTATTAACACTTTACGATCCGCTGAATATAGCGTAAAACTTCATTACAAATGTAAAAAAATCGCATAATTTTATCAAACATATTATTTACTATTTAAACAAGATATACTTTATAACTGTCTTTTGGAAACAGTATTTTAATATTTTTTTTATTCTATAAGATTTTTTTTCTATACTATATCATCAACTACATAGTGGGTCTTTTTTAATTGATGATTGTAGCTTATAATACATTACATTATTATTTTACTTGGATCATGTAGTCATCTTAAAATCAATTTTTTGAAAACAACTTTTACAAAATCATTTTTTCTTTTATAAGTTGTACTTTTTTTCTATATATAATCATAATAATTCGGAATGTTTTTTATAACATTTGTGACAGAAAAATAAATCTGAAATTATCACAGAGATTAAGGATAGACCTTATCAAATTAAATTACAGTTACTCAGTAAACATTTTTTGAAGTATTCGATTACAAGAAACAATCCTTGAAACTATCACAAATATCCTGTGTCATAAATGACGTTTAAGATTTGAAATACAAGATTTTTTCATCCATATTAAAAAAAATGAAATTCATACTAAAAAGTTTAAGAAAACTATATATTAGTGATATAACTTTAATAGTTATAATTTATGCCACACAGAACTATCATAATATGAGAAATGTATACTATATATGCAAAAGCTTAGATTGTTATTGACAAATTTGGTTTCCAAATCATTCGAAAGTTAATGATGAGGTTAAATGTATTGTTTTGTGGGTATTAAGTCAATTAAAATGTAAGGGGTTGTTGAAAGATTATATAAAAATGTATTAATTTTAATAAGTTGTTCTTCCGTACTTCGTAGATTATCGAGCACTCCTTGCATTAAAAGTCTTCCGGATCGTTCGCTTCAAACCAGATTTACCCTGGTTTAATGAAGGGCATTCTGTCTTATTTATATACCGTATCAACCCCTTGGGGCAGCTTACTGATACACAACAGTATATATACTCTTCTATATATATAAAAATAAATAAATTTTCATGAATATTCAATGATTCTCTTCGATGATAAAGGACTTTCACTAAGTCAACCATTCCGAGTCTTTCTTTGTTCTTGTCGAGTCTCGCGTGGTTATTTCCCATCTCTATTTTCATCCGGGCTTATTTGCTTTATTAGAGCAACAATAATCACACCGATCCAATCCCAAGTTTGTTGACAAATCCCATTATTTACCAATCCGGCAGATACGAGATCAACGTTTCACGTGAGCAAAAACGTTGCCGAAAAAACACAGCCCGGATCCGATCTCAGGCTACAAAAAGGGCCGAACCCACGTATCGGGACACTTTCGGTACTTGGCAGGCCAAAAGACAAATGTCCCATTTAAAAAGCTTGCTTTTGTATCAGATAGACAATGCTACGCCACATTACCGCTACGCAAAATGAGCACTATGCGTGAAACGAAAATAGGCTTTTGCGTGACAGTTGTGTTATTATATAAAAATAAATTCGGGTTTTGCGAATACTTATTGCCTCACATGAATATAAAAACTTACATTGTTATAACCGAGGTCGCGCTCTCTCTTTTTTATCGTGTTGTATTTATTTGCTGAAAATAATGGAGTCTGAAACCGCCGAGATGGTGCTCGAGATCAGATGGGAAAGTTGACAAGTTAGGCTAATGTGTGTAGTAAGATTATTGACACGAAAGGGGTTGCTTTATCGGGCAATATGAATTTATTTACTTACAATTATCGTTTTTTTTAATGAAAAGCTTTGGCAAAAATAAAAAATAATATGATTTAATAAAAACTACCCAATATATTACAATTTTTCAGATATTAAGGCAGCTTTAAAGTTATAATCCACTTCCCTAAGGAATCATAATAATTCATAAATCAGGCTGAATGTCTTTTATTATTACAGATATTTCCCTTGCCGTTAAGGATTATGATTTCTTAAATTGTTGTGCGATAAAAAAAATCAAATGCATGAATAATATACTTAATACAACTATTTTTATACAACATTACTATTATTGCTATTAATCCGATACTCAACAGATATTGCCTAACTTCAAAATATTTTAATATAATCTAGATTTTATTTCTGTAAACGATAGCTTAAGAACCCTAAATGTATCATAGAAATGGTTAAGTGGCCATACAACTTTTTTTTTTCTGAAACTTTCCATTTATGGTAACGACTTGTAAAATCTGTTTTTTTAATAAGAAACTTATATGATGGGGTGACCGCCCAATTTTTTGAAAGCCATAAAATAAGGACCACCCTAATATATATATATCACATATATGTAATTAATTATTTTTTTAGAGAATATTAAATTATTAAAATGTTATACAATCTATCAATCCATGTCGCTATTACTATATGCTTGAGACTTTAAAAATTAAGAACTCAATTCTTTGAGAAACTTTTTCTAATCTACTTTTAAGCTCCCTTATAGTTTTATCCCAGATTAAGTGGAGCTATCGGAGAGAGCTTTTTAGTTGTACTTTAAAGCTTTTCGACAGGTCAAACCATAAATTAGCTTTTTGCTCAAAGGCACTTCCAAAAATATTCCTTGACTACTAAAATATTTCGTTTGATCTTACATAACTAGATGGGATTGACTGAAAATGTCGAGCTTTCGATTTCGTGTAGCTAAATATTTCTTTCATAATGCCAGCCGTGCGAAGTGCCATAAATTTCAGCATCCATTGTGTTTGTATCGACATTTCTATTTTCGCAAGGGAGGAAAAAATCTTCAACTTTAGTGATAAATATCAGGAACACAAATAAGAGCTTTCATTCACACTGTGGAAGTTTATGCTTTCACGCCAATACAGCTGACAATATTTCTTTGAAAAGCTGTCATACATTTTTTAACTTTTCTCATATTTCCACCGGCATTACTGAATACGATGGTTTTCTCAGTGTTATTGTTGAGATTCTTTGACGTTTATTCTTCTCGGTAAAAAGTCAAAAATGTATCTGTGTTTTTTTCGCAAAACAGAACGGAGATAATGGATTTGGATTTAAAAGGGGAAAAAAGCAGATAAAAAGTCACTTTTAAACGAAACAGCCTTCAATGATTCGAGATACGTGGAAAAGAACAAGAAGATACGTTATTTATAAAAACGAACAAATCAAACGTGAACCAGTTAAAATACAAAGCTTAGATGTGAAATAAGGAAACGTAAAAAAACGATTGCTCGTTCTAGATTACCTCAGGCAAAGTGTGCGTATGAGATTTCTTATTATCTCGATATAGCAAAAAGAAAATTAGATATCCTATTTTGGTATTTTCTTCGGCAAGCAACAATAAAATTAATCATATTCGCAGAAATTCTAATAAATCAATGTGTGATGAAAACCATCACAATTAAAAGACCACAATCATCCGGTGGGAACTCTGCAATTTTGGTTGCTATTAGACAGGTTTTAGATAAACCTCCTCATTTGAACTGTGCGGTATGTCGCCATTATTCAGGTCAAGCGTAAATTTCAAATTTGTACCCGGCATGAAAATAGTTTTAAGCCATAATATTATGTTGTATTTAATCCTAAAGTTATATCTGTTTACTTCATATTATAACAATATCGAATATATTTTTTCTAATAAACATTAAGCATACCATACAATAAAAAAAAATCATCACACTAAAATATTTAGTAACCGTATATAATAGTTACACTCGTTTTTAAAGTTACATGTAATTCATCATAAGCTATTTAGGTTGATATTTACGTATATGATAATTTATGGAATAATGCATTTAAATAATTGCCCAAAAATGCGATTCTTATCTGTCTTTATTAAATAATTAAATTATCATCAATTTAAGATCATAAGAAATATTTGCACTTCATCGATTAATTTTTAAATAAGATTTAAACCTGAAAGTATCATAAGAAGACACTTCTTCATCGACGTCTCGCAAATGGATGGAAGTAAATATTATAATAGTTTTTTCATGAATCCTTGATAAATGTTTATCTTCTGATTTTATAAGTACATTTCTTAAAGCTTATAATATCTGAAAAGAACTTATTAAGTTTTGTTAATAAATAGCTTGGTAAAGGACATTTCTTAAAGACAATAGACAATTCTCCACTAATATAGAATGTTCGTCTGCCGATGGCATTTCTTTGTCGATATTGGTAAAATAGATCAACGCTCTCTCCAAGTGCTATTTCATTGCATTGAAAAGCTATCATTGTACATGAAATTACTTCCCGGAGACCATTGTAGGATTGACTTGATAAAATATATCGACTTAGTTTCCATCAGACTGCAGCAAACAGTGATCTCGTTTGGAATTGAAATTCTCAATTTTGGAATTCGATACTGTCTTAAAAGTTGCAATTATATTTTATCTTACAATTGTATATTTATTATTAAATTTGACATAAGCAACTTATAGTAAGTGTTACAATTGTATTGTGTATACATATTGTTGTGTGCTTAATGTTTATTAGAAAAATCCTTATTAGAAAAAATATATTCGATATTGTTATAATATGAAGTAAACAGATACACACTATCTTATCAACCATTGTAAACCAATTATAAATTATGCAATTTAACCTGAACATTAATGCAAATCACTTACATGTTGCTTCATTCAATCGAAAGTCTAAGTTCCAAAAAAATCATCGAAATTTCATAAATATGTCGATCAAATGACGTATGTTCGTTGAAAATGACGAAAAAAACTAAGCAAGAAAACCAATGGCAAACATCCAAATAATAGGATTTTTTTAAAGCATATTTTCCCATTATATTGAAATCCTCTCTCATAAGTATCAGATTGATGGACTTAATATGACATAAAGTCTATTGATCGTCAGCCTGTTTGATTTTCCTCTGAATATATTTATAAAAAAAGTCTAGTTTGTGTATAATATCATGATTCTTATATGATCAAAAGTGATATTTGTGTAAAAGTATTTTTGACATTATATGCGCTTTTATCCGCTATGGAATATATTTTACATGAATTATAGCCCATGAAATTTGGAGCAATAACGTGTATAAATAAAACTTAGGTCCGTAAGCCGAAATTCCTTTAGACCACAAACCCGTGGTTACCAGAAATTACTTTATAAACATGTCCTTATTTTCATATATTATGAACTCGAAGAGACCCTCATTCCGTGACCTGAACGAAATTATTTTCAACAATGTCAACTTTTTCTCTTTGTTTAGTCGTTGTTCAAAATTATGAACATCATACGTATTAGAATGTTCATATGAAAAATAATGTTTGGGTTATTAAAAAGATTTGTGAATTGAAAGCTCAGCAAGCATTACGCCTACGATATTCCGTCATGCAGAATGAAAGCTCGTGGAGGTTGAAATAAAGCTTGTAGCATTAATAATAATTTACAGACTATTAATACATACAATATGCACAATACTTTATTCGGATAAAACGATGATGGAATTATGAGGAAGTACAATATTATTTATTTATTCTGATATCATTTGATTTGACGATTATATAATGAAACATAATTACCACTTTTTCAATTTATTCTAACAATAACTTGTTCAATATCATTTACTTTATCAACTAAATTTAATGTAAAAAATCTTTCAATATTAAATATGTGAAATTATTCAAAAGATATTTAGTTGATGCAACCCATATATGAGAATGACTGATACGATGTTATGCAAGAACAGTACATCTTTTGAGAACTTTCTTCAACTCGTCTCTTTGATGGCCTCTTTCAAGATATAATATTGTAAAAATAAGTTTTTCTTATTATGCTGGTATTGTGTAACATAAATTATAATTGCGTAAATATTTTTCTTAAAGATGGATAGCATATTGTATTCCATTGCATAAACCTCATTTTAAACATAATACCTCCACGGATCCAGGTTTTCTATTGTAAAATACTAAAAGCATATTTCTTTTAATTAGTGAACAGTTGCTTTTTTTAATTTACAGAATGCATATTGTACTTTTTTCTTGTCCTAGATATATGTGATCCATACAGGATATTTTTAATGTAGTTTTTTCCCATTATTTTCCACTTTTACTATAATCTGAATTCGAACCCTAGCCTTTTTAATAATATTAGGTTGAGTCATAAATAATTGCCGATTTTTTTACAAACATGTATATGGCTTTAACAAAATAACAAAGCATTATTGCATATTAACCCATTTTTAATGATAACTTTTTCCCATTTTACTGGCAAATTATCAAACCCTCTTTATAAAATTTAGCAGGTTTAAACGAGCAGAAATTTTTGATGACGTGATTCATTTCCTCATAATTTTTGATTTTTTTTCCATTTAAGAAATTCTGCAAATAAGAGAATAAGTAGTATTCAGTTAGGGGAAGATCTGGGGATTATGGGAGATGTGGTAAGATAGAATTTTTTCCTGCATCAAATTTGCTGTGTTTTATTTTGCATTATCGTCTAATAGTATAACCATTTTCCGATTTCCGACGAGAGAAGGGCGTTTTTTTGAAGTTTTTTTTAACACGTTATAGCTGTTAAGTGTATTTATCTGCACTGATTGTATTATTTCGATTTAAAAGCTCGTAGTGGATTATGTCTCGACGATCCCACCATTCACTTTATAATTTTTTCCTTCATGAATATTGGCTTTAGGATCCGATAAAGGTGGTTGATCTTAATCAAGCCACTGTCTTTTGCATACAAAATTATCGTACGTTACCCATTTTTTATCTCCAGTAATTATTTTGTTTAAAAATGGCTCAATATTTTAGCATGAGAGGAGACTTGGGGCAACAGAAATGCGATTTTCTTTATTGCCTTCACTAAGATTATGTGGCATCCACACACCCAATTTTTCCAAGTGCCGACAAATGACTGTAACGTATTTAGCTTTCCTGACAATTCTATTGTCGATTAACGTGGATTTTACTCCAATAAAATCTTATTATAAATAAAATATTTTCATCAAAGTCGGAGGGGCCTTTGGATCTTTCAAGGTCTCATCTCCCAAGCGAAATTTTAAAAACCTTTTTAAAAAAATTTTTTTACTGTCCGTTAACTCACTGCTCCTTCAGCGTGTATATTTTTTAGCCATAGTCGTACCACTAATCATAATTAAGAAGAGTTATAAGGGCTCCTTTTCACCGGCAACTATTTTTGACTCAACCTGATAATGCAGGATCTAACCGGTCATACCAACACTTGGTCATGATATTATACTAGCGTTAGACCTATCCTGTTTTTCTTGGATAATTCCATAGGATGCCTTTATTCTTCAATAAAATACATTCAAGAATATTTTGACTACATCATCAGAAGTCACTTTCATTTGTCCACTCGTACGAGAGTCATCATCAATGGATTAATTCTAAAATTTTATTTGAGTATTGAGATTCAAATGTCTTTTTTGGATTCTTCCCTACTTAAATAAGAAATTAAATAATTGATCTTTGTTGTGAAAAAGCAAAATTATTGTCTTCATAGTTACGATTACGATCACATATCCATCAATCAAAATGATTGATAAAATCTCATCTAAATCGCAATTTTCCATGATAATTTTATTACCGCTACACGTTTCGTTAATAAAATTTCATTTAATATATTTTCATGCAAAGTTTATGGTAATGCAAATCTCTGTTCCAAATATATTTTTAAAAAAAACCTTTTTTTGGACCGTCATTACGGATGTCGTAAAACGTTTCTCGAGACCGGCTCGCGAAAACACTTACTAATTCACTTCTTGGACGTCGTTTGCAAAATTTTCGTCCCTTTCATTCATTCTTTTTCATATTTACTTTTATGCTCTTATTTCTTCCATTCCCTCCATTTTCGCAAATAAAATTACTTTATTTTTAATTCGGTTTATTTAATGCGTGTTTGCTTAATTCGCAAAACTCCATCATCATAAATAAGTCAGGCTCCATAAAAGACGAAAGATGTATTTTTGTATCCTGCAAAATGGTTTTCAGTGCTAGTTTTAAGTTTGTGCATCGCGAAATTATATGGATTATACTTACTTTTGATGCAGTTATCATAATATATGTCCCACTTAATTAAAATTGCATTTGCTTTTAAAAACATATGCATAAGAACCATTTAAAATTGCAAAATAAAACCAATTATTGATTGTACAATATTTTAAAGTCTTCCTCACTACCTAAATAGTATACTACCATTTGACCTATTTTATTAAATATAAACAAGCATTTTCATCTCTATGGAAAAGACGAAAAATTAATTAGCGACAACATATAGCACAGGTTTAATAAAAACTCGGTCTCAATATGAATTATTTAAATATTCCATATAGTGATGTAATAATTTTCCATAATTACAATAAATCAATTCAGTTATAAAGCGGCTGCCTACTAAGAGCTTTATTAATTCTCATTAAATTTAATGCGAAAACTTAATTGAAATTACTAGTGATAATTTTTTTGCGCCGCAAGATAATGTGTAATTAATTGCTTTACTTTGCGTGATTCATTAACTTGTTACTTGATACTTTAACAAATTTTTATCTAGTTTTGAGGGTGATTTTATTAATTATCTATTCATTTATCAGTCGTTCATCACCTGTTGTCATTAGTGAACGCATTTCGTGTGCTCTTGATTAAATAATAATTTCTAAATATACAACAACAAAAACTGCTACATAAACAAATAAATATGCAGTGTGCTAGGTGTTATGCCACCGCCAATGATAATGCACAATGTTGTGTGTGCAAAAAACGATATGGATTTTGCTGTGCGGGAATTTCTGAAATAGGATTTCGGAAGCTTGGGGTAGATCGGCGTACTGTATGGAAATGTCCAACATGCAGGAATGAGCCGTTTTCCCAACTTCCCACTCTCGCACCGCCGACAACGCTTGACACTATTATGACGGAATTGCGATTGATGCAGTCGCACCTCTCAGTTCTGCCGACATTGGTACAGGATATCAAACTAATTAAAAATGATATTGAAGAGTTAAAAAAGTCATGTGAATTCAATAGTTCCAAACTTGAAGACCAAAACAATAGACTCCTGATTGTAGAGAACAAGATCTCGGAGGTCAACGAGCTACAAAACAAATTGGGAACCCTCGTCAATGAAAATGCCTTACTGAAGAAGCAATTGGTCAGTAGTGATCAACGACAGAGGCTGTCAAACATTGAAATCAAAGGGGTTCCAATGCAAAAAAACGAAGACTTGTTCAAGATTTTGGATCAAATTTCCAAAGCGGTTGGATACACTGTTATAAGGTCGAACATTAATTATATAGCTAGAGTACCAATGTATAACTCTAATGAAAAATTGGTGTTGGTGAGCTTCATCAACCGATACATAAAAGAAGAACTCATAGCGTCATATCGAGCAAAGAAAAAATTGTTGACGAGTGAAATTGGCTTCGACGGAAACCCTAACCTTGTATTTATAAACGACCACCTTACTCCGGATACTAAAAAACTATTATCATCGGCTAAACTATCACTAAAGGAAAAAGGATATCAGTATATTTGGGTTAAGTTTGGAAAAATTCATGTGAGAAAAAATGACTCGTCAAAAATTTCAATTATTTACGATCAAGACGATTTAAAAAAGTTCTTATAATATGTTTCAAATCAAATTTGTTCGATTGTTGTAAAGGGTTCGTATCCATTGTACTTTATTATTTTATTTGTGTACGTTTTATTTTGGTCGATTATCGCAAAAAAATTGTAATCTCTGTGTTGATTAATCAATATTATATATCGCATTATTGTTGTCACATTGCTGAATTTACTGCTACCTATGCTAATGACATTCGAATATTTCGAATTTGCTTATCATTACATAATTTGTTGGTTTGTGTGACATCGGTTACCTTAGCACAGCATTATTCGCAATCTCATCAAAATACAACTACGTTTATTTCACATATTTTTATATCAATACTTATAAAAAATGACCTACTATATGTCAAAATTTATTTCTTTATTATAATTTTTGTACGCAAAGCAATATATTTTGACTACTCAAGCATACAGTCTCCGTTTGTAAATGGCTAATAACAATATTAATTCACACTTTCCTACAATATACTACCAAAACGCTAGAGGCCTGCGTACTAAGACTTTTGAATTCAATCGCAACCTACTCATGGCGTCCTATGATATTATTTTACTGACAGAGACGTGGCTCATGGATGGATTTGTAGACTCGGAACTCTTTGATAGCAGATATACAGTTTGGCGAAGGGATCGCAATTGGACACTGACCGGGCAAAAACGGGGTGGTGGTGTTATTATTGCAACTCGAAAAGATTTAAACGTCGCACCGCAATCAACTTTTCAATCGTCGGCAGAGGACTTGTGGTTAACTATACTACTAAAAAATTCTTATAACTTAAATGTGAAAATTCATCTAGGTGTCTTATATTTATGCAAGCAAAAAAATGGTAATTCTTATTCACAGCAACTCAACAATTTCCTCTGTCGATTGGGGGAAAACGTCTTGAATAACTCAAATGACAAATTCTTAGTTGTAGGAGACTTTAACTTGAGTAATATCTTATGGGTGTCGAACAATCAATATTTTATACCTACAAATTACAAGACATACGATGAATGTTCCTTAGTAGATGATTTAAATACTCATAACCTAAATCAATATAATGGAATAACTAACCGATATGATAAGATCCTTGATCTTGTATTATCCAATGACTCATTAATAGTATCAAAATGCATCGATCCACTTGTAACAATAGACCCATTTCATGAACCATTGGTTATACATATTAAATTTGCATCTAGGATTTTACCAACCAATCGCGGTTCCGTTGGCCTCTACCAACTATAGAAAGAATGCCTTCTTGAGTAGAGCCATAATAAACCTTAATGATGTGCTAAGGGATCTTGAGTTGGATATTTTCAATTGTAATCTAATCGATGTCAAACGTCAGCTAATCAATCTTTTAATTGATGAATAAAGTAAATCAGTAGTAATAACAGCAATAATAAAAATAATAAAAAAATAAAAAAATAAAAAAAAAAAAATAAAAAAAAAAAAAAATAAAAACGAAATAACTACAAGGTTACGAACTTTTAAATTTTAAATTTGAGTACATGTTATAATTTTACCTTTAATTTTAACTAATTCTATATGTGAAATCCTATTATTGGCTTGTAATATTTCTAATCTACAGCTAATTATATATGTAAAGCTGTTGGGTTTCCACAAATAAATAAATAAATAAATAAATAAATAAATAAATAAATTAAATAGATGGATTAAAGTTTTGAATATTTTCATATTTGATAGAGTAAATTTAATTGGGAAACTGAATAACGTGCGCGGTTATATAACGCGAAAAAGCTATAAAATCAGCCAATTTTCGATTTTCAAATTCTGAAAATCCAAATTTAAGTCTTCATCCTCCAGGAACTTGATCTCTAATTGCGTTCTATACGCAACGGAAATGATAATCCCTGACATTTAACTCGCGGCAATGTAGGCATTGTCTTAATTGGTTGCGCTACAGCAGCGATCAATAGCCTGTGAATAATCTAGCATTTCAAATTATTCCTTCTTATACCTATATAGCAGATGCCGAGCTATTCTTGTATCGATCCTGGAACAGATAGGGTCTTGCAGCTGATGAAAACTTATAAAATGTTTATTTAAGCTCATCAAACGTTAATGCCATAAGATATTGCAGGCATTATACCAATCATGATCAATTTCATTAGGGTCAATACCACTTGAAATTATTTCATACGGCTTAAGCTCAAGGATTGAAAGCGTTAGCCTCCTAATTGTATTAATATTTGAAAGTAATTAAACTGGAATATATTTATAATAGTTTGAACAAGTTTCTCATTACGTAGGCTAAAGACAAGTATTTAATATGCGAGGGAATGAAATCCTTTTGTTGAACTTACACGACTATTTTCCCACGTATGTACTTATTGTGTGAGAAGTATGGGGTTATTTTAAATAATTCAGTATTTCATTAAATATGTGCTACATTTTATATAATATTTCGCAATATTTATGTTCTAACTTAAACAGTACCATATTCAACCGAAGGATTTCAAGTTAAAAAAGTCATTAATAATTTGGATTCTTTTCAAGATAAAAAAAGATCAAAGCATACCTAATAAGAATTTGTTAGCTTTAATCTTAGATATTTTATTATGAGCAATGATTAATATTTTTGGCAATAAGAAGTTAAACAACCAATTAAAAATTCAATAAAAAGAGGATACCAGCTGACTATAAAAATAGTTCTTTTGAAAATGGTTTAATAAAATTTTACAAATACTGAATGAGATCGAATATATCCATCTTTGTCAAATATCTTCATAATTGAATTTGAATAGTTGATCAACCTGTATCATATTTAGTTCTTCCAGATGCTTTCGAATTAGGGCTTATCGAGTTACCCCAAATTAACAATATGGTGATTGCCCTAAGATATTCAATACACAAGCTTACCAAAATCGATCTTCTCATTTGAATTTCAATACATCTATATTTTGCTATAAATACGAAAACAATTCATCAAAATCACCAAATAAATATGAATAAATGCTGATCAAAACATAAGCCCTTGATTCGAAAGCAATAAAAATAATTGATTTTAAAATTGAATACATTTGAATCATATTAATGTAGAGAGCTTTCAAATTGTTGTGATACAATCCCTTAAATGTATGAAGCATTTTAGGGCCACATTAAAAATGTTGGTTGTATAAAAAAACTGTTTTCCTTTTTAACTTGTACTTTTTGATGGGTCGAAATATATTAGAGTGAATCCCATATTTATTTTTAAGGGTTGGCTTTTATCCTCTTTGTTTCAATAAAAGAATCAATTTATTGATGAAAAAGATCTTCCCTTTTGATTTATCGTCAGGAATACATATTTATAATATACGTCTGCTGATCCCAAATCCCATTTGGGGACCGGGAGTGTTTTTTATCTTAAGGTTCGCTGCACTTTTTATAGCATTCAACGTGATAAGGTATCATCCTGAAATTCATTTTTGTTTTACAATATTTTATATAGACGAATTTTTGATTCCGAATGGGCAAATGAAAAATTGATTGATAGAATCTTCAGAAGGCATACAATTTTTTTAAGGGATGAAAAAATAGATCGTCTGCCACAATATTCTCTCCTCAAGATGTAATCTGAAAAATATTTTATTTGTTAATTCTTTGAAGCGAGAAATTGGGTCGTTTTATTGCATTACATCTTTATCTGTATGAAATTGTTATAGAAGTGACTCACAAAATATTTTTTTCGTTTTGTTTGTTCTACGATAAAAATAATCCCCTAAATTCAATCTATACATCAATTCCAACGTAAAATTTTGGATAGGTATACTAACGAAGATAATATATCAAGTTTTATTTTCTATTACAGGATTGCTGTTATTATTTCGATACAAAAACAATTTTTCGCTCATACAATAGCTATAAAATGGAATAAGAAAAACATAGAAAGCAATTTGAAAAAAAAACACAATTTATTCCATGAAGCATCATATTAAAGAACATCCTTATAATTGGCTATTATGGCAACATAATACCATCAATCGATGTTAACCACAAAAAAAGACATTAAATCGTCACTGCTTGTTAATATGTATTTATACGTCGGTTTATTTTATATTGAAGGCAAAGAACAAAGATTGGTTTATGAATCCTACCTGTTCTCCTTATCTATCTACCAGACTTCCATTAGCCATTTCTTTACGTTTTTATTTGCCTTTTCTCTGCTTTTTATTTACCTGGTTGTCCCGCGCAACCCGAGGGCTGTAGGGGTAATAAGGTTTATGACAGTGGAACATGCAAAGCGAAATTGGATATACGAGGGTTTTATTGCTTTATATCCTCCAGTTCTGTTAAAGGGAGGTATCCAATGACCAAAAAGTATAAAATTATATTGTGAATAACTATCTCTTTAATTTTCATCCCTCAAATGCATGCACAGGGAGATGGATTTATGAGAAATTTTAAATCCACTAATAAGCGAACAAGGGATGAAAAAAATTAAATACTCATACACACAACAGTCGAGTGGAGATTTATGAGCTTTCAAATTTTGTATATTTGAATTGTGAAAATTGTATTTTCTGTCGTATTCAAATTTTAAATTAAATCTATGCGAATATTGAATCACTATGATGTATCCAATATCTTCATTGTATTGTGCTAATATTATTAATTTGATCCGAACTCATTAATTCGTTTAATCCCTTTTGATCCCATTTTTTAAATATTGCCAGTCTCATTAAATAATCACCCTACTTTAATATAAAATTTGAACATAGTATATTTTAAATCATTAAAAAGGTGATCTTGCCTCAATAAAATGACAACGTAAATCAAATAAAAACATTTAAAAATGTATATATTCCTTAAGGCGTCTTCTCACATTAGGCGCCTCAAAAATAGGCTATTTTCACGATTTTTTTTCGAGGATTTTCGCTAAAAATTATAAGACGCGTTTTTTTTGCAGTTTTTTGTAAAAAAATTACTTAAAATCAAAATTTCAAAAATCTGATGATATGCGCTATAGCCATAACTATGAAGAATATGTCATTCAAATTTCATGACAATCGGCCGGATAGTTTCCGAAATTTTATCAACAAGCCACCGAAAAACCTTGTTTTGAGATAAACGCGTTTAAAGTTTTGGTTTCAGAAAAATTGCTTAGACACAGCTGTTGAAACACTCGTTGTTATTTTGGGTATTTCCTCCGAAGATCTTCATAAATCGGTTTCAAAACCTCGTGAACATCCTCAGCTAGAGCAGAAGGATGTTTAAAAGTTTCTATCTGATTGTTTTTCACCACTTTCTTGTACTTGCACCATGAGTCTGAACAATACGTATGCAGCCGGGTGCTCTCAGGTAGTCACCTAACGGTCGCCCAAAAATGTAGTTAGACTCATCCGATCTTTATGAAATTTCGATATAATATTTTTGAAGATATGTACTTTTAAAATTTAAAATAAAATAAAAATCGATTTTTTTAAATTTGTAAAGTGAGAAGACGCCTTAAACAAGAAGCTATATGAGTATTTGATCATGCTCAGATTTACCAGAGGTATATTCCATAAACATGTGTTTTAAAATTGATTATTGTTGTTAGATATTCGTACGGTGTAATAATGACAAATGTAAAATTTTTTTTTGAAAAATTACATTTTCTTGTATATAATGATACATTTTTAAATATACACGTTCAATAAAAATAAATAAAAGATATTATAGGATAATTATATAGAATTTCACACTTTCAAAGACATATTTTTAGCTATAAAACAGGCTCTGAAGCTCTGAAGCCATAAAGCTCTGGAGATAGAACTTTTTTTGAAAGGAGAAAAAAAATTGAATAACAATCACACAGAGCGATTTTAAAGTGGATAAGATGGATCAAAACAGTCGTGTGTATAGAACATGGCTTGGTTTTATAAATCAAACAACTTGAGTTAAAATCAAAAGACGTTGTGACTATTGACCATATTTCTTAAAATATTAGTATGCTTTTATTATCATCAGGCTTTAGCAACATTTTTTAATCTATGATTGAATGGCTATAAATACTGTCAATATTGAAGTACAATTTATATGTAAATATCTGTGAATTTATTCTGCTATTGATACTTGAAGATGTTAATTATAGAAGTACATTTTTTTAGTTAAAATAATATTTTTGTAAGTTGTACTCAAAATTTTCTATAACTGACGAATTAGGGTTGAAATGAAAATATTTCCCAATTTTTGTTTCACTTCAGTGATTTTTTAAAAGCTTCATAAACAACGAGAAACCCAAATATTTACAATAGAGCGCTAATATACCGAATATGGAGATTATTTTGCATAAACTTTATGAATAACATGGAAAAACTTTTAGTATAAATTATCTACTAGAAGCAAATAAGCCGACGCGCCAGCTAATATATACACTCCCCTAACAGAATCTAATTGTTTAATAATTCAAACGTTTTGATAATTTAGTGCCCTGCAGATAGTGATAATTGTTTTGCATAATTCGAATTAACTCCCCCCCGACAAATAGTCACATATAAATAATAATTTATCGAACGACAAAAAATACCCCATTTTAAAAGGGTAAGCACAGTGTGCACGAGCACTCGTGTTTCACAAATTAATATAAAGCTCGTGTGTCTAATTAATTTCTAACCAAGTGCTGGAAATAATTGTAAACTGTTTGCAAGATGGTATCTAATTGCGGGAGGTATTATATTGTTCTATAAATTTAACCGTCGGAGGCAATTAACGTGCTACATGTATTTATACACACTTAAATATGCATAAATATGCGTATACACACTATAAATTAACCCCCCATTTATCGCGCGTCACCCTCCTTACAATTATAAGCCTTCTTATTCATAATGATTCCTCGTATAGTTTTCATCTCAACGTTCAACTACTTTTGGGAAGGCTTAGGCAAAGCATGTATTTCGAACAATAAAGGCGATTATATTTTGAATAAATTCATTATTCATAATATTAGCAAACAAAATGATCAATTAAAAATCTCCGCAAGAAAAGTACATAAATTTTAACAAACATTTTTGTACTGTCATCTCAAGTTTGAATAAATTTATTGCAGAACTTCTCTATTGACACATATATGGATCGGAAAATGAGAATCAATTTATTTGGATTATAAATCAAAAACTTAGGCAATAACCTATTAGATGGTCCATTGAAGTCAAATCTATGATTTATCTTTCAAAACATTGAGCCACCAATAATTTCTAAGCGGAATTTGCATCACAATTTTACATACTAGTGTTTAAAAACTTCATCAATTCACCATACAATAAATATATGCAGAAACGCAAAATATTTTTTTAGGTTTGTCGAATTTTAATTTGGCATATGCTTACCTTAAATTTCTAGTTATTTAAAATATTTTCATTTCGTTATTATTTCGCATAATATATATATTGACCTCTTGAATGTGGACCACTGGGCTATAGAGTGGGTGTTACTGACCCTTTGGGTGCTCTGAGCATCAAAGGGGATGCCACGATGCATACGGGTGGAACTTTTTAAGGATTCGTTTTTGCCATGGAAAATTAGATTTTTTTTTAATGCTACTTACAAAGGGGAACTATCCTAATGGGACTAAAGTTGTAAAAAAGATATGCATACTAGGTTTTAATTACTTTTTGTAATCACAAAACGACGATTTGTAAGAAAGCGCATTGAATTTCCAGAACTCAACAGGTTATAAGAATAATCTAATATTGAGTACTTTTTAAAGATTTTTCGACGATCAAAATTTTATTAAACGTGTTCGTATGAGATGTACTTATATATATTTATAATAATGAAGTTGAGGGTATTATAATTGTCTTTTTGTGATAATGGACCATAGAAATATCACATATTCTATATGTGGACCTTAAGGTCTTAAATACATGGAAAATTGCGTTTTTAGTATACAATTAACTATTTAATATGGGTTAAAATAATTAGCCAAGGAGACGATTCATTAGTAGCATTAAAGGCAAAAAACGAATATCTTTTAAGAATTTCTTCATAAGAATAAAGACTTTTTTAACATTAGGATAACGCATTAAAAAAATTGATTCTTATTTGATAATTTTGTAAATTTATTCATACTTGGGGGATAAAATTATTTAGCATTCATAAAACGATTTTATAACAACTTTTTGCTATATTTTTTAAGGCAATTTCACTTAATTGAATCTACTTGAATATATTTCAAATTGAAATTTTGTAATTAAGCTTTTAGATGTGAAAAAAATTGAAGCAATACTATTGTGTGTTATGTATTTGATTAAATTTATATATACGATCAATGAATTGGTATGTTTTATAAAATATTACCTTTTTGGTTCATAGTATTACAGCTAAGGGAGATTCAAAGCTTTGATCAGCCCCAAGAATATAAAATAATTTTAAACACTTGGAAAAAAGGGTCGTTTAACTTATCGCGCGGTTTCCATTTTATGTCTCTGCAAAGCGGAGTTATGACTATTTTTTAGTGTTCCATTCTTCACTTCGAAAATAACGAATGTACCTAAAAGGTCACAAATAAAAAAGCTCGTAATGTACTGTTTTAGCATTCATAATTTAAGTTTTAACTCTTGTTGAAATTAAGCTTTCTGGGTGGAGTGAAGATTTGTACTTTTTACGATCATAATTTAAGGTCGCAAAGCAATTTTTTACAGCGCTTAAAGTTCGAGTAAGCAAAACTTTCATAATGGAATGTTCTCATAGTAATAATCCAACTTTTACCCTGAGAATCTGCGCTCGGGGGATGAAAAAACTATTATCGAGCAATACAAGCAGCCTTATCGAAAGCATTCAAAAATATTTTGCCTTACATAACACTATCGCGCATATAAATTGTTTCAGAATGCCCTAAAAATAACCTAATATCTTCGATGCTTTTCTTGGAATATTTTCGATAAAAGATACTTACACACGTTAAAAACGGTCCATTTCTCAGAATTTTCTCACGGATTAAGGTCTTGACTATTCGATAAAATGTCCCCATATTTTACCCGATAACGCAATTTTCAATATAAAATTACATGTAATTTGGGGGATGTGATTTTCATGGTATTTGCTTTGGCGTGTGGCAATTTCGGTATTGAGTTTCAAACACATTGAAACGTTTCGAATAAATCATTCCTAATGTCATTTAGTAAATATGCAGCGGGTTTCATGCCAGAGACAAATAAAGTCATCACGTACCATTATGTTCGATTTGTATATCTATATTATGAACCGTAAACGATAATATATTGAACATGAATCTATCAAATAAACAATAACCTTTATTTAAATATGACTATTTATGTAAAATATTTTTAAAAAAATTCCTAATAGATAATTGGACTCCTAGAGTAGATTTTTAGATTGTATTAAATAATTCGTTTTAAAACAAGTTCATGTTGTTTTATTTAACAACTATTTCTTTAATAATTTCACCCTAATTTTAAATTTTGTAAGAGAGCGAAAAATTGGATTTTCTTGTGAAATAATCATCAATTTTGTATGAAAAATAAAATCAAAAATAATATACGACTCATGCACACATTAATATTTCGTCTTTGTTATAAAGCCATATAAAACCTTTAAAAAAGCGGCATAAAATGAATAACATTTTATCAGAACAAGTCGGCAAATAAATATATTTACCTAAACCCTTCAAAAGATTTAGCCATTTTATGGAAGATAAATATATTTTGTTGGAAATTTTATGAGAATATAAAAGCATGACTTGTAGCAAATTCATATTTATTCTTCAAAATATACTTAGTTTAGTTTGCTATGTTATTTTTATGAAGTAAAATTTGTTTAAATTTAACATTTCTACTCTATTAAAAAAATATTGATTACGAACTTAAAAGGCTTCAATACAGGAAATACACACTGAAAGCTCATTTTTATTCATCGCCCTCAAATCGAGCTTATTTCAGTGTTACGAGGACCTCGAATATAAAATAATAATCTTCAGTATAATGCCACGGATATTGAGATGTCACGAACGGAGGATTTGTAACTAAAATCTGCTAGAGAAGTCATCATATAGTAAACTTACTTAAAGCTCGACGCCATAATATTTTCATAAATCTACAAGGCTGTATATTAAATTCAGACATTCGCTACCAGATTGCTCTAAAAATTTATTGCACATCCAAGACCGTCCGTAATTTAAAAACACAACTTGAATAGGATAGCAATATTCGGGAGCTTTTCTAGAGAGATTAATTTAAATATTTACATGATCGGGACGTAAATTAATATCCTTGATAATGAGTTTTAGCTGGTCGATTTAATACATATTATATATAATTTACGAGCCATATATAGTATTATTAGTTGCTCGATATAAGCCTCTATTTGCATTTGTATGAATGCCACTCGAACAAATAGATTTTAGGGCTTTATAGACAAAGTAATTTGGTCATAATTATGTTTGCAACCATTATTTGGCGTTGTTTTATTTAATCTATACTGTAATTATATGAAATTAATTGGATAAAATCTCCCCCAAATATTTCTATAGTTATATGAATGAAATTATATTTTTATAGTGTACCTAATGGTTTGACATATTTTGCATAAAATGCATCAAATATGCTATAAACTGCAAATTACATTACTAAATGATGCATTTATGTCCACGTGGGAGTTGTTGGTGATAAACTTGCACTACCCTAAGATGATATATTACTTAGGGTAGCAGATTTCTGTGATGTGATAAATTTTCGATACAAGCTTAAGCTATTTTTTTATCTCATTATGTTGTTATAGTACATGCTTCTTTCGTTTGATAAAAACTTATGCTTTCGATAATATTTGTTTCGTTGTAAAATCATGCAAACTTGTTGTTAAAGTTCAGAATAAAGTACAATATGCCAATGTATGAATATATACACTTTTTGCGTACAAATCGCAACCATTTTACATTATCCGGAATCCAACCATAAAATTTGCCTTTCTTCTGTAGTCTCCGATAAATTTTCATAAGAAACCGCTTTCACGTCTTAATTTTAAGACATCGGCTCTCGTTGCTTGTTATCTCCGAGCTGTAATGTGTTGCATCGAACAAATTACAAAATTTTAATAAGGTTATATTTCGCGAGGCAGTACACGCTAACCACTCCATAACTAAGCCGTTTTCGACCTAAATAGGAATTAGATTACCCATTAAAAGCATCTTGTTATTTCCCAAAGGGCCCCGGGCTGAATCATTTCTGGCCTTGGCTATGATATTCAATTATGTAAATTTCCCCGTGCGTAAAAATTTAACGACTGGCTAATTTTGCGCGGACCTTTGGAATCTTGAATATTCATAAATCGTATTTTTTACATATGCGCATTCTGCTATCGTATAATGGTTAAATCATTATAATAGAGTATAGAATGAACTAAAATGGCATAATAGTTTTCATGGAAGAATGACGAATCATTACAAGTCTTCCGGGCAGAATTTGTATAAGCGCACAACTGGCAAGCACTCGACAACGCTCCAGTAAGATTTACTTTACATTTAGCAACTCCATCTAATTATTCATTAAAAGTTATACTGAACTGCGTTTATTATAATAATTTCAAAATATAGATTCCAATTTAAAGTTAGCATTAGGATTGGTTTAACCTATACGTTCATATATCTTATAATGTACAAGTTTCAAACCTCTTCCAAGCATATTACACTTTCCCAGAAGGAATATGATGTTGTTTTATGTATCACTGAGAATCCTTGTTACTTATATGATCTTGTTTTGACGTAATGATAATAGCACAAAATTAATAATAGCCCGAATAAGCAAATTAGTCTCTATTTCAATACAAAATGGAAAATAAAAATTATCCTGGATTGTCAATAAATCGAATTGCGAATGGTTATATCATCATAACTCAGGATCGAAAGAGTCCACTGAAACTGACTCACATGCATTCATAGTACCATATAAGTGACACATAACAAAATTTTCAAATAGTTTAAACAAATCAAAGATTATTTTGTTTATAACAAAAAGCCTTACTGTTACTGAAAACAACAGATTTCTGTCAATATGCATTGTTTATTAAATATGTATATTTGGTTCGTCTGAGCACATTTTCATTTTTTTCGTTGATACAAGAGCCATATCTTGATATTCATTAAGGTTACCATTGTCATACTTAAAACTATACAAAGCTATATTCCATATATGGTTTTCATACAATTGCTTGTTAAAGAGTTGTGATGTTTTAGAAAATTCAAGTTTATTGTTCAGATTATTTTAGTCCTTAGCGGGATTTATTAAGTCAACAATTATATTTCAAACATCTTTTAAAATAGAGGAAGGCTGTAGTTCACACACGTGCGTATATTTCATTATAAATCAATTTGAATAAATTCAAACACTCAACCAAACAACTAATAAGCTAGATGCGTTACCGACAGACACTGTTGATTACAGAATGCGTCATCAAGATTCAATTCGTAGTACAAGGGTATTTCATTAGAACTCAATAGTAACTATTAAAATGGTAATTATCATCGCATTCTAATTGGGTAATATGATTATATAAAAATACAAAATTTATTTAGCCGAAAACAACCTTTGAAAATATCATCCCCTAATGCTGAACAACATGTAAGCCATAAAAAACAAATTAATTCGCGAGCTAATGATATGTTGTATAGTTTCATTTGTAAAACATTTCTTCTTGGTATTTTTCTTTCTGGTCAGCAAATTGCAATATTAATTTCATGTAATTCAGCATTCTTCACAATGCTCGCGTGTCAGCTTAAAACTTTATCGTGCGAACGTATTCGAAAATTTACTTTGTAAGCTCATGAACCGCCAAGCGGGTGGTTATGGCACATAATGACAAATAAGCTGAATGGCATATAAAACCGGAACTTTTTCTGACCTATAAACATCCTTGCATTCTGCTTTACGAGCGGCAGGAAACGGTCCTTAAATGTCCTCCGAAGCCTCAGTTTGCGCTCGTCATCCATCTACTTTTATGTGTTCATCCGCGATGCATTCAAATTAGACTCGAGAATGGAATTGAATACTTCTGTAAGGGATGAACGCCAGCTAAATATTTGCCTATTTTGTTATGTGATGTGAAAAACGACCCCTTTGAATTGTTTTACTGTCGTAGTCGCAAATTTATATGCCTGACGGAGATAGCGCATGAAATGTACGCGGAGGAATTTTCTATGGAAAATATTTGAATTTAGCTACAAAAAGTGGCCTAAAATTAATTTATAATAACTTCTATTCTATACTATGAAAGTTACTTTTCACGCATTTATAAAATATTAAATAGATACATTGTGTTATAGTATAGTATAAATATAATGAATATTGCAATCCAATTTAATCATATATTTTAAGGTAAGATTTAAGAACCCTTCACAACCTAATGTCTATTTTAAAAATAATTTTCAGAATGGCCTCAAATATATTCTAGTTCTTTAAAAAAAAACCTCATTTTGAAATACAATGCCATCAGATGCCAAATATTTGCAGTTAACCCTTATTATACGAGGATTTTACATGCTATCATATAAAAAATGACGTTTCAAATCCGATGCATATAAAAAGCGTTTGAATGGTATAAGGGTTGAAATCAATGCTTTATTTGAAAAAAATCACAGATTATCCAATTCTTGTTTCCAATTTTGATCGATGCATAAATATTCTACCTGGTAAATATATCGCGAATTTAACATGTTCTCGTTCTAGCGATAACATAAAATGCAACGTCTGTAGTAATTTCTTTTTTTTTTTTTTTTGTAGATTGTGGGTATTTTCAGAGCCCTTACTATTTATAAATATGCGAAATTAATTCATTGACTTTATTGATACAAAGTGACGGTTCGCGCTCTCAACTGCACGTCCAATGATGCATGTGGCCTAGGATATTAAAGAAATGTCCGACTACAAATATTTTATGATTTTAATGACACATATTCAATCAGTTCTATTTTTGCCTTATCAATTTTTTCCTTGTGGATACTTTCATGGTTATAGCTTCATTACTTATGGCATATAATGCTACAAAGCTCCCTTGATACTACATTGAAGACCGGTCTGTCCATTAGACGAACTTTGGTAGTCACCCGAGGGCATAAACCAACAATGCATATTTTTAACGTTACAAAAATGTCTGCTTAGACACGTTACAAAAAAATGTCTTTATATTAAACCTAACATTTCTTCAAAAGTCTTTGACATCTTGCAAGCGCCTTTGAAGATTATACTTTGTGTAATTTTATGACGCAATTTATGACATTTTATGAAGTTCTCGAGCTTTTATTATGAGCTTGCACATTCATTATGATGTGATATTGAAAAAAATACTTTCACAGATATTGAGATTATGAATGTTGTATGATCGTAACATTCGGTTATTTATGATGATTAAATAACTTGTCAGAAATAATTGACTTAATTATTCGCGAAATAAAAGTATCTCCTATAAGATTCTTGGAAATCTGTCTGGAAGATTTCTTTCGTCATCCAGACGGTTACTTCGACCAATTTTACGTTATTCAAGGCGAATGAACACAAAATATTACAATTGTTTTAATTTATAATTTAAAATAGCCATACTAGAGTGGGAGTCTTAAATAATAAATGCCAACAGTTTTCTATGGCATAGTTATGAATTAATTTTTCCACAATGTTCTAAAAATATAAGTAGAAATCGATTGATCCCTGTTCTCCCTGATTATCTTTTTCTTCCCTTTTTGAACCTCTCCACAATCCGATTGAGAACGTACCCGCGTGTAGTAGACCATTCATCTCAAAATGCACTACACGCGTACAAAATGCTCCGGAGATTCTAAGTAACAAATCTTTTAGTAGTTAAATATATTTAATGCTCTAAAACTACTTGAACAAAATTAATTTTAATATTTACCTTTGACAGTTTGTAATATCGATTATTACTCTTTTCAAATCGAGCTTGATTAATCTTAATTGTTGTGCAAATCAGCAAAAACTTAAAATTAAATCGGATAGAAGATAGATGTAGTGCCATGTCCGTCCAGGTTTAATTTTCAACTAGACCACAGCACCAACGTTCAATTAAAGCATTTAATTTACACGACCTCCGCTTCCAGGTGTGTATGGATAATACAGATAACAAAAATTCACCCGACCCGAGCCGTCCTTGTTTGTAACCGAATTGAATTAATTATCTACCGCAACACAGATATTGAGTTACAGGCATCTATAGAAGCCTAGCAGCCTAATTACAGGTGTACAGATGTAGCACGACTCGCGTACGCATCGTGCCGTACAAACGCGTGCATACTAATTGTTACATAGACGGCCGCGACTCCCATTAGATATTTCGCCATAATTAATACCTGATTCAGAAGATCACATATTGTTGAAGCATTTCACAGCATCCCATAATTTTGAATTAATTAATTTGCGATTTAAACCGAGGGTTAACCGCAACCAGTTCAAGCTTACGCTATGAAACTATTAAAATCCGGTTGGCGATACAAATGCGAGCTGGAATTGTTACGTCATTGTTAACATGCTGATTATAAAGTTAAATTGAAATAAAATCTATTTTTAATATATATACAATAAATTACAGTAAAACCTCGATTATCCGGATTTTCGATTATCGAGCAAAAAAAAGCAAAATAAAATATTTTGAAGTAAATATTATTGTGATTTTAGAGCATAATTTGTATGAAAAATCAAGCTTTTCTTCATGTTTCGCAAGAAACTTTGAATCCTTTCGTTCCATACAATACTTTATCATATTTCTCAGGTGATCCTGCATTTTTACCTATGTAGTAAGAAATCCTTTCGCATCATATGTTTGAAAAAAAATATATTTAGTATATTTTTCATTTTCTTATGCTGCAGAAAATGTTTTTGCACCATATGTCTATAAAAACCAGATGATGGGTCTATGTTTCATGAAATGGATATCCTTGTAAAGGCATCTTGTATATTAGAAAAGTAGATGAAAGCCAGAAAACAGTCAACTTAGGTGAAAATATGCTACTGGGATTAACTGGCAAGTACAAAGCAAGTGGAAGGACGGTTATAGTTGACAACTATTTCACAACTTTCTATAATGTGGAAAAACTTCAGCAGACAGGATTTGCTTTTATTGAGACTATTTGCCGGAGTAAAAAATGTTGCCAAAACGTCATTGTCCAATATATTCATCCGAGTTCGGATTTACAGACAATGTTGCAGCTGTTTCATACGTTCCGAAAAACACCAAAAGATGTTATCTCATCAACTGCCCATTATGATGTCAGAGTTGTTGGAGAAGTCCAAAAGCCACGGGCACTGTTATTTTAAAACATGCACAAGGGAGGTGTTGATGTTATGGACCCGATACTTGGGGAGTATATATTTATAAAAAACGGCAGAAAATGTCCGGTGCACACCAGACTGGTTTTAAAGCTAGTAGAGCAAGCAAATGCTAATAAGCTAGGAGGATGTTATTTCTAGTACTGTTTTTGAGCTAAAAACTTAAAACGAAGCTAACTCAATTTATACAATGCTAGAGTTGCTGGTTTGTTGGTACTAGCTTGCTCCTTTAGTTTGAAAACTGTTCTTTTATGCATCGGCATGAAGATGGCAGCTCTTTTCTACTATATGCTAGATACTGCAGCATTGGCATTATTCATAGTTTATAAAAATTAGAACCAGAGAACTAATCATCCCACGCATGTACGCCAAAAATGTTTACAAATTCAAACAGGTGGAGACATCATATGTAAAAAAATATGAAGAAAATGAACATAGAAATGAATATGTTAGAAATCTCCGAGGAACCAGTTTGTCAAGAGCATAGTAAGACATTTTAAAAATGCCATAAAAGTGTACATGTATTATAAGTTTTGTATCGTTATAAAAACTTTCATTGACATAATGGTTAAATAAAAATAACATAACGATTATCCAAGCTTCAAAATAAAATATTAACTAGAAAGCACCCAAAAACAAATCAAATTCAAAATGTCAATTTTAAAGGATTGTTATTTCTTTCCGCTTTATTAAATGCCATTTGATAATCAGGGCTTGACAAAACCCATACACCATATATTTGTATGCGGGACGTACTGCAGATCCAATTAATATCAGTTGAACTATTCATATTTTTCAAAAATGACATTCAACCAATGAAATATTGAGCATGAGCGAGCACTTGCAAAATTAATTGGTCGATATTGAAATACATTCTTCATGAATAGGCATGAACGTTATTTCAAAAGAACAAAATTCCATTGAAAATTGCTTTAAGTCTGAATACATTTTTCACAGTCATTTTGCATCCATTATCATCTCTTAAATTCGGATTTGCAAAAGGGAGAATAGAAAAGATTTTTTCGATGTTAATTAAAAAATTATTTGCATTCAGCTTGGAAAACAATTTTGCAAGAATTTAAAATCACTCGATCACCAAATTAATTTTACATTATAACGTTGTCCTCCATTATAATTTTATTTAAATATATTTGATCAAACATTTTATGATTTTTAATGGACGAAAAGATAACTTCTTACATACAATGTTTAAACAACTATGTATAATTCCAAAGTGTCCTTCAGTATCTTATATCAGGTTGTTACTTGATCATTGAATGACAATTATACAATTGGTGGTATGGTCGTTATTTAATGTGCTTTATTGTTGAAATCCCAATTGGTTTTTATTCAAATAAATTCCAGAATTTGCAATTTCAAAAGTTAAATGATGGATAGAAATTTAACAATACTTTACATTGTTGCTAATGGATTGTTCAAGACAAACTTCTTAATAAAGTATCACACATTAACAAACATTCCCTGGATTTCACAATTTATATTGGTGGCTGTTATTATTATCCCGACAAAATTATGATGTTATAAATTATTGAAATTTCCAGTAAGAAAACCTATTAATAAAAGCTTAAATGTTATTATTATGCTCGAGTGGGTGTTAGAATCCACGATACTCACCCATAAAACCCCAGGGAAGGAGGCAGCCCTATGCCCATAGGCAACGGTTAAACCCCTGGGGTAATGATTTGGAGTAGAGGTGCGCGAAAGCAGCCTCGTCGGTTTGCTCATCAAACGCTGCTAACTATGAATTGGGTACGCAGGTCATCCTGCGCTACGTACCTGTAAAGGGGTGTGTGGAACTGCTAATTACAGAAGTTGGTGGAGTCTATGTCAAAGGGATCACTACTATCCTCAACAGCCTAGTGTATACAGAGAAGAACGGCTTTAGACTACTCGAACGGCTACTCGTCTCTGTGGCTAGGTACTACAAATGACCGAACCAATACGAGTACCATAAGGAAAGGGTAGCCCCTGCAGTCCGTCATCTACTACAGCCCTCTTTCCAGACTCGTTGTGGCAGTGAACCCGCAGTAGTATTCGCTTGAACTTAAAATAACCTTTGTCATTCCTCCTCCAATACACCTTCGGGTGCATGTTGTCTGAAGCTGGTGTTTCTTGAGGTAACCTCGCCTCCTCTCCTCTCTCCGTCATAAAAAGACAAATCGTAATGGTAATATCGAGACTATTGATTCATTTTTTGATGTAGCTTCGATGAATAGACGACATGATCTCGATGATTGCAAATTTGTTGATTGTTTCGTTCCCATCCACTCATCGACAATGGACCTAAAGAAGACTATCGAAACACTTTTTCTATTAGCCAATAATCTATATAAATCTTGAGCTACATTGATGTATTATTTTATATTTATATTGTAGAACATTACAAAGTTTCCTCGAGGATCCTTTTAATTAATCGTATGTTATATCATTAAAATCGAGCTTTTGATTCGACCTTTTTTATTTCGTTTCAGACGACGTGACCTCCATTTACTTTTATTAATATTGGAAAATGTAGCTCGAGTTTTTTATAACATTTTGCTTAAAGCCTTACATAATTTAATAATATTTGATCTTAATGGTTAAACTTGTGGTCTTCTTATCCGCTTTGCTTGTATTCATTCAGTCCAATGTAAGGCGTAACTCGATTTGTTTTTTACGAGCGATATTTTTCGAGAAGGCTTTATAAAAGGGGCACGAAGTGAATATCCTGTAATGAGTACACCCGCGGATTAAAGTTCTATTTAATTTAACTTCCAAGGTCAAATTTGAGGGTTTTATTAAAATTGGAGATTTTGCCACGGCGCCCTCACATTTTGCAGGAGTAACTTTGACTTTCCGGCGGAAATGGGAGTGCCACCTGAAGCATCAGTTATTTGATTTGAAACTGGAGCAAAAATGAATTTGACAGTTTTGCTCGTAATGAGACATCTTCCAGTGTGGGCCTAGGGGTGAAGCTGGAGCACGCAGGTAAGGCAGAATTTAATTAGACGAATTTTGGCAGACAAAAACCAATTTCCATCAATTTGTCTGAGCCGACGTCATTAATCACCTGATATAAAAAGCCTACGAAGAATTAATTAGCTATCAAAATTGGGCGGATGTCTCGAGTTAACTTCTTTAAACAAACTCCTAATGTAAACTGATTAATTTCGCAATTTAATTAAGTCTTAGCTCTGCTCCATAGTCTGCGAAGATATTTGTCTAACTAACTCCAAAGTCGCGGGTTTTATCCTCTAAATGAGCTTACATTTTAAAAGATATCGGTTTACCAAATCGGGTAAAACTTTTACGTTTCAACATCGACTACTACGTAGCTCCAATACAAATATCGCTTATCAAAATGTATACCGTACAGAAAATGTTCGCCAAATTTTATCATCCCCCAAATAAATTACAACTCGTATGATAATTAAAATCAAATATATAAATAAATATCCGGTATTATTTCATAATTTATTTCTGTTTCTCGTTTGGACTTCTTATTATTTTAAAGCAGACGGGCGAATAATTTGTTTACCCAAAATGCTGACGTCTACCCTTCCAGCTTAATAGCACTAATTATTTTACCTGCTGTTTTCTTAAAGGAGGAATTAAATTGTAACGATACTTGACTTTCGATTTTTAACAAATAAATTTATATATACCGTAAACATGACCGACTCTCCTCATTATATTTTTCTTTGAAATTTTTTAAGAATCCATTTTTAGCCAAATACAATATAAGTTTTGGGTCGCTCGTTGTGGATAGAAAGCAGAATTTTTCTCCTTTTTCATTTTCAAGCCGGATACGAGCTCGGAGACTTCCATGATACATGAGATCCATGTAACTCACAATATAAAATTTTACATAATAATGTTTATTTATGTTTGATTGATAATACAACCAAGTTTCGACATAGTGGATTAAATTTTGAATTATGATAGTGAATATTAAAAATGAAATGCTAATAATATATCAATGGTCTCGTATAACACGATAGAACATAGAATTTGCTTTAGTTAAAATTATATGTTTATTGAAACAATGATGATCAAAAGCATTGCATAAAGTTTTCATCATCATTACAGCTGATCATTATTAAATTAGGGAGTTCATTTCGGCCAAATATCCTCATTTATGAGTATTTTGTAAAAACATGTTATCGATTATTTGCTATTGGCTTAGATAACTTAAGAAGTCATCTCACTTTGACTACCCAAAAGATAGTCAGTATCGCTATTATATAACACTAAATTAATATTTTTTGTTTAAAAGTAACAAAATCGGTGACTTGGTTTTTCGTTTCTAAAATTTTCATCATTCATACGATGGTTTTGAAAAAATCCAATATAAATCATTCTCAATATATACATTTTGCTAGTAAATAACGTGATTTTATGCATTATAGTATCGGGCGTTCCCACGGCGCGTGAGCATCATCCAACTCAACAATCACAATATAATCTAATTGGCACTATATTCATAATCTATTTTAAAAGCAAAAATGAATTTAATCAATTAAATGATTGTTGGATATTTATTAGAGCAATTTAAATACAAATTGAAGTTGTTTTGATGGAAAACTTGTTGATTAATCCACGACACAACGAAAAAAATTACCCTATAATAACATTGATAGATGTTTTGATGGAAGATTTATTGGTTCTTTGGAGCCGATACATAACAATAGTTAAATCTTAATTACATAAAGAAGAATTTTTATGCATTTTAAGAAATCATCAAATGTTAATATCTAACGTTTTTATGAATCTTCATACATTACAGATCTAATTTGTGGCGAGTAAATTGATAAATAGATGCTTGCTCTAAGATGTTGCCCGGTCCAATTTACTACTCCTTATCCATATTTTTCTTTTTTTAAAGTCTTATTAAAATCGCGTTAATAAGTTATTTTTCTCATTTTATCGGTGTTTTTACGAGATAAATCGTTCCTAAAATGAAATTTATTCCCAATTAAATGACAAAATTGGTCATTAATTTAAAAGCGTTAAGGCTGCGACTTGAACTCCAAGTTGTTAATTGGACTTGAACCGCAGTGCTTAATAAGACCATTCGTTCCACCCTTAAATATTAAACTTAAATCCTTTGATAGACCGGATGCATATGAAATTCGTACCAGCACCGGCGAGATATATGTTTTCGTATTATGTATCCTGTTTGCATTTGCATAAAGCAGATAATGCATTTATCCAGCTTGATGGTTATCTGCAAGGCTCGAAGTCGAGCTGGTAACCGAAGTTCTCCAGCACGTGATTACATTTAACACTTCGCCGGTGATATTAGGTTACCCTAATAGAGACGATTAGTCGATTTAATTAGGCAGCACGTTTGCACGTCAGTGGCTTAATCCATCCACTCCCGCGGCGATGACGAAAGATGAAAGCCTTTTTATACTAATGACTAATGCACACAATGGGCTCAGCGCGAAAGCCTCTCGGGGAGGGAAGATTACGAAATTCATTAAAACGAAACGCGATAAAACTTTCTTGGACCCGTGGAAAGCGTAACCGCTTAAGTGATATTACTTCTTAATAACACCAGACGAATGAAAAACCATTTTTTTTTTCTTCGAGGTATTACAAAAGCATTACTCCTTGGGGGACAGTGCCAAAATCAGCTTAATTTTTTTCAGTGGCATAAAAAGCGGGTGCATGGTAATCGGGTCCATTTTACATTTAGTTAATTAAAGCAGATTTGCTCTGTCTTTCGAAAGCGAATTTAATTTATTAAAATCCAATTTATGGTCTGCAAGCTTTGCTTATAGACCAGCGCTGTACAAAATCTATGGATTACATCTAAATATTTTAATTTATAATCAATATAACAGTTGCATATTTTACAATCAGAATATAATCAATATTCATAATGAACTTCTGACAAGGGCTAAAGCATCGTAGGGTTGATTTATAACGTATCCTTAAAATGTCGTTTGTATGCTACCATTCAAAATCAAAATTAAAACAGAATTCAAGCTTTTTTTATTAGCACCATAAAACCATCTATACACGTTCCCCAAACTTCCTACCTCTGTTCTTTGCTGTGTATTCCCTTAATGTTATCAAACTGTACTTCTCTCAAAATTTCTATTGCTCATGTGGGATTCCACCCCCAACTCTTGTATGCATAATACATCTCCTATGAAACAACTCCCCAAACTCAACTTAACAAAATTTCTTCCTATTGTCTGTAATCATCTTTGATCAATCAATGTGCTAAGCTCAATCATCTCACATTCTTCCCATATAATTCCATTGCAGTAACTTATTTCTGCTTTGATCTCTTCCTTAAAGGCGTCACTTATTATCCGTTAGTTCCTTTTCGAAAGCGCCATGTTAATGCCTAATGAATTTTAGGCATTGGGAGTTAAATGATACGACTATATATTTTAATCAAAATAATTCAAATCATTTTCATTAAAGTTAAGTACATTTTTTACATATTATTGTCTATAATTTACCATATAAAAGATCTAGATATTCCATATGTTTCAAGCGTTCCTACAAAAATACAAATGACATGAGTGAAATTAACGTTACACTTATGAGTCTGTAGCATCTGGGAAATAACAGCCCTGCATGAAGCTGCTTTTAATCTATTAATCCAGTGATCTCCTCTTATCATTCTACGGATATGTATACGCGTTTGGAATGTAGGTACACAGGAAAGAATAATATATAATGGACCTAATAGCCTTAGCCGTGGGAATATACGTTCTTCCCGTGGGCTCGTTTGAAATCTCATAACGAATCCCTCTCTAAGTTAAATAAAGATACTAGTTAAAACGAGCGTCTTTTTATCAACACCCGATTATATTTATTTTCCTACTCAACTTCCGTGGCTCGATAGCAAACAAACCCACGTGCATCCTAAAGAATACGTACAAAGTGGGGAGCGACTAAATTGCGCAATAAATATACATATAATTATTTATATTTAATAAGCCATCAATAAGGCTATTTATTGTAGTTCTAAAGACATAATGTCTCAGAATGGAATGCATTTTTAAACAAGATTTACAGTATTTGTGATTCGTAGCACTTCTTGACTGTCAAAGTTATATTAATTTTGGTTTTATCGAATATTAGTTTGATTATACAACCCACCATCATCAATCAAATTTTGTTCGAAGCTCACCATTTGTGGGAGGTAAAATTTTTTTTTTCAAAAAAAATAACCTTGTGAATGTAGTATTTTTTTGCAATGTAGAAGTTAGCTATTGAAAGACACACAGCTAGAAATATTGGAATGGTTCAGAAGAGAGCGCACTTCTTTTACCGCCCTTATGCTATTCCATAACTCTGGGGTTGCCGTACGTGACGTCCGTACGCCGTTGAAGGCTTAAGAGATGCTGAACAATGAGCGTCTACCTCTTCAATCTTGCACTATGAGACGTCTTTTGTGATCACGAGGTCAAGTCCTTTCCCAAACAACCCTCGTCCTTGCTCTAGGTGTTGGATATTCTAAGAGCTGCGGTTAATAGTGCAATTTGAAAGACATACGATGAGTCTTTTGTAAATTTCAGTGTCATTGACACCCAGTGCGCGACAAGATTAACACCCATTATACGGTCGCCGACGTTAAGATAACAACCAAGTTGCTTAAGATACACGGTGTAATACCATCAGCACGTACAAAATAACGATCGCATACTATTATGAATGTGCCCAAAATAATTTTTTCCGTCTGCATTGTGTAACATGCTAAACCAAATTAACACTCACCCACATTCCAGGCATACAGAAATAGAACCCAACCCCATATTTTAGCACAAGAGGTTCAAAGAAATCAGTTGAAAGATCTGTGATTTCCCCAAATTAATTTTCCCCACTGTGTAATCTTAATATATTGTATTCAGACCCCTATTTTAAATATTTGATAAGCTAACCGAGTTTATGAAGTTAGGCATAATTCCAAAATCTATTAAAGATATCATTGCATACACAACAAATTTAATCACAACAATATGAGATTTAATTATTTTTTAGAAGATAATACTACTTTTACTCTAAATGCTAAATTATTATAAAATTAATTAGCATGAATTGGCAACTATAATATAATTTATATTAGGTAGACATAAGTCATATATATATATATATATATTTATAACAAAATTAATTGACACGAATTAAAAACTGGATTTAGTGTTAATAGAACAATACAGTTACGAAGCTTCCATATCTTGCGATATGAATAATTATATTCTTGATCTTATGTTGCTGGCGGAATTCTTAGTAATAAGTGAACGAAGTTTTATCGCAATCCAATGAACAGTATGGCAACGCATTTCGAACGAACAAAACCCAATTAATTTTTATATATTAGAAGAATATGCATGTATGAAATAGAATAACATGAAATCGTAAGTGATATATAACTATATTCTTAAGAAAAGTTTTTTTCTGACCGCGTAAAAGCGAAACCACGTAAAATGTTGACCAAAATGTATGTGGCTCGTTTTTACATATTTTTTACAGTACATGCTTTCATGGCAGGCTCTTAATACGAATACTATTATTTGCATGGTATAATGAATTATTAATATACATTGATAATGCCTTTTACGTTAAGCTCAAGGGTGCAAAAAAGTATTTGGACGTTTGTCGTATATTTTAATTTAGACGGTTTATTTTTATGCGGTAGATACTTTAACCTCCATGATGAATATATTTTAATATAAAAGTTATGAATGAGGCGGAGCTTTATATCACCACGTCAAAGAAAAGAAAAAAGTAATCATGAAAATATGAGAGAAAATTGCATTAAAATGCAGTGCTGGAGGTTTTAATACCGGTGCTTATTCTTTAAAGGCTTCAGGGCGAATTTTAAAAACTGACACGCGGATATTCATACTCATCCGGCCTAATCTCTTCGTTCTTTGAACACTCCAACATGACAATGATTATCATAAAATTTGTAACCGGTTTACGTGTATTCGCCGCGCGTTGCGTTTCTTCCTGCTCTCGTCTCGGATGAGTTGTTTGTTCATAAATTTTGACGCTGCTTTCGTGATCTTTGTATACAATATAATATCAAGTGATGAATGCTGATACGTTCTAGCGGTATGGAAAGCCTGAAATTGCTTTTATCCATCTTGTCTGTCGCGTCGGTTGACAAAAAGGGAAAGAACCGACCCCCGAAGAGCAGGGGAAGAGAATGTAATACACTTTTGCAATAACCCCAATATCACTTACCCTCTGCCGCTTCGTATATAGTTTCAAAGGCCGTTTTCAACTGGCAAGTAAAAATTGAAAGGATAAAAGTGTTTAATAGTGGAAATGGAATGCACTTTATTAAGCTTCGTTCAAAGTCTGGAGAGCATGGATTTTATCGCTTCCATTTATACTAAAAACTATTTTTCATCATGTGAAGTTAGCACCTGAATCTATTTTCTAATTAAACTTCATCTTGCCTCTACAATTTTTATTCAGCTGTTTTACTCAACAATAAGCTATACTTTTGAACTCTTTAAAGTTTCATGTTTCCGCATGGATAAAAATGTTCAGCTTATTTCATCATGCCTATATTTAATTATCGAAAAATTATATATGATCCAATTTGTGTAAATAAAAAAATCTGCTTATTAACCAAAAGGACTCTCAGGACATTAGGATTAATATATCGGTAAACTGATGAGTCTCAATTGGATTTTTTTATTATTGCAAATATGTTGATGTTCATAAATATTATGGAATATTATCTACACGTTATTTTATTAACTTTTTGCACTCGACATCTTTTTTCACATGGCGAACCAGCAACTCGAGACGTTTCGCAGGCATTTTTGGTGATTTTCTTACAACTAACTTCACATACAAAAGTATGTATAAAACTTTTATACTCTAAACATTTTATATATCTTTAGGCCTTTTTGAATATAATTTCTTAAATATTAGCGTTTCTAATTTTGCTGTATATGATCGTTCATAAAAAAATTGCCAAGATGCATGCCCGGCTTGTAGGGGCAAGTGTTATAATAATATATAGTTTGATGTCTTTTTTGGCTTTGTTCCTTTGAGAACACACTTTGCAATATTTCCTAACTCCTGTTACAATATTATGCAGCTTTCCATTCAAGTATAATAAATATCTTCGGAATCGGAGGTTGAAGTCGAACATACAGTCCGGTTTGTGGTTACGGACTAATTTCAGATAAGAAAATCTCATAGAAGCTCTAAATTTTTTACAAGCTGTGGCAAGCTGAATTGGTAACATTTGACCTGGCTAATAATATTCCATCTAGTTGTGAACAAGTATTTTATCGCGAGGATAAGTATAATATGCATGCGGAAAAATATTCCGAACAATTTACTATAAATCGGATCCTGAAACTTTTATGCGATAATTTAATTGATTGAAAACATTTACGCGATGATTGAACACTCCGCGCAAAAAAATCCCAAAATTTAAATCAGATGAAAAAGAGATGGTGTCAACAAATATCAATTGGGATTTTATTGAATTTGTAATGCAATTATAACCTACTATCAATTTTATACTTATTAAATCTAAAAATTATATAAAATAGAATATTAGCTACCAATTTTATACTTATAGCAAAAATTTTCAAATCGTTGGAGTCAATAGCTTTTTCTTACATAATTTTATAGAGTTTGATATCAAAAGTTCAAATGTCAGGAACTATAATCTATTGTAGAAAGGTGAACCAAATTTAAGATGAATAATATATTGAAGTCCCGGTACAAATTTTGCAATTGTTATTTTGTTTGAAAAATTAGCTAAATTTTTTTTATGAAGGAAAAATAATGTTCTGAAATATAATATTTTTAATTATCTTGCACATGTTTGCTCATGGATATATTCCAATTCTGATCTATTCTCGTCAAAGACTTGGTCTGCTCTTCGTAAGCCCATGTAATTGGTTTTACCCACTCTAAAATAACCAATATCCTGACTATATATCTAATCCAGTGTGCTTCAACCACATGGTCTGAAAACCACAAAACGATGCCAAATTAAAATATGAAATACGCTAAAGAAAAATAATGTTCTGTGAAAATCTTGGAAAAAAGTTTAATATTTATGGTATCGTATGTAATTTGATTTTTACTTGCTGAATATTTCTTAGTAAGCAGCTTTAAAACTTTAATTCTTCCCACGTCAAAGAACTCCCTGCTAATATATAAAACTTCTTAAAATTTAATATAAGTTCGGAAACATAAATATGCGTGTTCGAGTGCGTGGCTCGTTCAAGCGAAAAAGTTTGTTTGCTCTCATGTTTTGCCATGAAAAAAAATTTAGCATGTTTTTCGACTGTGAAAATTACATATCTTAAACTGCAGATATATTCAAAAAACGTATAAATATGTTCAATTATGTAATGCTTTGTGCTTTCTGCGAATTCAGATAGCAAAGGCTTTGAAGGCAGGTTTTTGGGACCAAAAATACATCTGTTCTCTATAATATTTCAACGTTTTTCTCTTCCATTCCATACAGTTTGACAATATAAGAGATACCCAGCGAACAAAATTCTTCCCTTAAACATATGGAAGGTGGAATACATACATGTTAAACAATGTTTCGCCAGAGAAGCCCCGATTCATTTAATATTTATTTTTACATTTGCCGGCGGTGTAATCCGTCAAAACTTATTCATAGACCCGACTAAAAATCATTGAGAGTAACATTTACAACGAACGATATCAAAAAAGATAATTGGACGACATAAGTTCATATTAAAAATGGATATGCTTTTATTTTTATACATGAAACTAAAACACAAATGCTATAAATTCCATTTCCGAGAAATGATTCCAATTAGTTCCAAATAATGCCATAATAAAACAATTTCCCATAGCAAAATTTCCTGCAAGAAACATATAATAGCATTATTGCGCCACTGTAAAAGCATAAATGAAAACGCGGAGAATCTTTCTGGTGTACAGTATTGTACGAAATATTGCATTATACACACAAAGTTTTCAGCTAAAAATCGAAAAATATAATTTTGTTATACATAGATTTTTATTATAAGGTATGGAAATATAATTAATTGAAACAACAATTAATATAACCGCGATTAAATGCATGCAATATGAGAAAAAGTTGGCAAGATTTTTCATCAAAAGACTATTTATCTTCCATTGATATAATTGTATCTTTTACGAATTGTAATGAATATTGCAATTTCAAATGACTTTTCATAGATATGAGCTTACAACTTTTTATTGGTGTGATGCATAAGTTCTTACTTTTTGATTTATATGGCATTGTATATCAATTTTTCCATGTTTTTTCTTTATGTGAATAATAAGGATGATACTTACTGACCAGGAACAAAACTTAAAATTGATAAAAATAACTGTAAGAACAATATTTATTGCTTAAAGTCCTTTTACGTGTTGATGGGATTTAAAAGAAGTGAAACAACAATATGACCAGTTAATCGAATTTAACGAGAAACTTCAAGTAATCAAGTTATATTCTGGATATAGTGGATGAAAGATTATATTTTTGTATGACAACACTTAACCAAATATAGTTTTGACCACCGAAATAGGCAATCACATTTTTAAATCCCTTGCGCTCAACATTTAATTCAATCAATAATAATTTCATATTAATGCCTATATCATTTGCTAGATTTGTTGGGGTGGCGATCATTTATTAAGTGAATGAGGTAGGAAAGTGCATTCGCCTTAGAGGTGTCAACCCACCCTTTTCGAAATAACGTTTTTGTTGTAATAATCGCTTCAGGGCGCGCATTTCAAATAAGGTAGTTCCCCTGCCGCACTCTGTATCATGAATATTCAAATAACTGTTGAATCTGTATATAATATTAAATGATGATTTTTTTGTATAAATTATATTTAATGTAAGTGCCCTAACTTTTAGGGTGAACTGTACAATGAAACCGTGCGAACGAGCTTCTGCTACAGCTGAAATATTAGTGTTGCAACATTCTTCAGACAAACCGTCTGAACATTCCTCAACATAACTGCTGTTGCCATCCTCGGTTCTGTGGTCACGAAATAAGGAAATGCGGACCTCTTGCGATATTCAAAGTGTTGAATAAAACTTACAAGATAAAAGGCTTCTCACCAAATTCTTCGAATATTTAATCAGACCCCTGCAAGAATTTAAATTTAAAATAGCCCAAATTTAAATTAGCTTCCATTTAATATACCATTCGTTTGAGAAGAAGGTAAATAACGAAACATGTGTCGTTTACCACCCTCTACGATGTCAGCAAACGCAAGATGAAAAACATTGTAGCTCTCCGATAAAGAATGCCGGTGGAAGTGGCAAACAGGGCGGAATTTAATTTCGCAAAACAAAATTCTAAAGAAAACCTGAAGATTTTCTTCAAAATTGAGTCATAAATCTCGCGATCGTCTTGTTAATGGCCTGTGGAACTGTTGCAGACAATATTCTAACGTATTTAGGACGGCCTTGTTGCTTGGAAATCTATTTTCCATTACTTTTGTCTAAAACGAAATCGTGAGACAATATAACAAAGCTCGTTTTATCTGCGGATAAACTCGTATTTTAAGAAGAACTCTTCCGATTGTAAAAATACAAATTAAACGACCTCTCCTGGCTGAATTTGATCCATGAAGAAGCTTAAATGGACATATATTTACCCCATAAAATTAATTTAAACTTACTTTTATCAAAAAAAAAATACAATAAAAATATTTCGCCCTAAGCAAATTTTAACTGGCACATATTTATATTATAATTATTGTATATCATATTTTATGGCAATTTATCATATAGTTTTATAAATTAAATGCTAATATATTAACTAATCATTCATCGAAATTTAAAAAAAATGTTAAGATGAATCGGTTTTTTATTTTGTCAAGTCGTAGATCGATCATGATTATATATTAAATGCATCCTTATTAAAAATTAAATATGTATAACAAGAAGTAAAATTCCATATTTCGTCCTCTTTTCAAATGCTTCCATTGAAACATTTGTCCATCCAGAAGATTCTTCTTGAGAATGTGCCATATTTGGAATCAAATGCAGGCATTCTCCATATGGATTTTTTTTTGTTTTCTACAAAAGATTAAGTTAGAATATGATTATGTAAATAATTATTTTATTTATTAGAAATTTTATGAGTAAATTGCGAATTTATCATTATTTTCAATTAACCCTGCCCAAATTTGTTAATCAGTCTCCAATCTCTCAAATTTGTCAGTACAGTGCTTTTTTCCATAATGTGGATATAAAAGCGAACTTTATAATAAGAGTATATTTATATGTCACTATCCTATAAAGTTAGAATTTCGTGGTTGTGATTGGGAATATTTTAATTGAGATTTATATCAATTTGTATACGTTTGTTTTGGCTAAATGTAATATATATCTTATTTAAATTCTGAAGTAGCTTTGATATACGATTTGATAAAATATCTTGCGTTCAATACTGTCTGTATAACGAGATGGGATCGTTGGAAGTTTCTCGTTTTTCTTTTTATTTAAAACACTTATATTCCACTCTCATAAGACAAAGTGAGTAAGGAAAACGTATAAAAGTACTTTCAGAAAGAAAATTGTTACTTTATATGGGATTTTGTTACATCCAGATAAGTGAAAAGACACTCGAAGGAGCCAGAAGAAGAAGAATGTATATTTACTTTTCTCATTCAGATAGTTAAGAGCACTTTAGGTACGAGAACACCTACGAAATTCCACGAAATTTAGTGATGTGCGACTTACATCACTAAAGATTACGGATTCAATTTAAATTTTACGAGTGACTTGGCGCGTCTCAAACGTCTATAAAGTGCAACCGGTTTTTCCTTAAGCTTGTATTATACCAGGTACGTATAGATGAGACTCTAAGCCGCTCTTCAAAATTCATCATTTGATATGTCGTTGAGATTTGGAGCATTCTACATTTTGTATAATACGATCACTGTGTTTAGTATATATAATATATTCGACGGAGGTAGATATTCGACTTCGTCTAAAGAAACGTCCAAAAGAACAAAGAAGACGATGATGGATTAAGACAGGTGGTCACATGTGGCCTCTCCTATGTTTGTATATAGCAATAGCATATTCAACTCCTCCTTTCTTAAATAGATAAGAAATATGTATACATTTACCATATTTTCGACGTATTTTCTTCCTTGTTGTGTCTCCAGCACTGCATATACGCACGGTAGTCAATTAAAGAAATTAAAGTACCGAATTTAAAGCTACATTTAAAAGCAACAAAAAATAAAGGCTCCGAATGCGTATATTTAGCTTCCCTTTGGATTGCTGGCGAAAACATTAAAAAAGCAGTAAAAGGCACTTTTTTCTCGTTCAATTGGCGGATCCCCTGGAAAAAGAAAATCCCCATGATGCTCAAAAAAGGTCCGTAACCTTAGGTGCAATATAAATATAAACATTCACAAAGAAAGGATTGCCTCTGTTTAAATAAAATTGTGTAATAAAAAGTCCAATTTACCATTATATTTTTACTTAATAAAAATGGGCGAATCTTATATTTTCCACTGCCATCATCTAATTTCAGGTTTGAGACCCAAAGACACGATCTCGATCAATCCTTTTGTCGCTATAAATAACTGTATCGCATTGAGTTGTTACATATTTAAATTTATCACCCTTTTATAGGCGAGCGTGACCATATGGTAACAAAAGACATTTATCCTTTTAAACACCTAAATATAGAAAAATAAAATTATTTATTATCTCTCCGAGCTTAACGTACAGTACGTAGATAAGATACAAGCATCATCTTTATCGCTTTGCATATAACACCCTAGAACTATTTGGAAGTTGCCTTATTATCCGAGTATCAAAAATAGAAAAAGAAAATATTTTTTTGAGAAAAATAAAAAAAAATCTGTACCCGGATAAAAACCAGACAATCTGTACCCGGATAATCGAGAGAACACTGTATTCCAAAATTTTAAAAAAGAACTATGAACTATGTACCTTGTGTGTTGATTGTGATTTCTATCTGATTTTAAAATAATCCAAGCTTTTACTAGAATTTATAGTTAATGCTTTTAATAAAGACAGGTGTGACCATATGGTCACACTGTGTTTCAGCATGAAGATTAAGTCCGTTAAAATAAACGTGCTTATAAATTGTCATTTTAAAATGAAAGCTATTGAATATTTGTAGAAATAGTACAATGTTTATAAGCAGATAGTTAAATTATTACTTATTGTTGCCTGATCCTTAGACCATAGATTTAATTTATACAAAGTGCTTTATCTAATATTAAACTTTAATGTTAATATAACTCTAAAAATATATCACTGAAATAGCTGTTAATTCTAAAAAATATCTGATAGAAAGGAATTGGAATTATGAATTGAAATGTGCTTTGTCGATATTTCGGCACAAGGGGATCGCCTTTATAATCCGTGTAGATATTTTTTTCCCGAACAGAACCGATGTTATTAACTCGTGATTAATTAAATTAAAGAAAAAGTTTTTCGTTCCTTCAATGCTGTATTGGGAAAAAAGACGAAAGAAGGAAAATAGAAGGACGGTAAAAGGCACTAAAAGACATTTATACGAGCGGAATGTCTATAGGAGCTATTTACAAAATCGACCAGAACGAAAAAATATGTAGGATGGGGCGATCTCGATGTATTTTGCAAATGGATTGGACAATGAAAATTAAAAATTGAAATCGAAGGGTGCTTCCGGAGATGCTCCCCATTCATAAAAAAATGAAAAATACACAATTTGGGATGAAATTTTTCACGCGAGGCGATGTTCTGACTCTGTGAAAAAATCATAATTAAAACTAAAATTGTATTCGGAATGATCCTTTTTAAGTATTCAAGCTGCGCAGGGGAATATTTTAAACAAAGCTGAAATTATTTTTCAAACAAGTTACGATGATTATCTCCCGAAAGTAATTTAAGATTTTATTCTCCAGCCTTCGGAAAGTATGCAAGATGAATACTTATGTCTTTCTTTTGTTAGATAGAAGGAGATGTGATCGAGACCGACAAATTGCTCCCTTGGGAGTTGTTTTGTTTTATATTTGTGGATACACTCTTATTTATAATCGTATATTTTATCAACTTCTTCCGGAAATTCTGTCTTGCTCAACAAAATTTTGAATACAAATAGTTTATAAAGCTTAGCGCTTAACATTTTTATTTAATTTGCAAAGAATATGTTTTGGATATATTAAGATTCTCAAAGAGAAGCCATCCTTGTAGTATGGATTAAGCACACAATTACTTTTTATATATGTACAATTTATCTAACAAATTACTCAATAACTTCATATAGTTTTTTCTCTTTTCAATTTAGTTGTTATTTTGTATGAAATTCGACTTACAATCAATTCAACTTGCGAACAAAAACCAGGAACGTATCTCGGTTGTAAGTCGAGGATAACCTGTATACATCAACGTTTGGTCAGAAGATGATCCTTAACGAATATGTTCATGAAAATTCGATATAATAGCTTTCTAAAACATCTAGTAATAGCAAAGCTTCGAAAAACGATTGAGTTTCATTTTTTATCGTAAAATGTAAGTATAGATTAATGATAATAGAAGATGAAAAAATCCATGAATTTCCACAAATAAAATATATTTATCAAACCCTTAACCAAAGTATTCTTACACATCACTTACGACACGACCATGTTAAGAAAAGAGATTAAAATTTTCCAATTATTTTTATTTGGAAAATGATTTATATTACGTTCATAACTCAGAAAAAGCATCAAATTTTTTTTAAAAAAGGTTATTAATATTCAGATCTTGCTTTTTATTGCTTATATTTTCCTAATATTATTGGATTAATGAACATTTCCTAGAGTATTTATGAAACTTTAAACATCCTCTTGTTTCTTTGATTTGATTTAACCTATCCCCTTAATTGATGAATTAAAATAAAATTTTGTAAAACGTAATTTCTTGACCTCAAATACTTTAAAAATAGTGGTTGTTAACATTTCTCTTGGGTAGGTTTCATAGGACAATCGAAAATTTACATCTTGGATAGATGTTAGAAAACGAATCTTAAAGAATATTTAAATTAAAAGCGAATATAATTATATATTTTCATTAATATAGGTCTTATGAATTCTTATCAGTTACCTATTATGCAAAACATTTCGTAACTGAGTTCGATTTTAATTTGCATATTAATAACATGTTTCCCAGAAATTGTCTTCGCTTATTGACCAATGGTATTATGATATACACATCCATAAACATAAATTCTATACGTATAAATCAAAGCAGCTGACATTCACAAATGTTATACTTGAGAAGAAAATTGGCAATCAATCAAGCACACTTGGTGAAGCAAATGGCATTCTAGGTTATTCCTCCTTTCGTGAAAATTCATAAGGCAAGAAACACTTGCAGAAATGGGGAGAAAAGCGTTTTAATAGAAACATATTTAATTAAATGCTGCATTCTTTGTATATTAAATATGCTTTGAAAGTGTATATTATTTAGGGCGTGACTATTGGGTGTTTTGGGCTAATTTTCGGTTAAGATGGTAAATAAATAAAGAGGGTACATTGCGTATAACGAACCCATTTCGTTCTTTGAGCACCGAAACTTTTCTTCGAAATTCTTCCAAGAAAAATGTTCTTGATATTAAATTCGTTCATTTGGAAATCCCAAGCTTCAAATATTTACGATCCTTGTGAAATTCCTATGGGATTTTTTTTTTAATTTCTGGTCACTCTTCGGTTTGGGGGATAAAAATTTGTTTTTTATATAATATTGTTTGAAAGTCCGCTATTTAATATCGTATAACGTGCAATTTGCCTGCATATTCTAACTCGTATTATTAACATATAAATCATTTTAAATGTTTTTTAATACGCTATTAAAATATATATATTGAACGGGGGTGATTAAATTCAAATTTACCCTTCGCTTTGGTCTGAATCAATGATTCATTTATGTTTCGTTAATGAGCAAAATTTTTCAAAAGAGACGAAGATTATTCGGTCGAATTTCCTTTCGTAATTAAAAGCAAACAAACTTCTTCCTCCGAACCTTTTGAATAAGCACAATTGACAAATATTTCATGTTTAAAAGCCGCCGAGGAACAACGCAAAGTTCGATTTTTCCAAGAATCGAAAATGTTGTATTAATGAAGTGAGGTAATTGAAATTTAAATTGCAACCCCGCACGGGGATGAATATTGCATGACATCGAAAATAAATTCAACTTATCTTTAATTAATTTTTTTTTTCGATTACTCACCCAATGAAATGAAATTTCAAACCGTTAAATATAATCCATTATAATTTGTTCGGGTATAGAATATATTTTCATTATGTTTTATTAACCCTTTTCATCAAAAAATATTAAGCGAAGGCGGAAAATCTTTGTTCATTGATTGCTCCATATACGGGTAATTGAATCAATCAATGAGATTATCTGCCATGAGATATGAGCTTTCTGTTCTCGTCGTTCGTATAAGGAATTGATTTTATGGAGTAGTAATTATGTGAGTAATATCCGATGTAATGACGTGGATAAACCACATTTTTTATTTATTAAAGGACATAAATCTCTTTAAAGCATTGTAAATATTGGTCATAGAGCTCATATTGTTTCCCGTTTACTTTGCAGCTTACACAACTTCATAACTTCTCCTTATCCCGCTTTTCCCTACCAATATGGGATAGAATCGTGAACTTATTTACCGTTGTGCAACGTTTGTATAAAAATGCATACAAATTCACATTTGAAAAACGCATTAATAATACTTTAAATCGCATATTTTTTTATAAAAGCAATGTTTTGTATAGCACAAATTTGTGACACGTATCCAAAAAATCCATTGACGATCAACTTAATAATTGATCTAATTGAATTCATCGCGATAAAAAAATAATTGAAGCTCAAAAAAGTATCAATGCAATATTACAAATGCAGCTTTGAACTGGTCCATCAATATTGATGAAGCTGTCAACATAGCTAACTTTCAGTTAATTAATAATGCATCAGTTACAACAGCTAGCAATCAATAAATTTTGATTGTTCGGTTATTAAAAGCTTGATTGATACACTGTATGTCATTTATTGCGTTATGGCTTGGAATAAAAATGGATATCGTTTACGAATTTAATTTTTTTCAACACTATCAGTATTTTAGCCGTGATAACTTCACACGTTGTATTAATATTGTTAAGTAGACAGTACCGTTTTTTTATTTATAAAAAAGTAATATTTATTTATCTTTACATTAAACTATAATTTTTACCCATTTCTACATACATTTTGAAATGAATCATGATTGTTATGCGATACTAAAACACATCACTCAATAAGTTCGTATGATTTGTCATAGAACGTCTTGAAACTAAAAAAAAATATTGTTGTGCAATTTGTTATAAGAGGTTTAAACATTTTCAGGCTAAATTTGGCATCATTTTGATTCAGAATTTAAAAAAAATCAAAAACCTTCCCAATATATAGGATGTTTTGCAAATAGACATTCAATCATTTTTGGAAATTAGGGGGATATTTTTTTACGTTTCACATATAAGCCATATGTCCGGGTTGTCGAAATATAATTTTTCTTCAATAATTTTAAAAAATACCCAAAATTTCACCTTTAAATAAAGTTGTTAAATTTAAGAGGTACCAGCTTGGGATCTTGGGTCAGGATTAAGAAAATACTTTTTATGCATAAGATGCTTTTGTTAAATTTATTTACAAAATGTGTTCAAATTAGTTAACTCTGCTTTATATGCACGCACTACACCTATTCCTTATTTAAATTTTAGTTATCTGAAGTAGCATGAAAAAAACCAGTAATGTCAGGTCTGGAGACCATGCGAGCCATAGAATAGGGGATTCTTAGTCTAGGGACAAAGAAATCCAGTGGTATTAGATAAGGTAAAACGTGGAAAAGGATCTCCAAAAAAAAATTGTCAGTACATGTGCAAAACATCCTGTAAAATGCATCCATTTTTTATTATATAATTCAATTAAACATTTTTTGCAATACTATGATTAAACATATAATACTACTTAATTGTAGAATTGTAAAATATGTCAATACCACTATTTACATTTGAGCATTATTATTTGAACGAATACTATAAAATATGACGTTTATCTTACTAGTGATCATATTAGTGTAATAAAAAGGAAACATAATTTGCCTAGTTTGTCGCCATCATATAATGGTTTATTAAAATATATTAAAAGGTTTAAGAAGATTTGGGACATAATTAACCAAAGTGATTATAAAATAGAAATGTATGATACCACGTCCTCAAAAATGATAAAAAATGTTACTGCAGACAAGACTTGAGTGTATCGAAATGACTATGAAGAGTTACTGAATCTTCCCATCATTTACTTGAAAGAAATTCCAAAAAAAAAGAGTTTCGTTTAGGAGGCCTGCTGGTAACAGTAAAAAATATTTGTCTTTTCACAGTCGTAGTATATGTAAATTACTGGTTTCAAGACCCTGTCGGATATACAGCACCAAGAAATGACTTACAATTATTAAAAAAACCTGGTATCCTGGAAAATATAAACCATGACCAAAGTCGCCATGAAAAAAATACTGGGCCATTTATGGTACTTGTTGGAAGAGTTGGTGCCTTTTGCATTTTTTGACGAACACATCACCGAAAAAAGCATAGGAGACTTTGTGACTAGCAATATCCTTATGACATTTCCAGATAATAGGTATTTCATCACAGTTTTTGAATAAAGACGTTGAAACTTGGAAGGATGAATCTGATTTTAAAGCTGCAAAGAAAATGGTCCATTCTATGCGAATAATAAATGCGATATTGCTCAGCGTGATGTTACCTTACTGAAAGAATATAATAGATTGATGACAATCGACGAAGAGTAAAAGCAATTTTCGCTTTTGTTAGTAAAAGGCTATGTAAAAAAATATCCTGATACAAAAAAATCAACGCTTATATCCTGAATATTTATGATTTTAGTATTATATTAAAAGGGTATCCTTATTTTTAGTCTAAAAATTAATAAATACAAGTTAGTGATTATAATGCCTTGGTAGCGACCCCTAAATATTGTTTCAAAAGATTGAAAAAACACTGAAATAGTTTTTTAGGGTGGAAAAACAAACAAGTTGACCGGTCGAATATTCGAAAAAAAATTGTTTAACTCTAATAAAGACCAACCTAATTTACATCTATCTGAATTATAGGATTACATTAAATATTATACATATCACTCAATATTATACAATCAGATTTGGAATAATTATTTTAAAATATCGTACGAACTTTAGGGCTTTCAATCTGAAGTTCAGATTTATGTTGAAAAATCGTTGGCACAAACACCTCAATATAAATTTATTTTAAAACATTAAAAAATTCCAAATTGAAATTGAATTACGTATTAAATCATCATTTTTGTCTATTTTACTCAATACAGACGTTAAAAAACATGTTTTAAAGTCTCTCTGCGATCCTTTCAAGGATATGGTTAGCCGAAGAATTCTTGAATTTAAATTTAAAGCTTTGTTCTTTAACCGTATTGAAATATGTTACGGAAAGGCTTTGAAGAAACACAGATAATAGATTTCAGCATTTACGAAAGCTCTGACCTTTGCCGACGTAAATCATGTGCAGGAAGGTTAAAATTTAAATAAGAAGCTTATTTGAATACCACCCTTAACCGCATGGCGATCAATACAACCTAGCCGGTGGGATAAACAGACGCCGAAGAATAAGCTGTTTTTAATAGGACTGTCAATAGTGCCTCGCAATCTTCTGCTTTCGCAACAATTGGAGAGATAAGTGTGCAAAAATAGAACATGTTTGCGTGCTCAAAGATTGAATTTTTTATTATATTTCATTTTATTACGTCGGGGGGCCGATTGAAAGTCTTCAACGATCAACGTTGTAGATATTTTCACCCTGGAATAAATTATGTGGGAGGAGTTTTGCTCTTATTTTTAGTTCTTTTTTTTCTTTATTAAACTTTTTATCATTCATCGTTTGTTTCATTTTTTTAGGATTTCGCAGAGCACGTCTGGCATTTTTTTCTTTTTTAGAGGCTCAGAATTCTTGCACGCAATTTTAAATTGTATTTTTTCCTATCCCTAGTACCGTCTTCAAGCCCTGGTGACATGATTTCTTTTTTTCGTTTGTCATTAATTTTTTTCTGACTACGAAGACTTTTGCCGTCTTTCGTCGACTATAAAATCATCCCGATATCTATTCAGGCGAATTATGTCGAGTTTGTAGAAAAATAATCGAAATGATTAGGGGTTGAATGGAAATGTTTCGATAATTAATTGGAAATGTTAGATGTGCCTTACACCACGTCGTTATTGGAAGATATGTACGATTTTCGGCACCTAAATTCCAATCTAAGTTTGGTGTCATTAATCAAGCATTAACAACTACGGGAAAGTTCTAACTTCTAAAACGTGTATGTATATTACGTGCGATAAAGACATTTTCCAGTAAAGACATTAAGGTTTTTGGGGAAAATTAGAATGGCGCGTTAATTTTCAGAGCTTTTGTGTTCATTTAATTACGAATTTTAATAATCAACGTCTCTTTAATTTTCTCGTTTACATTCATGTATATTCAAAATGTAGTATGATACGTATGACAAGATTTATTAAAATTATACTTTGATAAAGTAAAAGATGCTGCAGTGTTTTAATTACAGATCGTACACAAAGAGCTCGAATTTTTAATTGATAAAATTGAATGATATTACTTACTCTACTAGACTAGATTTTATCAGTTAAAAACACCATAGATTTTGTAAATTGGACCTTTGTATTCGAGTAACGAGATAAAAGAACACAAATGATGACCTAAACAATTTCGTACCTTCCCATAGCCACTCGTTGCTCCAAATTACAAGTGAACTTCCCTTTTAATTAAACAAAAATGTATCGTTAAAAGCTAAATTATTTGGATCATTTAATTTTAGTATGAATATCTGTTAACTATTCAATTATCAATATCATAAAATTGTTATAAATACCATTGGGGATGCATATGTAAAAGCAGTATTGCACAAAATAATTATTATGATTCGTCCTGGATTTTACGTTTCTTATGATTTTTATCTTTCTTCAGTTATCCTTTTCAATATTTGACGCTATCCATATGATAAGATTTATAAAATTTGAGACTGTGTATTAAATACATTTAAATGAATGGCTAAAAGCTCACACTAGAAATCTCACCACTGAAGATCTTATCAAAACAGAGATTAACATAAATTAAGCTAGTAAAGGTCCCTATGTTGTTGAATCCGATAAAGAGCTTTTCATAAAATAATTTTCTGAATTATTTTAGCATATTGACAGTCTAACATCAACTCTTTCTTTATTACTTCTTTATAAATGCTGATAATTATGCACTTTCTAAAGAATTGCTAAGCTCAATTGATTTATCATTCAAAGGTATCTTCATTAATATTTTTGCCTTAAAATTTCGATTGCCTATATGATAAATTTGGTAATGCAATATAGTAATTATTAGTTGTAAAGTAATCAAATTTATCATAAATTTTTGATTCCGCCAAATTAGACTTGTGGACGTAAATTCAGTATTGAACTTGTTTTTTAGAAAAATATATACCATCGGATCGATGGTTTAAATAGAAAGCACTATATTACAGGGCTATGATTAATCACTTTGATGTTGTTTTTAAATGTGTATATATTTTATCAACCAAAAAGGCTCATATGTTACGTATTTAATCCAAAATTACTATAGCACATTTTAATTTTTACAATGGAGTCTGTACTGGATTTTGGCCTATAAAAACATTATTAATTTGCACCTATCATAAAATATGAATTATTTTGCAAATCTCTATTGATTCCGTTTTGCCTGAAAATAATCTTATCTTAATTTAATTAACACATCACTCTTTAAGCTCGAAGGATTTTTTTTTACTTTACACTTATTTCTTCTTAATTTAGGGTGTTTTTCTCAGTGATTTCTTCCGTCAAACATACCAATATTAACATATAATGTTTACTATTTATGTTTTTTCTTCTCTCAAGTCAATCGATGAATAAAATACCGTGTGCATCTCAAAATACAGAAACTACCAATTTGTTATATATTTACGTTTTTGGTTACTTTGGGTTGCTAACCAGCTGACTCTAGACGATTTGACTCTGGAATATAGTGAAGGCTTTATGTTTCATCTATTGTCGTACCGTATATAAAAATATTTTTTATTGCGCTGAAATAACTCTATTGCTTTTAATCGATTATGAGCAAACGTCGTACCCACTTCGAATAGAGCTTTCTCATGGACAAATTTTGATGCAAAATATTGAATACACTGCCTTATGATATCTTTAAGGTATCTACTATCTTACATAACTTTAATTTACGACGGGCTAAAACTATTTTGTCATTCTATGAACTTTTTCTTAGAGAGATTTCTTAAAAGTCTTAATAATATAGAAAAAAATGTATTCATAGTGTCTTTTAAATTCATTTGGTAATATACCAACATACTGTTGGCTAATCCTTCAAGTTCTTTAACATCCAGCGCTGTTTTATATACATCATATTTAGTATTGGATTTTGTTTGCAATATCCATCGATATTTTAAGTCAAAATGATCATTTAAATCATGTTTTTTATCATCGTTATGAATATAATATTTAACAAAATAACTTTACATGTGGAATAATGTTTACGTTAGAGGAACGTTTTAGATGTATTTATAAAGAGAGATTTTTGACCCTTATGTAAAATTCCATCTTCCTTGCCAATTATTAGTACCTGAATAGCTCCGAATGAAATTCGCCCCTTGGGAAAAGGTGTAAAATAGCAAACAAGCAACAATACGAAGGATTTAATAAGACAAAGCAAGTTGACTGGGAACGACCGACGATGCTCCAGGAATTCACAATTGTATAAGCCTGCACGTCATTTGTAAAAGACCGTCTACAATTGTTCTACGTAGGCCACTCTGTGGGTGCGGGGTACAAAGAGCCCGGCGATACAACAAACTGATTTGTAATTGTGTCCGACCTCTAAAAAACAACCCCCTCTGCCCTTGCTCCAAGGGCATTTAATTAAGCAAAACATTTGATCCTGCGACGAAAGGAAAAAGTCACTTAAATAAAGAAAAAGGAAACCCCATACCACTACCAAACCTTCATAGCATTTTTTCTCCGTGGAAATTTCTTGGTTTTGTTAGTATAATGATGAATCTTGTTTTCCTTTGTGAATTCGTTCCCTGATTTGCGATATACAAAAGGAGGCTTAATACGAACTAACAATAAATTTTGTTCGCAGTCTTTGCACCGCTTCGATACTCGTAACTGGAATAATAATGAGATCGATTGATCAGAAATTTTGTTGTATTAATTCGTTTGATGCTTTTGTTGGGTCCTTTGAGACGTCTGCATCGGAAATTCTAACGTTGCAAAAGACGCCGGTTACAGATAGATAATGGAGTATTCTAACTAATTAAGATAACTTCCAGAGAAGTGATGTCATGTCGTTCCTGAATTTAATGGTTTTTGGAACCATTGAAGCGAGAGATAGTTGTAAATTAGTAGCTAACAATTCCAGCCAATATATTATTCTGGGAAGCCTATCGAAAAATAATACAATCTACATACCATTAAATATGAATTAGGCAACGAACTATTTTGACGTTAAAAAAATATTTTTACTTTGATACATAAAATTATAAAGTGCTGACTTTGCGAAAATTTCCATCGGGATATTATTATTATAGCTAAATATTTTATACTTATCTTGAAATATAAAAAGGTACATGGATTTTAATATAAAACTAACAATTTTCGTTAATAGTTTTGATTAAAAACTTTTGCTTTTGAATAAATTTGATCTACAATATATGTATCGAATCTCATCAGAACTTTACTCATGATTTGATGAAATCACAATACTTTATCCACTACAAAAAGTTATAGGCCTTCATCGTCTCTGAAACTCTTAACGATACTGCTGTTGTACAAGATGATGCACAATATCATCCAGAAACAAGTATACTTTTTCTTACTCTTATATCAAGACTTATATTTAGGATTCCAGGAACTGTAGCATGTATTGAAACTATTTTTATTATAATTATTGCATTGTTAGAATTTCGTTCGGATATGACCAAAAACATCAAACAATATTTTATTTTGCTCATCGATCTTTAAGTATCAGATTTTATTTATTGCCCTTAAGAATAGATTGGTTAGAAGTTTAAAGCCAAATTCCAACATTTTATTATTATGCTAATTTTGCAAGATAATGCTTGGGATTATCTATCCAAGTATGAGTAATTCAAAACAAATTTCTCCCATGATATTCCATATATACAGAAAATATTTACTTTTATTGATGATAGTTTCTTCGGAATAGTATTTGAACAAGAGAGTTGTACAGATTATTATCCATAGTTAGATAGAACTTTTTTCCATCTATCTGGTAACATTTTAAAGCCTCTGTCACATAAAACATCACGGGCTTTGAACGAAAATATTCTAAAAGTCCATTTTTGACCTCATCGTTTGTTTTGTATTTTTTCCCATCCAAATAATGCTGCATAGTTTAAAACGATGTCTGAAGAAAAAGGAAGATGTCGAATTGTCTTCCATGAAAGATTGTTTATTTTTTTCCGTGTTATTTTCGCCATATATGGGGCGAACATTATCATGCTATAAAAACACTTGTCTTTAATGCATGAGAGAGGGTCTATTGTTTATTGTTTATCCAGGTTTAAGCCCATTACCCAGTCTTCTTCCACTTCCTTGTTTAACTCAAAAATAATAGATTTACAGTTCTTACTTTCTAATTATAATAAAAACGTGTTTCCTGAACCGTGTCTCAATACAAACTGCCTGTAAAATTTTATATTTTTTAATACTTTCTGGTCTTTATTTTATGTTGTTAATGGTTTTGGTGGCTTTGCTCGCATACCAGTATCGCTTATTATTTGGTTTTGATATTGTATTCCCTAAAATATAATGATAACACTTGGGATGAATAAAAAATAAAAGTATACAAACATTTTTTCAAATAATTTATTGATATTTTTATAAGAACGGTCCCTTAAGTAAAATTGATAAACATATTAAATGTTTACATAAATCATAAAAAATCGAATCTAATTTCGCTTGATTATTTTAAAATTTATCTTTATAGAATTTTTATTACTCTCTTGTATATAAAAAAAGGAATTATTCGTAAATTAGTCGACGATGATAAAACGATCTGGATCATAATTATTCAAGTGAAATTAGTTTCTTACCATACAAACAAATTGGCGGACATTGAATATATTTTTCTAAGGATCATCGGCAGTCATGCAAATTTGTCATACAAAAGCTGCCACAAGATGGCAGCAAAATCAGACGATTTATAATACTGTCGATAATCAATAGTCATTGCTGTAATATTAAATGATCGATTTGGATGAATATACCCAAAATCTAACACAATAATCGGGTCATATCGATATGAAAAATAATATTTATGACTATGTACATAAAAAATATGTATACATCTGTTTTAACACTTTTTTTTAAGTAAATATAATAGAAATTGGATTTTAATATTCGATCTGCTGTACGGCAGTAATTTTTTTGTATAAATATTTGTTTACTATGTACACTAAAGATGAGATTAACAATGATTCCTCTCGAATATTGTTATTTAAGTCTTAAGGTTAACATCTATTTACAATACTTTGAGTGATCACAAATGCGTTCCCGAAATTCATATATGTACAGGGTCGTCTTAAAAGTCGAATTTAAATGTGGTTAGTGATTTATTCAAAGAAATTGGACATTTATTTAATTTAAAATCTCTATTAGTTATATTTCTCTTCTCAATATATCAAAATCGTAGATTGAATATTTTTATATTTACTATGTACAATTGTTAGTTTGGTTCGATGTTATTATGTTATGGCGATCGAATTTGAATTTCATGATGAATTTATCGAGGATGGGCTTTCGAATAAAAATCAACAATGGCTGAAACTTCAATAAATCCATATAAAATGTCAGATTATTGAAATAATCTTCGCTTGGTATTCAAGACAGTTTTGACAGAGTCGAAAGTTATTACTTTTATGTCAGCAGACTTGTGACAAATTGAAAATGTAAAATGCGTCTATTTTTGCAATTCGGGGGTGATTTAAAATTTTCGCTTAATAGCATAGTATGAATAATCTGATATAAATTTAAAATTATGGTCTGATATCAATTTTATAAGTAAACGTATGTGCGACGCACTGTTTCGCATATGTTTAATTTGCAGTGCCATCCGCCATAGCGTCCAATAACGCGGCAGCTTATCAAGCATTAGCGCTATGGCACTGCATTCAATAGTGCCAATTATCAAGACGTTCCGCACATTTATTACATAATTTTAATTAAAATTTATCGCAATTTATTGTATCATCCCTTAATAAAAATACATTCTAACATTATTCAAAAGGAGCGATCCTGTTATGCCGCCCGAGGAAATGAAACCATCTATTTATTTTTCATCGGAAGCATTTCAAGATAACATTTTCACGAAATTCGATCGTCTATCCATTCGCATACAACGAAATAACATTCCACCATTGTGCCTAATAACCGAAATACTTAACACGCAAAACAAACGTTTACTTTCAGGAATTATATTTCCTTTTGATCTCGGAATTATTTCCCCATAAAACATCAAAGACGAACGAAGCCCCTCCCGTTTCGATTTGACGTCATCGAAATTTTCATTTAATTTTAATTACGGAAAAAAAAACAAATCTTATTTACAAATATTTTATAAGTCTCTTTATAACCTTTATATTTATTTTTTGAATGGCACACAATCTTCCACTATGTACTGAAAAAGCCTCCATTAAGAAACACTGTTGACGTTGATAAATGAGCTTCAATATATATATTTTTTCAATATTTAAAATATAAATCAACAAGGAAATATATCCCAATTTAAACTCATAAAAGGAGATCTTGGCTATATAAATTTGCAAATCAACTTAATTTATTAATCATTGAATCAACACATTTTTGCGTTATGATGACTTAGTTAGTCTACTGATTTAGTCTATTTGATAATAATTGCTCCATAAAAATAAATATGGTTCATTAAAGTCCATTTTCATGCAAATTATTTCTGCAAAGAAGTCGTGATACTCGGATGACGATGCCACTCCCGACCTCCAAAGAGGTGCCATCACATCAGCGACGAATTATCAAAACAGCAGTCAACTGTCAAAATAGCGGCAGAATGTCAAAAGGGCGACGTCTTTTCAAAAAGGGACGCAGCGGTGATCAAATCGAGTAATTAAGCTTAATTATCAAAACAAATTACTGCCAAATCAAACGCCGGGATTTTGCCGACGCAACAGAAGACATTAAACCGGAAATCTGGACTCCAATGGGGGAGGATCTTTGAGAAGACGATCAGCTTTGAGCTCGAGAATATGGTTCGACAAAGCGTCTATCCTCAAATGGATCATCACCAGCTTGCTCCGTATCATGCACGCTCGCTTGCTTGCCACTGGTTCTTCTTCAGTGAATTAGTTGAATAAATACGTTGTGCTGATTGTTCGACATTTTATTGATCAACTGCAGCATCTGCCTCATTTCGACCTCTATCAGCCGAGCGAATGAAATCATAAACGTGTTCCGTCGTTCACCGTAGCCGACTCATGGGCGGGACCATTGTTATGGATCGCGCCACGATCAGTTTTGTAATCGATCACGCATCGCGCCGAGATGCTCTCAACATCAGGTTCAAGTCGCAACGAACCCCGTATGTCAGGCAGGGTTATTTTATCAGTATTTTTATTAAAGATTTCAAAGAGCAGAATGATATGAATACAATCCTTGTTGATTAATTTGCTAAAATAAATCCAAAATTAAATAGAAATATTTAGAGATATATTTTTTAGAAAAACAAGAAATTGAATGACCTTGAAATTTTTTTATATTAAATTTATTTGGCCTTTAATATCAGTTTTGAACTAACGAAATCGTTAACATTTGTAACACTATATTTGTTACAAATGCTATATTTTGCATATGCCATTGAAAAAGTTTGAAGATCCCCGGCTTATAATATAAATAATACAACTCATGTCAAAAACGTCATTAGTATGTTACACATTTATTCAAATTTCATCATTGTTTATGCAAATTTGTCAATAGGTTTACTGCTAAAATCTATTATCGGCGCATATCGATCTATTTCGGTGCTTAATATTCGATGATCCCATAACAGATTAATTATGTACACTATGATAGACGAAGGCCCGAATTAAATACAACGAAATTTACCCGAGCCCTTATTGAAATCAGAGAAATGATTGCTTACGTGCTTTTCATATCCTATTTCAAAACAGGTATTATCGTCTCCCTCGTCCTTTCCACTGGAGGCCCTTTCTTATCAGATAGATTGCGTCATGAATGGAAACGAACAAAATTAGGGCGTCCATATTTATATTCGGCGTTTCGCATTCGGATATAGCCGAAGAAGAGACGAAATGTGCCATTCAAAATATCCTCTCGCCGTTCTGGAGTAATTATTAGACATTATTTAATTAGGTGCGACGCTTTCGATATCCTAGGGACCCGTTTATAACTAAATAACGCATCAATCAGTCTTATTTCTATGTAATGCTTCACTTTCCGTCCGTCGTTAGAGTTCCATTCTTTAAAGATATAGTGTGAGTAAAGTACGTATAAAATTGTTGATGATATTTGAGTTTTTTTGATGATGCACTAGACTAGTACATCGGACGCGGTCTCCACCGCGTGCTTGTCTCAGACATTCATTTCTGATATCGCCGCTTGAGGCATCCTGGATGATTTCTGGTTGCAGGACTTCTGGTTCGAGTAGTGATGTCCTGACATTTGAGTCTGGGTGCCGGGTGGTGTCTTGGATCGGGGCGGGGGTGGCGTCCTCGGCATGGACATGTGCATTCCTACTTGTCCATTCGGAGGGTGATTCATCCCTTGCGTTTGTATGTCGGCCAAATTGTGTTGGGCGTTATTCAGGAACGTTGTATTCTTGGGGAGAGTCATGCAGTTTGTGTTGTACATCTGATTGCCTTGTTGCTGGTAGCTGTAATTCATTTTGCGGGGCAGCGTCATGCAATGTCCTTGATTGGACATCTTCTGTGATTGAGGACTCGCTTTCTGCATCAAATTGGTCATCTGCATATTGCCATGGCATATATTCTGGCAAGTAGGATTTATATTAGTGAAATGTTGCTCGTTATTAGCATTCCTCGGCAGTGTCGTTGTCATCATGATCGAGTTTTTATCTTGATGATCAACATCAACGATTGCACTGCTGCTCTGGGAGTGTCCTATAAAATAATGCGGATGCTTACTGCTCAAATTATCAAAGCTGTTGTTATGGTTCCTATTCTGTTGCTGCTGTAAACTCTTCACTTGTAATCTGGTTTTATCCCTTTGATAATAGACTCCAGCAAATATGAGCACATTCAAAATTAATAAAGAGCAACCTATGGCAATAGTGACGCTGAGGGCCGTTGAATAGGCGGTATAACCGGCGGCTTCGAAGTTTGTCGTGGGATCCTGGTGGCTTGCATTGTGAATAGGGTGATTCTGGATGAAGGTAGAGCCTGGACGTACTGAAATTACGTTCACGCATGTCGTAACTATGGTGTCCATTGTCGTTTGCGGGAGGTCTAAAGTGACGTTCTGAAGAGGTCTTCTGTAGAGCTCCAATGTGGGATCGTAATAAGATGCCCTGGTTAATGGGTCCGGTCTTACAGAACCATCATAAAGGTCGCCGTCGTTGTGATTACGGAATAGGTTGTGTTTGGCGATAACGTCTTTCATTCCCGAGCGGTGGAGTTCCGGGATAAGCCGCAGCCAAACTGACAATTGATGGGCACGAAAGTGGTTCTTCATCCGGGGCTTCATACCTGTACAAAAAACATATAATATTACAAATACCAAATAGGAATAACAATAAAAATAATTTCTCTAAAAACATTCATACTCAGAAACATTTGACTTTTGTATTTATAGAGTTAATGTTAATTGAAGTAAAACACACAAAAATGCGTGAACGGAAATTACATTGTCAAATCTTTGAAATAAAAATATATCATCGAAAATCATCACTATTTATGAATTAATTGGGCTCACATAATGAAAAAAAATTATCCAAAGCTTTATTAAATTATAAAATCTATCGATGTATTCAAACATCCATACTTAAATCGGCGATTGCCAAAATCATTGCTCAAGAGCTCATAGCAATATTACAACCCTTTTTATAGATGTTAACAATCCTGCATTTTGAGAAAATAGCATGAACCAACAAAGAACTAAAAGAGATTTATCGCTAATGAGCCTCAACTGTAGAACATTTATAGACATCTCAACAATAAATAATCCGATTATGAATGAAGGCGAAGTCTGGTATTAGCTATTTATGTCTTTGTTTGTTTTCCATAACGAAAATAGTGGATTCTGAGACAAAAGTCTTTTCATATCTGCATTCGAACATAGTTTAATATTGTTACTCCCATATTTATGATGAAATTATGCTTTTTTTATTTACAGTCTAAGAAGCTTATAGATTCAATTGAAAACTTACCGATTTCAAGATATTTCTGATGCAAAGTATCGTATTCATCCCATACGATGCTCTTGTATCTATTTCTTTCCCTGGATATAGGCAAAACTGATTCTTGGCGATGATATTCGTTTGGATTTCTGTGAACAAATTAGAAAAATTATATGAATAAATTAAAATGTATTAATTGTGAATTTTATTACATTGATTAATTAATTAAATACTATTACGTGTACAAGTGCTAAATTAGTTAATATTTGAACTTGGCTATATTAAAAAGAGTGGTATCACGCTTGATTAAATCAATTAATGCCGGTTACTATGTAATGCCGTTTGAGCTTTTTTTTGGGGGATGTTATGCAAATATTATAAAATCCATGAGCCCAAAGTCATTTTGTTATTATATCAACGAATTGACCTTTATATTACATCATCTAAATAATATTACAGTATATTATACTACAGGTAATACGGGTGGCCATTTAAACGTGATTAATCAAAAGTAAATTTAAATAAATTGTTGTATAATAATGATGTATTTTTAATTTCTATTGTATGGTCAGTTTGCCCCAGAACAAAAGTCGCATGCGAATTTCATTTTTAGATTATTCTGCTAAGTGTGCAAGTATTCCAGGGATGAGCCGGTCTTTGACCCTATTAAAGTGGGACAACAAGGTTCTGCATATACCACGCTGATATAATATACATACGATTGAACAAACACATTTTCCTTCCCAGAATACATATTTGTTCACACGTGCGTTCATCATTGGGGTCAAGTGATTGAAATCGATTTAACACGCAGAAAGTACGCATGCATTGGTTGGGGCCCTTAATTAATTTTTTCGGCCCTAATTTCTCATCAATTTTCTATCAAAGGGACTTAATTATTTCTTCGCAGTAATTCATCTGTTTGCAGAATTGAGCCTTGAAGCCCAATCGCCGAAAATAATTTGATGAACTTTAATGAAATGCGAAATTGATGTCTCAGTAACTTTTCTTAGAAAACTTTACTCGGGAGATCTATATTTTGAACAACCCACTTTGATAAAATCATCTTGAGCAATTTGAATAAATGAAAATTATGAAATTTGCGCCTTAAAGGCTATCAGACATTTTCTTAATCTTGGAGAGCTTCACACCAACCGCCCACGAACGAGCTTAATGAAACCTTTTTTTATATAGTGCTTTTGAGCGAACACTCGACAACAGTCAAGATGGACGCTAAAATATAATCCGTCCATTTAAAGGACAACAACAAAGCCTTCGATCGTTATAGACCTAAGAGTCGAGAAACTCGTTATGAAAGTGGGTTCGGGTAAATCATAAGTTTCGCCGATGACCCGAACCTCAATAAAGCTCAAATTTGATCTCGGTAACTCGAGTCAATGCAATTATTAACTTTATAGTGGGTCTCAAAACGAATAAAAATTGTATGAAACACATAAACAAGCAATAAAATGAAAATATTACCCCAACTTTGGGTGACTTCAAATCGTAAATAAATTCACTCTTTACACAATAGCTCCATTCGATATTTATCTATTTTATTCTTCTTGAACTAAAATTATATGTGTTGGAATTTTAAATTTAAACGATCGTATTGTGGTATTTTTAACGATGCTTTATTGAATCATTTAAAATGTGTTATTTCTGACGAAATTTTGTAAGTGCGACATATTTTTTCATCATATAATATTATAATTTAGGACGAAAAGTGGTTAGTTTATGATCATTTATTGGTGATAAATAATATTATCTTTTTGAATTTTTGACATTATTTTACTACAACCTTAAAGTGCTAATTTATTTTATTTTTTTAAAAACAAGAAACAAAATGGCGGAATTATAAGGTATTCCATTAGGCGCCATTTCTTGTAATATCAATTGGCTGCCACTTCATTTAAAAATAAAATTGTCTCAAAGCAAACATCAATATGCAATTTAAGCCTTCAGTTATTCTGTACTTCTACACTTCTAACACCCAATGCTTAACGTTTGATTTATAAATCAACTGTTATTTATATTATTGCATCGTATGTAATAGCTGTGTCGTTTATGTTTCCGTAGGAATGGCCAAAAAGTATTGTTTAGATAAATACGAAGCAAAAATAAGTCATGTTTAAAGCGCTTGAGTTTCATGTATATTAATATTTTATATCTTGCCTCAAAGCTTCTATATGATACGCTACAAAATCAAACATTGTATTAAAATGCAGGAGTTAGCATTGCCAGCTGTTCCGGATTGTCCCGGAATTAAAGTTGCTGTCCAGGATTTCAGTTGTATAACAAATTGTCTCGGAATTTCAGATAAAGCTATAGACTAATATCACAAATACAATAATAATTCAAATACCAAAATAATTCTTTTGAACGTCCATCTAACGTCCGCTCCTCCACTACTATCCCAAGCCTGTGTGTCAGTCTGTTCGCTCGGCTTATATAACAATCACCCATATGAAATATTGTTATTAAATATTATATTTTAAGGTATTTTGCAAAATCAAGCGTATGTTAAGTTTTTCCATTCAAGGCACATTTTTTCATTGTATTCAGGCGTCGACCCATTAAGCACCACCCTTTGATTAATGATCTTTTTTCTATTACTGTGATTAAACACGTGTTCGATTGATTGATTCGTTAACAAAGCGGCACTTCACTTATGCCATTCAGGCAGGTCGATTTTAGCAACAGTAACGAATTAGATTGGAATATATCAGCGAAATAAATTTGGCCGATACAAGTTTGAAGCAGCTTTTACCTTCTTCGGGGTCGTAAATTGAAGGTATTCATTACCATAATAGCTTCTTTTCGATATCGTGTCGTAAATTTCCCATTCGCACAATACTTGTTACATTTTTCACGTGATAAAATTGGGGAACGAGAAGAAGTATCCTTGAAGGGAATGAATCGTATAATTTATAAAGAGAATTTATAGCTGGGGGTCGAATAACAGCCAATAAGCGGCGCAGACATGTTTCTTTATAAATATTACGATTTTACACAATCGGGCTTTTCTGTGCGAATTCAAAGGAACGCGAATGAATAAATGTATATATATAGACGTGCCAAAATAAAATATGAATCAAATTATGCGTTGAATTTATTCAAAGCGTTCTAAAATTATGTAGAGAGTTGTGTAATGTGTTCCTCAAAGGGACCAATTTGAAAGAGTCAAAAGAAGACGCTTAAATGTCACTAAAGCAACATATTTTCAACAAACGATTCCATATAAATATTTCTTTCATCAATTCAAATATTTTTGGAATTTAATGCATATTTTTTAACATAAATTATGAGAGATTCTATACATTTGAGGCGGAATTTTTTCATATAATTTCATCTCCTGGTCCGACTGTCATATTTTCATTATTCGTTACCGTTTTCCTACTTTTTTGACAGTCCAGGATGTCACAGCTGGTCACATTGTGACCCTAGCGTAATTTCGTGCGTATTTCCTTAAATTATATCACCATCGGGGCGCTCACACCGGCCCCAAATGTGCCCTATATAATGTATGACTCTCGAAAGGGTTGACACTTAACTCAGATCTACAGCACTTTGTCTGCCTGTCGAAATGATAGAAACTTCGAAAGTATGTCTTTCACCTTAAATATTCTCTCGTCATATTCAGGTGAAGCCTTCGAACCCCCCCAATAACACCCAAAGGGCGATGCATCAAACTAAATGAGTTGTCACCCTAGTAAAAAAATCTATATTTAAACTATATATAAAAAAGCAATATTTTAAATAATTTCGACGACTTTGGAAAGTCGCTTGTAATATACAATAAATTACCTAAAAATTAAATTCTATACAAAGCTGCGATACAAGGCCTTATGCAAAATTTATAATGAGAAAAAAATAAATGATTACATTGTACGAAATAGCATTCTCATCTTCTATTGTCTATTTTAACTTATTTCATGGCTATTTAAAGTGGATGTCATTGTTCAAGAAATTAACTTCAATTGAGATCCTTTTATCATAGACTCTATTGTGTGCATTAAAATAGCATTTTTATCACTCCCCTGCTTTAATATGAATTTTTATATAGGCAAGCAAAATAATTTATATTTTGGTTGTAATCCTTTTTTTATTAAACCATAGTTGCTTATTAATTTATGTAATACAATATATTAATACCCAAGTTACTATGTAAACTAAAATTAAAATCATAATTATGCATCATTGTCACTATAATGGCTGGACTAGTAACTCAATTTTTATGGATTCAAATCTACAGGAGGTGTAGCTAGCAACCGCATTTTTCGCCAAAATATATTCACAATGAAAAGCCATGTGAAAATGATTGGGAATAGTCCCATAAAAGATATTGCTAAAAGCTACTTCAATATTTTTTTTTAAAATAATAAAGAAATTTTAAGCTAAGCAACATTATACCATACTGGAATTATGATAATAATTTAAGCAATATAATTAGCTAAATTATTTGAAACAAGCCAAAGAATTAATATAGAGTCCTATATTGGTTCCTAAACTTTGCATTTGGTTAGCTTTTAAAATATCAGGATTTGGGTATCAAGTTTGCATTTCGGAAATATTACACTGGATATCTTGTGATAATTCTTTGTAAAAAATCATATACTATTTTGACCTCGTAACTCATACAAAAAGCTTTTGACACGCGTCAAAAAAGCCAAAATAACTCAGTTTTCTCCAAGACCCTGCGCCCATTGTGCGCGAATCATGAATTTTAAATCATTACACGTGTACGCAGGCAATTAAAGTTGAGCCCTACGAAATTAAGCTCTTTTAAATTTGTAATATTTATAATTTCGGCTGCAGCCTCGTTTCTATTTCGAGGGCCCGTTAAAATTCTCGGCCGTACGTTTTCCGACTTTAATTTCGAAAGTTTTAAGAGTAAACTCATCACGTTTCGAATAAATATCGCTTTTGGAGCTATCATCCCGCGTAAGCTAGGATTTAACATTTTCCGGGGCTAAATGTGTACCCCACGCCGGGGTTTAATATTTGAACTAGTCTCTTTGCACTCAAAATATTTCGGTTCGTGTAAATAGTCATTTATATTATTCAGTAGAGCGTCATAATGTGGAAAACGTATTTCGGAAAACCACGACTGAAGGCCTTCATTATGGCCGTAAATAAAATGCCATTGTGAATATTCAAAGCCTCCGGTCAGCGAATCGGTATAATTGTTTTAGATTCCAATACGAATTTATTTTCGGCTCATCCTAAATACTGAGTTATTATTTTAGCACCGTAATTATAACCATCAAAATACCATTAGGCTCACCATTCAAATCACACATATTATATATTAATTAAGCAGTATCATCATAATTTTTCCACTATTTCCATTTGATTTTGTGCTTGATTATAAATTTACAATTTAATTTTGCATTTGCATTTGCAATAATATTTTTTTATTGATAGAAAGCTCAAATATGACCATTCGGCGAAAAAAATGATCTAAATGCACGAAAATATTTATTGTGTGGTGATAATATTTTTTTTCACGCATTGTTTGTCCTTCTTTTCATAAGCATATTTCCACTTCCTGAAAAAGTCAAAATGCTGTTAAACCCACCAAATTAAAAATATTTATACAAAAGCTCTCACGCAGTATTTACGACCCATGCCACAATTTGAATACATTGTACACTCTTCCTTCACAAAATTTTAAATATACGTGCATAAATATATACATTTTCCTGATTCGCCTTTCATATTCCCGGCAATATAAAACAAAATAATTGGGACTTTCCTGCCGTAATCTCCATGTAAACATTTCCGTTTTTATCCTAGGGGGCTTTTTTCAATAACATTGAAGCGAAGAGACGCGGCACGTAGGAGGCGAGGTGTGAATATTTTTCCACAGGAATTGAAAGATAAAATGAGAGTTTTCTTAGGACAAGAGCAAACAAAATCAAAAGCAGACAAAAAAACTATTTCCCAGTGCCAAAAAATGGTATTCTTCGGCACACATTGAGCGAAATTACGAATTCAAATGCATCGGTAATTTGATAGTATGCTTCGGATATTGTTTCGACAATAACAAATTGTTTCCGAAAAATTCAACATGTCGAAACGATATCAAATAATACAATGCAAATATGAAGTCTTTGTTATTTTTCTCCAAAAAATGTACACAAAATATATTTGAATAGCAGGAACAAAAATATATGATGGAATTATATTAAAAATATGACATTTTGACGTGTGTATCACTGGTACTTTGACTGGAGCTTAAAATAGCATGGAATCTTGTTGAAATAAAAATAATTTTATTTTTAGTTAGGTATGAAAATATTATCCATTTAATTTGCCATCAATCGAAGAATATTAAAATTTCATATAATAGATTGTCCAGTTAGAAATGTCGTTTTTTAAATGAAAGACTTAAATTCAAACAAAAAAAATAATTAATTCATTTCATATTTTCCTTTAGTAGATACAACCATTTCCCATCTATTTTTTTTAATTCCGGAAGATTAATATTCAATGATTTTTGATATAAATTATTTTTGGATTCCTCATTTCACCTTTTCTATGATTTTTTCTCCCGATAATTAATGCTGAATCATTCTAAATAAATGATAGTCGGATAGAGCAAAGTCAGGAGAATAAGGTGAATGTGGAATAATTTGCCAATCAAGTTCATTTAATTTGTTTTCCATCATCTTTGATATAATATTATCATGTTGCTAAAGAATTTGGCGACGGCTAACTATACCTGGCCTTTTCGTACTCAACATCATTTTAAAAAATTCTAATTGTTAACAATAAATCTTGTTCGTTATAGTTAGACCATATGGAAAAATTTCATGTTATATTATTCCTTTGGAATTCCACTATACATTTAAAAGAGCTATTTTTACTGTTAGACCCGGTCGAGGGGTTATCTCCTTTACCTGCTCCTATAAAAGCCACTGTCTTTTGCGTTTTTGATTTGAGTATAACACCTACTTTTCATCTCCAGTCACAAGATCGTGTAAAAAAAATTGTTTTTTCTCTTTATCGATTAAATCATGATACGTACTCCCGCGTACCGACTTGATCTCATCTATAATGTCTTGTGGTATCCACACCCCCTGTGTACCACAAGACATTTTCAGATGAAAAAAAACAGTCTCCAGATGTTATTGGACTAACGAAATATGGATGGCTGGGATACAACCGATGGTCAAAAACTAAGTATGAAAAAAACGACATTTTTAAGTAGACAATCTAATATTCAGAACTCGGGTTTTCCGAAATAGCGTATTGACACCATACTGAAAAATAAGCGTCAATATCACCACCAGGTTTATAAATAATATAAGATGACCATCATCATCATTATCAGTTCATCGTTATTACATAATAGAGCCATCTTTGAATCCATTTTGTCGATCAACGTCCATTTTATTAAATGAGCTCATTCGAAATGACGTATTTAATTACAGGTTAAATGATAATCAATACATAATGTATTTTATATTAACTATAGCGTTGTGCAATCTTAAGAACATGACTACTGAGCTATACAATTAATTATGGAAAATCATTTATATTTGATACAGTAATCATATATTAAGTAGGATTTTTAGTTGAAATATGAACATTTTTAGACAAGCATGGATTATTTAAATTATTTTTTTTAAAGAAAATAATACATTTGTCTACAATTTTATGGAAACTGGTTAAGGCAACAGCAGAGCTTATAAAAATGCATTTATTTTTCCTATATTATTAATTCTTCATCATGCGTATGTGATTTCCATGTATATTTTTGGCGGTAAATATGTCTCATTTGTCAATATTTTTTTCTTCTTAAGAAGCCAAATCTATTTTTGGATGTAGATGATCTTCATAAATAAATTAACTTAATAATTTGGTAGAATATTTTTTTTTAAATGAGTGGTGAAATTATCGAACAATTTATCGGAAATATTAATACAGCTGATCTCCCAAATATCCCTCGATTCGAATATTTGTAATAAAAATCCAGGATCTAACCCGAAATACCAAGACTTTCGGAGGTCCAATGCCTTCCATATAATATGAATAGGAATTTTTATATAGGATTTTTTAGTAAATGTCAATATTAACATCATTTTTAAATGACTTTTCAATAATTGTTGCAAATCAGTTTTGAATCAGCTGAATTTTTTTCACCGGTTAATTTTAATTAACAATTACATATGTTTAAATAAATTTAAAAAAATATATTGACATTAATTCTTAAAAATAGAAGCGTAGAAGTCTTAAATTCTGATACTTAAATAACTACTTTCAACGGTGAAAGCAGTTTACCAGTTAAACGCTTTAGTTTGTGAAGTTAGTTGTTGGGGAGTTTTATTTTTATTGTGGATCGATAATAGATGAATTCAAATCGAAAGCTCTTTATTAAATATTTAAATGGCTTAAAAATACTACAATTTTTTTTCTTGATCTCAATCAGCACCCCCTATTCATAGCTAAAATATCGTTTAAGGTGTTTCGTATAATGATCTCATTTGTTGCGCATTAAAGTATTCCGATTGACATAATTTCATATTACATCCAATATGTTACTGACGGGATAGCGTGGCAAACAAAAGGGAGTGGAAATTATGAAACCAAATATTTCCGGCTTGAGGTCATTAATCTTAGGTCGGACAACAGAAAGCGGAAGAGAAAAAGCGTGCATTCAACAAAGCCCCTTTCAGGAAACCAGGAGAGCTTTCGCCAACTACGTGAAAATTCCGTATAATTAAACGTAGAACGAAATGCACAAATCCTTATAATTTCAGCTCAAATGTTACATGGGAAAAAATGGCTGATTCCATTCTGCTTTTACGGCATCCTGATTATCCTTTGTCATTTCGTTCATCGCCTTGCATTAAATACGGCATTGTTTTTTTAGGCTTTCCACGTGCCTACAATAAATTCTCACAGCCGATAAATCCTCAATGAAACACAATGAAATCACGGATTTATGCAGATAAAAAAAAAACGTTTATTTTTTTATGCTTTCAGTGCTTAATCCCACCGGTTCACCTCTCCTTATTTATTAATTTCAAAACTATACCTGAACCGTTGTCATCCCTTGATAAACTTCTAAATAAGTGCTGCGGTTATATCGTAAAAAGGGTTGAGTACGTTTGTTTTAAAAGACCTTTGGGGGTTTCGTGACCCAAAAACAAGTACTTATCGTCTGTACCTGGACGCTCTGATTTTTTGTATTAATATTATTTTTTTCCTCAGAAGACATTTTAAACCATTCATCGTCGATATAGCATTTTTATCGCAACACACAGCCTTCATGTTTAACAGATATTCAACTTTTTTACACGATGTGAGTTATATCCGTGTCCGCTGGGACATGAATCCTGTTGAGAGGTTTACAGATTTTTTGCACATATCAAATGATCGTATGTGTGCTTTTTAGGGGAAGCCAACCACGAAGAAACAAAACATATCACTATATAGGCTAAAATTTCAAATATATTTTATCCTCATTAAAATGTATTCCCAAATATGAAAGCTCGAGCTAACGAGCATATTCACAGTTATGTGTGTGTCCATGCGAACGCAATTTTAAAAAGCCGCATACCAATTTGGTGAAAAATAGCATCAGTGTTTATAAATATCGTGTTGCAAAAATACGAAGTGTAACATTATTATTTCAGCCGATATTACATATTAAATTGAATTACTTATAGTCAATCATGGGACCTGAAAGGGTTAAATTATTATTATTAAGTCTAAATTTTTAATAAATGCTTTCACTTATGAAAACTCAAAAAATCATCTCGCATTTTCAATTACACAAAATAAATAGATTATTTAAAAAAACGGATTGTAACGTAGAGTAGAAGCTCTCTCAGGGACAATCTCCGGGTATCTTCAGATTCCATGCAATTTAAGACAACCTTGGAGAGGTTACACGTATGAGCCTGCGGGAAGGAAGTCTTCCCGCTATCAAGGCTATCCGACGACCTTTTCCTCTCCATGCTTAGAACGGAAAGTGATGCACGCCCAACAAAAGATAGACGTCGATATTACAAACAAATCTATGCGTTTTATCACTTCAACTTTATCCCGAAAAAACTATGTTTAATCAAACGTGATTATTTAATACAGATGTCATGAATACTATATATAATTAAAATATTATTAAAATAATAATAATCGACTAGTCGTAGTAATGAATCTTATCCAAAATGGCTCTTATAATTAGTCATTGTTTCATTTCCTTAGCAAGTCCAAATGCGCGCGCAGCCGAATTTGATGATAATATTTTTTCTTAATTTATTTCAAATTAAAATTTTATTTAAATATCATATTATTAACGCCCGTATTAAAAAAAATGTAATTTAATATCTCAAAAGGAATGAAACGCTTAAGAAAGAATGCTTTGTTCTCATTTTCATGCGCAAAGCGTTCAAGATAAGTCATCCTTTTCCAGAGTAATCAACGCCCCTCTGAATTAGGGCTATCGGTTTTCCATCTTTCCACTTCATATCCAACAGAAATGGTAAACACGACGGTAACAACTTGTAAATACATTATCGAAAAGTGAGTCAAACATCATGAAAATCCTCCGGAGGGATTCTGAACAATATCGGCCCGACACGAAATCGACTTAACGCGGCGAGTTCCTATTTAAAACTTTTTAATTTACAGCCCTTTCAGAAGCTGAGTAAAAAGTTTGTTCGGACAGAAAGTAGAGAAAAACCTTGGGAATAGACCAACCACTTTTGGGCAAAAAAAAACATAAATCACACACGTATCTACTGCGTCATCACGCCTTGTGCATTTATAACGCGAGGGCGGTTCGCTTTTTCTTGGAAAATATTACAGTTTGCGTGATATGAGGAAATGTCATATATCCGTGAAAGAACAGGGTTTTTATATCGGATACGATGAAAATGTTTCAGCCATATTCATGTACATACGAGTGCCTTAATAAAAATACTGAAAATGTTGTCTCCTATGTACAACCATATCAAGCGATGCGAATCAAAGAAACTCGTCGAATCCAATAAATCACGACGAATGAGTTCTTCTTGGAATTCAGTCGTAGATGGACGAATCATGTACGATGCTTTTAAAAGGTTTTTTGATTTACTTTGTATTGGCAAATCTAAAACAATGCATTGTTTATCAAAGACAGCATACTAAGAATGTCGAATAGCACTTTATATGGTAATATTTATTATTGTTAAAATTATCAATTTCCTCCTAAAATGATAAGAAAATTTGCATTTAAACTGAATCTCTTAAATCTCTTGAATCTTATTAAATTATAATCATTTATAATCTGATTAGGAAATCATTATCTATTAACTAATTCAAGATTCAAGAAGGCGTTGTGTCATTGAACCAGATCCTTCAGTAAAAACAAGATCCAATAACCCCGATGTAATTGAAAAAGGCATTTTTAATAAGGTAATTAAAAAACAACAAAAACAGTTTTTTTTAGTATAATTTTATTTTAAATTATGTTTAATGATCAATCTAATGCGATGGTTGAAATTGCATGTTATTAACCAGTCTCAAAATTTGCGGGTGAGTTTTTGTCAACGCCAACCTCATGACATTCTCAATATTTGATTTATTTCAATATTTTAAACGAAGAAGAGTTGAAAATCCACTCTCCGAAAAATATATAAACACAATGGAACTAAAACTTAAAAGGCAAGCATCGTCACATTTGAGTATGAATGATACATATCACACCAACATTGTGTAAGCAATTTTTCATTAAACATGTTACGTGTCGAGGAATCATTCTGCAAATCCAAGAAGTCATCTTGTAATTCATCGAGATTGGTGGTTAATTCAAGGGCAGCAGAAAATGGATTTCGTATCAATGTAGTTTATTTTTCTTTCAGCTCAGGGAAGTAACGCTGAAGTTCATTTTCAAGGGATTCGAGATGCCCAGTAATCTCCTCCTTAAAATTTTAATTAATTTCGCCTTCAGTTTCATCTAACATACTATAGAGTTTCTCAAACATTGCAATGTTTCCAAGATTTATTTTTCTTCGCCAGTTTTACAGCTTGGATAAAAATACCTTGAGATTATGATATTATGATATTATTATTGATATTATATGCTAAATATGCTACTCTTTTCAGCCAAGCTTTGTAGATAAAATTTACCAAAATGTCATGTTTCTCTTGCACTTCCAGGAACAACTCGATTTCATCTTCCAATTCAGACACGATTCACAATGCTTCCTTTCGACAAGCAGCGTACTGCAGTGTAGAAAAGAATAACATCGTGATCAGAATCCATATCTTTGCACAGCTTTTTCAAGCAGACGGGTGTTAAGAGCTCCAGATTTGATGTAATTTACGATTTCGGAGGGATTTCGGATTACGGAGTTAGAAGAGTCTTACTGAAAAAGGCATACCGGTGAATCATGCAGTTTGCTCGGGGATATATTCTTTTACTTTTTTCTGAAAGCCCAATTTTGACCCAAGCATAGACGCTTGCACTGATGCTGTGAATCATTGCTGAAAAAGTCCTGTTCGATCGATTCTCTAATATTTGCAACTAGTTTCATGGCAATGAAAGAACTCCAAATCCTTTTTAGTGTGTTCTGAATGCTTAGCTTCTGAGTGACGTTTGAGTTTTGAAGGTTTCATAGAATCGTGACTGAGAACAATTTTGCACAACGGCTTTACGGCTTCTCTATTCCATTGCTAGTCAAGTTAGTAAATTTCAGATATTCTTCTGAAAACTATATAAATTGGCGACCGCACAAAAAATCGTCGCGACCCCCAGGTTGAGAACCAATGATCTAGACGCAAGTATTTTAAGTGTAGATGCTTATCTATACTTTTATTTAAAAAGTTAACCAAACAAAACACACCATTAACCATCGAACAATTATGGTTATTTATATTTATGGACAAGAGTGAGATGAAATAATATTTCAGACATTACACTTCATAAGCAAAATATGAACGATCAATAGCACTAAATTATATTTATGATAAAGGTAAATAAATTATTCTTTCTGAAGTAAATAATATACTGTAAAGTGCAATTTGCTGAAAAACGTTTTATAAATATGAAATAGATGCACCAAATTCAACATATATTATATTATACTAAAATGTTTAAAATGTCATACTCATCGTTCATTAATCTTATTTTACCAAATCTCAATGATAGCATATCACTTTTTAACCATCTGACTATTTATAGTTGTTTAATTACCGTCCATATACACAAGATTACTGTAAAACCCCCAATGTGGGCATTAATCTTCATTTGGGTAATTTTACCCTGAGGCCGCGTATACTTCACAAAAAAAAATCTTTTATAAAAATGCTTCAAAATATTAAAAAAATAGAAGCGTTTTCATCACACTCGCGGCTTAAAAGCAACACGTTGGATTATTACCGAAAAAAAAATCATGGGGCTAAATTTCGTCGGAGGCTTTATATTTCAGCAGGAATGTGGGACCGGTAATGATATAAGCGCTCGCAGTTCCCAGGAAATAAATAGGTTGAAATCATTCGGTTTTTCTGCCTTATTGCTTTTTAATTCCATTAGTAATGGGGTGCGTGTATTTGGGGTTGGAGCAACTCTATCGAATAATGTGCTTGGTTTATTTTATGAAATGAATTTACGAGCGGAAAGGATCAAGAATCTTGCGGGAAATGCAAAATGGTATCTCATTTAATTGAACAACATGTGAATAATAATGCAAATATGATTTAAAAAACTATATTAATTATCGGCTAAAATCAATAAAATAAGAAGAAAAAAATGTTTCTATTGATGTTTTTACATAATGATAACCTAATTATTTGATTGTAAATGACTAAATTTTAGTCATGTAATAAAACTAAGGCTGAGTATCTTAATTGTATTATAATTAAGTCCCATTCTGTATTCTGTCGGGTAATAAACTAATATCAATCCCTATACAAGCTAAAATATAGAATTAAAATATAATTCAAATAAATAGGATTATTATTGCAAATGATGATAAATGATCTGTATTTTCATATAACTGCTTTATACAAGTCCTGGGAGTAGTTATATTGATGTTGCAGAGGATTAAGCACAATATTTATGGTATTTTTTCGTAAATTTCACAACATGAAAAATCCAACCATTTATAAAGTATCGAAAAAGAAACACCCACCACTATTAATATCTCCCGAATGCCAAGAAACACTTTTTATTTTATTTTATTTTATTTCCTTTGTCGAGGGAAAAGATACATCGCGAGAAATCTTTGCAATGAAATTCTTTCTTTTTTATCAAAAACGTTACGCTTCAGCTGAAACTCGCACAATAAGTGTTCAGATATTTGATCGCTGCGATATTTGTATGAACAATACGCGTTATTTCAGACAAGAAATTTATTTATCTTTTGATTCAACAATTTTCATATCAAAGAGCACTTAAACGAATAAATATTTCATGTTTTCCACAACAAATTTTGCGTGTGTTGCATGAGCCCAAATTGAGCCCTCGAATGTTTCATTGTTCATATACTTTGCTTGAAATGCTTGTAATTTCATATATCATATGACGAAATGTTAAAGCTTTCAACCCTTTGATCTAGATTCAATCGAAACGCGTATAAATCATCTAATTGGAAATTGATCAAATCACACACTGTAATACCAATGATATAAGATCGAATGTAAAGCTTAAAATCAAACAGCATACTTACAGCGAAAGATTTCTCTCATCCGCCACTCGTCGAATTTGTTTAAAAAAATTCGATTCAATTCTGGTTTGTACGATTAATTATAAAGCGAGTATAAGCTCTTAAATCCAAGCTACTAAGTGAATTTCACACAAAGAATTAAGGGATTTCCAAGCAAAATCTACATACTGCCGTGTTGATTGATTAAGTGGGTGAAGCTGGCAAATCCAACAATTTACGAACACGGAGTTGCCTATCTACACACCCAAATGTATTCGTTTTATATAATACATATCAAGTAGAGTTCTTATTTATGATATAAAATATTCTGTATTATTTGGAGTTTTTTATAGAATTTATAATATGTGACACTCTAGAAATCTATAAGCATTTAATTCATAAATTATCTATTTCAATATAGTAATGGTTGGAATGAAACAATTTTGTCCATATTAAGATATATCTTGGCATGTTAAATATACAATATATTTTTAATATGATCAAACTCTTTATTAGGATATGAAATACATTAATATAAAAGTATCATAAACCAAAAATAATGACAATATTATATGACGTATTTGACTATAAATTAGCCAAATAATTAATCTCAAATTGGAAAGAATTCTATAATAGTCAGGAATACTAACAACACCAAGCCAAATATTATTTTGATCACTTTTGAATCTTAAAAAATATTATATACTTTAATATGATTTTAGGTAAAATTATATCAAAGGCAAACATTTGAAAAAATATTTTTTCCATATGAAATAATCCTTGTAACATATTTTTAAAAGGATCTTTCATCAAGGTATAGCTTTATCTTCGTTTTTCTACAAAGTTTATTTGCAAAAACATATTTGCCCATGGCCATTAAATTTAACAAAGGCAATTACTCCACCTTAAGCTGCTCATTCGTTTCGCTGCTCTTAACTAATTATTAAAAGTTCGCTTTAATTTTGTACTAGTTTCCATGGAAAACTAAAGATAAGTTCATATTCAGTCGGCTCTGTGTTCGCACAAAGGTTTTAAAAGGCAACTGACCTATCTTTGCCGTCTGTTAAGCTCATATGAATATCATACCATGCAGTTTCTTTACACTCAAATGAAATAATTTTCTACATTGGCAATTGTTTAAATTCATATTATGATATAATAGTAGCAATTATATAATCATTTTAATTAATTCAATACAAATTATGTAACATATGTATAGATAGGACATGAAAATCAAGACTTTCTGTAAAAAAATTAGGTTCAAATCCAAATTGAGGAAAAAATCGCTGTAGGGAGATTAGAAGTATTAGTATTTAGTAAAACAACGACATAGAAACTATTTTCTTTTTTGGAGGCTCATCTATTACGCTTCCGAAAACAGATATGGCGCCTTTAAATTGATAATTGTTAATATATTAAAAAAAACTACCGATTTCCTCAAAAAGTAATGCGTCCAATTTTTTCCAAACTAGATGATACACAACAACTCGTTCTAACCAGCTGGATTAGATCGAAAGGAGTATTAGCTTTAAAACGCACCCTTTAAAAGTTGCCTCCGAACTATCTAAAAGTCAGGGCGTGCGTTCCTGTGAACTTCTTTTTGATGAAATATAACATGGTTCAATGAATCGTTCAATGGATTGCTATCAAATTTTGATTTTAGCTAGGGAAATCCATCACCGAAATGTTTCTATTAATTCATTATGCCTTTGCGAGTGATTGCTTGTCCATGTCATAAATTCTCCGATGGCACAAGCCGTTTAAGGCCGAGAGGAGGTCGCTGATGACCTCTGCAGTGGAAATCCCTCAACTTCCTGAACAAACGAAAATATGACGTGTAAGTATAATTATTTGAACCCTGACCGACGAGTGAGCCTTCAATGGATAGCAAAACTTCTAAATATTACAAAAACAACCGTTTATCGCATTGTAATCGAAGATTTGAACATGGAAACTTCATCACGACAACGCGTCAAGCCACAGCGCCTTCGTTGTCAACGATTTCCTGAACAAGACCCGCACCCTATTAGTTCCCCAGCCTCCCTATAGCCCTGGCCTAGCTCCCCCAGACTTTTTTTCCTCGCTTAAAAGGAGTTCTGAAAGGGAAACATTGGAATTCGATAGAAACTATCCAAACTTACGTTACATCGGCTCTAATGGACATTTTAGAGAAGACCTTCCAGGATGCCATCCAGGCCTTGCAACACCGCCTGCAGGAGTATATCAACGCAGGAGGACACTATTTCGAATATTTTTGACTAATTTTGCAAATATGTTCAACTGATGATTTTTTATAAATTTGGACGCATTACTTTTTGAATGTCAAGCAAAAAAAACATCAATGCTGCTGTGTGGTAATCTACGTAGCTTGTTTTATATTTCAAAATTTCCTTAAGCTTTAATCCATTATAACTATTAGGGCCTGATCAATCTTTGTAACCATTTTTATTATATTTAATACTTTCATGAAAAAATCATGATTACCCAATTACGTATAATTAGAGCCTTGAGAACATGTTTTTAAATAAAATTAATATTTTATTTTACATTAATTATACAATTGAAACTGATTGGTAATCAGATATTTCATATGAAAATAATTGATGGAAATGAAACTTTATTGATGCTATAATTTACAATTTGTTGCCTCTTGTGCTTCTTATTCATGATTTTTGAAGCTAATTAATCATTGAAAATTCATACATATTTTACAAAACTACCAAAGCCATTAGTTCAACTTATTTGTATACATAGGGCAATAAAATTTTAAAACATCTCATATTCGGATCCTGTCAACGTTTCATTTTTTCCAGTATTCAAAAATGATTTATGATCGGCTTTCAACATGCAAACTTTATACATATTTGTTTATTTATGTGCGTAATGGGAAAAAATATGGTCCATCATAAAAGAGTAAATTAAACTTTAAAATATAGCCGTACGACCCTTATCACCCGGGATCACGAGAGCTTCACACAAAAAAGGCATCACAACAAAATATCCAAAACTTTCGAGTTGTTCTTCGGTTTATGTATGCAGAATTAATTACTCAAAAGGATTTTCGAACGATAAAGCCCCATGAACAAAAAGGGTTTTCTTTTATTTTAGCAAAACAACAAAAATATCCTACACAAAGGAAAATTAAGGATTCAACCGAAAATTCGCGGGGGCGGTTTTCGAGTGTCCGCCGTCGAGATGACTCCAGCACTCGCCGAAAACTTTCACTATTCGAAATAATGTAACGATGTTGGTATTTTTTGCTGTGGGAAAGCTCAAAAAATATGCTGTGCATATTTATTGTATTCTCGGGCGGTTTTCAAAAGCGCCTTTATTAGCCGAGCGTCAAGAATGTTCGATAACGACTTCCAAGAAAATTCTCGTCCTTTTTATAAATATTTTTCTTGTCCATAATAAAGCTATTTTGCAAGAATTATAACAAAGAAATTTTAACATTAAGATTTATGATTTTTTAACGAACGCTGAGTAATTTCTAATACTAAATTCATTTTTAAGGGCTATATAAAAAAATATATTAATAAAAAATGTTAATATAATCAAAGTTATTCTGGTGATGACTATAAAGCAGTTTTAACATGATACATTCAATAAGCTCTGTACATTAAAAAAGTTAATGAAAAACGTTATTTAAATAATAGATCATGTCGACAAATAAATAATCTTGTCAACAACACTATGCCCCATATAAGCGAAATTTGGTTCAAATAAACAGTTAAAATATGCCACTTATAAATAGCTATTCTGAAAATCATTCACAAATTGAAATCAATGTGATCGTTTTTTAAATACATAATAAAATCTGCAACAGGATTCTTCTTAAATAATTTTCTTGGATTTTAACGGAGAATCCCTAAGGGTTGGTTTATAGCACGATACGGTTTTGAACGACTTCAATTCCACTTTCATCCATCTCAAGCGTTATATACATAAAACTTAAAATAGTTAGGGATCACTCCTAGAGTCTCAAAGAATATTTATTTTTCATATCGTATGATAACTACAGTTATACAACAATGTGTGCTCATGGAATTGATAAAAATCATAGATGGATACAGAGTGTACTGAAAGGTTACAAGCAAATAAATTTGAATTTATATGATAATTTTGAAGTACTTATGATGATTTAGTTTAAATGGGTTTCAAAAACAAGTTATTATTAGGATAGAAATATTGATTTTTTTATACAGTCTGGATTTAAATCTGAATTTTAGTGGCAAAAATTTTTTCATTGACTAAAATCATATTATGTCACTGGCCTTATTAATACAATGCACAAAAATAGTTTTAATTCTGATTACATTTATCAAATAAGCCTTAAACGCTTTATAAACATGCTTTCTTTCGCTTTCGTGTATTTAATTACACGTTCCTATACTTATTTTCGTACATTCGGAATGAGTGAAAATTCGGCAAGTTTAGCAGATGTTGATTGTGAAATAATGTACATAAAAGAATTATTTAAGCGGTGAAGTATTACTCACTTATACGTTAATGTTCCAAGTTTTATTTCATGTTCTACCAAGCGGCAAATTCCACACCCCGAATGAAACAATACAAAAAAAAGGCTTTTAATCACCCCTTTTCAGCGGGGCTGTGCGAACGGCGAGCCCATGTATGGGTAAAAGGAACGCTTCGGTTATTCACAGAACGGCAACAATATATATATATTTTCTAGTGTGACTCCCGAACACACCCTGTAACCTTTTCCATTTTCTCCGAAGGCCAGGTCTAGTATGAGCAATGATACTAAGCCGACCATAAAAATGCTATCAAAAGTTTAACAAAGCCATGAATATAAGGATCTACCTTTTACGTGAGCTCTTCATCGAACAATGCTCCGTGACGTCGGATGTTCGCGACCTACGGAAAGACGCCAATACATAAAACCTACTAATGTATTTTATAAACCACCTCGCTAAAATATCTCTTTAATTACGCTTAAGCACGGAATGGTATTGCCAATGAAACTTTATTGAATTTAAACAAGCTTTCGTTAATGGGACTGAGTATATTTAACATTGCGCTGTATAATTCTTCAAATGTTAATTGAAGTCTGTGTACTGCAAAGAACAGATTCGATTCGTATGAATAGATACAGATACAAAGTTCTTAAGAACAAATTTTAAAATTGTTTGCGATTAATTTGTTCAAGTAGAAAGTAAAAAGACGGTATTGTCAGATTTACAAAAAAATTTAGCATTAATATTCAAGCTCAGAATACCCTCAGGAAAAAATATTCCGAGCTCATATCACAAATTAATATCTAGATGACCGGTTTAAGTCAAATTGTGGGATAAAAATTGTTTTTAATAAAAGACTCAGCATCATGTTCAGAATTATTTACTATTATTTTTTTCTTGGTTTGCTCAGTCGTTTGATTTCAACTGATAAGTTGAGTCATAAATAGTTGCCGGCAAAAAGAAGCTGTTATTATTATTTGGTTTTACCCTTGATGATTCATCAATATTTGTGAGTATAGCGTATCATTAGATAGGTATAAGTCCTATCAGTTTTTTGGCAACAGTTAACCGCGTCAATTTTTATGTTATAGTATTTTTAAGTAACATTAATATGGATACGGCTAAAAAAAATATACAGTGAAAAATCAGTGAGTGAACGGACAGTAAGAAATTGGTTTTTAAAATTGCACTAGGGAGATGAGACCCTGAATGATGGTGGATCATCCTTCCAACTTTGATGAAGAAATTTTAAAGATGTTATTAGAGCAAAATCAACGTCACTCAATAAGTGAATTGTCAAGGAAATTAAATACGTTACAATCAACCCTTTGCTGATACTTGGAAAAATTGGGGCAGGTTAGCAAATCGAGTGTGTGGGTGCCACATAGTCTTAATGAAGACAATAATGAAAATCACTTGTCTATTGCCACAGGTCTCTTCTCACGGCAAATAATGAGTAATTTTTAAACAGAATAATTACTGGAGAAGAAAAATTATTAAAGTACGGTAATATTGTACGCAAAAGACAGTGATTTGATAAAGATTAACCACATTTACCGGATCCTAAAGCCAATATTCATAGGAAAAAAAAAGATGTATATGGTGAGCTGTCAACGTATAATATACCACGAGCTTTTAACTCGAAATGAAACAACCAGTGCCGATAAATACAATCAACAGCTACAACGTGTTCAAGAAAAAAGTCCTTCTCTCGTCAATCGGATAAATGTCATACTATTCCACGATAATGCAAAACCGCATACAGCAAAATTGATGCAGTAAAAAAATCTAGAACTTGGGTGATCAATTTTACCACTTTCTCCATACTCCCCGGATTTTGTCACAATCGACTACCACCTATTCTGTTCTTGGCAATTATTTACGACTCAATCTGATATAAGTAATATATTAAATTTTATTGTCGTGCAATAAGTTTTTCATAATCAGAATTCGCATCAACGTATTAATTTTCCTTATATATTCACATCAATCAATTCACACAATCAGAATCAGTTCACAAAAATAATACTATCGTGACGTGTATCCATATTTTTTTTCATGTAAGTAAATTTTGATTTTTAAAACATATTTTATAATTAAGCTTGAAATTTGAATATCATTTTGACTTGCCCTGCTCATTTTTCAAAAGTAAAAATTTGCAACATTAGTATAAATAATTATGATGTTGCTACCGTGACTATAGCTAATATCTGATTGCTTTAAAAATCATGCAAAAATTATACTTAAGTGTCTACATTTCTACGTCAAATATAAATTGATAGTTTATGTAAAATTGATACAGTTGAGAAATTTGGTTTGGTGATTGATATCAAAGGGTTAATACCTCTTCATCATTGCACTTAGTAATACTGCTCTTCTAATTTGTGATTGATGATCCACACTAATTCTGTCATTCATCTTAATATACGCTCTCCATATAATGATGGATTCAATGATGGGTTGAATTTGATAACGAATCTTTGAAACACAACTATTGAACGGTTTTCTGCCTGACTAAATATATACAAAGGCTGTAAATACGTTTTAAGTATTGGCTGAAATTAATATTGACGGCCTTGGCGATTTGTTCCATTCGCAATTTTCTAGTATAAAATAATGTTTACGATTATTTTTGTAAGAGTTGTCGAAAAGTTTCAATTTCAATTAGATATTTGGGGAGCAGACGTTAAATAGAGCTTCGGATAAGATGAAGTGCTAATTGAAATATAACCTTTATTCAAATTGAACGTAATTTATTCAAACTTACAGTCACTAAGTTATAGTCGTTTTACAGTCGTGGAAGGGGGGGAGTTGGATTTTTCTCCACGGGCGAGTGGGCGGCGTAGATTTAGAGGCCCTCCATTTCTTGGGCCGAGTATGCACGCAACTTCTGTAGTAATTAGCGAATGTTTTCCCTCCGAGTCCACCATCAAATGCTACTCTCTCATCAAATTCCGGAAAGTTACAGTATTATGAATCGTGCTTTCTTCTGAATATCAACCCCTGAAAAGTTTCTCTTTATTCTCGTAATTAATTACTTCATCTTTCCGCCGCCTGCCGTTTTGCCACTTTCTCTCGCGGATTCTGCTTAGTGCGGATGCGGCATAAATGTGGCGAATGATAAAAATAATCAGCACGCAATCCTCACCTGAATCCAAGGAACATGAAAAAAATCAGTATACTTAATGAATTTAATAAATTCAATATTAGATATTGATAATATCTTATGAATGTGTCACAAAAAAATAATGAATAACCGATGAAAAAATATGCCAATTTTTTGAAAATTTGCATCCATTTCTACAGAGCTGACTTGTTTCAGTTTTCATTATTTATAAAATATAATTCAGGAAAGTTATAGTCTACGGTACAAAGTTTCGGGCTTTAATAATAATTTTCTAAACTTGAATAATTATACATACTGACGTTAAATTAAAATGTACAAAGCTACTTTTTTGTCTACAATTAGTTTATGTTAACTATTGTTAAATAAACGTCGTCTACTTTCGATTATAGGTGGCTAGGGGGTCAGTAGACGTATCTAATTTTGTGATGTGGGAATTTGATTGAAGTATTGCAGTATCAGTCTTATAAGTATAAGATATTTATATAATGTTTACTTATACATAGTTATCCCATTGTTTTTACATATACTTGAATAAACATTACAAAGGCAGGCATTCTTGCCCGACTTAAATAGTTATTGTAGTGCTTATTTCTTCAAAAGCAATAAAGCAGAGTAATATTGAATCGAGATGATCCATCGGATAAATAAATACATCTATTTACCCTTATTTATTGGTATGATAAAATTATTTTCCACTGACTGTCTGGGCTTGAACCTCAACCTTTTTAATAATAGTTCAAAATATACACACTTGATAATTAATAATTTTGTACGAAAACTGTCGATTTTTACTTCTAATATAATTCATTCAAATCTGTTAGAGCCAAAAATGGTCTGTTACTTCTTAAATAACGAAAAACTTATGGGTACATCTTATAAATATTTATTTATTTGTGAACCTCAAAAAAGTGTGTAGTAAATTATATTCCACAGTAGTTAATTCTGATCATTTTATTAAATAGAGGTCATCGCATTAGCCAAAAAAGAATTTAGCAAACTCTATCCAAGAATTCAGACACGCATACCTTCAAACAAAGTTTCATCATTCATCCGAAAGACATTTTAAACGAACTTCTCCAAAACTTTAGATTAAAACGTAAATTAACAATGTTTTTTCGAGCGTTCGAAGACTGTCCGAGTAATGAAAACTGAAGGATGTCTCTCCGAAAATTTATACAAAATCGGCCGATAATCACCCCCGACAAAAGCTAATTTAAGCCGACATCTCAACGATTCTCTCTAAAATCGCAAAATAGCAAAATTAATAAAGGTCGACTCGGAGTCAAACGATTTAGACGCAATATATATATATATAATAGATCATAAACTAATTTCTCAAGTTGTCTCGTAACTTATGGGAGCTTATCTTTGTTCAACTCGAAGACCGTTAACAAGATCTCTACAAAGAACGTCGAGATCGGTCAGCTGGGAACGATAGACTTGTCACTTATACGTGTGGAGTATCCACGCCTCAAATTTCATCTCAATACCTTGAGGATATATTTGAAGTTGAAAAGAAATTATTTTTTTGAGAGTTCGATCAAGGTAGAGCTGCCTTTCAGAAAACGTATCGCATGAAAAACTTGATAAATCCAACTACAAAAAATTATTTCCACCAAGGTGTATTCATGACTTAATGCCTATATTTCGAAAGGGAATTTATATCAAAAATATGATTTTGTACATTTGAAGGTATAATTCATATATAACTTTATTTACGACATCTTATTGGAAAAATTCTTACATTAATTTAATACTGCATGATATTTGAGATGAAATTATACATTTATTAAAAAGATATTCAAAAATTTAACATAGAACGTGGTTAATCATATTTAAATACCTCGCATATTCCGAATATTACAAAAAAAGCAATTAACAAGAAGTCAGAAACAACATAACTTATGCTTGCAATAAATTTAATCAAAAAAGCAAACTTTATCATTTGTAAACATATTCAAGATATTTTCAATAGATTTTCAATTTCATGCTCATTATCAACTATCATAATCATGGTTATTGTATATCGCAATGCAACCTAAATAGATTACCAACGTCCATCGACTCCCTAAGAATAGATGTAGTAATCGTACAATAATTTGAGATGCTTTTAATATCCAAATTTCGAAATTATCTCGACTGAGTTTTGTAGAATTATATGAGAATTTACTACTGCTTTCATCCAACAATGCGCTAAAAATAGAGATGTTTTATTAAATAATTAATCATACTGTGAACGAAGCATTTCAGGATCCAAATCCAAATGTAAAAATAGTCCTCATGGACCTAAAATTTGAAGTTCATATTTAATTTAATTCTGTAAAATGATTAAAGATGGAATAAATATTTGGCTTTTTTATAACAAAATTATATTATTATGAAGGCAAAATTCGTCGTTATTTATCAATATAGTCTTCATCAAGAGTGATATACTATATTTGAATGCCTTTTTGTAGAGCAATTTAGCTTCAAAATAGCCTTCAATCACTACTTCATTGGAGCAAAATCTCTTTCTTTGGACCATTCTTTTTAGGTGTACAAACATATAGTAGTCGCTGGAAGCTAGATCTGGATAATACGGGACATTTTCGTTTTTGGTCACTTTGGGTGATTTTTACCGATTGCTATTCACTCAGCTGACTGCTAATTTGAGTCTGAAGTAAAAGTGAAGAATTCATGTTTTATTCACTGCCACATGCCGTATGAAAAAATCATTTTTATTGTGCTGAAACAATTCTAAACAGCGCTCTCAATTGTCGACGCGCTCCTACTTCAATCAAACCTTTTTCATGGACAACTGTTGATGCAAAATGGTGAATAAACTGCCTTTTAATGTCTTTAAGGTGTCAGCTATCACACGTAACTTTAATTTACGATCAGCCAAAACTATTTTGTGGCTTTTTTGCTGAATTTAAGCGTCCAGAGTGTTCAGCAACATCGATGTTTGTATGTGCCTTTAGTCTCAATGGAGTAAAGTCTGAATAACACTTGTCATTGCTTTGCTTCATCGATGTTTTCTTCTTTAAAAAACAATGCTTTAACAAATACATTCTTGTTTTGAAAATCATAAAATAAATTTTCGGTCATGGCCAAATTTGATCAATCCATTTATTAAAATATAGCCAAATTAATTACAATTTTTCGTAGTGGTCATTTATCAGTGAAGTATGTCGTAAAACGACGTAAAATCATAGATTTTTCTTAGACTTCCGAAGTAATAAGTATGAAGTTGATGGTTGAATTAAAATTAAATGGCAATCTGAGAGATATTTTCATCAAAATAACTACCATTCATCAAATATTACATTGAATTTTTGAAACCACCGATTAAATTCTTTCATAAATCCACTGAAATTATTAACTTTCCTCCTACTTAATAACGTTGCCGTTTAAAAATATATAAATTTTATTTATATCCTTTGCGGATTTAAACGCTTCTTTTTACATTATATTTAATTAAATTCATCCCCGCCATTAATCAATCATCCTACACGTGTAATTTGAAAAAATGTTTTTTCTTTCCCCTGCGGAGGTATTCATCACCCCCGTCTGCCTCGTCAGCACGTTGTCCACGTTGAAAACAACCAATTTCGAGTAGAAGAGCGTTATTTATTTTATTTTTTCTAAATATCGGAAATCCGATTGCTGTCATTACCAATTATATTGAATGATACGAACAAACAAAAACGCTTTTCCTATACGTAGGAGGTACTTGCGAATAAAACCGATCTAATGGCATCGATGATTCAGCAATAATGGCCATGAAATAGGAACATGCACCCTCTGTAGGATCGCTGGGGTGGTTTGGGTAATCGCGACAATTTGAGGCGATTCGCGAGTTAAATAATTTAAATCAATTCCAATTTGTTTCATTATCTGCAAAATTGCCCTCGTCAGAAGCATTGACGTTTTTGGAGCTACCCCTGGAGCTTGACGTCGAAATTTGACTTTTGACAAGGGGAGAGTGAACGACCTGCTAAAAATCGCTTAGATTTGACAGCCTTTGAGCAGGTCCCTTAAATGCACGCGATATGAAAAGGGACCTGTATTTATTATTCTCGAGATTTCCACGAATGCTTTTATCTTTTTCGAATTAAAATTCTTTCATGAATTCTGATTTTGAAGAAATTTTCTTCGGCATTTTGACATGTAATTTGTAACCAGATTATTTAGGTTGACAATTTTATCGTATTCAATCTGAACAAATGGAAAATGGCAAAAAATCCGTACAAAGCATTACATTAAAAAAAATCTACAGAAAAATAAATAAAGCGTGTCGATCTGAAATATCGATTATATCATAAAATAAATTCCCATAGTGCTTATATTATATATTTATCTCCATAATGGAATTTAAGATGAATCACAAGGAAAACATTCGCATCCCGAATTTGGCATATTTAAACTTATAAATAATATATTAAACAGAAGCTATCAAATACATATGTATAACAAATATTGTATTCCCATAGCATTTCTTTAATATGTACTCCATTCAAGTTTTTATGTGTCCATGTACTATTACTATTTCTGAAAATTTTGATCAACTAATAAAACTTTCTTTGTAGCCTTATAATCGGAATCATCTTCTTAAGGTCAAAATCTTTATTCAAAAACTGCAATGAGATGCCTAGTATCTGGAAAATCGTAAAAAGTGCCTAGTCACATAGTCCAATACAAGTACATAGTATAAGTTCGTTCCATAAAAATTTGTTTTTGTATTATGTTAGATTAGGGGTTGAAATTTTGCCTCCCACGCGAATTGTATCCGAAATATAAAATGCGGTTTTATGTTCAAAAAATAATTTCTCAGTTATAATGCACAACTTTATACATATTTTGATGATCCATGTTATATTTGAAAATATTTGTTTTGGCTTCCAAAAAGTAGGCAAAGGATCTCTTGAGCAAAGGCTTATATTCTAGAGTAAATATCTTAAGAAATATAAATTAATCCAAGGCTAACATAATTAATAAATATGTAAATATATTCCGAGTATAAATATCCCCATCAGAGCTAGAAGAGGGTTAAGATCTAATATATACGAGAGTTATCAATCATTAATATACGTAGGTCTATGCTTATATAAGTACTTGGAACGTGTGAAGTGCTAAGGCTTAAATCAAAAGCGTGCAATGTACCGATAAGCCGAAAATTGAAACTAATTATACATAAGAAATCCATTTTCTGGAAAGTCCCAAGTCGGATTATAGCGAAACGATAAGCAACAAAGTTTGGATAAAATATTATATGTAATCTTATAATACAGTGCGGTGCAAACAACCACACTCTATTCGGGTTATATAACCCATTTATCTTTATCCACTCAGAGCAAGACGATGGGGGGATCTCGAGAGCACCCCCTGGCTCCCGGTCCTGCCCTAACTATATGTTAACGTCTACGGTAATGTGTGTTTCGGGGTACTTCGACTATAAGAATGCCATTTATAAGGTCGGATGAATAAATGAACCTCTCCGATATAAATGCCTGTTTTTCCATTAGCACAATGCTGAAAAAATGGCAATAATTAATGACCAGATTACGGAGCGCGATAACGCTCCGAAACGCTACACTCGCTTGTTACCATCCCCAGCATCATTATTGACCGGCTGTCAAAGGGTCAATTTCGCGATTTAAATTGCATCGAATGTCACCATTACGGAAAATTTGGATATACAAGCATTTAAATATGAAAATCGGCGCTCGAATAATTTGCTTGTCCAAAAGCTCTATAATGAACTCCTACTTCAATAATATCCATGCATTGAGAGCTTTATAACATCTTAATGAGAAACTGCAATTTGCCCATATTTACACTAATTCAAATGGAATATTGTGGAATACCGCAATTTTACATTGAGATCGTACATCATGACATTGTAATCGCTTTAAGCATCGTATATTTAGACGCAATGTCTTATGTCTCTTATGTCCGAGCATTCCCACGGAAGCACACACATCAAATGATACATTTTTAAACATATTATCGCATGTTTTTAATCAATCAATGCAAAAGCTTAGAGCTTATCCATATCTTTCATAAAATCAAGTCCGAACCTATTAAATCAAATGATTTTGTAACCCAACGCAAATCACCATAACAAGAAATTAATTGATCTGGAAAAAGGTCTTTCAAATTCCGCATTGTTTCTCAGGCCTTTTATTATGAAATTAATTGACCTTCATTTATTTCACAATTGTACAGAAACCAATTAGGGGGACTAATTTAAACCCACCCCATAAATACATGCATTACATGGATTCAAATCAAAATATTTTTATTCCGACTATTATATGACTTCAAATTTAAACAAAACGTTTGGCAAAACCTGAACAAATACAGGTATAAATTTATATTCAAATCCCTACAAGCGGATTTAAAATTGCCTTGATTGGCTATCGATGTACATGCAATAGCGACAAATTATTCAATTTAATATATACAAAAAAATCTATAATTGTAATGCATTGGAATGAAAGTGAAATAAATGTTTATAAAAATTTTCTACTAACATTAAGGAGTCATCTCACTTTATTATGTCAAAAAATCAGGTTTTTTAATTTCAGTCATATCTCTAAGAATTTGTCTATACTTTAGGTGAAGAAATTCGGATTATTTCGGATAGCTAATTCACGTAATGCACTCGAAGCAATCACTCATTTTGAAAAAAATTTTTTGGCCGTCAAAGTGTAATAACCCCTTTAGTTACTTCTTCCTGGCTCATATAGAAGCAATAAAGATAAACATGGAAGTCAAAAACAGTTATATCAAAGACTTGTTCAAAAACCCTGATATAAATACTCGTATATGCAAATGATGCTGAGTATACTTTGGATTTAAAAAAATATACTTTACGAGCGTTCCTCACAGACACATGGATAAACAAAAATACCTATAAAAATACAATGCCATATTACTTATTACTATAAAATATCTTCAGCGGCTTAATTTTTCACCATTGATCCTGATTGATAACATCTTCAATATAAAATCACAGTTAAATCTAACTGACATTGAGGCTCAATTGCCAAGATTTCGTGGAATCTTATTTTTAGAAACACATTCCGGACCGCTATATTTCACATAAAATGTCACATGGAATCTGCACGAGTTTCGAAGACTTTGCAAAATAATACTTCCTTTATGAATTCGATATAGTTGGTAAGCCAGCAGACAGACTGAGTGCCTTTACAAAGACTTACTTTATTAGTATACATAACATATAATATTATATTTCAACTCGTGGAGGTAAGTACAAGCACGATTAAATATAAATGTTATAAGCCAAATGTTTTAAAAATAGACATAATAACTTGATTCATGTGTAGATAATAAAATAGATGTTTGAGAATTGGGAAAAAAATGTGAGCCAAATAAACATAGAAATTCATATGTGACGAAAAGCATGAGAGCAAATCATTGAATTTTATAGCGAATATTTTTTTAACAATAGCAATTTTTAACGAACCTGGAAAACTATGTAGGATTTGAGTATTATTTGTTGTTCAAACTACAAAATGCGCATTTTCTAGTGAGCGACCAGAATAAGTTTTTATTCAGAGAAGGTATAATATTCGTTATCTATATCAGATGAATCGGCATGGAAGATTTATGGTGATTTTTCATTGCTTTACGTATATGGTTAACATATGATAAACCTATTTGAAAATGAATTTAAGATAGGAAAGAATCAGAATATACGATAGTAAAAATTATCAGTTTAATCATCTTATTACATATCTCAATATATTTTCATATAAAAAGATCGAATCCAAGAACTGAAACCAGTATAAAAAATATTTTATTTTTTATAAGACGGTGTTTTAGTTTGTAGAGATTTAAGAGAGGAGAGGTGACCTAATTTCACATTCACTACACTCAACTGATTGCCAACTTTCCACCCGTATGCAATAGATATCAGCTTTCCACATACGCTGTATACATTTTCATTTGAATTTCAAAATTATCTATTAAATAATAAATAAATGGATTGCAGATTGAATTAAATCATAATCAAGACTATACCGTATCAAAATAAACAGGCGATACTAAATATTTACGCAATCAAATACAGGCAATCACGTTCCAATGCAACCTTTAATCTATCGATCTCTTGACAATTGTGGTAATCTGTCGTAGCAGATTAATTTGTTGGTGGCAGTTCAAAGTGAATAATTCCAGGAGCTTGACACCAATGCCTGAATTAATCTTCTTCACATTATATGTATATAATGGTAGATCCTTCTAGCGTATAAGCCGTTCAAATGCGTTTGATAATTTGTGGTATATGATTTTAAATCTGTTTTGCTGAATTGATAATTTATAATTATTATCCATTCCAACCCCCGGCTCTAAAAATAATCATTCACCCTCATGTGTTACCAGACTTTGAATTTTTAACACGCGCAGTCACTATCACGGCGCGGAATATTGTTTCATGCATTATGAAAGCCTTCGAAAACTCAGGTGTGAGAATTTTCTGAGAACGGTACCCATTACTACTCACATTCCTTAATTCGCACCCCACCGGGTACACGTGCAAATAAAACCACCCCTGTAATCTCACTACCCCAAAATAAATACAGGTGTCCTTTTAAAGTGGGTCACATTTCACAGCCGCGGATGCGGAAAACTTTGTGAAAGATTGAGCGCTAGTATGGCGAAACGCAGAAAGGAAATAATATTCGTGTCACATGCGTAAATTTTTTTGAAAAAAAACTTCTGTCGAGGAAAGGAAATGGATCCTTTTTCCGTAAGCGTAATTTAATTATAAAAGTTATATCAGATCCTGCGCGTTCTCCTCTCGCTGGAAGTCTTTCAAAGAAGGATATGATATTGAAAAAGGATTTTCGCGAAACTTGGACCACGAGGATAATAAAATTTATACTTTGCGAAATTATCGCACTGAGGGTGGAATTTATTATAAAATATTTCAAAAAGGAAAAATATTATGATTAAATTAAAATCATGCATATATAAAATAATTCAAGTGTTTTTTAATCAATAAGGCCAATAATAATATAAACATGATTTCAATGATATAAGCTTGATTGTGATGATAATTAATTTTCTATCAAAATTAGTTGATCATTGGATTGCTATTATTTAAAAAATATACACATTTCTTATTTATTAGAGTATATATTTGGAGTACAAATTAGTTCGGTTTGTTTTTTGCAGTCAAAAATTAAATTAATTTCAGAACAAAATGTATGAACAGATTAATCAAAGTATTGTCCATCGCTGATTAGTAATTTTTCCCACCTCTCAGGCAATTTTTGAATTGCAATCTCGAAAATATATCTGATCTTTTGTGGTGGTCCAAAGAGCCAATTTTTGATTTCTGCGAAAGAAGTGAACCGGTTACCTGCCAAATCGCAGGCTGCATCTATCGGAACAATCAGTAATCAGAAGGAGCTTTGTCCGGAAAATGTAGCGGGTGCAGTAAAATATCCAATTTAAGCATTTCCAAATATTTTTTGACGATTTTTGCGACATGAGGCCGAGTTCTGTCATGCAGAAGAATAACTTTGTCAAATCTTTGCTCGTATTCCGACCTTTTTTTCGTAATGCACGGCTTAAACGAATCATTTGTAGCCTATACTGATTGCCAGGTTGTAGTAGGTCATGGTACACAACACCCTTTTGGTCCCACCAGATACACAGCATGATCTTCGAACCATGAATATTCGGAATTTGGTGTTGATGTTGAGATCATTGATAACGATTGATCGAGGCCTAGCGTGGTGTTTTTTATTCTTGGGGTTGTCGTAGAGTTACCATTTCTCATCCCCAATTACAATCTGATGTAAAAAACTTTTTCTTTATTGCCTTTGAGTCAGCTGCTCGCAAGTGAAAAATCACCTTTTTACATCAGTCATCCATCTATTACCTTACATTTGAATCATTTATATGGATTTCAATCGTACAGGAAATGTTTGCTGAGTCACTTGCAATGATTCTGCAGGTTCTTCTTGCATTTGACTTGGATTCGTTATCTTCAATTTTTTTTTGGCTGTACAGAGCAAGGCTTGTATTTAAAGCTGAAATCACCATTCTTAAAACGTCGAAACCACTGTTATCATAAACATCCACAAGTATTCAATATGCTTCAAATGCACTTTCTTCCAATTGAAGTCGAAATCTAAAATCTCCCGCAAACGATGCTTATTTGACACAAAAATTGACATATTCAACACAGCAAAAAACAGGTTTTTTTTATGAAACTCTAAGCGATATAAACTGAATATTATTGACAGATGTCCAACCTCTTTGAAACCATTAAAATCAATTATCACTGTGAAATATTCATAACAGATAGAGCTATCTTTTGAAAACAGACCGAACTAATTTGCAATCCTAATATATTAAAAACAACAGTAAATGAACAAATGATTTGAAATTTGATAGATTTAAAGAATTAATATTTCCATTCAATAATCTCAAATTATCCCAATTTCCTATATTTAAATGGAGGAAAATTAATTTCAATGTAAATTTAGAAATTTAGCAACAATCTCTAATATTGTTTTTTTTATTTAAAAGTATTCACACGGAAACACTGTCGACATGTAACAGACAAAATATGTACAATAAACGTCAAATGAGTAATTAAAATTGGAGCCCAGAATATATAAACCATTTTAATTCTTAAAATTTTTAGCCAAACATGAATTTTCTTTGTTTGGTCCGGAGTACTGTAAAGTAAATGCTATTTCAATATAGATATACGTTGAGATGAATAGCATGTCTGTGATCTTATAATTACATGAACGTTGAAGAGATCCTTGTTCTGCAGCAGACTGCTTGTGGTTTTTGTATAACATAACGATGATATGATGTGCTCTCTTCATGAATCTTTTTCTATTCGGTTTCCCTATTTGAAAAAATTATTTAATGTGCTTAAAATATTGCTTATTTTATATAAAGCAGCCGTTTCCAATCTTTATTCTATTATGCCTTCCAGAAAAATAAACAATAAAGAAGAGAAAAATACAATTAACAAAATAATAACAAAGCTTTTGTTATAACATAAAAATGCCAAACATAGAGATTTCTATACGATTTCTACGATTTCTATACATTTAGTCTATTTCTATAAATCACAAGGGAGAAGTTATAATTGACCAGATTGACATATAAAATTTGACTTTTGATTTCTTTAGTTATTTTTTATCGACGAATTGATCGAAAAACTTAAAACTGAAAAAACATCTATGTAGCTATAGGACTAAACTTCTTCAATTTTCTTTGAAATTATTCTATGGCCTTATCAATGTACACTCATCCCCCGATTTACGGGTTCAGTTTAAGAATTAGCGGAAATATTGGAGTTTTTATGAGTAGTTTTTTTATTAGAAAAATCCGTAATTTTTGATTGTGTTTTATTACAACGTGTGTGTTTTTGTGTAACGTCTCAGCCGCGTTAAAGTAAAACCGCGCAAAAAAGTACCGCGAAAATATGGGGTTGAATGTATTCATCATTTTTGTTGATTTTTCCCTTGTATCCGCTAAAAATGTACCCTTTCGTCTAAAAATATTTCATTGATTTATAATTATGATATGAAATTCACGCCTCCCCTGACAATAATCCGTGATATATTTAACGCCAATTATTTTTTCTCTATACATATCCAAATCAAATATATATAGATATATTTAAATGATCAACTATTTTGCTGTTTTGTCGCATGATCACACAAAAAATGGTTTAATTATGTATGTACAAAAATATGAAAAAATGCTGCTGGATGTTTTTAAAATATTTTATACGCAAAGTAAACGCGAGGCATAAATTTATTCTCGCGTTCTCCCGGCTTCGCATTAAGCTTGTTATATTCCTATTATATGTTCCCACCGGGTCTCCAAAAAGACAATGGACCCACGTAGAGGAAGTATGAAAACTTCTTGCTCATTAAATATAAAATAAGCGAAAGCATCACAGGTGACAGATGTGCCAAAGTTTTCTTGTTAAACGCAGATATTTTTTTTAAACTCGCATTAGAAAATCTTCCTTATGGTCATGATTTCACTTTTTAAATTATCTGCTGACGATTCCAGATAACAATTCCTTACGGTTTCTCATACTGGTTAGCTGGAATTGAAGAAACAAGCCATTTGGAGTTACCATTAACCCTTTCGGAGCGCCTGAATGTTTACACACCTAGAGTCAATATTAACACCCAACCCGCAAGAGTGCGTCCGTGAAATTAAGGCTTTTAACCATGTAGCTGAAACCAGAACAACAATGCCAGCCGAAGCATTGTTGCTGCAAATGCTCTAACCGAGACAATAACCAGGTCTATTCAATACACTTATACCCTAAATGGAACAAACATGTTCACAAGCCTATAAATAGACTGCTAATAATAGCCAGCCATATTGTGCAGAGAAATAGCATAATCAAATGTTGGTATTAGAAATGAAGAGAGCTTTTCACGGATGATGACATGGGATTGAACCGAACTGAAAGCCCCGAGCTTCAAAGATTAACGTTCATAATTCAATTCTTTAAACACAAGCGATTCGAAACGCTTGTTTGCGCTTATATTCTATTAATATGCCTGAGTCCAATTTATATCCTGTTTAATACTAAAAATATATATAAATCGACTTTAAATCAAATGTGCTCAAAGATCTATACATAAGACTTAAGCTCCTTTACGCTATTAACAATAGACGAACTTTAATAATATTGCCTTGAGCTTATAGATTAAGAAATTTATTTTAGATAATAACTTGATATACACAGTAGAACCTCAATTATCCTTAGTAATTAGGGATGAAAGTATTCCGGATAATCGAAAATAGTCATAATTGTACAGGGAAAGTATGAATAATTTTATTTGTCTGGATTTACATACACAAACAAATATAATAAATTATTTTTTACAAAAAGCATCAATGATCAATTTTTTTCGAATATAAATTTATACGCGATATATACAATTGTCACAGAGATTACACATAATGTCACAGAGTTATGGTCTTCTTCAAAATGAATTTCCAGTCTTAATATTTATTTATTTCGTGTTTAGTTCACGTTTAGTTAAATATGTCTCAGAATAAAATTATTTTTTTATTTCAAACATGATAAGATCTCAGCCAAAAACTCTCAATAGAATAGTTTTTACCACATAGAGCAAAACATCCATTCAAAAGAGGATACTTCAAAATAGCTTCGAATCTCAATGAATTACTCGCCCGTAAAAAAGTTCTAATGCACATTCTTTTGTGCACTCTAATTTGACCCCGTGTGCTATTCTTGCAAATAAAGTTTTACTGCTTCGCCTCGTAATGTCCACATAACGTAAAATAACCATAAATCAAAGTGTTGACCTACCGCAGCAGCTTCTATTGGGTTTTTTCCACCCCCAACGCAGAATATTGTGTAAGGGGGCCAACTTTTTAAGTAGTCGTGGAAATCTGTAATGGCTTGTTACACTGAGCCGGGCAAAATGTTTAGTGAGAAGTGAACTTTCGCATTTTTCAGCAGCTGGTGAAGTTTTGCGTGCAATTAGTGGAAAACTCTACGCCATTGAAAATATTTCACCAGCGAAAATTTCTAGCGCCACCTGCCTTCGGCATCAGGTGAAAATTGATTTTTTTTATAATACACTCTTTAGGGGTGGAAAATTTGAATAAATTACAAATTGCCTTCGAAACCTTATGCTTTAAGCTTATTTTATTTTTGAAATGATTGGGTATGATTTTGAATGCTAATTTGGGTGTTATATTATATAACACAAAATCATACCAATTAATTTTTTTCCCTGCTTTTAAATAATGGAAAATTTAACCGAATTTGTATTTTTCAAAAATTGCCACAGATAAAAATAATGAAGAGTTTCAATATAGCAAATTTAAATTCTTAAATTTTTCAATCATCATTTTTAAGAAAAAAGCCATCGTTTAACTGGATATTGGATCTAGTAAAGAATATGTCACACATTGCATGATCATACATATATGGATTTATTTTATGATAAATGCTCAATTTTTGGTGAAATATTTCGATGATGTCTTCCTTAAGTTATTTACAAAACCAATTTTTTCGGTTACTCTAAATTGTTACATTTAAATTTAATTTTATCTTATGTGAACCAAATTTATAATTGTTAGTGCTACTGTACTAATATCCCCAATCAAATACAATCAAGACGTTATCCCCATGTTTGATCTATCATAAACATAAATTATATCGAATCGATGATGACATGTTACGTTTAAGTGCTTTCATGTAATTATGTCTTATGTAGGTATATCATCAAGGATGAAATAGGATACAAAAGCTATTAAATAAAGTTTTGACGATTGTTTTATACAATATATCTATGATAAAATAATCTTCTAAATTTCAGGAACATTAGAAATCTCATATACATCAACTTGGGATTTCATATTGTATGATAGGCTGTAACAATTTTATGATGCTTTCGATTATGTTACATATGGTACATTTTTTGAACAATACTTACATTTTTTGAAAAGACTTCCCAAACAAAGCCGATTTTTATGAAATTTTATTAAAATTCTATAATGTAACAATGAATGACTTGGATAAGATAATGGTAATTATAAATGTTAAAAGCTGATTGTAAAATTTCAGCAATTTCCCTGAGAAATAGAAATATTTGCACAAAATAACGGCTCTTTCAAACATTATCTCTTATAACGAGATAATAATTACAATTTAGTATATTAATATATAAATATATAAAACAATCGTGTAAAGTTGAAACAAAAGTGTGCTTATTAGTAAACCACACAAATTATAAGAGTGGTCATTAAAAAGCGAGGATATGCTAAGGTAACTACTATCTGTATAGTATAACTAACTCATTTAATGTCGAAATTTTGCTTTGGAATCTGTTCACTGATCGTAATAGTCCTTAAGATTGGAGTGATATGGAATTAATCGACAAAGAATGCATAACAAATTTTATCTTTTATTAATAAATAATAACGATTATTTTCTTGTTTAAATGAACCCAAACCCTGATTTTATTTGTAAAATCACATACCGTATTCCACGTCGGTACATTTGTTGTACCAAATTCTATTATCATTCATTGTACATTTTCTTACAATATCTATATATCACCTCAAGATTTATTAAGACATCCTGTGCAAGTTGTGTAAACTTACCAAACATTGCTTGAAATGAAGATGTCTCCTTATTTTAAAATATATGCAATATATATTTGAATAAGAATTGAATGCAGTTTTGAAAACGGAACTTCTTATAAAATAATATGCGCACTATGGGGCTAAACTTTGGACACATCAAAAATCTTATTTAAATTAAATTTTAAGAAATTTAATATCATAGAAGTTTAAGAGACAAGGACGAGATGAGAAGAAACTCAAGACTTAGAAGATCTATCTCAATTTACAATGTTGCATCTTTAAATTCGCTTCACTGCGGTTTTATACATTTACAGCCTGTTAAAGTTACGACAACGTGATTGATGGGTTAAGGTAAATGTTCTCAAAGGCTACTCTTAAAAATGTAACTACATTTTACGCGTTAAAATAATGAATTTCAATACATTAAACACCGTATTCTTGGAAGTTTGTGTAAAATCCATGGCAATTTTCTACAAGAACTGAAACATTAATGAATTCGTTACGGATATGATCCTTATCTTAATAGATGAAAACGAGCAATTTTATGTTAGTTTGACGGGCGCTTTTATAATTTTTGAATAATTTGTTTCCTCGAAAAACAAAGCTGTTGGCTTTTCCGCCGTGGACGCTCGCGGAAAATGGAAAAGTGTAATTTTCTTATGCAAAGGTAAGATTGCAAATTAAGGCTTCCGCATGAATTATTCAAGTGACTCGTTTCATACATGCCTAATTTTATTTGAACATCCCAAACGCCACTTTGGATCTCGACACGGCCATTTTATTTATGTGTTTTTACTCCAAGTTTTTTACAGTTGTGCGAGATCTTGTTTGCAAACAATTATTGTTAGATTCACATGGTTGATGAATTATCAATTAAACAACCAACATAATAGATCAAAATTGCATATTACATCTTCGTATATTATTATTTAAAAATTACTTTTGTTCTAACGTCCACATCAAATAATTTATAATAATTTAAAATGTTTTCTACAAATTTATAGCAATAAAAAATATAAAAGGCATTAATGAACCTTTCAGTTTATCTCATTAACTTTTTCGTGCTAAAGAATTGCAACTTTTCATTTAATAGTTATACTTAAACGCATCTCTATTAGCTTCTGGTACAATATGTTCAAATATAATTAAAAGTTCTGTAATTAATCAATCCATTATAAAATTTTAAGTATCATCTTGAGTACTTGCAGTAAATATCATATATGTAGTAAATATACGTGCAGAGTAAGTGCAACATTTAAATCTATCTAAATTATGTATTTCAAACAGTCCCATATGCATTTATTTTGATCAATGATCGACATGTACATAATTTTTTGAAGCGGTTCTAAAACACTTCCTGTTCTCAAATACGCAAATATTTTTAATTAATTCATTCCATAGGCAGTTCGTCCTGATTTATTATAAGTTATGCATAAACCGCAACTTTTCAATTCAAAAGCTCCAAAGTTGTCTTAATTAATTTAATGAGAAGTTCGTCTTAGTACATTAATCACCTAGTGAATATTTCCGAACTCCTGGAACAATAACTTAATATTCGACAACAATTTCATGCAGACATTCCACGTGTATAATCTGCGGTTTGTTGCAAAATACACAATATATTATAAAATAATTACATATTGTTAAATAATATATTGAATACCAAGAATACAGTTCGCAGAGTCCTTTGTCACATCCTGGTATATTTGATTGAGTTGTTATATAACCAAATATGTGTACATTTTAGTTGGAATTATTAAATACTACAGTTGAGGACTGTGAGCAAAATTAGAACCGCTTTGATATGCATTCAGTGTAAAAGGTTCCATCAACATATTACTTATATCATATATTCACATCATCATGCGTTCAATATTGAAGATATAATAGCATTGTTTCTGCGTTTTATGTACAGCGAACTATCGAAGGGCGTTTTCATGACCTTTTTGATAAGAAATTTAGACGGCTATTAAGACTCCATGCAAATATGAATGATTCTCCACTTTCTATGTTGATTTTGAATGACTTCTCGGAATGATAATATTGATTTTATTGGAAAGAGCATTCTGAAATTCATGGAATCTGTTTTTGGTAAAAAAATTGACAAAGATCTTTTTTCATGCAATAAGTATAACTCAAAATTATTTTTGGCATTACAATCACAGGAAGTTTTTATATACAGGATGTTTGGCCTTTGGACCGAGACATTTTTTGGGGGATTAAGGGGGTCTTTTGCCACAAGTTTTAGGGTTGTCGAATATAAGTTTTTTTTTCCAACACTTTCAATAGCATGAAATAACTGTTTTTGTATTTTTCAATATATTTTTGATCTAAATAAATCATTATTTTATGCAATTGGTTTAAATAAAATTACTTTTAAGTTTCATTCCAGACCTGACACCAGTGGATTTATTTGCCTGGGAACGTACCCTATTCCGTGACTCGCACGGTTTCCAGACCTAATACCACTACATTTCTTTGTTAAGAAACATGTTGATTTTCTTGTTAAGGAAAAAATATGCCACGTTTTCCAATTGGTCCAAAGATCAACCGTGACAAAGGTAATATATTCTTCAACTGCTTTTTAATATATAAATCATTTTTGCTATTTTTATTGTTTAACAGGGTGGTGACAATAACAAAAATCCGCTAGCTATTTCTATAAGTTGAAATTGGGTCACATTTTAGTGAAAACAGTTGGGAATATTAAATGAGCATTCGAATAAGGGTCGATTTGTGAGAATAATTCGAAAAGGGCAAAAATAGTATCGAAATTTCACTTTTATTTGTAAAAATAATTACTATTTAAGCTTAAGACGCTATTTGTTATTTAAAAAAATGTATTTTGTGTAACGATCTCTCAATATTTGAAGTTCAATTTAAGTCTCCGTTGATTTCCCTTGTAGATTTTCTTGTGCGCTTCCAACAGCGGAGCGTACAGTTTAATTGAAAGGGCACGATTGGCTTGTATTTAAATGTAATTGGCAATGTTAAACAATCTTCGACTTTGAGTACTTTAAGGACTCTCGCAATAAATAAGGACGATTCCATAGAATGGATATAAATTATCTTCTTTAGTCATCACTCAAAACAATGAGAGCGCCTCTCAAAAGCATCTGTTCACACTTTTGAGAGACGAATTTTCGTTCACAGTTCGGCGATGAATACAGTAAATATTCTCGCTTTGAAAATATTTACGCCCTGGGAAAAAATACACGTTTTTATGCGAATTCATCTCGAAAATTGGAACAAAGTAATGGGTCCTACGGAGGAGGACGCGTGGAGAGTTTTCAAAATTAACATGAAAAACTGACATTTATGACCTAAGTCGGAATACGTAAATTACGCTAATCATGTATAATTACAGGGGTTTTGAAAACGTTCAGGGTCGTGTTACTCAGCCGGAACCAGAGCGATCATTATACGAGAGTCTAATATTTCAGTACCCATCTAAGGGTTTAATGATTTGCTCAATGGGGTTGGCTCTCGCATTTGTATTTATATTTTCGTACAAAGAAAAAACTCTCAAATTAAATTCTGAATGATACCGAAATCCATTTAAACGACCATTTAGAATAAAATAATAAAACACCAAGGGATTGACAACTCCCACGGTGCTGGAACAAATTCCAATTGATATGCTTCCAAGTCGTTCTGCTATATGATCTGGCAAGCTTTGCTAACATAAAACTTTTTAAATCCGTTTACATTATGTAGAACAAAATTATAGCAGCGTCTTTTCCGCATATACGTTTTGACTGAATTTTATTGGCGAAGAGATGGCTTTATGACTTTTCTTGTTATTCAATCCTTAAAGAAAATATTACAAGCACATATTATGCCTCTATATATGATATTTTGTACAAAAAATATTTAAATTCAGAATAATTTATAAATAAATAGCCACTTCTCTGATAAGCAAATTTATACATTGCCATAAGACTATGCTTATTTAATAATGTGTGACTTATAAATTGTTTTAATGTTCATTGTTAAGATTTACAGGCAGTTCTATATTAATATGGAGTGTATTGAATTTGAAAAGAGACAGAAAAGGGGAGTGTAAAATTAGGGTTGGGAATAAATTTAAATAAAATAAGGAAATATATAACGAACACTGTACGAGCGAAGACATTAATGAAGACATGTTTGTGGGGTGAAATTGGAGAAGGAAAATTAACCCAGATAAGCCCACGAGCTTCTGTTTTCAAATAATTAAAGTTTAAGTCCCGAGACAAGAAAAAATAATGAAAAAAAAAAACATTTTAATCAAAATGCATCAATAAATTATTAAAAATAAAATTTAGTTGCTAATAAAGTGTTCTTTGTTTGGGTCAAAAATATTTTGATTATAACAAATAAGTATATAAATTTAATTCCATCTTCATTTTAACATCGCTAATCCTGAGTGGAATCTTCTATAGACCCGAAAAGATAATAATCGGAAGACAGATTGAGTGAATACAAAGAATGAGATAACGCCTCCCATTTAAATTCCTGATTATTTTAGCAATATGTAGACTCTGTCTAGAATCTGTCATCTGGTTAAAATTGAATTTTTTATTCAACAATTTGAAAAAACAGGATTTTTTGCCAAAATTCATTTTATTAATCTTGCAAACTAAATTTGTACTTTGTTTCATATTTTTTTGTGATCATTTCGCGATAGTTTGGTATGATTTTGAATCTACTAGATGTTCTTTCCCATCCAGGTACTTTCTCCATTTGGGCAATCATTGGTTATAGATATATGGATTTAAAATTAAATTTAGGATTATTATATTGTAGATACAATGTGTATTTATATAATTAACTTATTCTAATACGCTCACATGAAAACATATTCTACTTAAACATATTTATAAAATTATAAAAATGTCACTTTTTCGCAATTAAATTCAATGATTTCGATTTGCGAATTCTGAAACTGGCATAGAGTCCAAATGGCAACAATCGAAAATTTGCACCAATTTTACAAAGATATTTTTTGTTTCAGTCGATATTTATTCAATATAAATCAAGAAAGTTATATCCTATCAAGCTTTCAACGTTGCAGACATTAATAGCAATTTTAGAAACCTGAATAGAATACAAAGCTGTTTCGTTGTCTACAAGTGGTTTACGTCAATTATTGTTATATAATCGTTGCCTACTTTCGATACAAAGTGGCTAGGGTTTCGGTAGACGAAGCTAAAACTGCAGCACGGAAACATAATTGAAGTATTGAAACATTCAAAGTATTACAATATGGAGTATATATAATATTCATTATAAGCAGCTACAGCATAGTTTCAGTCCTGTTGGTATAAGACATTTACAATCAACTCTCCTATGGCATCCACTTCGTTTGCAACGTCTTTTACGCACTTGTTAACAAACTAAACACTTACAAATTTAGTATGGGTGCCTTATATTCTATAGTGTTTTGCTTGTATAGCGTGATCCCTACTTCTACGCTATAGAAGGACTGAATATAATATTTATTTAAAGGATTCAAAAATTGTTATAAATATCAACAACAACATCATTGCTGTAGACTACAAACAAAACGAGAAAGAATCAGCTTTTTAGGAATAATTACACAAATAATGTCACTGCCTCCTAACTAGGAGCCAGGGTATGTTATACGGTTCTTGCAGGGCATTGCTCTTCTGCTGACCATACCATCACCACAACCACATATTGGAGACTGTGAAAATTGTGGTCGCATACGCTGAAGCAGATTCCGCTTAAATCCTATTTGATTAAACGAATCGCAGTCTAGCATGAGAGCTTCCAAGTTCTAAGTGATAAATTGTGTATATTTTTGAATTATATAAAAAGACGTGGTTAATTTAGCTCCGTTCTTGATATTGTTTATCGAATCTTCTAGAAATTGAATATCCATTAATTTAATTTCTTTGCTCCACCATATGCCACCCCACATTAAACAGTAGTTCTCCAATATGCCTCGGAGCTCGACCCCAGCTTAAAAAGCCGACCGAAATCAAAGTTTTGCTTATCCAATGGAAACCAAATATTAGCATCGCATAAATTTACACTTGTTGGCATGTTGATGAATCTTGGGGAACATGTTCATTTATTCCCTGCGGCATTCGGGAAATCTTATCCCGGCCGAAATTATAACACGAAAGCGCTCGCGCGACTTCGACCTGTATACGTACATGAAATAAATTAGTCGGTTCCGAGAATTGTTTTGAGTCGAATGAAACGAGAGTTCGGGAACATTTTCACCGTATCCGAGAACAGATTTGATAATTCCGATAATTTAATCATGTTAAATTTTGGCGTTTGTTCCAATTCAGCTCCGGGAAGAGAAGTGAATTTTGTCGTTGGAAATTTATGACTTGATAACTTGAATTTATGGAGCATTTCACTCCAAAATATTTGCGCTCCGTTTTTGCCAATCATCCAAAGGTTCGAACTCATCGAAGAAATAATTTAATGTCAGCTTTGTGATGTAATGTGACTCGTGAATTTATTACATCTCCATCAATGTACATTTATATTAAACTATAAATTCTTCAACGTCGAAGAATGCTGATTTCACGAAAATCAATTGCTATCCAATGGAACGTATTTGAAATAAATTATTTTAAAATTCTAAGCAGGCACTGACATGGTGAATAGCATGTATTTTCAAATCTAAACGTCTTTAAATTTAATTTTACATTCCATTATCGGTAATAGTCAATCTCCTTAGGATAATTTTGTAAGAACAAAGGATTTCCATGTGTCGATATCCATTATAAGATATGACTATTTAAATTTAAAAAATCAGTAGGATATTTATCATAATTATTAAACGATACTAAAATCATCGCTACAAATAAATCACTAATAAATAGCCCTTCCCAACTTCACGCTCCCATATAACAACGTTTTTTTATAGCACAATTTATAAAAGACCTTTTGTTATCTCTACATTGCATGCGGCTACTATTCATAGAAAATATGGAAAAAGCTCTAATGATCTAGATAAAAGGGAAGTGATTTTTTTTTTCCAAAAAACTTAATTTGAATCACTATCACTCAATAAGTTCGTTGGATATAAATTCGTCGTAGAGCGTCATAAAACAAATAAACAATATAACTAAAACCACATTTTTGAACATGTGCTCAAAATTTTAACATAATAGAGTATTAGAATATATGCATTTGCCTTATTATCGAGCGGTTCATAACCATATTAAAATGGTCTGTTTGCTGTGCAATACTCATCTTGTATTTGGATATCATTAAGAAGGGGTTCGTTAATGGCTTCCGAGAATATTTTTTCAGAGCAAGCATTCAATATTTATCATTCGAAATGTTATCTTTCTATTATTTTCTTTCTTTTCTGAGATGATATTATGCTGAAATGCCTGTCGCGATGGTAAGGAAATACTGCTTGAACTTTTTAATGGTGGTTATGTTTTTTAATCCAGATGGGTTGGTGCTGCATTAATGAATCACCTTTTGAATCGATTGAATGTAAAACTAAGATGATAATAAATCTATGGTACACATTCTGAACAGCCATATACTATTGAATTTATTCAGATACAATATAGATGGATCGTGCAAGATTTTTCATTCAATCAAATAAAAATATATTGCAGCATAATATTAGCGTTAGATGAATATTCAGAAAATATAATATTGAATATTTTTCGGAACTGATGTCGTTAATATTCATTGCTATTCAAAATACTCAGGCAATTGGGCTATAAACATGATTTTCAACACGCTCACTCCGATAGCTTGCTAGATAATAGTTAATAAATGAATCAATAAGATCAAAACCCTCCATGATAGTTCCACCTTTATCATCTTTTATTTTAATTTTGTCTTTCGTTTGTATTATATACTCTTTGATGTATGTTTTTTCTTAATAAGTGCGTATGTATTGTATACAAGTTTAAGGATTCTAAGTTCATTCACATTTACCAAAAGCTTTTGCCTTTTGAGGTGTCACCAGTTTTTAATCATATGGTAATCGAAGACGAAAAATAGGTATCGTTCGAAAACAAATATCGTAAAAGACATTGATCGTCCAGAAGATGAGTAGCAAAACCCAATCGAAAACCTGAATTACTAGTAGTAAAAGTCATTTTTTATATAAATTGGAGTTACCCATTATAAGAAAAATAATTTTGTTAATAATCGTTATCAAACTAGATGAAATATATGAAAAACGTATGAGGCATATGAGGTTTTACATGAAATTTGGTCCATATTTGAGTTCTTTTTTTTACATTTATATCAAAGTCTTCCCAATGGGGAAGATCTCGGTAATTTATTACAAGCTACCCAAGCATGTTTATGAATTTTATGATAAATATTTGGAGAATTCAATTTGAAATTTAGATGAACGTAAAATTGATGCTGCTCACAAATCAAGTGCCTCCAGGACTCAAGGTTCCTATGTCAGCAGTCATCCCGACCTTCATCCTCGCAAATGATTATTTATGAAACATTTCACTGATTTTAATTAATAATACATCCAAAGCATCGTCTCACGCCACGACAGTTTTGATTAATGCTGATTTCCCATTAACAATGGGGGATCGAATGAAATATGTCACGGGAAATGATCACTGCCTTCATGTCTGAATATCACTAATATTTTCGTCGTTTAATATTCCGTAACACAATTTACGAGTTGTATTCAAATTTTACAGCCCTCCTCGGCGTAGCGGCTTAATGCCGTTCGCCTGTCTGTTCTATGTATCGATCTGCCATATTTCATACGGTAGAATTTTAACCGAAACGATAACGTTTTGGTTAACCGTTAACCCTCAAACGATCCCCGCTTAAATTTATCCGCCGATGGAGCGGATCGGCAAAAACTAAGGGTTGAAATACATGCTAAGCAAACATACGGCGTGAGATCGAATCACGTATAATATTTCTTCGGGCCGCACACAAATTCTGTGTCATCTTTTCTTGTCCAATTCCAATGGGAATATGGAAAAAAAACAACCAACCGTAACACATTCGGATGAAAATGCAACGTGGGTACGTTTTCTGATTTTTTTTTCTTAGTCATCACTTTCTGACATAAAATGGGTCAGAATTTATACTTTCAATCCTGAAAAAAATATGCCAAACAGTAAACAAATTCCAAATTTTATGCTTTACTGAGACCAATTTAATTATTTTAATCTCCCTACAACCATATATTAATATAGGGGGGATTTTTATGAAATTTATCACATTATGTGTTGTTAATAGGTCAAAATATGTAATATTAACCCTTTGCGGTCGTTTTTCTACTCTCAGCCACTAAAGCTTTTTTACGGTTCCGGTTGTATGTTTGCTCTCAGCCACCACACAATAAACCATACGAATCTTCACTCTACTCATTCATGTATCAGTTTATAACTCCATTGAATGCTCTTAAGTGTCTAAGCGACCTTATAACGTACCAAAATATTGCTCTGATAAATCAGAGATAACGAAACTCAATATAAAAAAAATACAGTCGTTCCACACTCACCATGCAAAACACCGTGGCGAGTCAGTCGCCTTTTTAGAGTGAATAAATCAATAAGCTTCGGAGATATTTCGCAGAATTTCAAATAAAGCTTGACACCAATACGTTAACTGTAGTTAAGCATCCTCGCTTGTTAAGATATTCCAAAATAATACTCCAAAATGGTAAAAAAAAAATCACCGAAAAAGTGTAGTCCAAAACTAAGACTGCATATTGGAGACTGCTTTCAAAGATACCACACAATGGAGAATATAAAATATTTTTTTAAAATAAAAACATGTTATTCAAACACATTATTGCCTAAACCAGTGGTTCTTAAACTTATGTAGTCTTTTTGAGAAAAAATTCTTTCGCGGAATTTTTCAAATAAACAAACATTTCTTGGTCAAAATAGATCATCTTACAATGTTTTCTGTAAATAATTCCACGAAAATATCTTGTTCAAGTATAGATAAATGTTTTTTTTATATTTTCGCGGACCCCTGGTAATGGTTTCGCGGACCTCCAGGGATACATACATCTAATGTCAATAGAGAATTGATAAATCTTTTATATCCTTCATAATCTTGCATGTTATGTATCAGTGCTCTTTCAATGGAAATTAATTCCGACCATCACGACACCCATGTCCAAATTTAATACGCCCGCAAAGGGTTAAAAGTAATGATAAAAAAGTTCGCCCGAAGAATGTGTGGTATTTGTGCTGTCCATAAATTACACAAATTTCACTAACATTTTTCTAAAATTTTCTTTTATAAAAGAAAATTCTTTCAGGACGAGTGATTTTCGAAAATTTCGCTAAAAATATTTCATAATATTTCATTTTTAGCGAATTTAACATGAGATTATTAGGACGCTCATTCCTGATTATTTTTTCTCAAAATATCTGATCACTTTGAAAAAAGTATAGTATACCATATAGTATATTATAATTTGTATATAGATGTATAGGTGTAATTAAGGGAGCTTGAAAACTTAAGCATCCTTATTATTTTTGTAAATTGCACGCACTTCAATACTATATTTGGTTTAGAAACAGCTAATTAAAACATGTATATATAACATGATAATAATAATGTTTTCTTGATCGTTTTCTAAAGAATATTTGTATCAGTTTTCCTAATTTATTTACGTTAAATTGGTTTATATCTATTTTATAAGTCAATTTTCTATGAAAGTGCAAAGAACTTATAATAAAAATGGATTTTTAGTAACTTTGCATGAAGCATTCAATTACTGCGTGAAAATAAGTATACTGAATGTGTTTATAACTGTATACTGAAATATTCGAATATCAAATATTCAATTGGAACCCACATCTCTGATCCAATTATTTTTCTGCCAAGATAACCCATATGATTCGTTTACAATTGGACCAGAGAAGAGACGTCGCAAGGTGGATTAAGGTGGCTAGCAAATTATAGCAAAAAATACTTAAGCTATTTTGATCCCGAACTTATATTTATTTATAATTACATTTAATTAGAAATACACTTGATTATAACCAATTTAACAATAAATATTTAATTAATGATTAAAATCATTATCCTAATTAGTAAAGTAACCTTAGGCATGCTTATATTTAAATTAAATAAATTAGATACTTATAGCTGTACCAAATATAACTTATATGTCTTGATATAAATTTGATTTGATAAGTTTTTAAATCTTGAAATCCATTTATAAATCATTAATTTTATATGATATCTTGCCAAGCATTGAACGACTTATTACGAATAATGGGATTCAAAGTGACTTTACTAGCCAAATTCATTTTATCTACTAGTATATATTATCTAAGTACTTTGTTTTAGACATGCTAATCAGTTTGAGAGTTGTATGCGGCTTTTTCGATATAAATCGGGGTCAATTTGATAAAAATATTCATATGCCCTGAAGTATTAATGAAAATATATATTAAGCATTTAAACAGAATCATATTTACCGAATGGTTTTTAAGAAGATTTTCTTTATGCAAAGTTCAAAATACTTTATAAAGACGATCAAAGGGAATATAATTTAATATTGCGTCTCGAAAATATTTAAACCTGTATTCTGAAAATGCGCCCTTTGTATCTTATCATCGTATTCTTTACATGCTATGCTGGTGTATGAAAAAAAAGTTTGGTTCACAGACGGATATTAGATGTCTTGTTGTTTGTGTTATATATGAACACCATAAATCTATTTTTTTGCAACCGAGATAAAACAAAACTACCAAATTCAAGTGGCTGAGAATGTTTTTAGGGTAAAGCCTCCGTACATTTGCAGAGCTCGAAGCTCACAATTTTGAAGGAATATCTCGATGAGAGAGCAAGAATCGTTGCGGTGCTTCTGTCATTTGGTTCTTCGGTCAAGCTGTGAAAAAATGGGTCAATAAGATCTGAAACGACCGCATTTGACCCAGAAACACAACTTACATTCGAAATTGAATTTTGACCTTTTTTTCTTTACACACATGTAGCCCGGGGTAAACATACGTATATATCAATGCAAATAGACAGTCACTATATAAAGCATTTTCCATAAATTATATCGACGTTTTCGCATCCCGAGATGAAATAACATTTTAATAAATAAGGGAAGCTCGAAAGAGCTCCTCGTAAATACCGAAGCATTATCTTTTCATCGTTTTCGAATCGGTGTAGGTTTTTGAACAGATTGCGCCTCTTGTATTAGGATGGAAAAAGCTTCATGAAAGCATCAATCTACATCAGACGCTCATTTATCAGAAAGGTTCCGATATAAATTCGGCTAAAAATTTTATTATTTTTTTATTGAAATATTTCGCAGGGATATTGATTCGTCCGGATCGGAATGATTGATTTGAATGCTGTAGACAGGACGAGGAATTTTTATGAAATATAAACGAGATGAATGAGCGACGGAAACATAGAGGATTCGCGATTTTTCCGAGGCTTTTGGTATTGGAAGATTTCGCTGTCCGCGGAGTCCAGTCGTAAATCATTCTTCCCGCTCTTCCTTCAACACTTGGATAGCGTGTGCGTGCAAGGGGCTTGAGGGTGTTGGTAGGGAGGGTCAAGTTCAATTTTGCCGGTGAGCTTCATGAAAATTTAATCAAATAATTAACGGGGATGGCGAATTGCTTCCAACGGATTGAAACAGCCTCCTTTCATTTCCCGGTGCTAATTAATCTCAGCAGTAATAGAACATTGAACATTAAGCAGTCGTTTCTTAAAGTGACAAATTAAGGCTTTTCCGCCGTGACGTGACGAAATCAAAAACTTAAGTTTTTCACTTCGTAACTCCTTTTGAATAATTACTTTTTTCTTTGAACGCAATGGAAAAATCACGCCAATGAAAGCTTTGATTGATTGCGTTGTAGACACCAATCGATTTAACAATATTTTATTTATAGTCTAAAGGCATGAAGAGGCGTTTTTACGAATCTAATTTCATGAATATTAAATAATTACCAACCAAAGCAGCCCTAAATCAAAATAAATGACCTTGAAATCCGACATCATAGAATATAATATTAATAATCCACCCCATTACAAAAATAGCTTGCTATATATATTTATAAATAAAACCAAATTACTTTATCGAAACAATAATACGATAATACATTTCGGGGTAAATGATTTATGATATACATGAAATTAAACTAAAATCACTGATATAAATTTGCATCGAATTAAACTGCGCATATTCGATGCCACCCTTTAAAAAATCCCAATGTGATACAAATAAACACACCCTTCTTATTAATTCATTCATATACACCACATTTTAATAGAATCAAAGCCCGTTTGTGAATGAGCTTTAAATTAATCAGGTGAGACAAACTTCTGTTAGTTCTTCCGCCGTTGCCTTTATTTTGATACATGAAACTGCACCCTATCTTGTATTAAACACATTTTCTTTGTGATTGTTACTTATTATGAGTAAATATATTATATTTTAATAAAATTTAACTTGTTAATATTTTCGCTTCATTTTGAGCTCTTCCTTTTGACAACGTCTGCAAGAAATGAGCTGCTGTAGAAAATTAGAAAAACGTGCTTTTTCCTCTACAAATGGGTTGAATACCATTTAAAGTCGGAGGGATACTGAAAGAGCGGAAACTTACGTTACTGAGAGATGCCTTTCATATTTTCGATGATTAATTTATAATTAAATACTGCTAAAATCTTGTAAATAGTTAGCAATAATATAAATAAAACGTATATCAATTGCGCGAAAATTCCAAGTGTTTATTTAGGCTTGTACCGTTTTATCCACAATAAGGATTATCATAGGTGAAAAAACGAAGCATCTGATCTGAGGATAAATGGTTTGTTGTCATGTTTGAATATTTGAAAATGTTTTTCAATTTAAGCGTTGCTTTAAATATCAATGGATTTTTTGCATATGTCTAAGCCCAACGTGCTTTATTATTATTTATGGTTTTTACAAGAGACGATGTCGAGGATTCTCTAGATATCACAGCATGTTACGAGGGTTCTTCTGTCAAAAAAATGGCAAGAGCTAATGTTTTATTCATTCCAAATTTCTATAAATAACAAAAATATCTCGTGGGCCGTTTTCACGGCAGAATTTTGATTATTTCACTCCCACGTGTGTAAAAAAATATTTTAAAGTTGGAATCCTTAGGCTTCCGAAAGGGAAGAAAGGTTCTGGGTTGTTGAATTAGAGGAACGGTGTTTTTAATCAATAAGAAAATGAAAGTCGGACGAAAATAAAGCAGGTTTTCCGGATCTCATTTGTCTTTTCATGTTTCTTTGTGACCTCTATTTCAATTCAATACGTATGTCTAACGTTTGGCTTATCCGACTTTGATGGCCTCATATATCAAGTCCGATTTTTTCTCCTTATAGAATAATTCTCCCTTTCGTCGCAGACAGAGAACAAGAAGAAAACGGTCCGTTACAATGAGTAATGAATCCTTTCTATGATGCTTGATATAATGAAAAAATAATACGTATATGCTTGGAGAGCACTCGTTCTTATATCGTAAAAGTGGTGGCCTACATCTCGGTGTAGTCCGTGATGTATAATGATATGTTTGAGATGATATGATGGTGCTGGGATGATTGATGATCGAAGATGTGCCGGTTATTTGTTTAACAAACTCTATGCTTAATGTTGCGTAAATTAACCCCGAAATGCTTCTTCAAATCTGATACTTCATTGCAAAAAAATGTATACTTAAGGAATACTTAATTGAGATGGGCGACGGGATATCGATATATTTTTAATTGACAATAGATGTTTTATGCATAATAATTAACTAATCATAGATACAATTTGACTTAAAATATTCTGCATGTGTGACATTGACAATAATGCTTAAATGTAAGAAATCAACTTAAATTGACTATCCTTGTTTTCCTGGAACCTCCATTCCTTTTAACATTATGACTATTACTCCACAGGATTCCTCTTAAATAACCATTTGAGAGTGTTTTAAACTTTAGCTTGTAGAAGTTGGTCTGATCTCATACAGTGCAGATATATTTTATGAGTATCATCCTATATGAATACGTTTTGTCTTAGAGTTTAGATAAAGATGACGCTCATGATTTCAAATTCAATTATAAAATAACTTTAATCAAAAAATCTATAAGAAAAGCACCATAAGAACATCGACTCAAATGGAATATTTAAATATAATACATCTAATATATGAATAAACTATCAACCTGAGTAAAATATTTTGTGAGTTGTTGAGATATTTTGTGTATAAAATTTAATTTAAGTCTTTTTAAGCATTTTATTGTATCCATTAAACATGATTTATAGAATAACTTTTATTTATTAGATTATTATTCATCAAGATTTATTCCACAAGTCACTAGGGTGTACGTGTCAAAAGACCACTATACAGCATTCTATATTACGAAAATGAGAGATTTATCTCCCAGGGCTTCCTTCGAGTACATTTAATGTAATATACTACACTAAACATACATTTTATTATGTAAATGTCATTATATTTGCGCTCACCACTTTGTATTTGTATCTCAATGATTTATATTTAACGATAAAAACCATTGTTCTTTATTAAGAAAAATATGTAAGGCTTTTCATCGTATTTTTCTTGAATTAATTAAATGATTAACATTCCAAGAGCATTGTGTTACTTTAATTAAAAAAATATATTTCCACCTAGAGCGATAATTGCATAGGAAACTCGTCTGATACATTAATTTTGTGAACAATCTCTTTTTCCGGATCGTATATCAAGAATCCGGATATAAATTCCGCAGAACGATAAATCAAATACCGGATGAAGCATCCATCCGTAGTCTGAGATATGTTTAGGGCGTTTTCGTGGTGATTTCCTAATTGATTTTGTATGTTAACCACACATTGAAACGATACAAGTAACACACATTCGTTTCCCACGTAACACATACGAAATAATCTATTCAAACCCCCAAATAAATATTTTTTTTGAATAAATTATCGTTCATGCTGTCCGAAAAAAATAAACACCATCTTCAGAATTGTGTAAGTCAACTTGACCCTTACAGTCTAAATGTAAATGAAGTCAATGTTAACATTCACTAACTAAATTAAGGGAAATTTATTTCCTTATCCTGTACATTTTTCTTACATAAATACAGAGAAATATTCATTAAAAATTTGCAAAAAAAAGCTCCGCATATTTTTTCATACATTTTTATTATTAATATTTACTAAGGCCGCCCGGAAAATTTTAAAGGCAAATTACGAGGAAAAACGTTCATTGAAAATAACAACTTCCTCTACAAATTTATACGCGCATGGACGATATAATTTTTGCGCATTTCAGCGTGAAATATGATAATTTTCGCGAAAAAATCTCAATTCTAATTGACTGTTAAATTACTAAAATCGCCTTTTTTGAAAATTCCATTAGGGGCAAACATGCTTTGGGTTTTTATAAAAATTTAAATACACATATGAATTACGCTAGCACTAAACGACGATAAATATTGTCGGATCATACTAAAAATTATTTTTTGGCCTTACATCCATGACAAATGGATCATAATCAATATAGAAAATGTATATGTACTAAGAAATCTATTTCATTGTAAAGCCAATGATTATCTCATTTATAAAAAAATATGAAAATGAATTTCAAACAAGTTCTTATCTTTTAATTTACAAAATGAAATAAGCAACAACTTGAAACTTAAATTTGTATTTTTATATGCTAAGCTTTCTTCCTTGTCTTATCCCGTATAAATTCCTAGAAGTCTGTTTAAAATTACATATTTTGGAACAAAGAAACTGAGTCGAAATTTCTTTAGACCATGCGAAATTTTGTTCGAAATCAACATTAATTAACATTTTCAACCACTTTCCAACTCTACCGTTTTTTTTACTGAAATCAACCTAAAACTAAATATTTAATATTATATTTAATTAATTGTGATAAAAACAGGTTTTTTGAGGCAAACAAATGCTCTAAGTTTACTTAAAGCCTGCTCAAATACTGAAACAGCTGTGTATACTTTTTAAAAACGAAAAAGATTGAATTTATTTAAAGAAACTGTTTGCAGAATGAGAAAAAAAATTGCAAGATACCCTAATAAAACACGATTGAATATATGTAACAATATCTTATAAAAAAAATTAGATACATCCAGGAGGTTGCATAAGGAGTGGCCCATAAGTTGCATTTATTTTTTTTTTTTGCTTAACCCACTATCAAAGGGTTATTATTACATATTTTTTCTGACTTACAGCATGAAATTCATAATTAAAATAATAATTACTAGCTGTTACGAATTGAACTCCCATGCATTTTTTAAATGACCTTTTTGTGCGAAAGGATTAAGGAATGACAAAGCAACAGTAATAGGTTTTGCATGATATTTTTTTTTGCTTGGTACAAATATGATATTTTGAAGTATTATGCCCTTAAGATATAGATTTTTCCGATATTGCTTCAATTAGCTGGCGATCATATTTTTATAAACATATGTACGCCATGAAAAACCATGTTAAAATGATTGGTATAGTTTTTATAAAAAGGATTACTATAAAAAGGATTACTATAATTCACCTCAAACAATCAACAAACAACTTAGAACGTGTCATCAATTAACGACTATAATTTGACGTCTATATATCGCCACAACGTAATTTTAGTACAAATATCTCGCAAAGATAAAACTGCTCTGTACTCATATGATAAAATCGGATATTAATTTTCATAGTTATTGTCTTCAAATTGGGATTTTTATTCGATCTTTCACAATATTCAGTGTATTCACTAAAAATAATAAGAGAAAGGAGGCTATTGACCAGATTGATGCATGATAGATTGAAAATTTCATATGCAGTGCAAACAACCAATAAAAACAGTAAAAAATACAATAACTCTGTTTTTGAAACATACAATTCCGCCCTTATATTAGACTTTGATTTTTATGAGGAAATTTTGATCTCTGTAAATGTAACACGAATCTTCAGGGTTTACAGAACTAATGATGAATCAAATTTTCGATCAAATACATATCCTCTATTTGCCAAAAGTTGTCCACTGTGGGAAGAGGTTATTAATAATGAGTTCATATGTACAATTTTCATAATCAAAAGGAACAAAAATTCGTGTTTATATCTTTGTTGCAAGCGTTTAAATTCGTACTGAAAGTTTGTTATAATATTATAAAATGTCATGCGGCAGTCACTCGGCAAAAATGTGTTAATATGAGTTTACAATTATTGACTAAAAAGCTGATAAAATACTAAATTTATTCAAATATGTTCTTAAAAAATTGTAGGTTAGTACTAAAAAATATTTTATTAAATGAGATGTATAAGAATTTGCCCGTATTTTTTAAAATAAACGTAATATTTTATTATAAGAGATTTTCATAAAAAGAAATGCTATTGTTATTCTAGGACTTTCTTTATTCCCATATATCATTTGACTGATAAAAACTATGCTTTAGAGCAATGTAGATCTATTAAAATAGTTTTCAAAATAATTCCTGTTAATAACGGATTAAATTAGTATGAATTCTTAAGTCAAAACTTACCCCGTCCTCGCAAAGTTGGAAATGTAAGAGATGAACGCTTCACAAAGTGCCACTTCAGACTTGGTGTAGTTCTTAGGAAAGTGACTAAATCCCTCTACTAGAGGTGCCCCGAAGAGATAAGGTAGTTCTTCTCCATGAACGGATCCCATCCTCTGCGTAAGAATATATATTTCAGGTATTTTTCCCTTTATTTCAAGTCGAGCAAAAAGCAATAATAGTAAAACTAAATGATAAGAAAATATATCCGTAAGTCTACATACCTGCGGATAGTCTCCGTCCTTTGTTTGATAGTCGAAGACATAAAAGAATGTCCTCGGTCCAACATCGTTTGTACCCTTGGTAACACTGAGGAAATCTCCCGTCTGCACGAGGGGTGCTACGAATTGGGCGTCGCTAAGGGCAGCAACTGCTGCGTCCCTTGTGTTTATCGGATGCTGCAGGTTAAAGTATTATTTATTGAATTGTATAACAGTCAAGTTGAATAATAAGAAGAAATTTTAAATTGCTTTCAAAGGAATATTAGAGAAATCTTCGGGGGGAGTAAGACGGCAAAGTTCGTATCGCAAATGTTAATCCAGAGCGTCTATAGCGAAAACGCACTACCTCAGAATCAGACCAAAACAAATTGATATTTGGCCCTAAACTTATCTTGCTTTGTGGGCCAGTTGAGTTCCATTATAACGGTTTAACCGCCAATACACTCATTATAATGGATGAAAGCTGAAACAGGGCCACGTTTGCGCCTCCATGGAGCGATTTCGGCCCCGGCTTAATCGCGAACAATGAGAACCTTCAATCGCACTCCCTCTGCGTTTCCATGCCGAGTGAAAACTCAAATTATTCCTCACACCAGGGCCATAACTTAATTTTCTCTCATACATATATATCTTAGGGCTTATGAATATACAGGCTGTTTGTTCTGCATCCCAGAGAGCGATAAGTTTAAATTTATGATTTTCTTTTCATTTAATCTGTGTGACTTTGGGGGAAGCGTTTTGAATGTTTATCATGAATATATGTAAACGCTTCGAGATAATAATTCAATTTACATCTCCAATGTTTTCATTGAAAAATGTTTCAACCCAAAGATAGATCATTACCGATAACGGATATGATGCTTTAAGAAGAAGATCAATTAAGCAAATGTCATAATATATAGCACCCCAGATCACGACAGATCAAAAAAATGTTTTCTTTAAATTGGTAAATTGGCAAACATGCGTTTTCACAATTAACTTTTCCATTATATTTTAATAATATATGATTATTTAAATAACCATTGATTATGCTATTCATTAATACTACAAGAGAAAAATAATATTATCTACATACTTGCTTTATTTTATTTATAACCGTCGAACTTTGCAGGGTGTTTTGCACATGGACCGACAAAAAAAATGGGGGCTAGGGGAGGTCTTTTGCGACAACTCTATCACTTAGGACATATGTGGGAAATATAGCAAAATACCTCCCTAACCCCTAAAAAAAAATTGTCGGTCCATGTGCAAAATACCCTGTATAAGCATATGCTTTCATCATCATTACAAGGATCAATTTACCAATACGGTATTTCAGACAACCTTGTTGCATGTATGTTGTCACAAAATTGTTCAATTTCTTCTTAAGTTACGGATTGCAAGTGATCTTTATAGAAGATTTTTTAAGCGGAAGTATTCTTCGTGTGGTAGTTTCTCGTTGCTTTTTATTACAATCTGAATTTGAATCTGAACCACCAATCAACCAACACATTCGATCGCTAATATTTTGTTTCGTGTGTAAATTATAAAGGAAGTTAGTATTCTCTAATATTTTAGATAAGGGAGTTTTCTTAATTGTAAGGTAAAATTTTACAATCTATGTGAACGGTCTTAATTTTCTTCGCTTAAACTCTCACTTCTTAAGCTCTGAGCCAACTAATAAGAGATAAGCCAAGTTGACCTGAAATAAATCCGCAATATACTTTTTAGTCTCCCCACTATTATTTTTTATTTTACGTAGTTGGAACCACGTCCCCATCTACCTTGCGGAAGATAAGTGCCCAGGGTTTCGTTTTTATGGTCTTCCAATGGATGATTGCGATTTAAAGATAACGCCGAGAATGGTGCTCGCCCGCCAATTTATGGGCCCAGATTTTCATCCTCGAACTTAATGATCTCCTCCCCCTATACACAAAAGAGCTGAAAATTAGATCCTGCTTTTTCAAGATAAAAAAAACATCTTTTGATGAATTCCTTATTATGGTGAAAATTGGAATATCGGTCAGCGTATGTTCAGTGAGTCCTTATTATAAAATTTTGCGCTGTGTTAAATTGTACGCCGACGACGCGCGAAAAAATGGTGCGCCGACCGTCGGGAGTTAATTAACTTTTTAATTATCTCACGGACAGGGTATTAAGGTATGTTTTTAATTGATCAAGAGCAGGAATTTAATAGCGGATATCCGGGGATGTAATCGTGATTAATATTTTGCAGAATAGGCACTTAAAATTTTTGCGAATGTGACTTAGTAAGGTCTGACGCTGCCCTTTGCGTAAACCCAAATAAGGATGGAAGGTCATAAATAATGAATCCCGCAAACACGGCACGTTCATACTCTTACAATGGAAGGTCTATTTGGGATTGGTTTAATCGAATTCAAAAAACTGTTTTTCGAAATATGATTTTTAATTAGAAAAGGTATACCTGAACTGTTCTTTCCCAGTCTGTGTACTCATTGACGACGGTAAAGAAAATTTCACTCAGGTGGTAGGTGTAGGCGTTTCTTACGTAAGTCCTTTAAAAGTAAAAAAATATATATATTATTCAAATTATCAATACATATTTTTATAAAAAGTAAGTTATAATTTATATATTTTTAATATTTTTAACAAGAGTATGTGCAGAGTATATATAAAGTCTCTAATATTGTAATAAGTATATAGTATTTACTTTATGTATCCCAACATATTAGGTCGATATTTATATTTCGTTATAAGAAATGTTCTAATGATCTAAACAAATTATCGAAAATATACTACTGCCATGATTGTTCGATAATGTTCAAGCAATTTAAATTTATTATTCCAGCAATATTTCAGAACTATACACAGAGTTTTTAATTTTTAAATGTGATTTAGGGGTATAAAAAAGTACAAGAGTTAAATTACAGAGTACAGTGGGTCGATTTCACACCTGAAAAATATACATATATAATCTAATATGAACAACTAAGGTTTGTAGGAAATTTATCGATTGTTTGACAAGAATCTGATTATACTAAAGACGTCTGATAATCGTCCAATTCAAGGAATATCTCCGTTTTAAGAACATCCTTAATATTTCTATAATTCAAAAATAATACATATATAATGTTCAAATTCTAATGGTAACAAAAACCGTATTTCCTGAATCATGTCTTGATACAAGCTGATTGTAAAATTGTGGATCTCAAAATTTTGATTACTTTCCGGTTCTCATTTTTTTGTATTTAAAGGAATTAATAGGCAAAATTGAATGTAAATGACCTACAGAATTGTATATAAAATTTAAATTCAATAGATATTTTATTTATTGCACCCAAAAAAAAATATTTTTTTACATCTGAACTCTGATCAAATTCCATCAAAAGATGATGCCATAAGTCACAATTTTAAAAGCTTAATAAATCAATAGTACATAGGGCTGGTGGTTATCAAAATGGGACTCGGGAAAAATGTTTGGGAGATCACAGAAAAAAATAATATCAATGGATTAATATTTTCCCAGACATTTTAAAAAACTACTGTGGATTCTATTTAAAAATTAACAGGCTCATGCGTTGGGGGGTCTTTTTGAAATTTTAAGTGCAAAGAGGGTCGCGAATTAAAATGATTGAGAAAAACTGTACTTGTAACTGTCTTGGAGCGACCCACAATGTTTCAAAATGAAATTAAAAATCATACATTTTGACTTTTTTCCGCTTAAAAAAATATGAAAATGCTCTGATTATCAACGCTTTTATTAATATGCATGAAAACGAGTATCAAAATATGACGGCATTTGGTTTATAGAATATTAAAACTCTTTGAGTATCTGTCCACGTACGTACAAATAGGTAGCGTTTTTGTCACATATTTTATTCATAATGTCATACCTTATTATCCTGTCTCTCCTTTCTCCCTCAAATCCGTTCTGAATATCCTGAGCCGAAAACCTCCAGAGCGCTTCACTCGTCACAACCCCAAATAATAGATCATATTTATTCTGCCCCCCCTTTATCCCGAATATTCTATCGCCATTCCTCTTGTCCGTGGTACCTTTGAAGTTGTTGACGCCGGAGACGCTCGTGAAGCCCTGCATGTCGTTCGGAATGAAGAAAGTCAATAGCTCTTTCGCGAAATCCGTTTTAATTACCACTCCGTCCACGGAAGGGCCGAAGGCTGTCAAAAAACTAGGCGCAGTTACTTCCGTATTCATTAAATCTTCCAAAGATATTTCTCTGAGACAGTCGACTATAAATTCGTGATCTTTTGGAAGGTCTTCGGGAATTGTACAGTTTAACTGTCTTGCTAAATGGATGGCATAGTTTACTGGGTCTTCGACCAAAGCCCAGGAGCTTAGGGCTGATCCTGAGAGCAGAATGGCTCGATGGAACAATCCTATACAATACAAACACACAATTAATTGCACTCCTAAATAACCGATTTAAGTAGATCTGACCTCAATTCGGCAAATTACCTGGCATGACCGTGGGTGATATCATAAGAAAATTTATGCACGCAGCTCCAGAACCGTGTCCCAACAATGTAACACTGGATGGATCCCCTCCGAACAGTTCTATGTTTTGCTGCACCCAGTGCAATGCGGCAATTTGATCCATCAGACCATAATTTGCCACCCTTGCTTTGAGGTGTGGTGTTGGATTTGCATTAAGATAACCTGCAGAAAATAAAGCATCAAACATTTATATTCAGAAAGCGATAAAATATGTAGGCATTGCGTGCAAAATATTTTGATTGATTTTGACACCCTTCAAATATTGAATATTCCATAAAGCTTTTTATCTGGATTCCAGTGCTTTTTCAGTGATAAAGATTGACAGGGAGATGATAAAATTTGCATCCCTTCAATTCACTCAGCGTATCTACGGCTATAAAAACACGAATAGGTTTGATAGACCAAATAAAGCACACTACACACCCTTAAATTTAAATGTTTTTGACTAACTGTGAAAAAATATGTATGTAAAATATGCGAATATGGAATAATTCTTATACAATCATATGATTAAAACAGTATCCATTTTTTTAAATCTGTTTATAACGTTTTCATTTAAAACGTATTTACGTCAAACACAGCCAATATAATTAATTATCATTTACAACTGAGCCTTATATAGAAGAATTCAAAGATAAATCTGATGTCAGATTTAAGCCCATTGCTTTGATTCAATTTTAAACACCCCAACTGCTCATCTAAAAATAACCACCCTTTTTTTATATACAATAGCTTATTTCTGTAAATATTTTGGCAGGTATTAATAGTATAATTTGTGATAATTTATAGATTAAATTTTGTTTTATTAGGCAAATTGTAAACATTTCAATAAAGACATCCAAATGGAAATAATTTAATTTTTTTAACCTCAACTGCAAATATAAATTAGTCAAAGCCTTAAATTGAATATTGATAATCTTCAAATGGATATGAAAAACTTTTAAATATCTTATAGGACACCAATAGTACATGAAAAAGTATAAAGAACTGAATGACATGGAAAACCTAAAAATTGATAAAATAAATTTATTACCCTTATTTTGTATAAGCTAAAATCCATTACATGAGTTAAATAAAAAGCCATGATGGATTTATTGCCGCACATTTTCTACTCACCATGAATATTTTAAATCCACTCTCAAATCCTTAATCTATATTATAAAACTAGAATATATTACCAAAAAACTGAACATTATGAAAGAGTCCTATTTGTACAATAATATATGGATTTCACCGTATCAAGTGTTATTGATAGCATTCCATTGCAGAATTGATTATAGTCAAAGCGAAAATGTTACATAATTTTGATACAAATAGCATCAATATTTTATGAGATTATTAAATTGCATATATCATCATTATCATTATAGTAATGCCACTCAAAATCGTCTGAATGATTGAAGCATCTTTAATTTCTATCTATAAGGATGAGATAAAAATGGGAAGGCTTTTACCTTTATACAAAAATAAAAAAAAGCTTTTTCATGCTATTACGATTTCACTTAGGGTATGGGGACTATATATGAAACGTAGTAAAAGATCCCCCTAACCCCCAAAAAAGTTGTGTCAATCCATGTGCAAAACACGCTGTATATATAACATATGGTATTTATTTAAATTGATCAATAATTTAAAACAGCGAGTGACCATGAGGAAAGGAAGATCAGTTCAGATCATGTTATGGAGTGCATTCTAAGCGTCTCTTTGTAAAAGACTCATCTCAAGCAGTAAGGTAAGGTTTGCATATTATAAACATTTTCTGATGATGCTTAATAATTTTAAATTGAAATATTGATCATCATCTATTTCTTTTCAAAGAGGTAAAATTCGTACAAATATGAATGTATCATATCTTTAAATTTGATTTACTCTTTACTCTTAAAAGAGAGTAAAAGCTTTTATGCTGACACTTGAAAAATATACCAACAGTTTTAAAGGATCGTTAGAATTTCTTTAACAGGATCCGCAAGTACTAAATGCGCAGCCTTTACCGAAGGGAAATATGTTTCGACATTTTATTTCATTCGAAATGTAACACACTACTGCAATTTGCAAATGTCTTCACTTAGTTTCCAGGACGATGAATAAGGAAACATGCCGCTTTCCTATGACCCCACGTAGTATTGCTGCAATACGTTATAACTTTATCTTATGGAAGTATACAGTTTGATAACTTTATCACATACGTTTGAAAAATATAAATAAACTCAATGATAGAGTTTCTCATGACGACTACAGGTAGCAAAATACATTCGATCGAGATATGCAGAAATTCAAAAGCACTTTGTGTCTCTTTTCATCATTAAAAATATTTCTTACGTTAACAAAGCTTACTGGGATCTAAGAAGAGATGTAAAGGATAAGCCATGACTTTTGTTTGCTCCGGCTGCGTTGAATAGCTCCATGATAACGTCGTCTGTGATAAGGATGACTATGTAGTAATTGTTTTGTTTTTCGGAGAATGGCTTAGTCAGGAGTATGATGTATCAGAGATAATTGCGTTAACTTGAGGCTGACATTAGCAGAACAAGGAATGAACTGCGATATCAGCACACGGTGTCAAGTCTATTACATTTCAAAGGATGCTTTACTAACCTAAGATACCGAGTCTATAATTAATGGTTATGACAACCATATTAGCATAGCTAGCAAGCACCGATCCATCGTAGGGGTTTCCAGAATTCCATTCGAAAGACTCCCCATGGATGAAGATGATAACAGGATACTTCACGTCGAATGTTCCTCCCACTAAAACAATACAAAAAATATATCATATTATTTTGATCACAATATGCAAAAAAATCTATAATATAAAATTAATATATATATCTTATATCACTCTTTGATTTACGACTGGAAAATATCCATCATTTTCATCGTAAATCGAAGACTAAAATAAAGATTATTCTAGTATATTATCATGTTGCCCGAGTGCTAACAAGTTTATTAACTGATTTATTTTTGAAACGGGTCCTTGTAATCATTCAGTCCTATTAGCCTTCATTTATTTTCCTTTACAGCTCATCGGGATCTTCAGGCTCAATTAAATACTTATTATCGAGTTTTTTTACTGATTTTTTCGCAACTTGTTGAACATTTTAGATTTTAACTTGCACTTAAAACTGTTGAATAAAATGTGCGCTAATTTTACCATATCTTCTATTTCATTAACATTATTTACACTCTATGCTTGCTAGTAAATATGTATTTATGGGGACAGAAAATGCCCTAAAATTTTATATGAACTTTAAAATTTGTTCAACACAAAGAATACAAACAGTAACAGCATTCATATGAAAATGATTCAATCTTTCCATTACAATTTTATCCTGTTGCCATCAAAGCAAATACTTGCAATTGATATCATCCGGCAATATTATAAATAGATGAATTATCTTAGTTTATAAAAGTCAAAACTAAAACAAATTGCAATCATAGTTTGTAAATATTCTAACAAAATTTTACTGATGATCCAAGATATAGTATCCTGATTCGTAGGAACACTTTTGTACTGAGGTTTCATCACAATTGAGCCATTCCATTTTGCGTATTTAGCGCATTATGTACAGAATAAATGTAATTTATCAGTCTAGATTTAATATTGGATTTGTGGAAAATTTGTGATTCCAAATGGAGCAACCCTTCAGTAATGCAACCTGGTAACTTGCACTCGTTGATCTCAATTGAAGTGCTCTAAGTACTATTAAAAGCGTAAACACGCTCTCAAAATATTATTTCAACGAATGAGGTACGTTTGAGCACCCTAGGTTTATTTAGGGTTTGGAATGCCATTACAACCCTCTCGTAGCAATAGACTTGGATCTTGTATTTGTATGAGACTATTCCCTCTAATGTTAATAGAATCTTTGCTTATAAATAGACATGATCAAATATATAATACGTTTTGAAATGTCATATTATACAGTCCATGATTAGTTTGATCTATGATATTTTAATGTATTAAGGCTCATACAGTTGGATTAAGCTCGCATTTAAAAATATGATATGTAGATGAAGACCTTTGTATGATGATATCACATAAATTCTTTAACGAATCATTCGTTTTATTCACATAGTAGACCATCGTACGCTTATAATGCATTCTAGAACGTCCAATAACCGACATTTCATATATTTCTAGCTTAATGTTGGATTAAATTAAATAATTGAATATATATTAAATAATAATTATGCTAAAATGTATAGCATAATTATTTTCGCATACAAAAATAATAGCAACGCAATACTTGATTGTGCTTTGATGATGAAAAAGCGATAGAGCTTTTACCGTGTTCTTGTTTTTTTTAATTGACATGAGATGTTAAGCGAGCCGAAGCTTTAAACACAATTAATCGAACCCTCTTTTTCCGTTTTAATTGACAACCACGAAATTGCATCTGTGAAAGGATATCCCTCAAACTGACGACCACTTTGATCCTTTTTCGCTAACGAAAAATATCAATGAACAATTTATGAGTATATTTTTTAGTTGAAGGGGGATTTGAAATCAAAGACCTTATTCCAAGCGACACCCTATTCGGTAACTTTTTTGTATGAAAATAATATTATTTGTATGATCGTATGACATTTTCACGCGAGGAAAATATTTCCTGCTTTCGTTTCCTGATGCCTTTCCTCTCTCGCTCACCTCTTCATATATCAAAAATACACCAAAGCTCTCATATCGAATTTCCTATTAAATTCTGAAAAAAAATCTTGGATATTTTCCATACATTATCGTTTCCCATTCCGGTGAAGGACTCGCCTCGTTCTCATATTTTGCAGCGAAATCTTCTCGAATATATAAAGTATTTTTTCCCTCCATTCGACCGTTTCCATAACAAGGAAACGAGACTGTATTGGATTCCCCGATTTAATGTGTTCAATTCAAATGATTGACCCAGAATATGAATGAAGCGAATTGGCTGCGAAAAATAACACATAAAAACTCACATCTTTTTGATTTTTCGATATCATATCCGAAACAATTCAAATGCTATTCAAAACTCGACTCAAAAGCTTGAATAATGTTTAGTCGAGAGATTGCCATTATCTTTGTATTTGATTAAACTTATAAAGCTCATCTGAAAAAATAAATATTAAGGAATGAGATTATCTTTTCATGAGCCATGAAATAATTCAATATTAAAATTTCGAGATGATCGATTAAATATTTTCATACTATTGATATTTTTTCTAAAACCCTAATTTGTATTCGAATTTAAATAATGTGAGCTTAGGGGTCAAACTTTACCAATATTTAGTATCTCAATCAAGTTGTTTTGCTTGCCAATATTTTGAAAGATCTTCAATTAACATATTGTCATACAAGCAAGCTAAAATCAAAGACTTGACTTAAATAAAAATATATTTACTTTAGATAATGAGAACGAAGATGGTTCGTTTTATAGATAAATATCTACAAATATCTCCAAGCAAACTTATTTCCTCCTTGATGGGTCATTTTTAAAGCTATATTTCATTCAAAATTACATATCAAATGAAAGTACTTCTTCTCGTTCATGTCAATAAGAACTTTTGTATTATTTAGGAAGAATGATGACTCTCTAAATATTTGATTGAAATATGACTTTTGCTGTTATTTTTATGTCCTTTTATGAGTCTGATATTAAATTTTAGCAATTCAAAATATAATAAATGATAGATGCATTGTTAATGAAGTGATTAATGAATGATGACCAAATATTGAATTGAACAATCTTAGAAACTATACCAAAACTTAATGTATAATTAGTATGATGCTATAATATATTATCCTCATTTTATAAAATTGACCAATAATATGGATCATTACACAGGCTAAACTCTAAGACAAGAGTTGAAATTTTTATCATATAGCTATAAAAGATAATGTTAAAAATATTTCGAAATACAATAATTGTATGAAAAAGACAAACTATATGGATTCCGTCGTAATAAGTAATATAATATACTTGTCCATGAACTTGTTATTTGCCTCAAATCTATAGTTTTAATATGCATATTATTTCTAGAAAATCAAAGGATTTTAATCTAAATATTGTCAATGATCTTGAAATGTCTTGTCTTTTAAGCAAACCAGACTCAGGATAAGACGCTTTCATTGATCGTAATGCTGTGAAGTATGCCAATGATATTTTTTAATGGACAACCATATCAATCTTGAATTTTTGCTGTCAAAAGTCAAAGTATTACTTATATCTAATTTCTCTTGCTTCAAAATTTTGACTGATATAACTGCATTAAAATAATAAAACCACATAAAAAACTCTGGCTGTTTTATCTTTACTTTTATTACCTCAACCATCCATTAAGGTAAATGTTTGCCAACGCTTTGCAAAAAAATTTCCTCCAGTAATTAAATTTTTTCAACAAGAGAGTTGAATTTTCTGCTATATTTTCTTTAAAGAAATATTTAAATCAATATATAAATGGATTCTTTTTTACATTTCAATAATATTGATAGCCTGTAGATAGTTGCGCGGTTAAATGGTCGGACTCAATCGTCATGGGTGCAAACCCATAAAAGTTGTAACTGGCGACCACATTTTTAAACCATATATTCGCTGTGAAAAATCATGTTAAAACGATTAGTAATAGTCACATAAAAGTGATTGCTTAAATCCACCCCAAAAAAAATATATTCATGATATATTATAGAAGTTAAATTAAGACATATTCCATAACATATATTTTCTCCATACTGTTATAGTTTCATGAGAGTTATGGATTGCTTAGAGAAAATGCTCCAGTTTATTGTCTATCTATTGTAATGCATCGAGAAATGTTCTTGTTTGAAATTGAATTATGTCATATGTTTAGATATATTTTACTTATATAAGTTTCATACTAAATAAATGTGTTTATGTAAATTTGAATATCTAATCTGTGTATCCATTACAGTATATTCTGCATTGTCAGCGAAACGATTGCTTCATAATCTAAATAGTTCACCAAGCTTGAATATCACATAACAATATGTGGCATATGAAACGACCACGAGCCTTCCAAAATTAACAAAATCTTCAAAATCGATCAAAATTATGTAAACATGCAATCATTCGATTCCATTATATAAACTAAACATGCTATTACTCTTCGATTAATTGGAAACTCTTTAAATAAATTTAAACCGCACAAAACGATCGTTTTGTCGCGTACCATTGTTTCGGCGAAAACATCGATTCCGATATAATATTTACGCATTTAAATTCGCCAAGATGTTTATATTTAGCCAACAGAATCTTTGTCAAAGCAGAATACGATAAGAGAAACATTTGTTTCTCTGCCCAAATTTCTTCGTTTCCCCTCCGTTCGATACACAATATTATCTGCGCTCAATTTATGAAAGAACGAAATAATGGAAATTTATGCAGATCTACATAAAAAAAGTTTTTGTGTTATAAATTGCCGAAGCATCAACGACACGGAATTTCCTATAAGACAAATTGTTTTCAATACACTTACAATGACGAACAATATTTCGCTTTTATTACTGGAGGCAATCCGCTCCGCCTAAAGAGGTCGGTATAGGGAATTCATAAAGGATTCACCACATTAAACGACGCTTAATTCAATTATGCTCAGTAAATTGATCTTATTTAATGTTATTTGAACAGACTTTTCACAATAAGTTTGCGCTAAAACCCCTTTTAGGTTTCTGGTTTTATACAAAGCACAACTGGAATTAATAAACCCTATGGATGAGCGTTAAACGACACAAAGGGAGTTTGCAACCAAAGCTCGATAATCTTTCTAATTGTCTTTCAGAATCAATTTTAACTATGGTACTCAGTTTTACTAGTTTATTATATAAGTTCGTTTAATTCTATTATAGCTAAGAATTTAATTTCTTTGTTGGTCATGAAGCTTATGATTTTTAAGCTTATAATATTTTTTTACATGTTCACGATTTGATCAAATCTTTCATCGTATACTTTAAAAAAAATCCGCAATTCGCGTGATCTAAATCATGAACCGAGCAATTCTTCACATTTTTATAGCCACTCACTGTTCCAAATTATCAATTGAATTTCTTTTAACTGAATATGGCTATTTCTACCATTAATAAGCAGTTGGATTGTTAATATATTCTTATTTGAAGAGATGATGTTTGAAAACTAACTACAAATTAATTTCTCCAAATGCACCAAACTACATAATAATGACTGATCCTGTATATAGATATACAAAACTCTTTTCAAACATGTATATCCTATGATTAGCACACATCGTAATAATCTTTAAAGGCGTGGCTTAAAAGAAAAAAATATAGAGTAATTTGGAAATTATCTATGTAATATAAATCGTTAAATCTCTTTTTCCCAATAAATCTAAATTAAAATTGAATAATGGTATCAAATTTAGCACATACAAAAAATGTTCAGAAAGTAAGTGTACTGTGACCATGACGGGCTTTGATTTTGTATTTTTTGAAGGTTGGCTATATTAAATGGTAGGGACAGATCTCCTGAGAGAGCGAACATCTCAGAAATATGGTAGTATATAAAATCAATTTGTAGTGTCCAGTTGCGTGAAAGATGTCGGTAAGAAATCCTGCCAAGTGCAAGCCACGTTCTGTGATCCCCTTTACTTGAAGCAACTTGAATTGGAAGGTTAAGACTTTCTGAGATCTACTGTAACTGAAGATGAAATTTGGGTCAAAAAATAAAAAAAACAATATGAGACCGAAAAGGCATCATTTTAGTCGAATTTATGACTCGGGGAGAGACTATTAATGTACAAGGATATTGTAAGACTCTAAAAAATATAAAAATTAGGTAAATGCTAACGCAAGGAGTGTGCTTGTTGCACGACAACGCTCGTCCTTACACAGCCTTAGCCATCAAGGCGTTCTTGAATTCATTTATATATACATACAATACACTTACTTTCTGAATAATGCTTTTATTATAATATTTTAAATAACATTTAAAAAATTGATGTGATTGATCTGGATCTTAGTTTGCTTATAAAAGTAAACATATTTTAATTTGCTGCTAGTTTTTTTAAATTGAATTAAACTTTTTTTAATGGAACCATTGTCAATCACTTAAACATGTTTTCCATACCATCATTTTAAAAATATGCTTACTAGCACATATCTTGGAGATTTGAACCCACTATTTTTTAATCCGAACGCTAAATCACAGGACTTTTCATAATGATTTCTGAATCTAATTAAGTTATTTGATTATAAATATCATTAGATGTATTTTTCTAGATCTTGTTGAAAAAAAGCACAATATTTTGCGGTGTTTGTCCAAAACGTCCCGATTGAATTTCTCTCGGAATGTGTTACAAGGAGATATTTAGCTCGTTTTTTGCTCCTTTGTCAAGTTAAGAGTTTTCTAATTGGCTCTTGAGACTTCCTTCTTGAGACTGGTAAGTTTGTTCAGCTGGCGACATGGTAAAGTTTCAGACGCAGCAAAACAGATCGTTACACAGAACCATGTCGTTAAGGCGCATCCTACGGGTCGAATCGACGGCAAAGTTTTAATTTGAGTTTTTCGTAGCCCATATCGAATTTGGAAAGCCATTACGTGCAAGGTGAAATGCAAATTGAGCCCATTAAGAATTGATTTGACATTCAGTATGCGAAACACGATTAACATATGCTGGCGCCTATCAGCTATTTTGTGGGTAGGTTGTAGGGTGCTTTTAGACCGGGTTAGCAAGAGGCAATTTCGATAAGACAATACTTCTTATCACATTCTCCTCTGGAGAAACTGCGTATTTCTTTTTCGTTACATTTCGATTTACAGCCGGAGCATTTGAACCATGGGGGAATAAAATAAACTGTATCGATTCGCAAGGGGAGGGGCGATAACGTCCCCTCATCTTCGGGATAGTAACAACTTTTCCCAAATATATCGGGAAATTGGAAATATCTCATTCTTGTGTATATTTACGTACACCTATAAATTTATAGCGCTTGGGCGGAGCAAATATCTGCCGATGATAACAATATGTACACTCCACCACTGGGTGTTACTAAAATGATTTCTTTTGATGAGGGTCATCATCTCTATCATCTATCTTGTAAGAAAATGCTTTCCTACCCCTACATTGTATAGCTGTCTTATATTCTAACATTCCATGTCCAATACACCATGATTTTGATAAATCTATGAAAATTCTTAAAACTTAAGCAAAAACATATTTATAGTTAAAAAAGCTACCTAAACAGTTCGCCAAATTTATAGAAATATCAATATTGACTCGAAAATATAAAAATGAGAACGTCAAATATCAATGACGAATCCCTAAATTAATTTATTTCTTTTAACCATTGGCAAAAAAAGATTGGATTTTTAATTGGAATGACTCTGTTTTTTGATGTAAACAAATAGTTATGGTGACAAAATTTGCAATAAAACCCAAGAAATTTGAAAAAATATTATACCTAAATTAAGAATTTATGCAATATACGTTATTAATACCTGATATAAATCATTAAAAAAACGTTTTTTAAACTCTTCAATATTTTATCTAAAATTAGTCGTCATGTAATTTTTTTCTTCCGGTAAAAATCTCCTTACAAGGGGATGAAAATATTTAAAATTGAGGGAACATAACAGGAGTATTTTAAGGAATTATCTTCAATTTATTGGTTATATTATTTTTAAGCCAACACCATAATGTATGTATTCAAATTGTTTTGAATGAATATGCTTAATGATTAAATCTCATTACATAAATCATAAAATAACATGCCAATGACATCAAATAAATGGCTTTATATATCAATGAACATATTTATATTAAATGTATTTCTTTTACCCTGTTTTTTTAATATTTATAGACTGAATGAGATGTAATAGATATTAATTGAATGGATAGAATTTGCTTGATATAAATAGGGCATTTATTGGAAATATTCCACTCAAAAGAAACACCCATAATGTCTCCATTCAGAAGTATCAATCGGGATGGTTTTACGAATCAAAAGCTCAGAATTATCATGGAAAAATAAAACATGTTTAAATCCCAAGCGATTATAAAAAATAAGGGATGAAAATTACATTAAACATCCTATGAGAGAAATCCGAAACAAAATATATTTCTATCGTAGCATAAATGTGTCATATATTCCGTGGAATATTTCTCTTCCTATTACATCAAATGTTCGGATAATTACATAAAATAAATATACGTACAGAAAAACTGCTTATCGGTATTTTATCGCGTTTCCTAGACATTGAAGGTAATGCCGGGATTATAAGCTTTCGTATAGCGCGTATATTGCACACGCAAGGGGTGGGTTATATAAGGGAGCAATGAAGACACGTGTTGTAGCAATTCTTGATCATTTATTAGTTATACGTATGCTTCTGCGAGAGAAAGAAGCACCAGGCGGAGAATTGGAGATAATGTATAAAGCATATAATACGCTATGTCAAGTGTGAATTATGTCACAAAGAAAAGAATATATGATGAGGGAAAAGGAAACTATTGAAGAATATACAACGAGATGTTTTGGATAATTTAAGCCATTACTTTTACAAAAGGAAGAACACGTTGGATCGCAAGTGAATTATACATGAGGGTTTATATACGCTTATGCTAAACTTGCCGTCAAACTGGCTCTAACATAACTAACACGCTTTTTTCTTAGGGTACGAATTTTTTTCTTAGAAATTTCATCTTGGCGGCATATGAAAATAATCAGCTTGTACGTGTGTGCATTAATTTTGCAACATATCATTTGTTGCAATAAAAACGTAGAAAACTATTATAGCTTTGAGCTTTAAGCTTCCATACTAAAGCTTCGGCAAACTAAATAAAAGCAATAGATTTAAAACGGAGATTAAATGCACAAAGTCGAATGGCTGACTAGAAAGTTTATCGTGCAAAATGCTTGCAAATATCCCCATTGCACTTTATAAATCCTTCATTTTTTGAGCGGAAATATACAGATTGTATTACTCACCCCATTAAATTTATCGGTTATTTCTCATATATATTTTTTTCTATAAAAATATATTATATTCTGTATTTATTGACTTGTACTCTAAATATTAATATTAGGGATACCATAAAAGTCTTCAATTTAAATCCGGGCTATGAAAAGCAATCATCCAATACATTTTGGAAATAAAATGATATGATAATCATCTTAAAAATCAGGGGCTATTTGCAGATAACCATCAGGGGCTAATTTTAAATGATTTTGAATTATAAACCAAACAAACCAAAAGGCGTTAATGACAATCAACTTATTCTATTCTAAAATTTTAAGTCAAAATAGTCTAAGTTAATTACCAGAAATAATGTCAATCCACCTAAGTAACACATGAACCGTGAGAGATAATTCAAAATTGTTCATTTCGACAATTTCCTCTACATTTAAAGTTTATCCAGTCGAAAAATTATAGCAAGAATGGGAAACAGCAATAACAGCTTGAAATATTGAGCATCTTATCCAGTCAAATATGTAAGTCGATCGGTTTTGTATGTGAGAAACCGTATTCAGTATGAATTATACGGACATTTTTAAAATTCTAGATTAATTTCTGGCCAGTTACGTGATAAAACCGCTGTATGATGATGGCTTTTTGCGTATTCACGTAGGGGGTGAAATAAAACGTTAAAAAAGCTCGCAAAGTACACGTGAACACGTTAGCTCAAAATCCAGGCTGTATTTACCCAGCGTCGGCGGAAAAATTTCCTAAATTTTTTTTGTGTGTGATAAGCTCTCGAAAATATTTGAGGTCTAGTTAAAATTTTGCGAAAATATTGGTAGGACGTCGCCGTAAGACTTTTTGCGTGTTTACACTTTTTTGCAAAAAGAATTATTAAAAAAGTGACTTGAATATTTATGAAAGAGAAATATGAGCAAATATTCATTGATATCAGCCATTTTACACATTTTTTACATTCAATACATCATATCATAAAATATATAATATTTATGATAATTTCGCCAGGCTGTCTGCAAATACAAACTACATAAAGATTCGTTCCAGAAACGTATATCATAAATATTTATTTTATTTAAAGTCCATATTTTCGTTTTTATGTAAAAAAATCTGATTTCAAAGAATCTTTTTCATATAGTCAATGTTGTTCCAAAATATTCATTGAAATCCTAATCTTAAAAATAAAATTATTTCCATTTTATAGATCTTTATTTATAGAATGACTCCAATCCGTCTTTGAAAATACCTCTCATTTTAATATTTGTAAGTTTATTTTCATACTATTGTCACTCAAATAATTAATAGTACTGAAAAGAAAATCATTATGTGTAAATATCAGTCTGTATAAATATATAAATCCAAGTCTGTACAAACAAGTCTGAAAAGGCACTAGGGCTGGCCACCAAGTCCCTGTAGCTAAGAGGTCCAGAAAAAGGACCTCTGATACGGTACAGGAGCCCCTCTCTCGGCCGACATTCTCAAACACGATCACAGAACGTTATCCGCATCCATGAAAAGATCCCCGCACACACAACTATCTTTTAGTTTAATTTTTGTCAGGTATGCCGCAAAACGGCCGTGCCCCGTCAGGTTTGCACTTTAAGGTCTAGTGGCATGATTCCTGCAAGGACAGGGAGGCTGTTTGTAGCAGATGTTCTGTACGCTCCAGTGATTTTTAGTAGTGGTTGCCGTTTTGCAATGTTTAGTCTTCGTGTCGTCGCCTTGTCTCGCTCATGGTCTCCAAACCTTTCAACCCATGCTCCTGTTCCATATGTGGCAATACTCTCGTAGTTGGCTTTATAGGCAATCCTGAGGTGTCTACCCCCAAGACTCCAATCAGCGCCCGCCAGTCTGGACATTTTGCCAAAAGCCTTGGCCGCTTTGCCGGTTGCATTTTTTATGTTTTCTCTGAACCTGCATCTCTCAGAGATGGTTATGCCCAGGTAGACGACGTTTTTATCAAAAACTATACGGTCCTCACCCAGCCAGATGCATGGATAACGAATGAGTTTGCCCTTGAGCATTACCGCTTTTGATTGTATCAATTAGATTCTCTGCTGCCCCGTGACGATCCCTTAAAAGATACACCAGCATACAGAACTAGATTGGAAGCAGACATTACAATGTGCGACATAGTTCCAGATGCTGCAGCACCAAAATTAGAGGAATTAGAAGTTCTTGTAAGAAACATCTGCCCAAGGAAATCCCCCGGCCTGGATCGCATAGATGGAGGCATCGTCAAAAAGGCCTTTCGGCAGATCGACCTCGATCTTTGTTTCATTTTTCAAGAGTGTTTAAAGACAGGCGTCTTTCAAACTAAAGACGAATAAACAACCAGAAGACCCAAAGGCATATCGGATCTGCTCTTGAAGGAAACTTTCCACTATCCGGAAAACAGTTTGGTTTCAGACCTGGGAAGTCCACCATTGATGCCATCACTAGTGTGCTATCTATTACAGAATCAGCCACCAAACGCTACGCGATTGCGGTTCTATTGGGTTTTTCGGGAGCTTGTGACAATGCCTGGTGGGCAATAATTATTGTCAAATTGTGTAAATACAAGATTCCTAATAACATAATTAAATTAATACGAAGATACTTTGACAATAGGATTTTTTTTGCACCGGCTGGAGGTGAGTTTATCACTCTCTCTCTCTCTGACGATGAGATGCCCACAGGGATCTGTTCTGGGGCCCATGCTCTGGAATATCTTACTTGATGAAGCCCTTGACCTGGTACTCCCGCAGGACTACTAACAGCATATTTTGATGACCTTACTCTAACAACATGCGGGGATTCAAGATCAGAACTTGAGGAAAGAACAAATTCAGCCTTAATGATACTTTGGACATGGAATGAGACTAATAAATTTGCTTTTGCAGCGTCAAAATCAAAAATAGAATAGTACTGATAACCTGTAGGTAGTCTCGCGGTTAAGTGTTTAGACTCATAACTCAATCATCTTGGGTTCGAGTCCTACAAGTGTGGCTAGCGACCATATTTTCAAAACATATATTTGTTATGAAAAACCCTGTATCCCATAAGAGAGATTGCTAAAAGCCACCTCAAATCGAGTCAAGTAGAGAAAATATCAGTTTAATATTTTTTTCCGTGTTACAAAGAGAATTTTAAAAACTGTCCACTGCAGACAAACCTACACAACATAAAACGTTTTATCCTGTTCTTTTGAATGAGTGCTATTCAACCCGCAAGACAATATTAAAACACAAAAATACTCTTGGATATTTGATGGAGCTTAAGTACAAATATATTTTAGAAATACATAAAATTATCATTTTTAAAGCCTATTTATTTTAATTTAAGAGATTTAACTCAAAGTCGTAGTCGATTGAAACGTTTTAGATGATATTTCAATTATTTACGTCCTTGCATAGCATAAATGATCCATGGAAATATACAGTTTAGCTCAAAGAGATTCAAAAACACCCTTAATATTCACAGTCAAATTTTATTGACATATTATTTTATTTATTAGGTATGTGTATTGGAAAATGGTAATTTATGAGTATTCATTCGTAGCTCTTGAGATAACACTCAAAAATCTTTCTGATCAGAACGCATTTTATTAGATATATAAAATTGGTATTTTTCTGCAATTATATGACACTGTATATATGTTACCATTGGGGGTTTCTTGATAAAATTATGCGAGCAATATATGCAAATATATTTTATGCAAGTCTACAAAATTGTTAAATTACTGAAGGTCAGCTACTTTGCCTGATACTTCATCATTTTCTCGATAATGAAGATATTTTAAGTCATTAACGTTTGAAAATAAAATAATTATCCAGGTGAAAGGTTTTAATGATCAAGCACCTTCTCTTGGAAGGCTTATTGAAACATTAAACGTAATAAGCATGATTTTTAATTTATTCCTGGAATATACGAAATACATTTTTTACATCTATAGTTTCATTATGTGCTTTTGTCTAAATGATCTTTAATATTTTTATATAAATAGAATAAAGCGTTATTTTATTTAAAAGTATACTACATATTTTTTGTCATATTGAATAAGTATTTCCATTGGGAAATTTGCGCATTCAAATTATTTTTCGCTTCAAATTGCATTATTGCGTAAGAAAAAAATATTTGTTTCGACTCTTATGACGGCCAGAAACGATCAATCATTGTACCGTATCCGTGGAAAAAAAATCAACAGGAATAGGAAGCTGAAGAAACCCACTGTAACAAAAAATATTCGGGATGTAATTCCAAGAAGTCACATTGTGAAGAAAAATGCTTTTGTTGCGATCGCCTTTGTGTGGTATCCAATAATAGAGAGGGAATTAGATTTCTGGACCAAAAAAATATTTTACGCGTTTCTAGAAGTATTTTTTATTTTGATGAATAACAAACGATTTTATTTAAATTTCCTTATCCTCAAAATATATTTTTCAAGGGCGCTCTTCACTTTGTGCTGAAAATGTTTCATTTCCACAAGTCAGCGCTTGAGAGAGATCCTTTAAAGTTTTTGACTTTAATTCTTGTTAGCAATCAAAAGATTTAAATGAAAGGGTTGTACTTGGCTTAATTTTTAAGAATGAATGAACCCCGTAGGGCTTCGCTCGTGAATTTCAATCATCTCGGTCTGGATCTCTTTTTTCGAGAGCCCGCTCAATCAAATGACCCCGTCGACCTACGAATCAATCACCAACCGAACGTAGATACGGACCTGGCAAAAAATATTTTTTCACCAATTGGCTTCATACCGAATGAAGTTTTGTTGCCTAAAAAGTTTTTCCACTAATTAAGTCCGAACGTCCGAACAGACACGATCGTTCCGAAAGCAGATTCAAAAAACTTACACAAAAAATTCCTCGGGAAATTCCTTACTCCGACTAAAACTTACTACCGAGAAAATCCTTGTTCGCTGGACGAATTTAATTTTTACTTACATATATCTTTGACGGGAAACTTGACACGGATTTAAATTGATTGAATCCATATTTCAATCATGATCAGAATAAAATAATGGGAAAACTCTGTTAAGTCCTTAATATATTTCGACTTTAAATATCACATTTTCAGCCTTAAAATGTGTTTATCTCTCGTGGAAAATCTCAAAATTTATGTGGCGTACAAAGCTACTTATGTAATGGTATACCCGCGTCTTCACATCCCACTCGCAAATTTAAAATAAAATTGGATTGTCCATGTGTCTTTTCAGCCAATATTACATGGCTACTGATATGTATATATTGAGCCATAATATTTATTTGGAAACTCTCTTAAAATACTTTTCCTTCTTAAAAATATATAAAAATTCAAGGAATTCTTTATCCTGCGTTTTCGCAAATTCAGTATATCAAAAAGCCTGCCACTCATTTTCAAGTACCGTTGTTCAGTTTCATGATGGATATAAAAATATTCTGTTTGAATTCATTTTTTGTTCTTAATATAAAATTTAGTTATAACATGTTAAAATTGGTAACTCCTGATCTGACAATTTCTATATGTACCAAGATTTCTCATTACAAAATGTACTTTCAATGGGATTTTCTTCATTTTACATTTAGCTTGTTCCAGTAATTTTCAATATTTCATTATCTCAAGTATGAATTAGATAATCTTATTTTTTAACAAACACAGCATCCTTTTAATGCCATTGTTCGTATATTTGAAGGTTTCAAAAATTTCTAACTTGGATCGGTTATATAATTACTCCTAACCAAGGTAAGAAGTCAAAAGATATACTTGAATGTATAGTAACAGTTCACAGTAAGTGTTGTACCTTGAGACTAGAAAGCTTAAATTTGAAGCAAACAGTTTAAATGGGGAATAAAGTTAATACAAGGCTACTCTAACACTAAGCGTTCTGTGGGAGCTACTTCTGAATAGATACGTAAAAAAATCTTGATTTTGGAAAAAAACGATTTCTCAAATAGAAAAGTATCTCAATAGCTAAGATCATTATTAATAAAAAATAAACCTTGAGCTTGTATAAGTGCAAAATGAAATCTAAAACTTGTTGGCTTATTTTTAAGTTGGCTGATACTAAAATATTTCAAAATGCTGAAGTCACGCAGTGATGAAAACCTACAAGCGATCTTGAAAGGACTCGAAAAATTGGATTAAAAAATGCTAATAAAGATTAATAATCGCCATGAAACTACTTAACCATGCTATACAAAAAACATGAATATTTGCCAATAATTAGGGATTTACCTTATAATCAGAAGAATTCTTCCCATAAGAACTACACTGATAAAAAATGTCATGAATTGCTGGTAGATTATATTCATGCATAAAACATATCATGATAAGTTGTTTTCATCTTACTTAAGTAGATATATATTATTGAACATTCGTATTTATATAAATAAAGCCATTGGTCTGAAAAGCTCTCAGCTTTTATTTTATGAATAAAATCCAAATGCCCATTTGCCATGCTTAAACAAAGCCTCTGCTGAATTGTTCATCGCATAGACTGCAATTGACAAAAGCTCTCTGCATTTATAATCCGGCTAGGATTTCAAGAGTCTCTTCAAAAATAGACTAAGCGCTTAAACATTAAACAACTATAATTAAGTCGAATTGTCTGCAATGAGTATCATCTAATTATAATTATACAAACTACAGACTACCGAAAAAATATGCTAACAATATTTTTTAATTAAAAGCTAAAGCTTAATTTTTCGTTTTTGCTCTGATATTTTGATAACAAAATGTTTCATAGCATAGGCTTAATCATTTACAAAGCGAAAAGAAAGCCGAATAATTGATTCCAATCTACATAACAACTATTGGTCGAGGGTCAAACATTTAGTATGAAAACACGATACCGATTTATGCAAATAATACATACATGTTCAATACGATTATATTTGAAAATTATCGATGAAGTTGTATAAATTTACAGATTATTTAATAATTCATTGAAGCTTTCATACAGCATCATTCTGTGAGAATCCGTATGTATAGATAATTCGTTAAACTTGTAATACGAATTTCCAAGAATACGCTTTTGTTGTTCGCTAAAATTTTGATTTCATACTTAAAAAATAATACAAATGTCTTTCGGCTATAAATTCTTATTAAAATTGAATATTATTTGCCATAACCGATTCCATAGAATTGGGAATCATTCCAACATCGGTTCAGATTTTAAGTACATATTGAAGAAACTATACTGCAGTAGAGACTTTAGGTCATATTTATGGTGACCACACGTCCTTTATTGTATAGGACAGTTATTAACTTTCAAGCATTGTGTTTTAGTCTTATATCCCTTCTCAAAACCAATATTTTTGCTTTTCTGCGAGTTTCTCAATTTGAACTATAAAATGTAATTTGATATAAGTAGGTACCCAAAACTGGTTTTCGTTTTATTGCTTGACCGTTTTTGGGAATTAATTGCACTTTCAAGTGGCTTTTTATGCTCTTTTAGTGATTATACTCATCGAAAATAAATTATGATTTATAAAATTCAAATTTAATAACCCTTTTTACAATGGATCGATTTTCGCCAAGTGAAGAATTTATTCGAAATTTAATGCTTTTTCATTATCTCAAAAAAGAGATTGCAAACTATGCCACTAAAAATATTTGCGATTTACTGGGTGATAGTTTAAGTGTTCGCAAATGTCAACATTGCCTCCAAAAATTTAAATCTGGAAATTTGAATTTAAAAACTTGCCTTAGAAGTGGAAGAATGCATAAAGTGGATAAACACCACTTACACAACCAATATTTTTAATTTTCAGGACTTTATGCTAAATATTATCTCACTCTTCCTTAGCTGAATTACATTTATTTTTTTCAGTATTTCAGCTTCTATTACAATGGGTGATGCATTCACAATTCCACATACATAATGCACAATTGACGTAAAAATCTCTGTGATAAAATACTGAAATATTTTTCTGAATACATTTTATTACCCTAATTTTTATAAATGCTACTGATGTAGTATTTTCTTATTAAATAAATTGCTTTTCCTATAAATTCAGGACCAATTCTATTGGCATGTATCCCAAATTGTGACATCAATACTACATAGACAAATAATATACGTGTCCATATTGATATGAATGTATTTGATTAAGCTAATTTTTATGTTGCACTCTATCCCAATCAGCAAAAATTAGATTCGGAAAAAATGTTTGCATATGAAATTATTCTTCCTGATATTTTTCATCCACGTTTCTATAATGAATTAAGCCAAAAAAGGTATATGCCAGAGTAATTTTTGTTTCAGCTCGCGTGTACCAAGCAGGCAAAAAGCATTTGATTTCGTTCGGAATTGAATAATTTTTCGTATTATATGTGACCTTAAAAAACACAAATACATACCCCGTATACATCTAATAAAACTTGAACATATTTCAAGAACCAGCCGACCGGAAATATGGCTGAATATCGTAATCGAATATCGCTTACGTGACCAAATTCCAGTAACTCCTGTGTATTTATTATATTTTTATACCGAAATACGAGAAAATCTTATCGAGCAAATGCCGAATAAAATCGTCGAATCGAAAATAATTATGAAGGAAAAGTCTTCCTAAATTAGTACTTTGTTAGGTAGGCCCTGCTGGTTTTCGCTCTCGCTAAAAGTTTCACATTTCATAAATCTCGTATCGACCCGATCAATGCACGTTTACACTCTCCTGGCATATGATATTGCACATTTTGAAATGTCAGATGATTTTATACTGTATTGTGATAAACTTCTATGGAGATTTCTTAAATTCAAAGTCTTATAGTTGAGGAATCTAGGAATCGAAAGAAAAATGTCTATTATCTAAAGATAGATAGACAGATTGGCCAGTAGGTAGTACCAATGTATCCCGGGATTTAAAATTGAACACCTAATTTTACTTGAAATATGCATAATCAGTAAATTAATAAAATTTATGGTGCTTCTAAATCTCAAAAATGGGAATTACGTAAGTGTAAAAACACTGTAAATAATCAACGTTATTAAGACAAGTTTTAATTTTTGACATCGCCATATAAATGTGTCCATATATTCTATCAGAACAGGACTTTTGTTGTGTATGTGACAAATGGCTCTGTATACTCCATAACCTCATGTGAGGTGGTTTAAATATAATAATAGTGCCGTTCATTACATAAATTACGTCTATCGTTAAACGCTTACAGCGTGAGTCTAAAAAAGCTTACGCCTATTCTGCACCCAAAAAAGGGACCGATTTAGGCCATCAAAGAGACATTATACGATTCTTTTCCCAGAGTGATGGAACGAGTGATCAACGATAGGCCCGTGTTATCTTGGGGCCCCTGGGCTCTCGAACTATCGGAAATGCGGATTTTATCGAGGTCGAATGTGCGGAGAACACTCAGTCTGTGTTTTGGAGACCCTAACGCTCAAACACGAGATAAAACCTTAAAAAGTTCCATGTCGCAGTTAAGTTGAGACATTGCCATCTTATAATGAAATATTGGACTTCCTAGATGATATTATATGAATATTATTATCTGGCATTTTTATAGGCAATGAATCAAATGTTATTTATCTGCCTGTGTTTTAAAACGAGTCAGTATTAAAGGGCGATAAAAATAAAGACATATAATTGATCATAAATCTTACTAACTTTTAAAAGCCGGGCATTGATGCCATAGTGGAGGCCTTATTTATGCTTATTTATGATTTTTTTATAAATCCATAAAACATCCATGCAATAAATATACAGGCCAAAATATAATATTGTTTCATCAATATGTTGTGATTGTTTAAAATATATAATCTTGCTCATTGCCCAATTTATGCGGTAGATAAGTTCTTCAGAAATCCGCCTAAATAGAAACCGCATAAAAAAGGCAAGGAATTCATACAAAAATGTAAGATGGGTTCCATTATACAAAAAAAAGCGTAAATGAAGTCTATGATTTCATATTAAATTTCGCGTAAAAAATATGCACAGTTCAAAATTATATTTCACTGACATGATCAGTTTCGGTTATTAAAACAAGGCTAACTAATTTCTCTTCGGTTATGACTAGGGCTTGTCGATTTCCAAAAACCGGTTTTGAAAACTCGGTTTTTAGGCAAAAATTATGAACTTCGAAAACCGAATTTTGTTTCTGAAAATTCGGCTTTGAATATAAAAATTAAATGTTCATTATCTTAGAATTTTGGACTAAAAATATTGAATCGTTCACTTGACAGCACGTTCTCGTGCACTTGGCGTGACGACACGTTGGTTTAGGTGAGACAAGGTTCTTCTTGGAAGATTCTTGGAAGAACCTTTCTCGGAATTCTTATCTTTTTAAAAGGCTGCAAAATCCAAAAACTATATCGAAAAATTAGTAATGTTTACACTTGCTTACTTGCTTAAAAAGTGGAATTGAAAAATGATTGTTAATATTCATTACATATATTTTTAATGAAACAATAATCTCGTTGTAATAATTAGTTTTATGAAATAATGGTGAACTTGAATATACACATAACTGATGATACAACATGTGTGCCATGCATCCACCCATACTATGCCCCATTTTTGTTCATCACTGTCTTATAACTCAGCATATGAATCAATTTATTTTTTAACCAAAAATACAGGAGTTCATACCCTTTTAATTGAAGTGCCATTTAAGTATTAGAGATCTATATTATTATTCATTTAGCATTTTACATGTTAGCATTTAAACAAAATCGCCACCGATATCTGGTGAAGTTTGATCGCATAATTGCAAAAAATTGTGTTACTTTCACCGTTATTTAAAAATCGAGTTTATTATAAAGCTCCTCAATTTAAATCCTGTTCTACTTTCATACATGTGGTGTCCAAATACTCATTCTATTCACATCGCCATCAATTTTTAAATATCTGCATTTTGTGTTCAATAAAGTTCAACATTGCGGCAATTCTACGATTGTTTTATGAGAATGGTATTTGAAAAGTGATGAAGGTATTTATTAAATGTGAAGGTTTTTCGAAATATTGGCGCATCATTTAAATATTCATTTTCAGTTTCCGAAAAGAAAGATTAGATGTACAATAATTAAACAAATTTATTTAAAAACTATAAAAATGTTTTTAAAAAAAGTTTATTTTCGATTCCTTTAATATCAATATTTACAGATACGTAAGATCCACTCGCAATCCCTTTTTAAATGTATGAATTTATAATAAATTTGCATAAAAACATTGAATTTTGACTACGGCTTAACGTTTAATGAATGTGATCTTTACCACATAGGTGCCCTTGTTATAAAAGTAATCAAAAACATAATTTGCCTATATATACAAAACACTCAAGCTCGTTTCGGTTATGATATTTTCCATAAAATCATGAATTCGTCGAATGTTTTTATACAAAGCGATATCTAAAATACGTAGGCACATTGGCAAATAACAGGCGTTTGTATAATAGGAGCTTTATGGCGGTTAGAAACGGCCCACGTTAAATTCTCTTGTGTTGCCAAATATTACCTTAGAATTTGCCAGCAGAGGCACAATTTTCAAACAACCTAGTCGCCATTCAATTCGGATAATATGACAAATTTGGACAGCCAATTTCCACCTCATATGTCATTAACGTAGGCTATTTGGACTTCGATAAAAAAATGTTCAGACCTGAATTGTGCAAACACGACTTGTCAGCCTGAATATGAAATTTTTCTATGGATTTATATTTTATCAACGAGCATGACGTTAATGAACGAAAAAATTACCTTGACTGCATAAATATTGGGGGTGGGAAAAAACGGGGAATCCATATAAATATTTTCATATACGTTTCCTTGTTTAACGATGAAATTCGATTTTCAGCTTAAAATGTTGCCAAAATAATATTTTACTATTGAAATGACTGATATAAAATGTTAAAGACGTATTAATATCCTAAACATTTGATATTAAAATATTAAATTTGTGGCTGACATGCAATGAAAATCCTTTGTCCCATGTTCATTATTTCATCAACGTGCATACAATCTTTTAAGCGCATCGCTTTTTAAAATATTTGTAATTTTTAGATTATTTGTAACTATTGAGACCAAAATAGATTCAACGAACCAAATACTTCATCAAAAAGATACTTGTTATTATTCAAACGAAGATAAATTATATTTTATTAAATAACGCAAAAATTTAAGCTATCGAAATTTCGTGTTGACATTATTGATTATATATTTTTTCCATCAAAAGTAATTGTTTTTTATTCTAATTATAGCATGAGAAAAGAATATCAAGACGTAGCAGGAGCAATTTTCTAAGTTTAAAGCGGACTGGTTCTTCTCTCTTGCGTGTTTACGAATAGAGATGCAAACATGCAGAGAATAAGACAAAAAGGTCGACCAATAGCCTTGGCCGTGGGGTGGCATATTCGCTCCACTGGCTTCCCGAAAGAGTTTGCAATCATATTTTTATTGCTAAGCAAGTAATATTTTCATCACCATTTCCTTCCCCCTTTGCGAACTCTATCATAATCAGATAAAAAATTGACCTGGGAGGAGGATACAGCACAAGAATTATTTGGATTCAAAAGAATCTGGTATAAAATTATAATAGTTTCGGTATAAAAAAATAATTTTATAATTATCAATAATGAAATTATGTATAGTGCTGTTATTACAGCTGCTATCTCTGCAAAAATCTCTTTCATTATTGCCTCTTTATGTTATAGATCAAAGCTGCGATAACAAAAATGTTTTAGGAGCCCAAAAAATAAGTTAATTAATACGGCCATGTTCTCGGCCGGGAAAATAAATACGAATCTACCGTAAGCAAAAAAATCGTAGTTGTAGAGAGAAATCGCCTTTTGAGTGTGGTGAATAGATTTAGATGGTGGCTGGTTGCTTTCTGGTTTAATTAAATAGAAGACGTAGTGGCACAGGAGCCCGAACGTGCCGTAGTTTACTTAGTAATTGATATTATCGGTCCGCTTATTGCTCACATGATCGCTTGGTTTGGACTTAATTATATCCGGTCACGCCACACTTTTCACCCCGGGAAAACGCGATCATCCACACAGGGAATTTCCCAAATAATTTCCCGAACGAAAGGCACCTAACGAGCAAAATACAAATTGGGCGTATCGCGAGAAATGCCGGCTGCTCTTGCCAAATAAATTTACTCCCATTCTATTATGCGGCGATAAAGTCTTGTATTTTTAAGGAAGTTGTTCAATGATTTATATTCATTTAGCCCCCGCGCGAGGTGAGAGAGCGTGCTTTATCATTGAGCAAACTTTCAACTTCTCTTCTCCAATTTCGGAAAACGAAAATAAACAAATGGCCTCCGCTCAAATGAAGATTGATGAATTCAAATTATGAACACTTCTTCTATAAATACACGCCTCTCGATAACCACGGCTGAAAGAGCCCTTAAACCGGCCTGTTTTTCTTCCAGTCTGGCTAGAACATCGGAGCATAATATTGTTATAATCCGTATTATATAGCGCCGCAAGCAAATAGTTCGCCTGCGAAAGAGAACAAGATAAATTGTATCGATGTGTTTTTATGCGGCTGTTGACTTTACCTTAAAGTTAAACTCTTTGGAAGACGTTAAACCGAAACAGGTTGAAAGTTACGCCTATTTGAGTCGGCTAATGATACTAAATGGTAACCAGATGGCTGAAGTACATACGAGAACCAAACAAAGTTTGAAAGCTGTTGAACCACTGCGACAGCTTAAGACTTACAAAGTCAATCCCGAATAAAAAATACGAAACGATGCGAATATTGCTTTTTTTACACATGTTGTAAAACAATTCACATAATAAAAGTAAATTAATTCTAAATATTTATTAATAAATGAAAGGTTCATAATAACAATAACGATATAAAAAAATTGACGTTTATGGATCTTAATTTTCTTGTGATACTAAAGTGCATGCCAAAATTCCTCAGAAAATTCTTATAAAGCTTAAAATTCATCCTTTTTATTCAAAGTTATTAGATTAATAACGTTACTAGATTAACAAAACTAATGAATGCCTCATAAAATTTCTAGACTTCATTTTTCTGCGTTGCATAAAGCGGCTTCATATAACAGCATAGAAAAATCATTTGGATAATCTTAAAAATCCTCCTTTTTCAATAAATATTTCATAAAATTGATCAGCTCTTGCATTTTCCATATGAATATCTAGATTAATATAAAATATGTATGAAATACACTTTCATTTTCATTAAATAAAAGTCTTTGAATTGTCCATACTCTGATATTTTAGTATAAGCTTTCAAAATTATCCAAATGGGAATGTCACGGCTTTGTTTAACGGCATATTTTTAAAATGTCCAATATCTACAATCAAATTGTTTTTATAACCTTTGTTAAATTATACATCATGAGACTTTCAGTCAATGAGCTTCTAGACAAGCTATAAGATAAATAAGTCCTCAATTTTTTAGCAACTCGTTGTTCCAATTCCACTTATGTACTTTTCTTTTAACACATCATTCAAATTGAGTTCTATTATCAGGAATTTGTTTTATAAAAAAATATTTCTTTGATCCCACTTAATATGTATTAGATAAAACGGAAAGAAATGTCATTTTTTTTAGTTGCGTCCTTTGCCGTCAGTCAGTTAGAAGCTCGAACATCGGTTGTCTCTGGTTAACAGTAAAAGACCATTTAAAAAGACTCTAAAAGGGAATTTGGGTATCGCACGAATTGACATCAACGGCCTTGGAACAATGGATAACCATTTGTTCATCGCTAATTGTCCAGGTATGAAACCGATACATTTTTAAGGAAGGATAAGAAGTGGGTCCTCTACAACAGTCCCGAGAAAGGAAAAACAGTGGTTTTCTTCAAACCAAGTATCTGTTTCTACCTTCTGGACCGTCATTCTCCTTGAAATAGGTCCTCCTTTGTGTTTGGTGGGATTTTTTTACCGTAATATACGAATTATTAAAACCTGATCAAACTGTCACAGCAGAGCTTATACTATGCATAATTAGATAGGTTAAAAGCGGAAATGCTCAATAAGCGATCAGCATGATAATGCAAGATCACACGTAGCAAGGATTACGCAAAACAAAATAAAGGAGCTGGATTTGGAAGTGCTGCAATATCCACCATATTCTCCTAATATTGCACCTTCAAACTATCATCTTTTCAAGTCATTATAACATTCGCTTCGCAATAAAATTTCACTTTTGTGGAACAAATGAAAAATCATTTGGATTCTTACTTTAGTAGAAAACCGGCCGAATTTTATGAAAGAGGCATTAAAAAGCTACCTAATTTATGGAAGACGTTTAAAAATAACAATGGAAGTTATTTAATTGAGTAACATTGTACAGCTTTTATTAAAATAAATGTTTTCTCCAAATAACAAAAAAAATGACATTTCTTTCCGCTTTAACTAATATTAAGGTTGATGTATCAATACACTGTTGAAAAAATATTTGTTTATTTTCATACACATTTACGGTTGTAATTATAACCAATGTATTTAATTCTGTGAAAGATCAATAAAATTATACATCAAACTTATATAAAATATTATGCATACTGAATTTTTTGCGTAAACAGTGTGTCGATTTATATGAGGTTGTTTCATGGAAGGAAATTCAATCTGTTTTTCTACCCCCTAGTGATGTCATCGATCATGCTATAATTTAGTAGTAAATCGACCCCGCCCTCAGAGTAATTTATTAGTTTTTTATTCACCATCAAATTTGTGTTTGCAATAGGAAATTGTGTTGGATAAATCAAATGCTGTTTATACAATTCCAGAGCATATTTTATATGGAAAATCAACAAATTGAATTTATTAACAATTTAATAATACAGAAACTATAATTTTCATGAAACCTTGTTAGACCTCAAATCTAAAATATAGCAATGTCACGAATATTTAATAGAATTTCTCTGTAAAGTTGTGACCCAATTATTAAATATCTGCATCAGCGAATAATTCCCCAGTATTGTTCGAACAAATTTTGGGCTGATTGAATTTATTATTGTTCATAAATAATTTGCATGGTTTTCGAATAACATTGGAAGCTTAAGCATGCAGAGTACAAGATTAATTTAATTTAACTTGATCACATTTATTAAATATTTCCAGAACAGACTTTTCTGAGGGCGAAATTAAATACAAACTCAATATCGTTGTGGAATTGGCACTGACCAAAAGTGTAATGTTCAAACTCTCTAAACTTGTGTCAAGGGACCATAACACCACCAAGTCAACCTAATTCAGCCACCACTATAATTTGAGAATCATAAACTCCACAAAAACTTCACACGGAATATAGAATTTAGACTTGAATGAATATTTATTTTTGGGCTTAAATGTATCATCGGGTTGTTTATGACATTATTAAAAATTCGATTATTTTTTAGACAACCCAATTTCGTTTGTACAAGCATCATGTCCATAAAATAAAATTTATATTATCTCCCATTTGGAAAAAAAAACGTAAAAACGTTCGAGATCGCCGATATCGGACTTTTTTCTCCGACGTGTACCCTACTGAGACCTGTAATGGATTGAAAACCTGTCTCATCCTGGCTACATATTCCTCCGAGGACGAACATATATTTAAGTAACTGGACTCTTTTAAGTAAAAAGGATAATTCTTTGGTGCAATAAATTTTAAATGAGAATCAGGGGTAACATTTATCAACCTGCGATCGAGGTTGGCTCTAAATTCGCCATTGACAACCCAAAAGAGTCACATGTCCAAATAATGACTTTTTTAAAGAAAAAAATAGATTGATTAAGAAATAATTTAAGCTCGCTACAGATATTGTTTGAATCTAGGGTTTTCGCATTTTTCTCTCTCTAAAATATTTATATACTCATAATGAAACATTTAGTTTAATAAAACCCTAAATGCATATATATATCCTATGTCAAATGTCATTTGTGTATCTGTGGATAACACTCAAAACCTGAACAAATTTTGATCAAGGCTACAAACCAATAAGGAGGATAAAGACGTTATTCTAAATCAAGTGCTATTATATATTATCTTGTATTGATTTTGCAGTTTGAGTACTAGGATGAACATGTTTAAGTATTCCTTTTTTAGTCTTCATTATTTTTATGAATTTTTATTCGCTCCAATTGTTGACAAAAAACTACTGCTGAGATTTTCCAAGTTCAATCAATTGAAGATAAATTACTGCTGTAATATTTCATCAAACATAGAGAAAGACCCTTTTTATTTTAAATTATGGCTACTATATGATTTAATGCAAATAAACAAGGAAAAGATCATAAGATTTTATGAATATTTTATAAATTTGAATACTTCATATTGTAATACTCTCTCTATAACAGAGAGAATGATTTATATTTCTACAAATAAAAAATCTGCGACCTATTTATTTTATTTGTATTTTTACTGGCAAATACAAAGTAATATTTTAGGGAATTCATTGCCCCACGTCAACAATCTTAAATATAATAATCATGATTCATCAAAATATTTTCAACTTAATGAAAGTGTTTTTAGATATTTAATGTAACAATTTAAGATGTAGTAAATAATTCAAGGGTGCTTAAAACATAAATGTTGAAGCCTGCTTCAAGCCATCCCACCCCATGAGAGCAAAGGGCGCACCCTTAAAAAACGTTGAGAGCCCCTGTTCAAGGAATGGTTCTTAATATCTGTCGGCTTATAATATATACGCGCGTGATATGAATTTGAACAAGAATACAAGAATGAATGTGAAGTTGAAAAAAATAATGGCAATAAATTCTACTTATAATCGCGTCGTCATTTTATCAGACTCGGGGGCCTTTTCACATAGAATCCCGAATTTGAAGATTTATTTCTACGCGGCATTATACATGGCACAATTATCGCGCTTTTTACATGCTCTGGGGATGAATAATGCTTATTTATTATAGGGGATGATTTTGAGTATCGCTTAAAAGCGTCAAATTATATATTATATTTTTAGCATATCTCATGCTATTTTCAGCTCTTCGTTTTGCCAAGGTGTGTTTTCATTTTTTGATAAACTTGATGAAAAGAGACGTTTTTTTATTGCAATTCGGTTTACATGTTTTAAATCTGATAAGTAAATGAACCAAATATTCACTTGGAACACGATTTTTGGCGCAGCACGCAAACGTGCCATGTTTTGCTTGATTACAAGGAAGTTTACGAGGTTATTTGGAAATCAAATATTTCGTATAAATGATGATGAACGATATATTTTGCTTAATAAAATGAAAGAAAATTAATAACTATAGAAAAGAGGGAACTGCACAGTTTTGCAATGTCTGCATTTAAAACAAATTTAATTTAATTTGAGAGAAAACACAACTAAACGTGTTTTAACCGGATAAGCTTAGTGTCTGTAATTATATTACTTAGCCGTTCTTTATTTGCAGGTTGAAAATTCACAAAGTGCTCTTTAAATAACAAAGAGATGGATATTTAAATCGTAATTATCTTTAACTATTCCATCAGGATTTAAATTTCTATTTTGCAAGCAAAAATTCATCAATAATTTATGCTGTGTCTTTCTGACATGTTATTATTATACTATCGACAGGGGGTAAATGTATTTAAATGCTAATACAAAATGACTTCAAAAGATAGACAAGGGAAAACATGCATGGAAAAACTCATTGAAATTCATGAGGATATAGTACTGATGTTAATTTGAACGTGACTTAATTTCGTGGTTTTACCAGCTGAAGGATACGCAATTTTAAAGAAAATTTTCTCCACAAAATCTAATATATATAAAGAAAAATTGTATATTTACTTGATTTAATGCTGTTGTTATAAAGTCTTTCAATTGTCTAAAAAGGTGTGGCTAAGTTTTCTCCAAAATATTATTACCTTCGACTTTATGGCGATATTATCGAAAAGCATTCTTAGAATTAACAAATGGCAACCTATTACATTATATACAGCAAATTTAAAATCGACTGAAGTCGATGATGCCATAATCGCTTTACACCGATTACTTTCTGTCAGCTCCTATCAGCTTAAGATACTCTTCAATTTGAAGCAGATTCAATTGTAAATAAGCACTGTTGATAGCCTACAAGACCACATAATTTTTTTTATATAAACAATACACAAAAAATCGTTCCATTTGCTCCTGCTTTAAAAGGAAATGATAATTGGAAAAAGACTCATCACGAACAGGAAGCAATTAAATAAATAAAATCTGTCGATAGAATAAAATAATCGGTCATTTATTTGCGTAAACAAATAACATATTTGAATTCGAAATCGTTATTAGTCGATAAATTTGGGCTAAAGATTTATAAAATCGTGCGATGTATGCGGGGAAGCTCTCCGTCTCTGCCTCCCGAACTGCGCTACGTCTGTCTCTGTCTCTGTCTGTCTCCGAACTCAATGTACAGAAGTGCTCTTTCTGATTAGTGGAGGTCCCAGGCCCCGGGATAGTACTCCTTTAGGGGTTAAAGCTATGTCAAATATGTATGAGAGTTGCCTTTGTTTTGATACTATTATATAAGATATCTGTCGTTTCTGTTCCATATCAACGCTCAAAAAGCAAAACATCATCTAAGTCAATAGTTAATATTTATTAAAACGTAAATAAGATTTTTTTTTTGGGGTTAGGGATTTTAAGCAATTTAGTGAATATATGCTCTATACTTTCTCAATCAAGGATTTCATTGGGGGACTATTAATATTACGCATAAAAACAACCGTAATAACGTAGATGAACCCGATTCGGAAGTTAGACATCTTCGACCCCTATTAAGATGGGCTATTTTCGTTGTAGCTTGATATTTGGCGTGTTTATACATAGAGCAGTTGTAATTAAAAACTAAGGGTAGTTGTATCCACCCTCATTGAGAGAGAGCTTAATCGCTTTTGCAGGAATGACGGATTGCCCGCATAGCCGACACGAGCGTTGATTGATACGTTCGCCGTTTTTTATATTTGGTTTTTCCGACGTGAAAACTCTTTGAATCCATTCAAATTTCCATCCCACATACATTTTCCATCCGCGGTGGTGAGAAAGCGTGCAAAACCCCGCATAGTTCTGCGGGGAGTTTAATTCTCGTGCTTTTTATCTTGCAAGGCTTTCGTGAAAAGATCAGCCGGGAGGTAGACCTGCTCAAAATATAATATCGGATGCTTTGAGAACGCTTTCAAGAATTTCTTTTATTCTCCGTGAATAAATAAATAAATGAGATACAGGGGGTATTCCCACATCAAAGTGTGGCCTATTGATTAAACACTTGTAAATAATATATTCCGAGGGGAACGTTTACATAAGTTTCCTTTGGAGGATGCTTGGCATAAGCTTTATCCGGAGCTTGCACTCAGATACTTGACTATGGAGGATTTCAACTGGTGAAAAAATTAAATGCAATCGTGTCATATTTAATTTCATTCAATTTTTTCAATAAAATCCGGTTTAAACTCAACTAAATTATAACTATATTATATAATATATCGATTATGCTGATTTTCATATGAAATGTCCGATTATGATCAGTTTTTATATAGTAATTATTGTGAAGATATTATTTTAATCATGACCAAGGAAAAGTTAATAACACCAGACATTATTTTTTTAACAAATTATTGGAAAGCTTCAAATTCTAAAAATGTTGAAATACAACTAAAAAAAAAACAAGAAGAGTCACTAACATCGTTGATTACGATGGGCTATAAATGGAAATTGATCACAATTCATCTAATATTACATTACCCTGTAAGTGATTAAATTTGGAATAAAGTTACATCAACAAATAAAAGAGAAAGTTTAAATATTATCGATCAAATGCTAATGATAGGGATGATACACAAAAATGAAATTTATTAGATTTCCAAGCAATTTGCAGCGAAAGATTGGTGTGGCTATTAAAAACTATATTGTATGTTAAAATGATGCCAAAATTTAAACGGAAATGTAGTACTTTGATCATGCATGAAATTTTAAATTATGTACATAAATTACCATGTCCAACATTGCCTTTACAAAAAACAACCATAATGGATGCTCTGTTCACCAAATGACCTTTTTGTAGTTATTTTCTCTATACTTTGAAAGAAGACTTGTTGATAATTAAAACCATTCATCTCTCCAATCGAGAATTCCAAAGAAGCTGCCTTTGAATAAAGGTTTGCAGCGTATAAAGAACACAAATAAAAACTCCGAGGTCAAAAGCTTAAAATATCGAGCGCAACCCAAGGCGTACAGTTTGAATAATTTAAATGGTATAACACCGATCTTAATCAGTTATTTCCGTTTATTTTTGAACGTCTTTCGTTTAGCTAAATTGAAGCTGCAGCTTGCGAACTTTAAATGGGCCCTGTTCGAAAGTCAAACATTAAACTTGTCGTGTCGCCTCCGACGCAGTTGTGATTAGCGTTCTCATGAATTAAGAATATCGAAGCAATCAACCTGAAATAATTAACGAACCCCATCGTGTCTCAAGTTGGAATTATTTTCATGTAAATGCTTAGCAACATCTTGAAATGTCTTGTTTTACATTCGCTCCAAAAATAACTTCCACATTTCAAAGGCGAACGCCGAAGGATGTCTGTAATGAAATTGCGGCTAGATTTTGTTAACTTGTTTGATATTTGTTGGAATCCACCAACAGAAGCTACTCAGAAGCGCTGCTTGAAATATTATAAAGCTCATTTGTCTTAATTATAAACTAGATAAATTATTTTTGGACAAGATGTGAGCTTGGTGAAATCTCAAAGAGTTAAATTCGCTTGATAGTTAAAGAAATTGTATGAGTTTTCAATTTCAATCATATACGCTATAACATGAATAAAACATATTTGTTCTATAACATGGTATGTAGATTGGATAATGTTTTTTTTTTTGGCAAGGCTATAAAGATTTGCGTTGTGTCGTGATACTTTTATTAATATATATGCTGATGGCTTATTTAGATGCACATATAGGAACTGCATTTAAACCTTTAATCTGATGTATATGAAAATTGCTAATCGGTCCTAAATCTAATACGACACGAAAGGATTTATGATTTGACATCCGCACTACAAGACCTGCTCAATGCAGGATTCGGATGAAGCTAGTAATTGACACGATGCCGTACATGTCCATGACTTCTCGATCAGACCTGGTGGCTTCGAAATCTGAAATCTCGTTCCGGGGAGCACCGAAAATCATTATAGCAACATATACTTAAAATGCTTACCTTGATGGCAAAATCTATATTATTTATAAAACCAAGTGAAAAATATAAATGTATTCTTCTTGTTAAAGTGTCATATCATACACACCCCCAAAACATGTTAAATTATGTTTAGCGTACATTTTATAAAAAAATCCCAAAAATGCGCACGAACTTTTGGACTGACCTGATACATTTGAAACAAAAAAATAAAACAGTTTTAGATTCAGTATAACAATGGCTATAGTGCATATCATAAAAATTTTTAATATTTGCGAAAATAACAAAATGGCGCACGTTTTACGAAAAAGTATTAAAAAAAACGCGGTTTTTTTTGCAGTTTTTTGTAAAAAAAAATTACTTAAAATCAAAATTTCAAAAATCTGATGATATGCGCTATAGCCATAACTATGAAAAATATGTCATTCAAATTTCATGACAATCGGCCGGATAGTTTCCGAAATTTCATCAACAAGCCACCGAAAAACCTTGTTTTGAAATAAACGCGTTTAAAGTTTTGGTTGCAGAAAAATTGCCCAGACACAGCTGTTGAAACACTCGTTGTTATTTTGGGTATTTCCTCCGAAGATCTTCATAAATCGGATTCAAAACCTCGTGAACATCCTCAGCTAGAGCAGAAGGATGTTTAAAAGTTTCTATCTGATTGTTTTTCACCACTTTCTTGTACTTGCACCATGAGTCTGAACAATACGTATGCAGCCGGGTGTTCTCAGGTAGTCACCTAACGGTCGCCCAAAAATGTAGTTAGACTCATCCGATCTCTATGAAATTTCGATATAACATTTTTGAAGATATGTACTTTCAAAATTTAAAATAAAATAAAAATCGATTTTTTTAAATTTGTAAAGTGAGAAGACGCCTTAAGTACATTCAGGTTATTTTTATAAAAAAAATATACATTTTTTATAACAACAATGCATTCACATTATTTGATCTGAGACATTTAACTGTAAATAATTTCACATTTTTTGCTTGTTCATTTTAGATCGATTTTTAACACTGACTGGTTTTTGTATAAACAATCCTTCAAAAGATGTTGAGGAATGATACATGTGGGTGCGAAAGTCGATTGATGATATTTTTTTTTTTAAAAATGGAAAAAATAAACCATAAAATTGATGACATTAAATACAATATGCTTAGTAAATATTTGAGTAAAAATAAATTTTAATGTGTATTTTGTTTATAAAGTGATAAAATGCATAGATCTGTGCGCACGGTACTTATAGGGTTAAAGCCTTAAAAATGTTGTAGTTATTTGTGTATAAATTTTGAATACTTTTTATGTATTTTTCAGACATTCATTATGATGGATTTGTCTTCGGCAACCTTTTCATAGAATCAATCAGTAATAAATCAAAAGGAAAAATAGTCCTGTAATATATTTCTTCTACCATGTTTGAGAGAAATAACGCGTAAGCATGGATGTGCACATAACTATAAACGGTTATATCGATAAGTGTTATGGAGCTTCTTGATAACTGCGTACCCGGAAAATCGAAATGGGATCCCATAGTGCTATATAAATAAATAAGTAACATAACAGTATTTCCCAATCATTCGGGGAAATAACATCTGATTTACGGTTATTGTTATATATTTGAAAAATCTCATGTGGGCCAAGTCTACCGTAATAACTATTAGCCATATACTACTTCATTGACGATCGAAAAACATGTTATTTTTATTTTACCATCGCAAATTGATTCTTAAAAAGCCATCTTCGGGTCTATCGATAAGTTGAATTACAAGAATGAAAAGAAATCGAGCAGGGAGCAACCACTCAAAGTCTGAGAGTTCATCGAGGATAAAGAGCAGTGATTGAATGGCACGGTGCACATCATCATACTTCAACCTCCAGGGGAAAACACGAGTATTGTGCTACCCCTGTCGGTGATGCTGCAAAAGGGTGAAGGGAGAGCGTATTCCAGTGATGGCCCTGGAAGCGATCCAAGGCATTAAGTAAACGAGGGTACGAAAAAATGCCATATTCCAAAGCCCTATCTGACAGTGGAAAGGCTTTTAAACGTCGCGATATCTCATTTATTTGCATTTTTTTTGTTAAAATGGAATCATTATTGTCAAAAGTGATTACCTTGCACGGGAGTGTATATATTCATATACAGGCAGTCTTCGCTTTGATTGGATAGGAACGGAAGTAGCCTCCTCAGATACTCCAAACGACCCTTGGGCATCCTCGTCAAGGCCGCTGTCTCATTACTTATATCAGGAAGACGCTGAGGACACGCAGGTCCCGGTGAGTCCAACGTTTTAACGCCTTCCCAAGGAGAGGGCGTTCTCGTAGGACTAAATCTAAAATCAATTGAACCCTTCAATATAATACAAGCTCGAGGCGTACAATACTCAAATAAATATATGGAAAATGGTTTACCTATTTATTCCTAGGGGAGGAGTTGCATATGGAACTCCTAAATACACTTCAACAGGCTTTAAATATTTATGCTGGTCCATCGGCAGTATGATTCCTTGGAGTTTACCATATCTCGTGGTTATAACTCTAGTCCTCAGCATGGAATTTCTACCGCCTTTATTATTATATAAATTACCACTGACACTATCCATTACCATTATGACCACCAGCATTATTACTTTAATGAATTCGACGAACTCTTTTATGGCGCAAAAGGAAATGCATATATTATCCGGAATATATTTAACCCTATAAGATGCCATGTTTATTTTGCCCTAATTAGATCATAAATAATTTATCACATTTTTATAACAAGCAAACGTATACACTCACTCTTATTTATTACACTTCATTTTCATGCATTAATCACAATTCCGGCGTAGATATTGTGCAATAATTGGATCCAGCCATTTCCAGCATTCCTGCAACAATAAAAGCGATCGTTTAATTACATGGAGCAAATTTATTCGCCAATAAAATCAGGATCTGCCGAAGAGTGACGACATAATTTATATAAAACGTAATATATATGGGAAAGCTTTCCAGCGTTGGTAATAAGCCTATAACCCTTTCGTTAGAAAAGGACTGTTTATTCTACTTTCTTAAAGTATCCTGAAGTTTATTTCGAAATCCATCTGGAAAGCTTTCTAAGATACATAAACTTATATAACTACTATGCAGTGCTGTTAAATGTAGCGTCAAGCCTTACGGTACAAAAAATATTACGTCCCAACAAACACGAAGAAAGAAATAGATCGCATGTACTATTCTATTTTATTTTTACAATTTCACTATAAATTTAAATAATATATTTAAGAATATTTTTTTATAAATTCGGATCATTTTTCAATATATGTAGCTTACATAAAGTTTACTGATACAATTATTTTCGCAAACTTAAGCAAAAAAACATGTTGATAAGCTTGAGCATTTGTGAGTTTTAAACAAATTTTTCCATTAATTTTAGCAATGTTTATTGTTTGAATTTCTCGACGAATTCCATCTTTGAATATTTTGGCATAAATGACAAAAATATGAATAAAAATGTGTTTGCAAATGTCAAACATGATTGTAAAGTCACATCTTTAGCTATGAAACGAAGTTCTCAAGGGAAAAGTTTTGATCCATGATTTGATATAAAATAAGAACTTTCAAATGGCCAAGATGCATAATACGCTTGGAGCTTAGAGATAAGATCTAAGTTTATTCAGATAAATAATAAAATATGATAGTGATAGATCATGTGACTGATGAAATTTTAGATTATTAGGTGTGCCAGATACTTAAAGTCTCTAAAGCAGCAGTTCATAATCTTTTTACTATAAGGAAAACTGATTTACCCCTCTTTAAAACTTTTGTTGAAGAAAATAACATAGTCATGCAAAAAGCCTTTTATTTATCATGAAATTGTACAAAACTATACGAAATTACAATTTTAACATACTTCCTTGATGATGTTTAATGTGAAAGTTTAAGTATTTTTATATTAGGTTTAGTTTATTTTCGCCAAAATTTACAGAAGTCATAATTTCAAAATTCCACTTCTTTGAGTATTATTAAGTGTTATTCTTGAGTATTCCGAGAAATTCTACTTTGATTAACACATCAAGATTTTTATCCTCAGTAGAAAATGCTCCTAATATCCAAGAATTGGACTGACGATTGTCCATGTCCAGGAAATATTGCTTGGGTGAGTCTATTACTGCAGATAAATGGTGAATCACAGAATTTTCAAACGTAATTTTTTCAGATATGTTATTTGCCAATTGCTCACACAGTTGTGTAAACATCGATATATGGCCAACTTCTCGTTGGTAAAGTTCTTATTTATGCAGAAAACTTGCAACTTTATCCTATGCTGTCAAGATATTCATCATATTTCCTTGTCATCAGACTGTAAATTTCACTGAAAAAAATCAGCAAGATACGTCAGCGTTTTGATGAATGATTTATCTTTTTGAGTACAGCTTTATTAATTTTTGTGTTCTCTGGTTTTCAAGAAACAATCCTATTTCTTCACGGAGCTAATAAACCCTGTTTAAATTTCTCCCTCTTGACAGCCAACGTACCTCTGTGTGGTACAAAAGACCATTCAATTTGGCTCCAACTTCATCGCACAAAACATTGAATAATTTGGAATTCGTGGCGCTGCCATATATATGATTCACAATTTTTACTACATCTTCACCGCAAGTAGTGGTGGGAAAAGATTTGCAGAACAAGAATTCTTCTTTCACACGGTCATTTTTGATGTACCGAATTTATTCCAGTAATTGCGAACATGAAGCTACATCGGTTTTCTCGTCCAATTGCAGTGCAAACATAGAACTTTCTTTAATTTCAGAAATAAATGTTGCCAAATATCATTATTCCACTCTAAAATACTACTTTAATTTGTTCTATTGGAGAATAATATTTGATTAGTGTGCCTTCATCCCTTGGGAGAAGGATTGCTAGAAAGGGATTAGAACACAGTGAAAGACTTATTGGAAGAGAGTGCAAGCCACATGACTGCTCATCTGTCATTCTATTATTATATCTACATATCAAAAATTAATAGCGTCATTACCTCCGCAGAATAGACATTTTACCCATCGGGTTAGGAACCACTGCTCTAAAGGAAGGCTCTCCTCGATTTATATGGATGATTTGTGCTGCATGCGAAGGTTTTATGGATGGATAAAATTTAAAAAATATTAATAACTTATTTCTAGCGTACTACCTTCGCGAAATATTCCCAGGAAAAATCTCTAGTGCGTTAAAAATTTATGAGATAAAAATCAGTTCTCTTCGGGCAATAAAGAAATTATGGCGAGAAAGGATGAATATTTTATGGAGCAAGTAAAATGTCTCCATTCCAACCCCCCTCCCTCCACCAAATGGTAACCGCAAATATAATTCTTTAAGACCGAACCAGTAAAGATATCAAAGCGCTTCCTCCCTTATGCGTACATGTTTAACGCAATCAAAATCTTAGCACGGTCAATTTGTTTCTTATAAGGGTTATTAAACGTTTTATGCCCAATATGAGGGTTGGCAAAATGGTCACTTGACTTTTATATCCGGTTTTAGTGCATTCACGGTCACAATAGACGCCGCTGCGGCCGGAAAAGTCCCATTTCATCCGGTTTTTGCGCATAATAGTCACGACCCGAAATAAAAATTATATGATATGTGATAATGGTCCCTTTTATAACGGGGCCGGTCTTTATGGTTCATGTATATTTATACGCCCCCCGTTTTACCGCTAAACTTTCGCGCATATATGTGACTAAGGAAATAGAGGCTTTTATTCGAACGCGAAAAAAAAGAGTTTTGAAATCAAATTGTTCGGGATAAACAATGGTTTTTTTGCGGGGGCGTCGGGATAAAACAATGAAATAAAAAGGTTTATCAGGATCCGCAATTTTAATTGCTAACGTTTTAACTTAATAAAAAAAGATTCACGCGTGCACGACCCTGGATAATAAATGGGCGTGTGTGTAATTTTAAAACTTTGTTTCGTGCGAATCAATACGGGGGGTTTTATTTGTTAGGGGATGTAAGAAACTTTTGTGTTCTACAATATCAATTCTTAAAAGGCCAATGAAGAAAAGAATCACGTACAGATTGTGAAGAGCAAAGCCTCTGCCTTATTTGGTTCTCGGATGAGTAATCTGCCTGAATTTGTATTCTTTTCTTGTTGCGAAGCCTTTTTTATTCAAACCAAAAACAAAAGTTTCTCGCTCTGCAAAAAGGAAGAGGGTCTACGAATTAGATTTGCTAAGGGCACGACAAGTTAAGGGAGATTTTCGAATAATCATAAAAGTAGAGCCTTTTCCATTCCGCCGATAGAGATTTGTTTTAAAAATACATAATTCTATGCCATTTTTTAACTAAAATATATTTCCCCCTAATACTATATATTCTTAAAAAATGTAAATCTAAATATTTTTTTATATGGCAGTACGCTTCTTCATACGCATATTAGCACTATATAGCCCTAATAAAAATGTATGAAAGCCTTAAAAAAATAAGCTCAATATTTATATCGATAGTAGCCATTATCAAAAACATGATACATATTGGTATACCAAAAGTTTTGATCGACCATGAACTCTTGTTGTCTGGACTGTGACACACATGCTGTGTCATATGAAGCATAAATAACACCAACAAACTTACACGCGTTAAACTTTTTCAGATGTGTTCATGCAAGTCATTAACTTTTAGCCAACAAATGTTGAAATATTAAATGAATGTCTAGACACGATTATTTTCGTCATTGATCCTGTCAATTTTAGCATATTCACTAATGGATATGTCGTTTATTACGTGCTATCTATTAAAATTAACGATACAACTATATTCAGCCATTCAAATATCGTCAATAGAAGCATATAAATTATTATTCGATATTAAATTATTGATAGCATTTGAATGATTTAGGCACGCCACACATTAATATTTATTGAGTGATATTTGTTTGCTCATTTTCATATATGTCAAACAACGTGATCATATGGTCACGTATGTCTATACTGAAAGCATTAATAATGCAAATTGCGAATTTATCCAATGAATTGAATATTAAATTAGTGGCCTAACCTTGTTTAATTTTTAAGGTTTCATATCATAGAAATTATGATATAAATTAGGTATTCAAATGAATAGAAAAGCGATAAATTTAAAGCTTAACGATAATATTACTTGTTACCATATAGTCACGTTTATCTTGAATTAATGTTAACCCTTATAGGAGTACTGTGCCAGGGCCTGGCATCCTCCCTCCACTTTTCAGAAAGAGCACTTTTGTACATTGAGTTCGGAGACAGACAGAGACAGAGATAGGACGTAGCGCAGTTCGGGAGGCAGAGATGGAGAGCTTCCCCGCATATATCGCACAATTGTATAGATCGTTAGCCCAAATTTATCGACTAATAATGATTTCGAATTCAAATTTATTATTTGTTTACGCAAAGAAATTACTGAATATTTTGTGCTATCGACAGATTTTATTTATTTAATTGCTTTCTGTTCGTGACGAGTCTTTTTCCAATCATCATTTCCTTCTAAAGCAAGAGCAAATGGATCGATTTTTTGTGTATTATTTATATAAAAAATGACGTGATCTTGCATGCTATCATAAAATGCAATAAGAAACATACGTTCTTCTATAGAAATTATCAAATCGACTTAGAAGATAGTTTAAGATTTAATTTTAAAAGTGCTGTTCTCTTATCTAGTTACGCTGAAGTTTTATATGACTTGCTTAAATATTCAAAGAAGCTTTCGTTAAGAATTGGATTACATTTCCTCCTACGCGACAAAGATACGCAGAAAGCTCTCGCTAGACTCGCGGAAAATTGCAATGCACCCAGAGCGCCAACTAACTTCTGTTTATCTAGTTTTGGGTAAGGATATAACATAGAAAATGGGGCAATGAAACTTGATGCCATTGTGTAAGAACAGTAAAGAAGTAAAAAGGAAACGATGCCAAAAATGGAGGTGAGGCTGGAAAAAAAATCTACTAAATTACACCCGCGAGGTCCACAAAACAACACGCGTGCGTGGATTATAAAAATAAGAGTCGACACTATTTCCCTGGACCGCTTGGACAAGGACATAAAAAATGTTTATATCCTGCGGTATAAAAATGGCAAAAAATATCGACGGAAGCGGAAGTAAACTGCGCAGAAATGAGGATATTTAACGCGCGTCTTAATATTGAAATTGTCGTTAAACTTCCGAGTCGACCCTCTTTCGCCGTGTCTATTCGTCGGAAAATACGTTAAATTGTACGAATTCGAAGCGTGAATGCCGAAAAGTTATTTTCCGACTGCATATACATATATATATATTTATTTTTTTATCAAAGTTTACGTAATGTGACTTTGGAAAAGTCTTATTACTTTTGACCCTGGGCCATAAAGCATTTTTATTCGAAATAATAGAAATAAAAAACATTCCGAGCCTTTATATCGCCCTCGTATGATATATAATCCTGGCGAATCCTTAAATTCGCCCTCAACTATTAGATTAAAAAGGGATCGAGAAGGGTTTCAATTACGAATATCATTTAATTACCATTTCCTCTAATTTGTTTTCATATATGTGAATTTTGTATAATATTACGGGGCGACTTTTTGCGAATAACCCTCGCGGAACTCATTGTGGGTTTTCTTTTTGCCTTTGGCAATTTTCATTCATTCCGGCCTATTACCGGGATTTTGTGATTTCAGCCTGCATTGATGCCGTCACTTTGCCAAAATTAAAAGGTGACTTTTACGATGGACCGTTACAACTTTATTGAGCGTGGGGTCGTAAAAAAATATATTTATTGGGACGTTAAGCGAGGTGAGTCGAATTAAACGATTTTTATGTACCGGACATGCCCGGGCGTATTTACTTTGCAAATAGAGCCACCAGTTTTATTCAATAAAGCAATTAAACATATTAGTTCAAAATCGAAATAAAGTATGATCATTCCATTCAAACTTATGTTATTTTAATCGTATATTTTTGAAATTTCTCTCTAAGGAAGTCGTCCATAATTTTGGTAATTCGCGTAATGCGCTCGAAGCAATCACTCTATTCAGATTGCACCCCAGCGACTCTGGGACCGCTGCAGCCTTAGGCTTAACCCTATACCTGCTTTTGTTTTCAGGCCAGAGGTTCCTATTGGAGACCTTTCTTAACTTTGTTCTAGCAAGGAGAAAATTAAGTCAAAAAATGTTAATACAGATTTAAAAAAGGCGAATAAGCAAGTGGAAAATAAGGGCAAAAAAAATAAAGAATTCTGTATGAAGATCTTCGAAAACCGAACAGCTTACTAATAAATTATCTAATTATTATGGCATAGTTATACACCTACATCTTGATTCAATAAAAAAATAGAGAAATGCTATTTGAGCCACATACTATCACAAAATTTCGACTGATGAAGTCCCTCAGCATTCACACTGGCCTGGAGGCGCAGATTCTTGGTGCGAATTGCCAAAACATGCATCTACAAGATCATTATATTAATATTTGTACAAGCAACCTCCCTTTCTCACAGAAGATATTCAGCAAATTTCAAGAGCTATTTATGAAGAATTAACGTCTGATAATTTATTGGAAAGATGCCTTGGCTCGTTTCAACGAGTGCGTATGATCTCTAGTATCGAAATATATTTTTATGGAAAAAAATACTAGAAATCGCAACATATACTGCAGCCTGCATCTTTAACGAAGCATTTAAACCTATTTAAAAAATAATGGATAAAAAGAAGTATTGCGATTCGTAGAGATGCACAACGAAGAACGTATACGCCTTCCCAACCGCCAAGGCTCCGAATCTTCTAAATAAGCTAGAACAGTTCACAGATAAGCCACATTAGCTCAAAAAGAAGAGGCTGAGGTAGCTGAAGATTTTTTTTTATAAATCTGGAATCGCTGATTAGTAGTATATTTCCCTTTTCAATCGCCAATTGGTCTGAAATTTTACGAGTTTATTTTAAATATATATGGCTATGGCAGTTCGCAAAACCAGGTCAAAATGTTTATTTTATCTTACGTTTTATATTAAAAAATATCCCCAAAAAGGTGTTTTTTTGCCAAACTTTTTTTCAAACCAACGCCATTTTGTTACTTTTAAACAAAAAATATTCATTCACGATACTGTGATTGCAATACGCTTGCAGATTAAGAATTTTTTGATTTTTTTTTTCAAGTAAGCCTGAATGAAAAAATTATTCCACACCGTGAACTTGCATCTTTTTTGTTTGTATATTTTTTTCTTTCTGTATTTACATACAAATCATCAAAAATTAAACATAAGATGCCTTGCGGGTTTGATGGAAACAATTTAGTATTATGAAAGCTATCAGAAATATCGACGATGCGTGGAATGAAATTACCCAGTCATGTGTAAAAGATATTTGGAAAAAGTTGTTCAGAAAATATTGTAATTATGAAAATCGTATTCAAAACATCATCAAAGAAATCTTCAGCTTTTATCCATTTTCGAAGATATTGATATATATTCTGTTGAAACTTTGCACCCTTATTCAATGAATATCATCTATCAACGCATAGAATTGTTAGAAAATAAGTGCAAACAAGCAAATAAGTGCAGTAAAGAATGCTTTTAACTGATTATTTCTCTGTTATTCGCCAAATTTTAAATAATAAACGTAGATAGGCAAAACAAAAAATACTGGTTTCTCCCGTTGATCACGATTCTCCCTTATATATTCTCCAGAACGCATCCCCCGTGATCAACGAAGCTGTACAGTGATTTTCTGATCATGTTCAAGTTACCAAAAATAGCTTTTTCCAATTATATTTTTCCGTTTACAGAGAAAGATCTATATCTCGTACATAAAATATTATATAGCATATTAGATTGAGTGAAATTATTCTCACGTTTTATTAACTTGTAATTAGTTTTGTAGCAAAGAGGAATTATATATTTCTTGGAACATTCTATGGGTAATCTCATATTCTGTTGGTTACATCATATCTTATGGGTATCATCAGCCGGTAGAGTTAAGTTTGAAAATTATAATTATTTTAGCATAAATTAATTATAATACATAGGTATATTTAGTCAACGCTAAGGCCTTTTTGTTTATAATGGATTGTCCAGCTAGGAATGTCAGTTTTTTTTAATAAAAAATTTAAATTCAAACAAAAAATCCCCATCTATTTCATATTTTTTTAATTCTGGAAGAATAAAATTCCACGAGTTTTGATATAAAATACCTTTTGATAACTAATTTCACCCCTTCTATATTTATGATTTTTCCCCAAATAAATAATGCTGCATCGATCTAAATAAATGATAATCAGAAAAAGCAAGATCAAAATAATTTTGAAAATAGTAAATCATCAATTTGGATCAAGTTTTCACTTAAATATGTATGCTACGAATATATACATTTATTTTTTCTTATTTTATTTTTCAACCATCAAGGCTTTCTTTTCTTGTGGAGGCTCCACCCAATTTTGTTTTCAATCATTTTCTAGATTGTTTTTCCCAATTCAAAGCATCTTCCTTTGCTTTTTCGTCTTGCAGCGCGCACACACAAGGGCGAATGTAATAGTCTTTTGTTGTCGAGAAGGCTGTTTCCGGTGAAAAAATATATTAATCCGGGCTCATACACTTCCGCATCAAAAATATGGCATTTAATCGCACCGCAAAAAAAGACAATATCCGGAGAGACAAATGAAATCAAATATCGTGGCCAGGTTCTATCAAGAGAAATGGTTTCCGTTCAAAGAACAAACGACCGACTTCCTGCGGCAGATAAACACAATTGGCGATTTATCGCCTGACAGAAAAGTGAAAAACATTCTCTTCCTTTCTTTTAAAATGGGCCCCTTACGTTCGCGTTTTGAAGAAAATTCAACGGGAAGAATCTCGAATAAATCTTCCTTAAAACTCCGCAGAGGAAAAACAGAATCCACCTTATGCGTACCGAAAACACTTCCGAACTACTAATGAATCATTTTTCTTCCTGATATATTATAGATTGTATTTTTTATTAAAATTTAATTCCTGATCTTTCCATAGAACTCATCCATAAGCTTTTACAAAAGTTTCATACGCGTTTTAGAATCAATACAATAATATCGTTGGTATAGTTGGTTAGTACATGGACTTTTATTACAAAACCCAATTTTTATAATGTCAATATTTTGAAGGGATTTTTTCACTTTAATTTTTTTTCTTCATTTGGGATCGATTTTTGGAAATTTCTTCAAAAAAAATTTATAAACTTATTGAGTGATAACTAGGGATTACAATTATTCGTCATTATCAGCTATTCGAATATCGAATAGTAAAATTGGTCACTATTCGGATATATTCGGATATCCGAATAGTTTTTAAAGTATGAAAATAACAAACATTACCATTGAAAACGAGCGTATTTTTATCATTTATTGAAACTTGAAAATTCATATTTTAAATATAACAGAGCATTAAATGTTTGTTGTTTGTTCTTAATTTAGTTTTAGTTTGTCCTGCCTTTGAAAATGCTCGTTCAGTAGCTGTTTACGTTGGTTTTATTGTTAGAAGTGTATTATACAACACGTCCAACTTTTCTGTCCTTCTATATTGATCTAAATATTTGAAATATTTTTTCAAGTTATTTGTACTGTCATATTTCTTCGTTTTCGTGAAAAACAACATTGAATTTTGCATTTCATGATGCAATTTTGAAATTGAAAGAAAATGAGGTGTTATTTCCACACCATATAAGATATTCATAGCACCAAAGCTCGGGAAAGGCAAAAAAACAATATCCCTAAGTAATGGTTTCACTCAGGTAGTGAATACCTCAGTATTCGTGCGATCTTTCGTCGATTTGGTAAAATATTATATTAACACTGACGTACACAGCCGTCAAATCCTGTCATGCATCAGCAGATAATACTTGCTTATTGCGCCAGATAAGTCTATGTATACCGTTTTCATGGACACTTCAAATCTTATCTCACATCGACGAAACTCATCAAAACGAATACAACCTTAAGCGGGTCAAAAACTCTCAAACTTCTCTGAGAACAGAAATGAGGCAGATAAAGCTAATGTCAACAATCAATGTCATTGATTCAAAACAATAATTATTGTGTGTTTTAGCGATGATTTAATTCCAATTTTACGTTCATAAATTGCGAAAATCATAATTCCAGACGTGTGTCAACCGGGCAAAAATTATTACGAATACTATTCGGATATTTTCTCAAATATCCGAATATGGAATAGCCGCAAAACTGGCGAATATATCCGGATATCGAATATCCGAATATCCGGATTGGAATCCCTAGTGATAACTCAAAATAACCAAAAATTAATTCAGCTTTCTAATCTTACTATTATTTGATATAAGTCAGATATTTAAAGAATAATGGCGACAATAGGCAGGCTAGCAATTTTTTGCAAAGTCCGAGGCGCTCGAAATGTGGTATAATAATAAATTAGAATTTATATCACACTTCGATTCAATAGATATTAATTTCGCAACTATTTTGCAACTTCCTAAGCCGTCAACAGCCTCCAAAGTTTTCCCGTTAAAGTTAAGGGGTTATTTGTTCTTGTCAAATTTAACATCCCAATTTCCGATTTGATTAACTTAAATTAAATTTTAGCAAATGATTCGAATTGTTTCAGCAAATATTTGCGCTCTGAATGATTTTTTGCGATTCTGCGTTGCTTGTATTTTCCATGTATTATGTTTTGAATGAGGTTGAATAGCGTACCGTTGAAAGCTCCCAAACATATTTCCTTACTTTCGAGGATTTCAATTTATTTTTCTTACATTTTACCTGACCCATGCCGATTCTAATTACTCCCGAAAGAAAATATAATCAATAATTTCGACGGAACAATTGCGTGATTACGGGTTTGGTACGCTTTCCGTTTTCCTTTGAAAAGCTTTTACATTGAGCCTTAAAGTTTATGATCTCAATCCAGTGCCGGCAAGTGAATCGGAAATAATAAAGAGGGAGTGTTTTTTGAAGTATATCCGGGCTCAAGTATTTTTAGTTGATTTACCATAAGAGCGGGCGGAAAATTTAAAAAGAGGCCTTCTTCAATTCAGGAGAATGAAAAAACCGCAGGCTATATTTGAGTTTTCCAATTTTAATGGATCTCATAAATTGCGTCAGTAAAACGTTTAATAAGGAAAATTTATAATGTGCATTTCTCGAATCGAATTCTGTGATAATATTTTCGCAACTCTCAAACAATCCCTCATTTTAAAAACGAAACCATTTTCTCATATTTAAGATAAAATCATAATAGATCATGCTTAAAACTTTCAAAGAATATTGTTAACTAAAGTTGTAGAAAAACAAGAAATACGATGAAACTTACATAACTTACATAGAAGACTAGCAAAAGTTCACTGGTTTCTTATGCAAAAAGCAAAATAATTAAATTCTAAGTTATGATTTAACTTATTGAAGATTGGACCAGTTGGAATAGAAAGAAATTTCCACTTTAAATTTATTATAGATTTCCCTATAAAAATCTCATATAGAGATTGCCTACTATTACCTACCCAACAAATGAAAACTTTGTAATATTTTAACATAAGCAAAAATCATGACCGGATCAGATCATTGCATTTTTAATGTCAGTCACTGTTCCAAATAAATTGTGGACTCAATTCTAACACGATCATTTATTATAATAAGTTCACATATTTTATCATGGAATTATTTTTATCCAATAAGATAATGCTTGGAAGAGCATCATTTACATAAAATATGAAAACTTTTATCCGTCTCTTGATCTTCAGACTTTCATTCATTCACAGATATTTGAGACATAGTATGCTAGCCAAATATCAAGCAAGCACTCGATTATGTTTGAATTATATCAAATGGGAACAAGTTTCTTCCTTGCTCCGAAATATAACTAATGATATGTTGTTAATAGTTTGTACAAAGAGGAATTGATAACATATGTCCTGGTAAATCCATTATTAATAAACGTGGATATATTTAGCATTGAGCTGGTTCTATTTTGAATAAATCGTTTTCTTACTCAGGATAAAAATATATACGTAGAGGTTCGTGTAATCTTTCTTTTTGATCTTCCGTTACTGTGGGCTTAAAAAGGATCGTCTTTGGTTTCTTGTAGTATAAACGTATTGGAAAACGTGTCTCCTCATTCTTGTTTCTTGTCACGTGTCAAGCTTCAGGATATTCATAGTAAATACATTCTCTTTGAGCTTTCAAATGAATAACATTGTGAACAAATCCCCAGCGCAGGTTCATTTTTATTGTTCGCTCGAGCCATCTGGATGCAATAATACTCACACAGCTTTCCCGCTAATGAATCTTTTTAGTCTTAATACATTTCCTTTTCTCATATATCATATTTTTATATCCGAAAAAGGATTTATTCTCCTACGAAATGACATATTACTGTATTAGCGCCATGAGAATATTTATGCGTTTGTCGTAGTTGGTCGTTTCCTCACGTGGTGTTGATAGATCAAAAGGAAAAGGCGTGATTACCGGATTATCTTCCTTTCTTTTTATCAAAATTTCAATATTGATATTTGGGGCGAAGGCTGTAGGTAGATTAGGGCGAAGACATAGCAGGTCATAAAAGAAAATTGGGTGAAATATGGGCTTTCGTTGCCAGATATTCGGGGGTGATCTTAAGAGCGGGCGGGAAAGAAAATATACGTGTAATCAGCAGAAAGTCCCTAGTAATGAGGGTTCAAAAATTTGATGTTGGGACTTTAAATAAAATATGAAGCCATTTAAAACGACGGATACAAGTAAATCCTCGAAATTATGCCGAATCCTTACAGAGACATCGGATTTATGCCGAAAATATCACACAAGCTCTTATCGGCATTCGTACCATTAGTAGGCCCTTTATAATACTTATCCACTGAGCTTAGCAGTATGATATTTAAAAAAATTGGAAATGCTATTAAAAATATTGTATATTAACCTATAATCAATAAAATATAAGAGTAGTCGTTTTCTGTGGTTTTGAATTATGCTACTATTATAACATACTTAACGTATTTTTTATACATTTTATACATATATAAAATTTAAATTAAATAAGCAAAAAATATAAGCTATTGATTTTGAGCCATATAAAACTACTTCCAAATCCATTTTTATGGACATATTATACATTTTATTCCTTTTTTTCCATCTAACCTTATCTTATTTCTAGCCTCATATTTCTTTCGTTGATGGTCTTCATAAAGAATCGTCAATAAATTTCCTGTTTCATATTAGACACGTTTCTCACATTTGTCTTTTTTATACTAAATAAGGAAATATTTTCCTTATAAAAGTTTACGGAAAATATTTTCATTGAAAATAATGTCGCAATCTAATCAAGAAAATTTCATTGCACAAATATCTACAATAAAGGATTTCATCTTTTCATGCTAATTCCTAATATTTCGCCAATATTTTAATCATTCTACTTTAGCTGGACATAAATTAACGACCTCTTATTGCCTGAATTTTTAGTTTATATACTGTTTTAAAACATATTTTGATTGCCTACAGAATGAAATAGTAATGTTTAAAACATTTTTATTGATCTATATTAACAGACTTTGAAAAGTAATTGAGGGGAGTCCAGATAGAATAAATTCATTTTTCTGGCCAGAATTAGAAATGACTTGCTACCAAATTATATTTTACGGATAGAAAAAAAGATGAAGGTTAGACTTAGTTGAATGTGATGTCAAATATATGCTTTGATTCAGCATTATTTGTATTTAAAACACTGTTTTTTAATTGTAGGATAACCCCTTTTTTTCTTAATAACCTCTTTGATTTGAATAATATGAAACGATAGAACAAAAAAATGTTATATTCTACAATATTTGCTTCATTGAAACATAACTAATGAATAATATAGCTAAAACTTTGCCTACAAACGAAATAGTAGTTAAAAATTGCTACTATATAATTTTAATGGGTCTTCCTTTTTTCCAGTTTGCAAGAATAACATCGAGTTTTAAAAACTACGATTTCAGGAAAAGAACCAATAACATTTTCTATATAATGGTCCATACAATTTTAAAAAATCTCCATTTGATTGCGTTTGGAATTGAAAATAAACACAAGATTCATCTTGCTGATAGACTTCTCATAGATTCATCTTGCTGATAGTTTTTGTATAAATTTAAGAAGATTTCATTCATTTAAATTGCTATAATTTTGAAAATTTATATTAGATTTATCTAGCACCTTTTATAACATAATCAAGCGTTTTATCTAAATGTATGGAATATTTACACTTTCAAGGCATACATTATGGAGATTAGCTTTTAAGTCATTGAAATACATTTTTTACGATATATTTATTATTTAACAAATTAATTGCAATTAAGTTAGTATAATCCGCATTAACACGTTTTAGATTAAATTTGCTCATGCATAAATTTTAAGTAAATTACTACCAAAATAAATTATTCGATAAAATATGAACCCACGTCTCAATGATAACCCGATAAAGTTTCATGAAGTTGAACCATAAAGCCTCACCCACCATTAAATCCTGACCTGCAGCTATCAGATTGGAATCTATTCAAGACATCTGAAAATAAATTAAGCCCAGGGATGACCCGGCAGAGGTTGATTTTCAACAATTGAAGATAAAGTGTATTTTGCATTTGAGTCTTGCCATGAGGTGTATAGAATTGATATTGAAACCACGTTGGGACAACAATAAAATTCGATCCCCACGGAGCCGACATTAATTTCGAATTTCATACGAAAAAATCTATTTCCCTGTTATTCCCAAATGTTGCCCAAAGATCTGTCCGCTCAAACTTGTCTTCTCACAAACATTGTCTCGAACTTAGTTCTTCGGCGGCTTTGATTTGATCGGATGGTTCCCAGATCGCATCCCGAAGCTTTCATAAAATGGGTCTAATCGCCTGAAGGTCCAAGTCATCCACAGGGAAAACGGTTTTGTTGGTGGCCTTTAAAAATGTATGGGACAGAAAGGGGGGTTGATATCTCCACCCGTATTAAATGAAGGGGCATTTCAACCCCGACTGGGACTTGATCCTCACTTAACTACTAAATTAGGTTGTTTTTGGTCGCAAAAAACGAAATCCCGCTCTAGATTTATTTTAGGAACAAAAACATCTAATTTAATTGGTCAAATGTAAATCCATTTTTTTATTCGACATAATTGAATCGTTATCTATTTTTTCCCCGAAAAATTGTATCAAATAATAATATCATTGGCGCAAAGCTAAGTGTACATTAATTTTAAATTATATCCCAGGTGCTTGAAAAAAATTATAACAAGTCCATTTATACAAAGAGGGGGAAAAATCCCCCATAAGCTTTCTCACCCTCTTGCACATTCACCACGTCAGTAAAATGGAACACTTGACTGAGCATTTTTTGGGTTACTTTATGACGTCGTGATATTTTTTTGCGATCGTAAATTGTAAAGTCACATTCTTGGCACTTCGAATGCAATTTATATGCAAAACCCGTTTTAAAACCAAAGCGTCAAGCCAACATACTTAAATTTATACAATCTCGGGGCTTAAAAGTCATTGTGCGTTTTAGGGGGTGGATTTGGGCGAACATGGGGGATGTTTTTTGACCTTGGGTAAAAATCTGTCCCGAAACGTACTTACACTGCGCTAAGTGAAAACATGTGTATGTACGCCACTGGGCTTGCTCATCCATTTCCTGCCTCATTAAATATTCACCAAAACATATAAGTCTTCCACGGTTACAATGTGTTATCTCACATTTTTCAGCAAAGTGCAAAAATAACAAAACATTTCGCGTACAAGGTAGAAACCCTTATGTATTTATTATAAGAGTGTTATATAAATAGCCCAGTTTCGTACGGGGAGCTTAACAAATACACGCCATTTTTGACAAGTATACGAGAATGATGTCTCTTTGGACGGAAATTAATGTTTCATTAGAATTTCAACTTGCACATCATGTGCAATTTTTTCGTAGTACATTAATGTCAAATGTATTTTTGTAAATTTAATATAAATTTTTAATAATAAAAATGTTGGAGAAAAAATGCATTAAGCAGAGTTTATGATTAAATTTCAATTGGTTAGGCTGATAGATAAATAGTCTCAAAAGCCAAAATTATTAGGTACATTAAAAATATTTTATTTTAATCCTTTGGATTTAATAAACGGATCTTTTATTAAATTGCAATCTTCCTCTCTCTCTTGTTTGATGATTAAACACTGATATCCTGACGTATAAAAACTATTCACATTTGAGCATATGCAATCATTAATATTTAATAACAGTGATGCTTACATATCAAGCTATATATTTAAATGCACCAGACCAAGTGTTACTAAATGTAATCAATCATTTGTCAAATATTAATATTTTAGAATGAAAATATTCAGGCATTGCTATACATTGAAAATTTAATTTTAATACTCTAGAATATTTTTATTGAATCATCCCCTTTAAACTGTTTTTCATGATATGTCCTAATACGATTTTCGAAGATCATCACTGTTCAAATTATGACCTGAAATAATCTTTTTGGATGAGATTTATCTTTTACGTCAAGCTTATTTTGAATATAAGATCTTCTGTGTTTTAGATTATAGCAATTCTACTTGTAACAATTGACGATAAAATATCAACACATCTTAAAGCAAATTTATGTTTTTAATTTAAGCAAATTGTTTAATAATACTTATAAACAATGTATACTCATAGTTAACCTTTAGAGGAGTGAGCAAATTTAAAATCGATGAAGTCGTTGATACCATAATCGCTTTACATCGATTACTTTCTGTCAGCTCCTATCAGCGTAAGACAATCTTCAATTCGTGGCAGAGTTAATTATAAATAAACACTGTTGTTGTGATCCCAGGCCCTGGGATAGTACTCCTTTAGGGATTAAAGAAAAACGTACATCCTGCAAATAATTTAATTTTTTGGGGCATTTCTTATAACACTTAAACGACAAACAATATATAATATAATATCACAAATTTCCTGAAAAATATTTTACAAGACATTTTTTCATTCTAAAATGAAAAATATATATTTTTTAAAATAATTTGAATATTAGTAAATCTTACTATCTTATGGCTTATAAATATGGCGTTAATTTAAAGATCAAATACGTTTTTTTTATCAAATATGATGACAATAAAATTAATAATGTTGAGACAAACATAATTTTAAAAAATCGATAGGGTAGCATAATGTTTATCGTATTACCTTTATCTTAATAGTTTGTATCATATTTTTTAAATGTTTGGTGATTCAGATATATTTTAACATGAAAATAAATGTTACATAAGAAATGGAGTTACTTCAGTGTAAGTAGAGCACGTCGGTGAGCATTGACGTAGAGAAGCGCAAGTCTCTATGGAGTACAAGCGTGGATAAATATTAAGGGTGTTATTTGGCCACAGCCATGAAAGTAAATCTATTTTCCACTTCCGCGAAAAAATAGAAAATTTACTCCATACGAAATAACAATACGTCACTGTTAAAACGGGTGTGTATTCTTGGAAGCCCATGATTTAATGGAATTATTTTTATGTTATTTTTTTCTCTATAAAAACGCTGAATTGTGTAAACGCCCGTACGTTTTACGTACTGAATATTTTTAATATTTCCCCGCGTTGATCAAATATTCAGCATTTCTCGCAAATTTATTGCAGGATATTAAAAATATGAGCGAAAATATTCGCACGTACAGGATACATTATACCGATACTTTTGCTCACCTCTGGGCGCAAAGAAACTTACACGCCTGAAATTTCGAATTCATGGCCAATTAAATTTTTCGACGTCCCTTATTACTCATATAAAATTAAATTTTTCATGCAAACTTGTCACGTAGCACGTAAGCAACAAAATTGGGGATGAATTCGAACCGTGCTTAAAAACCACCCCCGAAACGGGATGGAAGCGTGCGGAGCCACACGTCCGAATTTAAAATCGCCCCCTCGATTTATGACAGGAGTAGTAGTTTTAGCAGTTTACCGGCGCTGAGAATTGTTTTTTTCCTCGAGCATCGAAAAGAAAAGTCTCGGACGTGATCGGCAAAAATAACCATCTGCAAATATCGACGTTACGTAAGCACAGGAGAGTTTCTAAACGGTTGTTAATATGAAGAAGAGATACGTGACCTAGATGTGGCCTGATATCTGAACTCCGTGACGTGTGATAAGGGTTCGAAGGACCCTTCAAATGAACAGTCCGTACGATTTGTACTTAAAATAATTTATCGGATTATATGTACGGGGATGTAAAAACTTATCTTTGAACTGGAACGTCTATAAGTCTTAATCTGGACGTTAAATTTGGACCTGTCAGGATTGGATTCAAACTTTTCCTGCGATAACGGGGCTCGTTGGTGGCAGAGTGTGAGATAACTAACCTTTGGAAGCTGGAGAATTTATTTTTAATTCTCTCAAGCAAAATTATTACGAGAATGCTTCTTATTTACAGTAAAATAATATTAAATTTGAAACTTAAGTTTTTGCTAAAGATTTATTTGCAGCCTATCAGTTCCTAGCGTTTTAGCTAAACAATAAATAGCAAGTCGAAATTCAAACTTTCATGGCTCATACGGTCTCCAGATCTGACACCACTGGATTTTTCTGTCTAGGGACGTACAAAAGAATTAGTTTACACGACAGAAGTGTCCAGAAAAGAAATCCTAATTGAAAGAATAATCATTGTCTTTGCAAAAATGAAAGAGGTAATGCTAATTCAGACAACTAATGTTGAAATAAACAAAAAGATATAGTGTGTGAATACGAATCTAAATGAAATGTTGAAAAAAAATATTTTGACAACCCTGACACTTAGGGCATAGCGACTATGTGTGAATTGTAGCAAAAAAAAACCACTAACCCACAAAAAAATCGATCCATTTGCATACCACTCTGTATATATTGGTTAGGTTAGGTTAGGTTAGATTTTAAGTAATAGTTTTAAGTATTTGTTATACAAATATCGTTTTATATTTGTATTTTTTTTTTTTTTAATTTGGACAACCAGTCTGAGATCTCAAAACCGTGTCTTTTTAAGGTCGCAGAATACTATTATATTTTTGTAGAAGAGCAACAACCTGTTTTTCTTACTAAAGTAATTGAAGATCATATATTGATAAAATATATTTCACTCATCAAAATGAGAACAAAATTGCAATTTCTAAAAAGCAATATTTTTACAACAATTTTATTTAAATATTTCAAATTTTCATATATTATAAATTAACTAATGAACTTATAGGATTTAAAATAAATATTCTAAGCCGTATAACTCAGTATTTAAAAACCACCCACTCGAAAGTACTCTTCGATACGTTCATCTTGGTGGCCCGCTGGGTGAGCGTACAAAATTTATCATCTAACTTTTAATATCAAAGGGATGAGAACCATGCTAAATATGTAGATGTTTAAGTGTTGCAATGAACCGTGTTTAGAATAAATCTGGATCGAGTTGATCGATGAGAAATATTGTTACATCTGCTCTTCCAATCATCTAAAGTAGAACCCAAATATGAAATATTTATAATAAGACTGCAGAATCCAAACCTCTATACCAACACTCGATTATTTTTTTTCTTAATATCAATAATACATGAATCACAATTTATTTATATCTTTTACTAGTAGTTATTTAATTCCTGAGGGTTGTATTTTTTAAACGATAGTAAATTCAGCAAGGAACAATTTTGCTACAATGCTGAAAAATAAGCAAACGATATGGAACGCAACAAAGCAATTTCTTTTATAAATTCATATTATTTTTTTCAAAAAAATAATATTATTCTGCGATATTTAATAAATGCTAACATATACTATTACTTGTAATTAAATATGTTTTGTGAAAATTATCCGAAGTTTTGAATAAATTGTTTTGAAGCAAAGTGGTGTAAAATATGCTGTATTTTTAGAACGGGCATGTTTCGTGTAAAATATCTTTGTTTTTGAAATATCCATAGCATGCCAGATTTCAAATATTCGTGCAAAAGCTCTAAGGTGACATTTTTTACATACGCAGACACAAAGGTATTCGGCTCACTTCCCGGGAGCTTTCGACGTAAACTCTTTCATTATTTCCAATATACGAAATATTTGACACGAATCGAAAAAAATATCAATTTTATTCCTCGTCAGAAATTGGTCCGGTCGGGAAAAAACGAAACCGGGAAATGGAAAAAATACTTTTCCTCTTTGTGGAGAGAATAAAGGGGAAAACGAGAAAAATAAATGAATCGAGACTGATTGAAAAAAGATAGCTTTTTTGTTGGACCTGATGCGTTATGACCAGATATTTCTGCTCGGGGTGAAACTTTCATATTTTCATTATTTGCCCGAACTATTTCGATTAAGCGTGGAGAAATGTTTATCTAAATTTTTACGATTTTTCCCAAACGCCCGGATTGACGTTTATTCTAATTATATGCATAGAGTTGCGTGCGCGCGTTAACCCTTTCGATACTCGTGCGGTTACAAGTAGATTAATAACGTCTCTACGAAGCCAAACACCTTATTCAATATTCTATAACTACTGTATGAAGAGAAAAGGGGTAGTTCACACGTAATATTTCCGAAGGGTTGCCATGTATATAGTGCCACTTAATGTAGATGTAGGGGTGAACCTCCAGAGGCGTAGAGAAAACCTAATGGCTTCCGAAACCGAATTGGTCCCAATATGCGTATTACCGCATTACTTATATTCGAACAAAAATTGACTTGAGGTCCAATACTTTAATAGAAAAAAGGCAGCCGGGCGAAAATTGGAAATGCTACCTTTCCCAACTTATATTTTTTATGTCACAATTGCTATAAGATGAACGCCCTGCAATAAAACCAAAGATCGCTTTACGGCATTTGTACCAAAAAAAAATAATATTTTAGCCTTTAAAAACCATAAAATATATGTTCATCGACATTCAGTAAAATTATGTGCCCATAAAACAAAATAATATAATACAATTTCTTCTGCTTCCCGAACGTATATTCAGCCACGATCATAAAAATCCTCCCATACTCAATCATCGTATTTCAACATAACACACGATGTTCTTTCGGATGAACAGCTTTCTTTATTAGGATATGTTTCAATTCCATTTCGATACGCTTAAAATATTTTTTACTCGGTTGAAAGTCCCTGGTTTCGGTGACTTAAGATATTACAAAGTGCCTAGGGGCAACTTGGTCTAATGCATGCCGCGCACATCTGCAGCTGTAGCACCTTTAAATTCTCTTCAGCATCACGTTTGAAAGAGGTCCGTGAGTGCCTGAGGTACTCCCGTAACCATTTTCCGGCCGAACATTTCAATATTGCCAGCACATTCACTTTACACTTCCGTGTGGACTCTTAAATCAACAGTGCTTCTTAAAGCTTCCTCGCTAATAACGATGATGTAAAATGTAGAGAGTCTGCATATTAAAAGCAAGCAAATATGCTCCTCTGATGTTTTATGCATAAATAAAGCCTTCATTACATATCCTAATACGAAAATATGAGCTGTTATATGTGGCTATAAAATAACGAGACTAGACTCATGTAGATCGAGCAACATCGCATTGAACAAAATTTTGTTTTTGGACAAACAAATTAACGCACTGCAAATGTCTGCAACGTATTAGAAATTATGACAAAACAATTCATCCAAATACATACAATAAATTATGTATTTGTGATTGATTTTCATCAAATTTCACATCTTAGAAGTACTTTTAAGACCATCATTCAAAAACAAAGTATTAAACTAATATAATAATTTCTTAGTAGTTTTAAGAATATAATTTTTTTATAATTATTTTGAACAGTTTCAAAGTAAAAGCATTAATATGCGCCTATTTAAATTTCGCTTGAAAATATTTTGTAATTTTGAAGCTTTCGCAATTTTTACATGAGAATATGTTGTCGCACGTGGGTTCCAATTTTGCAAGATACAACGGTAAAATTGCGCGCGTCAGCACCCGCATAATGTGTGTTACCTTTAGCAAATCCTGCCATATTTGCGTCAAGAAATTTTGGGCTTTTCTTTTTGGAATATTCAATATGGACATTGCCAATAAAAATAATTGCGAATAAAAGTTAAAATAACGCGAGTTTACATCCTGTTGCGTTTTTATTTCAAATTGACATGTTTAATTATTTATTTTGTATCAGAAGAATAAGATGAAATAATCATCCTCCTTATAAAATTGAAATACCTTAGTTTGATTTTTTTCTTCTTTTTAAAATCAAGTCTGCCCTCAAAATAGTCAAATCTCAATCAATTCAACTCTTAACGTTATAAAGAACCTACAGATCTTTTGTGATAGCTAAAGGATGATAACACTGTGTTCCTTGCTGGAAGATCAGGATATTACAATGTGCAAATATAGAAAGTTAATTTAACTTGATGTTTCCTTATTAAATTTAGGTTTACATCACCAGTCTCGTTATTTAACAGCCATGACATATATTTAGAATATATTATTATTTTTTAAATTAGTCTTTGGTTTTTATTGACGTTTTGCATTATTCTGATCAGAAACAGGTCATAACATATTAAAATAATAACACTAATTTCTTATCAAGTTCTTTACCAGCGTGTTAAATATGAGATTTTTAAGTACTATATCGCAAGAGCTTAAAATTTTATATAAAATCGTAATAAGTTTACCAAATTGAAAAAATTTCCTGAAAAAGGTTTTCCCAAATGTAGAGCAAAATTCATAAAAATTGCGTATCTTGGAGGAATTATTTTTTAAGAAATAAATCAATAAAAATTTGGCACCGTATATCTACCCAAAAACTAATAAAAAAACTTCTATACAGGACAATTCAAGGCATGGAGAGAAAAAATGAAGACGCTTTAAAAATATTAATCAAAAAGACAACAGCAGACGTTTCTGATTTACGACCCGGCAGCATTTTTTGCACTCACCTATCAGCAGAACACTCACAAAAGCTTTTAATAAAAAATATTTTTAACTTAGTAAATTTCTGGGAATTGTGATTTTTTTATACAAATTATTTGCAAAAAATGATTATAAATATATGGGTGTTGATTTATCACGAATCAAGAAATTGGAGATGTTTTTCTTTATTCAAAACTAAAGTTATTGCAATTGTCCCCCCTGAATATTTTTGATGAAGCCTTTTGAAAGCTTAGAAAGCCAAACAATTGCGGCCGTTCAGAAAAGTTTACTAGAAGTTAACCGTATAGAATTTGTACCCCGCTGTGAAACCGGTAATGTAATTCCACAGGGATATATGGCAGCCAATGGAATTGAAAATTGCGTTTTACACAAATTCAGATGAACTTAGTCGTGTGTTAGAAGTGTAAGAATCATTTCAATAGAAGCGAAAAATTCACTCCCCAAGCCAAAATATTGCACAATACAAATTCGATCTTTTAGCTTAAATAAATTTACATATTATTTTCCACTTAAAACCGGCCACCCCCATCGTCAAGGGTCGTTAAAAATAAAAAGAAAATAAAATTCTCGTATCGATGAAAATTTAAAACTCGTTAGAGGGCGATTTGGAAATATGGAAAATCACACAAAAGTGCTGTTGGGCCAAGTTCGACAGGGGAAAAGTCCCTATTGGTGTGAGATTAATTTTTTTTTCTTTAATCCAAACAGCGAAGTTGTTAAACTTTGGCTCGTAAAATATGTATGTGCTTATACACACCGCCGTAGGTATATATTTATTTTAAAAAGGAAAACTTTTTAACTTTTAGGCTGTTTAATCGCGTGATGGTTGGGCCTCGACGTGCCTTGGTTTTGTAAAACAATTAAATTTACATAATCACAGGGAACAAGCTAATCGATATTTCATTTTATGGTATTTGATTCAATGCCTTCCATAATTAATTTTAATAATGTGGTTGATAATTGTATTCCCTGTTACTAATAATACTAAGATATAGTTATTTTTATTTTTTATAAATTGACCTATTTATACATATGTTCTTCTAAATAAACCTATTAATGGATAGTGCACATACAACACAAAAACATCTTTGCAGCCTTAAAATCAGAGTCATCCTCTCAAGGACAACATCTTTATTCAAAAACTGTGATGAGATACCCAGTATCTGGAAAAACCGTAAAAAATTGCTAGTCACAAAGTTTTCTATGCTTTTTTCAACATCAATGCTTTTTCTTTGTATGCAATCATCTATATCTTTGATTCTTAATACATGTACCATATTTTCTCGTATCTTGAACTAAAAGTTCGTCGTCAAAAAGTACCATAAATGGTCCGGTATTTTTTTCATGTCGACTTTGGCCATTATTTGGTTTATAATTTCAAAGGATGCAGGGTCTTTAAATTATTGTAAGTTATTTCTCGGTGCTAAATATCTAACAAGGGCTTGAAACCAGTATTTTTTATATATTATGACACTTAAATATATATATCTTTCACTGCTTTCTCTTCCTTTTCGTCAGTTTAAACTATTGTTTAGATAGGAAAATCTTCAAGGTAAAAGCCAAGAAAACCAGCAAGCTTCCTTAATAAAACTCTATTTTTAAAATTCCTCCCAAGGAATCCTATCTACAGCAACAGTTTTTACAATATTTGAGGATGTGGTATCATGAACTAATATTTTTTACTCACTTTGATCAGTTTTATCTTAGTTTTTCTTAAACCTTTTAGCTATTAGCTATCAAGAGCACTAGACGGACCGAGCGATTGACTCACTACAGCTTTTAATATAATTTCCATTATATAATGACGACAAGCTAGACAAAGCATATTTCTTTCCATTTTTTGCTTCAGAAAAACACAAACTCCATTTCTCAAGCTGGCATTTACAGCTGTAGTGTCAAAACATAAACATAATACTTCAGCAATAAAAGGTAACTTTTACTGATGCAGATTTGGTGTTGATTGACCGATAAGCCAAATATTGATTTTATTTTTAGTTAATAAACATCTGCCACTGCATGTAAACGCTATGATAAGTTAAAACTAATATAAAATGATCATGTTCATCCAGGATAAAGTGAAATTAAATATTTTAGGAATATACTGAAATTCGTTCAATTAAAAAGTGATTTTGATATCCCAAAAAGGCTATTCTGGAGGAAACCCACGTCATGAACTATTAAGTCTCAACAAACATCTCAAGTATAATACTTAGACTTCACTTAGACATTTGTACAAGATTTGCATGCAAGGTTTGCATGCAGTTTCCTTAACATCAATATAAGTTTATAATAGCGTTCTTGGTGAAGTCTTTGATTGGTCTGGGAATAATCAAAATTTAAATTCCACAGAGAATCTTTGGATCGTTTTCAAACAAAAAAATATAGATAAACAGTAAAATAGATGCAAATATCAATCCATGATATTTGGATACGCGAAATTTAAAATATAGGTTATTCTAAATACTAATAAAATCATGAACTCTTATGATGTTAAATCCATTTAAATTGGATTGTTAAAACTTACCTATCTATATTAAACGTTTATACTCAACCCAATTTTTCCCTCCATTAACCGTATGATTAATATCTCGATTAAATTACATGTTTTGACATAATGTGAGTATTAAAATAATTTATTTTATTGTCGACGATCACGGAGTTCCTTCCATACGTTGTTGGTTCACATCATAAATCTCTGGCTCTTTTAAGGAACACATAAAACATCCCCAAATTGATAAGGCTCAATGATCGCTAATCGATGTAATAATCGCCCACAAAATTCCGGAGACGTTCCGAAGTCCAAGTGCCAATTTTACAGCGAAAATTATCATATCTGAGCTCTTATCGCCAGCATTAATACTTAAATAAGACCTTCGAGGCATGAAAGGCGGCCATTATATGAACCTTAAGAACAAATAAATGTATTACGGACGGATTTAATATGTCTTCATTATTCGGTATTCAGTGTTTGCTCGTGATTCTATCTAAATATCTTTCGAATTATCTAATGAGGAATGAAAGTCGTAACGTTTGAATACAAAAGCCTTATCAAATAGAGCCTTGAACGTTGTATATTCGAGCCGAAAGCCTCCCCCGACGAATGTCCCCCAATAATAGCGACTTTATTTTCATTATTTGCATAGATATTTTACTGTTTTAAATTAGATTATTCGTTATTATATAGTTTAAGATTATTGTTCTTTATTTATTTTAAATTCATATTAATGAAATATGCATGATTACTGCCCTATGATAGCTCGAATAAAACGTTTCGTAAAAGAGCCATTCATTAATCAATGTTGATATAAAAATAGTGAATATTCAATAAAATAATATCCATTTTACAAATACTATATTGTCTGTGTGATATAATACTTGTTTAATGGATGTGAAAATTTAAAAGTCTTCTTGTTCTTATTACAAAAAAGTTCAATTCCACATTTTGCACGAGTAAAATCCCTACAAATTGGGTATTTGCACTTTATTTTCTCCTCTGCCAATTTGCTCCTTTATAGTGAAGGATTTGAAGGAAGATCATCTATTTGTGGAGAAATGTGGATATTCATTTTGCGGTTCTTCTATGATATCAACTTACTCTTCTTTGTCATAAAGATGAAATTTAGTGTCATCTTTTCAGCCTTCAATATCAAATCCTTATACTTTAGATAGAATACAAAACTTCACTTTATATTGATTCAGAATCAAGAACATATAATATTGTATTAGAATCGATTATAAGAAGTTCATTTATATATAATCAAAATATGTTCCAATAGCTTAAATAGTCTTTTTAGATTGGATTTGAAAATGGCATTTAATTATTTCGAATCTTCAATGTAGAACACTTCTTAAGGCACCAACTTTTCCAGCGTTTTCATCTTTCAAAGTGATGAAAACCATCATAAAACTAATAAAAGCTTAAACTATTATATGTAGATTATGCTTCCATCATGGCTCTCAAATGTTCTTCTTTCACAATAATCTTGGACCATTCTCAAGATTAATTTTACCGAAGTATGTTTATTCAAATCATAATGGGATTATTCTCTTACTAACTAACCTTTTTTCCGAAAGGTATATCAATAATTTTATTTATTATTGCTGCATTGGATCATAATTTCAAAGCTTTTATGGACATCGTCCTGTAAATGGTTAAAACATATAATAATAGCAATATCTCCATTTTGCAACTAATTGAAAATTGCAGTGCTCTAATCAATTTCAAGTAGCTGAACTTTAAAATTTTGCAGATAACTATACTTAAACGCGATTGACTTCAAACCGTTTAATATTTGGCAACTTAATATGTTAAAGCTTAATATTTTTATCATAAAATAAAACTTTCAAGCATTTAAAATTCATCGTTGTGTAGAAAAAAATAGTTTTGAGTGGCAATTACATCGCAATAGCCAGAGATTAAGATTCTAAGCTTATTAATTGGCTTATATAATGGAAGCTGAAGTATTCGATGATGTAATCATTTATAAAATCGTTAAATCACAGTTGTTAAATATTCCCAATGAAGATGATCAAATTCGGTCCAAAATTAACAGATCTTTTACAGACTCTCAAAATATTATTAAATTTCCATTAAAATTTATGTTATTTATAAATTCATTTATTCATCCAGAATGCATCATCCAGATTGTTTGATTAAATCTATCCCTTGTGAATGTTTTTGAATAAAATGGAATTCTGTTGATATTGTTTGTGGACAGACCGGTTTTCTAAGAGCATTATACCCATATCGAAAATTGCCAAAAGAAAAGCCTATTTTTATTGCGAATATGGCAGCAGTGTACGCGTCGATTTACGTCGTTTTTATCAATAAATCATTAGAAAAACAGTGTTAAAGTTTTAAAAAACTAAGCTTGTTTTTTTTAAATATTTCATATGAAATATGTTGTATTTTCAAATATAATATTGCGGGTAGCTATATTTATTTATTTTTCGACCCACATAGATTTTATCCATATGATGCTTGAACGAAAGCTCCCGGGAAGTATATAAACCAAACTTTTGACCTTTTTAAACTTTCGTCGGTTGCGATATACGGTTGGGAACACGTTGTATGGCTTATCTGGTATTTTTCCAATTGTTCGTTGTGGATCTGGCATGATTGCTTTTTTATTTTACCCACAGCTCTAATATTGAGTAAACGGAAAGAACTTGTTAGACGGCCTGACGTCATCGAATATTTTTGCTAGTTTCATCAAACATACCACATGCGTGCATTATATTATTACTTTATTTTACTTGCGCAAGAATTCAAATATCGATTTATAATGGTTGAAATTTGACCATTTAAAATTTATGATGGGACAACACCGTCGAAGACGTGATCATAATTTTTGATTGACATTCGCTTTCGACAATGTGAGGCCTTCGATTTGCAGAGCTTCCTTCGAATCCCCCATAAATTATGGATTTATTATGAAGTCACCCCGTCACGCCATTTGCGATTTCCTCGGGAGATATGAAATATTTCGGACATTTTAAACAGATTACCTGAAATAATTTGCTTAAAAAAGGTGGATCCCTCGCGTGTACCATTTTTTTCATGGACTCGTTCCAACTGCTCTCCAATCTCCGGTTTTTCCGATCCCCCTCGGAAAATATCGTCTCACGGGTGCCATTTTCTCTGTAATTGTATCACTCGGGCACCATTTTCCGCACATCTGCTTTCCCTGTGGACGGGAAAGACCGCATTTTTCACGCGTTATATCAAACGACGAAAATAAGTCGTAAATTTGGCTTTTACACTACATTTGACTCGAATAACTTAAAATATTTATTTTTTAAGCGCGGCAAAACTTCTAGCCTTATTCAACCAAGTTCCGGTTGAACTTTGCTCGACGGAACTTCCTTTTTATTTTCAACGGGAAAGCGCGGCGGAAGTCTTCCTTGTGATTTTTTATGCATAAATTTAATCGTCGCCAAGATAAATGCGATTCGGAGGCTTTCGGCAAAAAGTTTTCCCTTGAAAATCGTGTTTTCTAACAAGGATACGTGCTTACATTCTACGTAATCTTCCTTGCGTACTTACAGTGTAAACACTGAGACAAAGGAACGAAATGCTTTAATGGTGTAATTAAGACTTTGTACATCTGATCTACTAACTTTTATTTGCTTACTTTAAAATTCCTGTCAGGATAAATAACGCCTACGAACAAATTTTATTCTCGAAGTATAAATACGTTTACAGATGATTTCTTCATCAATACAAATTTAAATGTAATTAACCTAAAGACACGACGTTGACATGACACCAAATTCAAAGATAATATCAATAAATTGACCCATCTCAATGAAACATCCCGATCCACAATAATAATGAAGACGTAATAATATTTCATTTTTAATCCTATATTTTTAAATACGAAGTATTGGCAGAGTGATTCCAAGATTCTCATTATAAAGTTGAGAATCCAAATTCAACATACTATCGAAATTGATAGATCTGAAGTGCATCCGAATCTTGCTACAATTGTTAAATTGAAATTTAAAAATTAAGAAAAGCATCGTGTGAGAGCCTCGCGTGGTAGAAGTGAAACTGCTTAGCTCCTTCTTCTTCTTCAAGTGCCATCTCCTCTTTGAAGGTTGGCTATCATCAGGGTCTATCTCCACTTTGGAGACAGCAGCTCTGAAAAGAGACCGTGTGCTCCTCCCGAACCACTGTCTTAGGTTTTTTAGCCATGAGGTGCGTCGTCTTCCGGGTCCCCTTCTTCCTATAATTTTTCCCTGGATAATAAGCTGCAGAAGCTCGTCACTGTCTCATCTCATCACATGAAAAAGTTAATTATGTACATTACTTTTTTTCGATTTGTTAACGGAATCAGTTAGTTAAATCTTGAAACTGTATATTGTGTAATATATAATAAAATAGGCGCGCTACTCGTCTAGTGGTTGCTTCGTGTAATACATCACTCAATACATTCGTAGCATATAATTCATCATACTAGAGCAGTTGTTAGTATAATTCATGTTGCTTAGATTTTTAACTGGTATAAATGATAACTTAAGTACTTATACGCTGGACCAAACAGGATTGAAATAATCCATTGCATGTTATAATTAGATTAAATTCTTGAAAATTGATCATTATAGGCTATAAATACCTTCATTTAACAAGCGATTCACACGATTTACATACAATAAACAATAAAATATAAAAAATAAATACAGTGAAAATAATAAGAAAGAGAATATTCGCTTTTGTGCATTTCTATGCTATTCGTATATTTTAACACCTAAGTCTTTACCATAAATCTCAATCTAAATCTCAAAAACCGCAGTTGAGCTTTCAAACTTGCATTAATATATACGCTACAAACAAAAGCCCAAACCCTCGGTATTAACCGAAGCTTCGTAATATCGGAGAAATAATTGAAATACCGACAACTTACATTGATGCGAAACAAAAATGGGTTCCCAACTTAGTGTAATCTTCGACTTTGAGGCTATCCCAGTCTGAAGCAAATGAAATTGTCTAAGATCGTAAAACCGCAGGCACATTCGCCGTGTTTGATATACACACGATAATTTAAGTATCTGATGTGAAACTAACCCAGCAATTTATGAGATACTCCAGGTAGAATAGAATACGTCATGTATTATCATATACAACGGCGTTTTGTACGCTGTTATTCGAGTCGACGACGTACTGGAATTACCCACGCTTCGTGCTCCCTGTGTGCTCACGTTCTTGTGATTTCAGGAATATATTTTCAATCCTTCTTATGCCACCAAATTTTGTCGACAGCTTTGAAAAATATCACATATTAAACAGATGATTTAATGAGAGGGTATGAGAAGATAGAATTAAGGCATTTGATATATATATAGCGGGTAGAGTTCTTATTTAAAATGCCAAATTCTTAATTGGATGCAGGCGATCTCCGTAAGATACTTTTACAAGGAAACATTTTTATGTGATGAACACCGCTTTCTAAATTTGTAAAAAAATAATACTCTTCCAAATTTGGTAGAGCGACAATAGTTTTATCCACTATCTGTTTTCTCTCGGAACGTATCTCCCGCGTAAATCGAGGGATGAGTGTAATATAACATTCATTCATCATCGTTATCACTTATAATTGTATTTGTTTTAGTTCTTTTTCGAGATCTGCTGTGAAGATCTGTGTTTCCATCATCAGAGAACTCTGGAATATTTCTGATTTTAGCTTTCAAATGTTCGGTAATTTTATATAATCTTGTAATATTTCATTACAAGATTCCAAAATCTATTGTAATTCTCTCTTGAATTTAAAACTTTTTTTCCATTATAATATCATTTTCTATTTAAAAAATCTAATTTAATAGCCAATTCTATGTCTTCATTAAATGTTTTTAATTTGAAACATATAGCTATTTCACTGCAAATGCATTCGCAGTCATCAATTGAAACACCAAGAAGATCAGATGATCCGACCGATCTTCTCGGTCCTTGGTCCTTTGGATTTAACCCCAAGATGCTAAAATTATGAATCCAACTGCTTCAAAATATTGGTTTCCATATTTTAAAACTGCTTCTCATAGTGCCATAAATATGCTTGATCATGGTTAATCTTCATAGAAGACTTTGGGGAAAAATTCGCAAAGATCGCATAATTTGAATAAGGATTATTGGTGAGAGATGATCTGAATTCTTAGAAGATAGTTTTATTATTTTTTTCAATATTACCTTTTATAAAACAAGATAAATGTGTTTTTTTTAGATTTCAGTCTCATATTATTTTTTTGGATCTCAGATTTGATTCCTAGTATTTCCGATAACATTCTAAAAATTAATCAGTACTGGCGAGATGAAATAAAATAAATTCGCATGAAAGACGATATAAGCGAGCATTTGGGTTCGCATTTATTGGATAGCACATATGAAACTTTCTGATTATTTTCTCCAGCAGCTTGAGCCTCGTGCGACACGCTCTGGACAGAGCAAATCCCTTTGCGATTTATTCCATGTGTTTTTCTTTGTTTTGCATTTGTGGATATAGTTTAGGGTGGTATATGGGAGAGGCCAAAAGGCCCAGGATGGAGCTGGTGCGATATCAGGATCTGTTTTATTGTCGGTCGGCGGTGGGTGGGTTTGTCACCGTGCGACTGTCTGCAGCTGCTTGCTCCTGGCACACAATTAATCAAGTGAACTTTAGGGTCGACACGATCCTTTATCATCTCACTCGCTCGTCCAGCCACAGGCCAAAAGTGTTGCCTTTCATAGTATGCTTGACGAGTGGGATTGCTGGCTCTATTCCTACAAAAATATATATTTTATCCCCGGGTGGTAAAACGATCCGGCTTTACCCGTAAACTTTGCACGACCTTCAGCTAATTACACTTCGGCTCGGATCAATCAATGGCAGACCCTTTGCGAGCGGCATGTGTACTAACTCAACAGTTTGATGTTCGATGTACTCCCAGAAGTCCATTGTTTCCTAATCAGCGTCCCAGCCAGCGGGGTATTCCTTCGTGGAATATCTAACATCTAACGAATTTGCTGCGTACCCTTGAAAAAGTTTGCTGACCAACATATGTTAATCCCTTTTCGGATATAAAAGCTATTTATTTATTTTTATTACACAGTAACGATGTCCAAATACAGCTCACATGAATACCAAACTAATGTTGTTTGACCTCGAGCTGTTTTCTCATGCATACAATATGAAAGTTAGGGTCATAAGCTTAATGGATCACATGATAATGGATAACAGTGCATCATATATAATTAAACGTCTAACTTATCCAACATTCTAGAGATAAAGCCAGAACTTCCGAAATTAATTAAATGCTCATGAATACGTTTAATTTTTATTTAAAAAATGAAGCCCTTGGAATCGCTTGTGAATTTGAAAGCTCTTTAGCACCATTTAAAACATACACCACCATTAAGCATAATGAATAAAATCCCGAACATGTTGAAATATCCTAAGCGTTTATTGAATTATAAATTATAGGTATAGTTGATAAGATTTTAGAATCTTAATATTAAGGTTCGGACTCCAATCCAGATTGTGTAAAAAAATATTACAAACGACGACAAATTTCGACAGGATCGAAATCAACTGTTAATTGTGGTTTATTTAAAAAAAAATCCCAAAAATGCGCACAAACTTTTGGACTGACCTGATCATTTAAATACATGCATAAAATGCCAAAGCAAATACTAATTTTTAAAAAAGTGTACATTTGTTATACTATGTGGTGATCTTTGAGTGTTTGGTGGTATGAATGTATGACGTATAATTTTGTACGCTTGTTTGACTAAGTAGCTGTAATTATTTATTTATTTTAGTGACTAATTAATATTAGGTAAAATATTAGCAAAGCTTTTAACTTTCTATTTTCATCTATTAGACTGTTTTGTTGTTATGATTTTATGAATATTATTATAGTTTATAATTAGGATCTGAGATATAATCCTAAAGTTTTCGCAATTTTCATAAATATGTATTAGCTAGATATATTGTACTAAATTATAACAAATAAGGGTTATAATTTTAACATTATATAATATTGGTATAATTGATGTTGTGTGTATCAACGTGATAAAATACAAAAAGTTAAATATCCGATATTATAAAATCTAAAATAATATTAATTTTGATATTTAATTGCGTTTTTTTATGATTCTAACAATTTAGCAAAATTTTGAATTTATACTATCTTCCTTTGAGGTTATAAAAACAAAGTTTTAGCGTAATAGACCTATAAAAGATATATTGGATGCTTGATACAAGTATGATGATTTCATCGTTACAGAACACCCATATTTAACCAATCTTCGAACAAATGATATTTATGATGCTTGAATATAGGGTTTTAATATACTTTCAATCACTGATGATAGAATTCTGTCTAATATAAATTATAGTTTATATATTTGAAAATACATCTCGAGCTATGATGTTTTTAAAGTATCAAAGATTGCTTTCAAAGACAGATTGCATTTGCTGTTGAAATTGCATTTATTCCGCCAAGTGAATCTTAATACACAATTTCCAGGTCAAGTTATATGTGCTTCAACAACTTCTCCGTAAATCTTCTCAGGGGTCACTTCAGCGCCTTGCAATAGTCCAATACTCGAACCAAAGCTATCTCTAAATAGCATTCCTTGATCCAATTACACAATGCAATATTCACAAAGAGGATCGGTGATACCACACAATGTCCTCTCCGATGAAGCCATCCCAATTTATTATTTGAAGGCATTTTCGGATTAAAATATTCGGAAATTAATAATTATTGGTTCCTTCCGGTTTAGCAGAACCTTTTACCCGTTCATTGATAGTGGCTATTAAAAGGGATTTTCTCCGAAGCCAACGATGCTTACAAAGGCTCCTTCCGATCACTAGCGCTATCTGACATAATCAGTGGTATCTTAAGCGTTTAAGGACATTCACAATATCCTCGTTATCTTTGTGTAATTAAAGTCAGTGGCACCGAGTATGAACCAGAAACTTCTATCACAGTCCCTTCCGTTTCAGAACTTAAGTAATTTATGCGGCCCACATTTCGCACAGTGAATTTATAAAACTTTATAGAAGCCAAGTTGTCTACGGCCTCAGCCTCAACTGCAATTTAAGTTGTGTGCTTCGGAGGCTTTAGTTTTAATAACGCAAACAGCCAAGCTTTCAAAAGTCGTTAAACACGAGTTTCATTATTTTTTAATGACCCTTTTCCTACAAAAAAATAAATGCTTCGCTTCGAGTTATGAAAATCCATGCTAAGAGCATGAAAACAAACGAGCGAAAACACTTCTAAGGAGATCGCATTTTGTTTTGCTTTGTGATCTTTTCGAGTTACACATTCCTTTAATGCGACAATTTTAAGCTCAAAGGCTTCATTGAAACAGGCTCAATTGGCCACATCAGCAGTCTTTATGATTTAAATTAAATTTTTCCTTGAAAAAATCTAATAAACTTTACGACTTGTCATGAAAAATTTGGAAAGCCTTTACATATGCTGCCCTTAAAGTTAATATACGTAGAGCGAATCCAGAGTATATTTACTAAAATATGAAAGCAAAAAAATATCAAAATTAATATATTGATTTTTTAAATATATTCCCCTAACTCTTCCTGTAAAAAATATCATATCCATAATCGGCGATCGGTTTTAATGATGATCGATTAGATATATCAATTATTTGGCCTCCACTAATCTTATATGAACTTAATAACTTTGAGGAAAAATCTAATGGTTTTCCAAGCCAAATTTGCAAGATAAATGGCATCCTTTCATCTCTTAAAATTTCCAAATAAAATAAATCTAGATTATACAGTCGGCGGTTTAATTACTATTAAAACTCCCATTGGGGAATAGCATGTGGAAACAGCCATGTAAAAGTGGCATACCTTTGAAAGCTTTCTTCCAATTGTATCTTTGATGACCTCTTACAAAATAGTAACTGTATACGCCTAAGGCTTTCCTATTATAGTCGTCTTCTGTGGCATGAATTCTAAGTCTAAGCAACTTCAAGTTATCTTAACTACTCTTCATTTTAATTTAAATCTTAATGATCGAACCACAGTCAAAAATATCTTCGTCTAAGATAGATAATACAGATAGTTTTGAATTAGCATTAAAATTAATTTAAAATGAAAAGGATATAACTCATATTATTAGCATTTGACATGCAATCCAGAGGATGTTTTATTAATACTAATAAAATTTATCACTAATCGCACATCGTATGATATTAAAGATCAAGAGTTAATCATCGACATTTCATCGAGTCAGGATTAAAAATACCCAAAACTGTTTAATATTGAGATGTATGTATCTTCCATAAATGATTCGTCTATCGTATGAATAGTCTTCAATGAGATTTTATGTTAAATCCTCACGCATACGTGTACTTAGCATGCAATTGCTCTGATATTCTGAATTGTACTGAAATAAGGCTGTTAATTAAATATCAAGAAGTGTACAAACTTGTTTCAACCCACTCATTACGTTCTTTCATACTAAGTTGATAAATTATTGAACGTTGCTCGTCTTAATATAAAAATCATTAAAACTTTTCCCCCGCTGTAGAAATCCTATTATAGCAAAATATCAGCACGATGCCAAAGTTTTGACGTGTTTCATGATTTCCTAGCGCTAACATGAATATATTTTTTCCTAACTAATTAAAATAATCTATTCAAAAGCTCTCATTTTATACAGAGGAAACTGTTATTTAGATTTGGCATTATATGTATTTTTATGGGTATAATGTAAAGCTTAAAATTTCAGCAGTACAAATTTGCTTTGACGTTATTAAGGCGATATTCGACGACGTTATTTGACACATTCAAACTTTATTAATTTTCATAAAACATAAATATTTTAAATCTTATGATGTTGATTAAAAATTCATAAATCCAAAGGAATTTGCATTGAATGAGAAAGTCAAGGATTCATCTATTGTTACAAGGCGAAAGGTTGTATTCGATAAGGTAAAGCTTATTTGTGATTCCTAGTCTCTGCGTTTTGAGGTAACAAGTTAATATAAGAAAATGTCCAAAAAATATTTCAAAAAGGAATATCACATTCTATTTTATTCTACATGCTTAAGGATCTATCAAATTATAAACCAAAATTACATCAGATTTTTGCCCAATTTCGAGCATCTTTCGTTTATATTTTTTTTAGTCTTATGACTATTTTTAAATATTTTCATAATAATTATTATAATTTAAGACATAGTGGTTGACCTCGATTGACTTGATTAATATTCAGTTTGCCTTACGCTTGATTTTAGACGATCGATCGGGATAACTTTTGATCTAGTAAATTTATTACTAATCCTCACCTCTGTGGTGTAAGTCCAGGTCCAAACTGTACAAACACTTCGTATAGTTTATCTCATATAATCTAAATTAATTTTCAACAAAGTCTGCCGAGCAAAATGCTCTTAGTGGATATTTGGTCTTATTTAGTCAGGATTATTCTGATATCTTGACTGTTGAGACCATACCTCAACAAAGAGCTAGTCCACTTCCTTCCTACTATCTACACAGTCTCGTGGTTAAGCACAATGTAGAGCCTTAACCACATGACATACGTCTAACAAGCATATATGTCCCAATATCACGACAAGTACTTGGACTCGCATATATCAAATAATCTGCCTATGGAAGCTAAATTTATGATACATGACATATACTTGAAAAAAAATGCAAATTAATTTATATTGATAAATTAGTATTTATATAATGTATTTTTAACACATAATGGACCACACATGTCACGATAGATGCCTCACAAAAATTTTAATTTGGCGCCTATCCCTATTTTCTAATAAAAAAGGGAAATTCATTTCGATTTTTTAACAGTGACGTTAAGAATCATTTTTTAATATTTTTTCCTTAATTTAGGATATATTCAAAATATTTCGTCAGGGTTGGCACAAACAGAAATTGTCAAAAATATCAAATTTATTCAAAAATATAAATTATGAATTTTTAATAGATAAAAAGTTATCAATCATTCAAAATATCTATAGTGTGAATAATCATAACTGATTGGGAAAATTAAGATTTTTTTTTTCAAAAAATATATGTCGCATTTGTTTCAAACCGATTGGTGTGGAACCCTGCTAAAAAAAGGATTGGTATGCCTAAATTTATTGAAGATCGGCGAAAAGCAAATTTACCACACAAAAAATAATAAAATGGTCACACAAATCTGGAAAGACAAGCGAGAAGTGACGATGCTATCCACAATGCATTCAGGAAATATAAACGCATCAAACCATATAGATCGACAAAGTGACGAGTCTATAATGATACCTGAATCAGTTATGTGCTATAAGGGAAATATGTGTATCATTGACAAGTGATAGCATCATATCTTTCGTAAAGTCTATCACAAAACCATCAAATGGTACAAAATATTTTTTTTCCATCTTGTCGATTTATGTATACTAAATTCATAGTTTGCATTTCGAGAGAAAACAGGGAAGCATATCACACTTGGTTATTTTCAGCTGGCAGTGATTCGACAAGTGATTCAAATACATTGTCCAAACGATCAAATAACTACAAGAAAATACAAGAGTGGCGATTTACCTTTTCACTTAGAAAGACAAAACAGTAATTTCTTAACTGATGTGGAAAAAGTTTTCGATGTTAAAAGGAAGAGATGCGTTGAGTGCCTTGCTTCAATAAAAAAAAGGCTGGAAACAAAATTCGCTTGCGAAAATTATAAAATCCCACTCTGCCCAAGAACTATTGCCCAAAAAATTTCTTAAATATTTGTGTGGCAACCCTAGTGAAAATCAAGTGTCATTTTTTCATGCAAATTATATCATGATTGATTGTGGCTCACCAATTATGCAAGTGAAAAATATGTATTTATTATTAAAAGTACTTTTTTTGCATTGAAAACACGCAGGAATGGAAGGTGGCGGCAACCAAGAGGTTAACTAATATAATTTTCTATAAAAAAATTGAATTTAACAGACAATTCATTTTAACAGTCTAAATCTAAGAATCACTTAATACAGTGTTTCCTAACCTTTTTAGTCTCATTACCCCTATAACCTATCAGGAAATCTGATTTTACCCCCCTTTAAAATTTTGTTGAAGAAAACAACATATATAATACACACAAATAGCCTTTATTTATCATGAAATTGCACAAAACTATAGGAAATTACAATTTTAACATACTCCCTTCATTAATTTAATGATAGTTAATGTGAAAGTTGAAATTGTTTTGCATTTCCAAGTTTTTTTTAATTTTAGGTTTAGTCCAATTGTGAACACTCCTTTTTTTAAGAAATCAAAAATCGAATTCTTTGTCTGCCAACTCCTTGTAAACATTCTCGAAATGTTCTTTAAGTTTGCTCGGTTTCATGTTCTCTGTACCAAGAACTTTATTACATATAACACACTGAGGCTTTTCCATATTCCTGTCAACAATATTCGTAAAACCCCATTATAGAAATGCTTCTTTATATAAGCGCTATTTTCCAGAAACAGAAGTCATTTCACTTAAAATACTGTCACAAATGCGAAAGTGCAAATTAGTACTCGAGTAAATTGAAACTGTATCGTCTCCGTCTCTCGTCCCTTCATCCCTCTCCTTGCAAGAAGGATTACTAAAAAGGCATTAGAATACAGTGAGAGACTTCTTGCAGTCTTCTTGAAGAGAGTGCAAGTCATATGACGCTCATCTGCCATTTTATTATTATATCTACATACTGAAAATTAATATTGTCATTACCCCCGCAGAAAAGCCGTTTTACCCCTCGGGGGGTAATTCCCCCTAGGTTAAGAACCACTGACTTAATAGATTGTAGAATAATCATTATTAAAGCGTGGCATATACGAGCATTTTTTTTTGCATTTTTAAACGATTCTGTTAAAGTTGCTGCACCACACTTAAATGATTAATAAGCTATACATAACTAAGACTATTGAATTTCTGTTATTAGCATGTTTTTTCAAAATTTTATCAAAAGTGTTCTGTGATTGCATTATGTTTATTCGATGTTACAGTCGATAAAGTGTTAAAAGCAAATACTTAAAATATGTTATCTCTCAGAATAAAATGCACATAAACACTATTTTTTTGTGATACCAAATATTTAGACAGTCATCAAATGGTCCGTTACAAACGAAGCTTCATTTAAGTTTAAAAATATCGTAATTCACGTCGTGTTAATTCATTCTTAAAAGCACACGGAAAATCCCTCCCCTAGGTGAAGAAATGTATGAAAAACATTTAAGGTAGCATTATTATAATGAAATGTTGGTGTAACACAAAGAACGATAATACAACAAGGCGTCTATAAAACCAATGTAGCGGTTCTCAAACATCGCTCCGAGACATAATAAAATAATACTTTGCGGCGGAACAAAAGACCTTTCTACAACGACTCGCGAATTCGCTTTGTCTTTAATTGTATACATTGTCTGGTACAATTAAATATAATCGGATTTGATTGATGAAAAAATATTATTGTGCTTTAGAATTTAATTTCAATTTAAGTGCATTCAATAAATGAGCCAATATGTTCACAATGTTTGCTTTAAAATATTTCAATAAATACGAGCGTAAACTGACGTTTACGAAGCACTGTTCAGTCTAACTTTGATCTTATTTTGGGGAGGCTTTTGGCATAATGCTTTCCTTTGTTTGGGGAAACCTTCACGGACGAGTAGATTTTTCAACGCATTTCCGCGGGATTTTTACTAAAAGCGTTCGTGGGGTAATTTTTAACCTCAGTCCTGTTCTAATGGTTAATTCCTGTTTTTTGCCATGCGAATTTATCTTGCAGCATTTCTACGAAAATGTCGAGAGAACCTCTTACGCGGCCTCGTAATACAAAATATTTAAATAAGAAAACGTAAACATGAAAACTTGGGCCAAGTTGTGTAATAACCTTTAGGTGTTAGCCTTGTCGGATGATTTAGAGCTCTGCTTGCGGTTAAGTTAACTTAACATATAAAGTAAACGAAGTAACTCCAAATAAGCTGATTTCATATATGAAGGCAGACATATTGAAATATACATCGACGCATATTGCTCGGGGCAGGAAAACTCAGGAAAACTCGAGCAAGTAAACAACAATTTTCGATGTTGTAAACAAAATTCGGATTTATTAAGCGGATATTATTTTTTTCATAAAGCAAAAGCAATTTTAATGCGCATTTGGGGCGTTATCTCACTTTGCTTTAATTACTCATTAACCCTTGGCGTGCGCTGACTTTTTAACGAACCCTCCTAGAAGGATTGCAATTTTAATGGCACATACGTACGTGCTTCTGAAAGATTCGTTTTAATGCCTTTTATATTATGATAATTTTATAAATTCCATTTCCTTATATGTACATTGTTGCTCTCATTTCTTCCTAACGACAATTTTCGACCCTTGTGTAATAAATTTCAACCATAGAGACTCCACCATCCCATTTCGAAATACTTGGGATATTAATCATAATTTTCAATTTCTATAAAATTGTTTACAAGAAAAACTAAATTTCTTTTGACTTTAAAAAAGTTCTTCAATTTGGCAACTATTTCAGCAGTGAATTGGACCATAAATGAAAACACTGTATATAAAAGTTATCAAGATTATGGGAGACAAAAAATCAACATTTTTGTTTGAAAAAAAATATCAATATCAAATGTGTACTATTTGTCTATCAAACAATAAAAATATCATTAAAAATTAATATTTAATTAAAAAAAGCTACTCGTATAGTATTTTATTTTATTATCTATTACTTTGGAACTTATGAGGTTTTTAATTGTCGGTAGGCAGGTTATCTGCCAAAGCGAACGAAATAAGGCTGCCATGCCATGATACCCCAGAGACAAGAAGCCACCATTAAGAAGATCTGTGGATAAAAACAGAAAAAATATGTGCTACAGTGAATAAAATAAAGGGAGGCAATTACAGCCTTCAGCGGAGCGTTTGGCTTTATTAGGGGAGATGTTTAAATTTTTACAATCTGATACGACAATTAAAGCATTAAGGCTAGAATTTCCAACAAAAAAGAGCGTAATCTCAGTGATATGGAATGCAATTAATTATTAAAATGGTGTCAAATGTGGAAGACCTATAAATGAATAAATACCAATTTATGACAAAATACTAATAATTCAACTTCAGAACTAAAACTTGAATTTAGTTGAGATGAGAATTACGATATCTAATTTCAATACGAAGTTGAAGTTGGTTAACATTACTTTAGTTGAGAAGTTTTTCTGCAGTTTTTACAATGAGAAGCATAGAAACATTAAACTGTAAGTTGGAAGAAAATTGCTTACATCTGCATTTCTTAAAAGCGATTTAAATATTTAAGCAATTTACCTAGATAAAAATATCTATCTTAGTAGCAAATATACTCAGATTTCAAGATGTATAAGATTTTACGTCTTGTATATAAATCATTTATATAGAATTTTGATTAAGAGCTTATTAAATTTTTAGTTTGAATAGTTTGCATGAGTTTTCAACAAGCAAGTCATGAACTTATTTTATAAAATGTAACTCATTTGACTATTCAGATTTAAGCTCCAATATAGAGATCTTATACGATATACTATAAGTGGTTTGGTGCTAAAACTGGGTGCAACCCAAATAGTTATTGACTAAAACTAATCATTGCCTTATGAGCTCGTGTTTCATTCGCTTCAATTATTAACAGTATACTACTGCTGTAATTGTCTGGTCAGTTTCGAGCAATTCAAATGAATTACTTTGGTCTCAGCATATACAGATAAGAACTTTATTATTATTTCGCGATTTTCCACGGTTTTCTGATTCTCTGATTTTTCTGTTTTAGGAACATCGATTAAGGTTTTATTGCCATTTTTAATGATACTTATTGAATTTAAAAAAAATCTACATTAATTATCTGATTGAACAAGCTTCATACCATTCTTTATAGATTGTTGATCTTGACATTTTTAAAAATTAAAAATATCAAATGTCAATGTAAAAATAAATCCACAATATTCGCTTAAAAGTTAAAAGTAAAAGATAAAGCTGTGTTTGTATAATATATAATAAAATAGGTTTGTTAAGAGACTGGGTAAAAAAAATCAAGCTGTTAATTATCAATGTTTAGTAATTAAAGCGGGCCGTTTTTTATGCTGTTCGGACATTGCACCTAATCCTAAGGGTTACAGGACGAATAGACTGTTATGCGAGTTCATCTCGGGGCTGCAGAGCCCTATCGCTACTGAGGGGTGGAGCCTCGTCGCTTCATATCGAGGCCCTTCAGGTTAAAATGAGAGGCACACGGGCGTGTCCGACCCTTGCAAATGGGGAAGAGTCAAACGCAATAACTTTTTCACCTTATTTTTTAAACTATTAGTATTATTAATGAATAAATAATTTTATAAAAAAATATCATCAAATTTTCTTGATGGGTAATTCAAAATGTCGTAGTTGGTAATAAAATTACCCGCAGACTACCGACAAATGGTATGGTGCATATGTAAAACAATAAAACACTATTTTTAACCCATAAGGCAGTACAGTCGCGTATTTGCGATCAAATTTTAGTGATTCAGAAAGAGCACTCTTGCACGTTGAGCTCGGAAAGAGACAGAGACGGATTAAACGTAGCGCAGTTCGGAAACTGTACACGGGAGACAGAGACGAAGAGCTTCCTGCGTTTATCGCATGTTTGTACAGATCAATATCTCAAATTCATTAACGTGACTGACTCTAATTGAAGATTATCTCACGATGACCGACCATAATCGGTGTAAAGCACATATGGCATCTACGATTTCATCATTTTTAAATTTGCTCGGTACTCAAAGGGTTAATATCAAATTCAGTAGCACTAGCATTTTCATTGAATCAAAATGTAGTCAGCGCCGTAACGAATCATAGTTGATCAAAACAGCTCTGTTCGAGGCACCCATTTATTCGATTTCGATTTGACAAGCAGAATTTATATTCGATCCTCGATAAAATCCTGGCGCTCATTTTCATGCCATGATTTCTGTCATGGAAACCGTGAAAAACGTAAGCGGCCGTGAAACGCAAAATAAAGTTTAATATGTCCTAGGCTTGCACAATAAAATTTGACATGTGTCAACCGGCAACACGCGTAACACACAATTCCGTACGTGCGCACTTCAGAAAACATTTAATTTTATTATTTTCATTCCGTGTTATTTATGTTTATGAGACAGTGTTTGGCATCTAGCTTCGCCAGGTTTCGCACATTCCGCTCGCAAATAAGATCATTCCGGACAGTTTCAATAATTTATCTCGGTCAATTTATTTTATACGGGGGGGCTAAAAAAACCTTTATGGCATAGAATGGATGGCAAATGACCTGTGACACAATCGGGTGGGCGATTCAATCGAAAGCTTTTTGATTTATGCCACTACTATAAAGCAGATAGAAAAGTTGGTATTTGAGATGTGGCTCCCTGATAATGGAGAAATAATACAAATATAATGTGCATAGTTTGACGCTTTCAAGACCATACAAACGAATGCTCCCAAGTGGATATATCAATGGGGAAATTTGGTATTTTTAGTTAAATCTTGCTTAGGTTACAGTTTGTATTGTAAAAATCGTCATATAAAGTGGTACCAATTTCTCATCATTATAGATGTTAACCTTTTGAGGAGTTCAGTCGCGTATTTGCGATCGAATTTTAGTGATTAAGAAAAAACATTCTTACTCGTTTAATTCGGAAAAAGACAAAGACGATGAGTGTTTTACACGTTGAGTTTGAAGAGAGACAGAGACGGAGATAGTGTCTTACGTACATAGTACGATTGTATAGATCGATAACCCAAATTTATCAACCAATAATAATGAACCAAATTAATGGATTTCAAGTGTATTGTAGTATGTTTACGCATGAAAATCAACGAAGGTAGTGTACTATCAACATTGTTTATTTACAAGATTGAATTATGTTGAACAAGTCAATAAATATTAGGTTGTCCCATAAGTCTCTTTCGCAAATGAACACAGATCTAATCAAAGCCATGGTTGAAGAAAACCCGCAATATACTATTCGCGAAATTGCTAACAAGTTTGAAATTCTACGAACATCCGTCGTATTTCAACATGCGTTCTTCTCCAACGACATAATAGCCAACATTTTTTGAAGAGACTTGTCACTGGAGATGAAGGTTGGATACTCTATGAGAATATCCAATGTAAACGGTCTCGGACCAAGGGTGCAAAAGCTTTAACTGTAGCTAAACCTGGCCTACATCCAAAAAAAGTTTTGCTATGCATTTGGTGGAACTGAAAGGGGGTAGTTTATTATGAGCTACTTCAGCAAGGTGAAACGATCAATTAAACAAAATATTGTTTCCAACTAGACAATCTAAAGAATGCAATAACCAGAAAACGGTCAGAATTAGCGAACAGACAAGGCGTTGTTTTTCATCACGATAACGCCAGGCCTCATGTGTCTTTGGTCGTCAGAAATAAATTATTATCATTTGACTGGGATGTTTTATCTCATTCTCCATACTCTCCGGACATTGCCCCTTCAGATGATTACATATTTCTTTCATTTAAAAATTTATTATGTGGTAAAAATTTTAATTCAAAAAATGATATAAACATGTACCTTGATCAATATTTTGCCAACAAACCTGGGAAATTTTGGCAAGAAGGCATTATGAGGCTTGCGGAGAGATGGATAAAGGTAATAGAACAGAATGGACCATATATTATTCAATAAATTTCGATGTAATACAAATTATTGTTTATTTTTTTCTTATATGAAAACGAAAGAAACTTATGGGACACCCTAATATTAATAATGCAGTCAACAATCTGAGTTTCATTATGACATGAAGGTGTGACTCCTTTTGATATTATAATCAGAGCTTTCAAAAATTTTTATTAGACGTTAAAAAAAATCTTGAATGCATTTTATATTTACTTTTTGCTGCATTTATTTCGAAATAAATGTTAATGCCAATATAATTTAGGTATAGTGTGCATTTTGAAGTTCCATGTTCGTTTTTACCTTTGTTAAAGTATTATTTATCAGCTTTTTTTAAGCTCCGTTTAGTTGGACAAAAGTAACATAATCCCGTTGTGAGCCAATTCACTAGAAACAAAAATACAAAAATGAACAAAGTAAATGTATACAGAATTTTAGGTTTAATGCGTTTATTTTTTTAAAATAGCACAAAACGTTAAAAGGTTTTAATCTATTGGAACCATAAAAATAAATGTGGAGAACATGAGAGATTTTGTATTAAAAATAATTAATTTGGCATCCATATTGTCAATTTGTGTTCAATCAATTTAGTCGTTCAAATTTCATACGAAAATAAGTACATATTTGATCGATATCCAAAGCAGATTCTCTTTTTAGCATTTTTTTTTCCATTATTATTCCCAGATTTGGGACGTTTTAAAATAAGATTAAGGTATTAAGTGGATAAAAGATTAACTGGGCTGGCAGAATTTAATAGGATTATAAAATCAATACAGCTATAACGAGGGTAACGTTTGCAGCGAAACTTTATACTTCTTATTAAAACATGAATTTAAATCACGTTATAATTGCTATGGTAATTATACGTAACCAATATTATAGACGGGGTCGATAATCTCGCGAGCTAAAATTCCAGCTTAGGGACAGTCGACAAAAATGAACGAAATAATCCTTTGACAGCGCCATAATGGCGAGTATCCTTCAAAGGACGCTTCAAATTTTGTTGATAAATTTTAAGCGGCCGCGGTAAAGTTCAACAATAAAACGTTTGAATGATCTTCAACGGCTCCTGGTTAAAAGCTTTCATATTTAAAAGAAGAGGATAAAAATTGTGTAACCTCATCCAGTAACAGGACCAAAAGGATATACCTTTTGGTTGGGCGCAAAGGGCAGATGCTCTTTGGAATTTCAAGACAAACTTTCCCATAAAACGTTTATTGTCAGAAATATCACATCGGAGGAAATAAAACCTCCATTTTGGGCTGTAAAAAAAGCAAACAAACAGACGTGTGCTAAAGTTGTAAAATAATGAAACGTTTGAAACATACTGTTGCCGGGGCTTTTATTACCGTTTTATGTTTGTAAAACGAACTTTTCGATACATACATTGCTCGATACATAAATCCAGGACTTTTTTGTAATATATATGGGGTACAATTATCAAAAGGACGCTTTATGCTGACCTTCACCTTGTACTGACGGAAAAATATATGTATAGTTTATGTATCAAAGCGCCACTGTTCCTATTTTATATTAGGGAATGTAAATATACATTAACGCTAAATGATTCGCCAGACTAGGTGTAACCGCTAATTTCAGTATTTTTAGTCGATCATCAATTTAAGAGAATAAACAAAAACTTAGCTACAATCAAACAATTGCGTCACACTGAAAAGGAAATTCAACAATTATTTGAAGCGGCGAGTAACACGAAAAAGCAAAGATCAGTTCAGGTCTTGCATTGGATCGCAATAACTACCTAAACGCAGTACCTGCGTATGTTTTTTATTTATTTTATATAACTTAGGCGCATAAACAGCAGAAAATGTTCCCATTGATATTCGAATGGCTTTATTTTGGGTCAGAATTCGCCACATTACTCAATAAGTTCATAGGGTGATTAATAAAACAACAACTTTTAGGCAAAATTCGACATTGTTCATCAACGTTGTCTCTTTCAAGCGTGATTCCGATGCCTTTTTTGTAGAAATATTTATTTTTGGCCTCAAAATAGGCTTTAATTTCGGCAATCACTTCTTTATTGAGCGAAATATTTTCCCTTGGAGTATTCTTTTTAGATCTGCAAACAGTTAGTAGTCGCTGGAAGCCAGATCTGAAGAATACGGTGATACTACTACATCACTAAAACCAATGTAACTTGTAAATAAAAATAAGACTAGACCTCGTTCTGCAAAATTCATACAAGACAAAATAATGAGACTTGGTGAGATCACCCTCTCTAATTTCCTTATTTTTGTGTCATTAGAACAATTGTTGTGAAATAAAAACCAGAAAGAAACATTTATTTTAAATACAGTTTGACAGTAGCATGGAATTTTTGTTACACTTCAAATGTATATTTCATGTTTTTTGTATATAAATAACCCGATTTTATTGTTACAATTATTTGAGTAAATTTACATGAGAAAAAATCATTTTTTGCAGACTGTGTCCGACGCGAATACGAGCAATGCAATTATGTTTGCAAATAGACTGACGAAAATGGCAGAAGAAAATAAAAAGGGAGTAAACAAAATGGCAATATAGAAGGATTTCGTTCCCACTTCATGAATATTCCTCGTCACGAATATCTTAATTTTTAATTAAATAAAAGTTATTATGTAACAATATTATATTATACGGATCAATGGGACAAAGGGAGTATTACGTTTCATTAAAACAGAAATGCCGGGACCCGAAAGTATTAAAAAGAAAAATCCCCGTTCTTCCCGGCGAAGCCTTGACGGAGCAAATAAATTTGTAGAAATTAAAAAAGATTCGCCAGGGGACTCGAAACCTAATGAAAAAAGTACTGAAGGAGCGATTTCCCTGGGGACTACGGGTACCATTTCGGTTTGACAGTCAATCTTGGCAAAGTTTTTCCCAACTTGAAAGTATGAAAATTTCCATACGCACCACAGAATATCTTTTCGGGTTTCAAATTCAATAAGCGATCCCAAGTCCCGGGAATGGTCGCATTTTATACACGGAAGCATATTCTTTCTCCGGAATATTTGATTCAAATAACTTACTCTTGCCGGATTATTAGCATCAAATTTGTCGCGATTATGAATACTTTATTTCTTCGTGTTTACGCATTTTCAACTTTATCCCAAAAAAATTGAGAGGAAAATTTTCCGTTACACCCTTGAAACGCCTTTCTGTAATCTGCTCGATAGCATTTGTATAAAAGTAATCAGGGATGTTTATTAATATGATAATTTGGAGCTATTTAAGACGTAGCTTTATTTACGCAATAAATACTAACAGTATAATAAATTTCTATTTTTTTTTACAAATTGTATGATGCATATTTATGCTTATTTTTTTCATTGTATGTATGTTTTAAACAGCCCTTTTCTAAAGTTGTTAATCATTTAAATAACTTAATAAAAATCTGCCATCAATTTTAAGCAGTAAGAGACGATGAAGCAATAAGAGTCTTCTCAGGTCCAAAGTAGCTGCTTAAAAAATATTTCGTTTTTTTTACATTCTTTTAATATTTCGACTTTTAAAAATATATTCTCCAAAGGAAATTCCTATATATTCCTATATATTTTCCTTTATATATATTTCCTATAGTTTTCTATATAAACCTCTATTATTTCTACCAGATTTATGTCAAAATTTATTTTTTAAATATTTAAAAAAAATTAAAAACTATGACCAAAAAAGGCCAAAAAATCATTTGACTGAATTTTTTTTTAAACAGTTGCCATGTATTTTTTTTTAGTTAGGGACTATAGTGACATCTTTACTAATAATTTGTCCTTTAAATGTTACCAAAATTTTAATTTTTTTAATTGCCTTATTGTTTTCCTGTTTTTGTATTAACTTTTTTTATGCGATTTTGGATATATTTTATATAGCTGTTTCAAAGTTATGCGGTTTTTAAAATCCATGGAACGCATCTTCACTTTTTCTATGTAAGTCATAGCTCTTATTGTGCGACTTTCTGCGAAACGCATCTACCGCACAAAAAAAAGGTTTACGTGTATATTGGTTTGAAAAGATCCAAATGTGAAATGATTTTTAGTATTTTCTCAAATTGTGTGGCATTTAGTGCCGTCTTGCTAGAAATAAACACCAGACACATCAATGTGATTCAATTATAGCCATAAAAAGTCACTCAACGGTTATTAGTATAGCTCAGCATTCACAGAAACAGCATTTCCAGCACCATCTTTGAAGAAATATGACCCAATAATTCCATTTGCTCAAAATGCAAACCAAACAGTAATATTTCTATCAATGTAGACATCTTTCCCGAATAACACGAAGATTTTCATTGCCCCAGGTACTATAATTTTGCTTATTGACGAATCAATGTTTGCGTGAAAATAATGTCTCGTTCGCTGTTCAACAATTATGTAAATAGTTGTTGTCAACTGAAAATATGTTACATTTGGATGACGTTACTACTTCGATTTACTTCAAATTTTCTAAAATTTCAATGTTTGGATTTCTAATAATAAAAACGCTCTAATTTATTACCACCATTTATGTCATGTCATTCGTGCTCATGCCATAATTTTTAATTCAGTCTAGTCACATACTCGTGCGAGCGTCAAGCTAAGGATTTTATATGATTTACCCTCCGTGCACAATCACGAATAACGTTCAAAAGACAAGAAACCCTATGAATTATGAAATATGTTAATGAATTCCCCACCCCACCCAGGTCGTATAAACAAGTAGACGTGAGTGTGTCATGGGGTGGTTTTACAAATAAAATTATCCAATATGCTCTCACAGAAATCCTTCGGTTATATCACATTGAGTATATGTAATGTTGAGCTTCTTGTGTCATTATTAAATAAGACAAATACGAATAAACTTTTTTAAATCAAATTCAAATTATTTTCTGCCGTCCACTTGAAAGAGTATTGATTCAGAAGCTTCGAATTGTTTTAAGCCGAGGCATTTCCTCAATGGACCATTTGCTTGAAGGGCTTCCGAGGAGTAAAATTCAAAATAATATTACAAGATTGACGTTCCGTAATAAGGCCTTATGAAAAGGTTTATGGCTCTATATTCATTTCATAAACACTATCTGCCCAAATTTAACCCAGAAACTTTCACTTAATGGTTATAAATTTTACAAGCGACCCTCCTTGATTCCATAATTAAGCTCTGCATTGTCATATCAGTTTATATTTACAGCCATGTACATAAACTTTATTTTTGGGCGTCCCATTAATAATTTACATTAAAAATATTAATTAATTTATTCGAGAAATAGTAGACTTAGTGACATTACATATATATATCTTTATTTTCATATTTACTGAAAAACTAAATATGGAAAAACATAGTTAACTGTCTTAGTTAAACTTGATCTAATGACCATTCATGTCCAGATTATTTCTGTATTTATTGATATATATTCCTCTTTTTTATTCAGGCTAAATTTAACAGCATATATTGGATCAATATATCTTTCATCGAAAACTCATAATTTATAAGCATTTTCAACTTGACATCATGGGATGTGAATGTTATCCATGGAAGATTATCCTAGGGATAAGCGATATTTTTTATGTAAATATTTTCCGTTGCCTTCCAGATATGGTATTATGTTCATCATATTTAAACTATATATTGTTGCATAATAGATACTTACATTTTATTTATTAAATCTAAGATTTACGACTGGTTCGGATCTCTCAAATGTATTAGTAATACGATTTTTGTATCCAGGAACTAACCTACTCAAATAGAAAATAAAAACCATTGAATGGTCAAAGTCTATTATATTTTAATTTAAAAAAAACTACAATAAAAGAGAAGTTGATTTTAGAATTATTTTCAAATATAGATCTATTTTTCTCCTTATAAGAATACTTTTATGTATATATATATTTTGAGCTAAATTTATCTAATAATTACACATTAGACTAACAAGCCATAACAGTAGTAATTACATTACATAAATCAATATTTGCTTTACTTTTAAACAAAACTTTTAAAGAAAATCAGAGCTTTTAAAAGTAAAATGTTAAAGTATAATATAAATACCGTTAAAAGATATAGAAAAATCTGCATTAGATAGCCGTAAAAAATCCTGTAGAGCAAATATTTTTTACTCTGTGGATATAATTAGTTTAGGATATAAAATTCAATATTCTCTTATTGTGGACATAAAAAGCCCTTTTTTTAAATCTTTCTATAATAAATACATAAAGAAATTCTTTTAAACGTCGAAAATGTAAGATTTACAAAGGTTTACACGTGTGTTCGTATTTTTTGCCTCTTAGGCATTGGCTTAAAAGGACTAAATTTATTTTGTGGTCGTATGAACTTGGTATCTGGTTTCAATAATAAAACAACAGGGGTTCTTTGGGGAATAGGAAGGTATTTTTATGGCTCGAGAATTGCTGATCAGATGTATCTACAAAAATAAAATAATCGATTTCATGACAAAACTTTAAATGTGACAACTTTACATCTTTCTGCAACCTAATAAATCTGGCCAACGTCATCTTCCAAACTTAATTTAAAAAATTAATACTTTAATTATCTACAGTGACCTTTTACTGCTTTGAAATTAATTTGTTTGCATTATTCAAGAGTCGTACAAAAGTAATAAATAACTAGTATAAATAAATTTGGTTTAACTTGGATTTGATATTCTTTGGGTTCGATTGACAGCTTTGAATCGGGTCATAAAATTCAATTCGCATTCTTCAACGAAGTGATTCCAAAGATTTTTTCAGGATATCCGACTCATCCCTGCATTTTACTGACAGGAGTTGAAGACATGCGAATCTTGATGGACGTTTGATTGTGAATCGACAATGCGCAAAATCCCCCTAACAAAAGGAATGTGCCGAATATCCCGTCCAAGCGAAAAAATTGAATTACTCCAGTACGAGACAGTGTTTTTAATCTGTCGTTGTGATTTACCGCCGTAGAAATATTGCTATCGAACGATAAATCAAACGTGAAAAACGCTTTATTGTCAATATTTCATGTTTTTTGCGATGAATTAATCCAAAACTTGAGCATCGCCCGGTTATTTATCTGCCTCGATAACGAAAAAATGCAAAAGCACCGCGCTATCTATTCATAAATTTAAGAAAAAAAGCTCTTTGCATCGCTCTTTAAAATATCAATGTGGAATCGAAGCTAAGTCTTCGCAGCTTCATTTTAATATTTCCCCAAAATGGGTAATAATTTTCCGATCAAATGGCCGTTAAAAATTAATCTTTGGCAATTAACTATAAAAGTGCGATTTATATCTGCGAGCTTTAAAAAGCTCCGCTTAATCGCTCGAGCTTAAATATTTATGTCGATCGTCTGCTAAGGAAAAAAATAATACTTCTCAGCTCGATTTTATTATACTTCCAATAAAAGCAAAAATCGTATCTTTGCGAAAACTCTTTTTTAATAATAATATTTTTAAAAGACATAATTTCATGCTATTTTCAGCTTTCATATTCGAAATCTTAAAAAAATTAAGAATATTTTTATCAGTTTATTACTCAACAAAAAAATTACACAAAGTATATAACACACTTATTTAGTATTTTATATGTATTTTTCAGAAGTTTTAATCAGAGTATATGAATTTCAAATATATCATTCCATCTGTGAACATATATAGTTTGTAATTTTTAAATAAAAATGACATTTTCTTACAGGGACTTGCTTCGATTTTAAATATTGAAACCTACCCCTAAGCTCCCTAAGTTTGCTGGTGCATATAAATCCTGATCTATTATAGATTCAAATAGACAGCGTTGCGTATGTGGTTTGCTCATCTCATAAAATATTTGCTGCGAAGATACTAATGGCATATTAAAATTTATCTCCATTCACGAAGATTTGTTTTGCCAGAACAAAGCCTTTATTCAGTTTTATGGTTGCTTGGGAAAATTAATGCTTGGTAAATAATAAATAAAAATGCGTTATAAAAGTACGTGACGTGAATATGAACTCGCCCCTAAAACGAGAAGGAAATTAATTTTTCGGCGTAATAGACATTTTCAGCGCAGATACACCCTGCATATAAGAAAATTGCCCTTAAAAGCGCCAGATTTCGTTTATGTCTGAGCAATCAAGATTTTTCGAATGACGTCTTTCTTTTTTTATGCCTCTGTAAGAAATTTCAATTGGATTCTTGTGGAAAAATGCTTGAGCGAAGTTTGGTGAGCTAACAATGACGCCATGACAAATCGTTCCCGAGGCTAGCACACAAGCTTTGAATCCTTGCTGATATCAAAAAAGTCCTTGATTGATATCGAATTGCAAGTCACTGACAACGTATTAAAGAGAAAAGACCGGAACCATTATCACTGCCAATAGCATGATATGTCATTGCTTTACAATCAAGGGAAGCTCTTTGATTATCATCGACCCTCATAAAATCATAAGATGGATGCTTTTAGGCTATGGAACTCAAGTAAATATATTTTGGATTCAATATAATTACATAATACATGTATTATTTCATTGTAATAAAAGCCCTTAAATATATGATCTAATTATTCTATACACTAGATATTATATCATTCTACGTTAAATATAATTTTATTTATTATATCAAAATAATGTAAAAATTATTACTAATTAGAATAAATTAATAAAAATATCAGTACATAATTTTTGTCATCAAAATTTGCGATCGTTTGGGCATTTGACATTACCAAATTATATATTTATGATACAAATTTCGACAACCATTAATATGTAGATAATTTATAACTATAATTTGGTCGACGTAAATTTTAGCTATAAATCAGATCGGAACGTTGAAAACGTCAAAAGGACGTAATTTTGATGCATAACAATGTTCCTCTAAATTCGATAGATTTGACATTGTATAATGGCAAATGAACTGGAATTTAAATTTATGGACAATTGGTTAACAGCAGAATTTATTTGATGTGGTTTATTGAATTTTGATGTCCAAAACTATTCATTTAATTAATGACATGTATTTTTGGGATGATTAAGTACGTAGAAGTCTTGTAGATTAATTTTTTTGACATAGAAAAAGCCTTTGATCATGCGTGACATTTGAGACTTGCTTAAAATTATTTTTTCAAAAATCATTTAGAGACTGATTAATATCAAATCTGTTTCAAAAACTATGCATAAATATTAATATCAAGGATTTGGTTTAAAATATTTAAAAGTACATTTTAAATATGTAAATAACCTGGTTTTATTTTATTTATACATTACAAATGCCATCCTTTGTTGTTAAATATAAAGAACAGGTGAAACGTATCCTTTATTTATGTGTCTTAAAACTCGCCCTTTTTAACATTTCCGCTGCAAATGGGGGTAAGTCGTGATTTATTCAAATGCATTCATTATATATTTTAATATAAAATATTATACGAGTCCCCAAGCGAGGCTGAAACATCCATTCCCCCCATCCTGAAAAGCTTTCAGGTGAACATCGTCCAAAAATTTATATGCATTAAGTTTTATTTTCCTGTTAGTGGTTTCGCGTTTGTACCTCAAAATAATAAAATGCTCATCACCGTCCTGGCCGAATACGTTTATACACAAAACGGACAAACGTATATATGAAATTATATGGGGAGGAATAGCGCCTAAAATAACTTTCACAACCCCGGCAACGTTACGCCAAGCTAGACGATTATATCACACTTTAGCAGGGATGGTCATAAAAGGGGAGGTTCGGAATTTGTGAGGCAAAGTGCGAGCTCAAAATTCGTTCCGAGTAAAGTTATTACTGTGTCAATCAAGAGCGATCAACCCCATTGGAGGCAGTTGTCAACTTAATCTGACATCACTTAAAACCCCCTTTTTTATACACTGTAAACAATTGCGATTGATTTTGACGAAATTTCAAGGATGCTCGAAAATCTCCAAATGACGGCCCGACGACACTCGGACGTTATTGAATTTTTAAAAACGCCCTAAAACATGGCGAAATTTCCCCATTCAAATTTTCAATAACGCGCCCCCTCCCCGGCGGCGCTTTATACATTTTACTTCGCTCATAATCGATTCGACCCCGAAAAGAATCCAAATCAATAAAAAAATAACAGAGTAAGGGTTATTTTATCGACGACACTCAAATATGTAATAAAGAATGACACGTATTTTATTGCTCTCGTATGGACCGCCCAACCATTGAAATTTACGACCCCATATATATTAAGTTAATAATGTCGCATATAAATATTTATCGCCGTATCGATCGATATTCAGATGAAGCACATCGAAATTGAATATAAAAAGATATATAAACTTACTTGCAATAAATCATCCCCTAAGCGGATGAAATTGATCGACCGGTCTAAATTAAATTTTCTCTATGCATGATAGATTGGACTGGTTTTTTAAAGTATTATCATGATCAATCTGATTTTCTTAAATAATCCATTCCTATATCTAATTATGATGGGTTGATTCATGAAGCTTGAAACAAGACCATGGTAAAAAAGTCATTGTGCCAAAAAATATTAATATATTCTATTGATTAGTTTGAATCAAGTTTATTTTATTTTCTTAATTTGGATTCAGAAAAATAAAATACTGTATGGGTAATGAAGTCGAAAAAGACTATCTATGATTGATCGATTTACACCCAAACGTATAATCATTCATGAAAAACAACGGTAAATCAACACGTTCTGACCGTTCATCCCTGAAAAATATTTATGGAAAATTGATTGCGTTTATGGTTATTTTCAGCATTTATGTTTGTATTTATATTTAAAAAAGTAATTTTATTGTTATATTAGGTCTTCTCAAAAGAAAACTGTTATATTCGGTTCGTATCCAGACGCGATGAAGGAAATCTTTGTAAAAAATCTTGTTGTATGGTTTGTCAGCGTTATTTATTGTGTCATAAATTTTATTTTATTATTAAGGGTAAACATGAGGACGATGTCCAAAACTAACGAAGAACATATTCAATATTGTATACTGCTTTTTTTAACATGGCTTGAATGCGACCTAGTTTAGCTTTAACGATAAATAGACGCATAAAATTTGATGACGATATGGCGCGTTTTTTAATTGAATTTGATATTTGGGTGCCGCACGAACTATCCGCCAATAACAAAGCAGAACGACAGAACACATGTGCATTATATGAAATGGATCGTATACGATAATTAAATGGCTTTCTAAGAAACAAATCCCAATTCTAAAACTTTAATCAGTATTGATACTTTGGAGAGATATTTTAATTATTTAAGGAATATGACTATGAATTTTTTGACAATTGCAAAAGTTTATCATGGATAATTAAATACGATCAAATATCGGGACTGCGAGATAAATGACATGGGTTTTTTCAAGCGAAAGGTTATTTTACAGCATGATATCGTACGCCCACATAAAGGCAAACTCACTTGTAAAATAATAAAGCAACTAAGCTGGGAAATTCTATCGCTTCTTCCATATTCATCAGATTAAGTAGAAGTTAATATAGGTGATAATATTTTATATTGGCTTGTATAAAAAAAATCAATAAAATAAAATATTAAATTTAAAAAAAAATGGCTTTCTTTCGGGATAACCTAATATAAATTGATTAAATATTCATAATTGTGTTTTTTTATAATAAAAATAATTGTTTCATAAAAATATATTATTGCATTAAATTGAGTATGTTTTTGTGTGAATTTAAATATATGAAACAATATGGTAGTGCAAATTTACTAATATTAATTTTTTAAGTGATGGCCAAAATTTTCCAAATAAAATCTGTCCATTTCTAATGATGTTTCAAATGCTTATCAAAACTTTTTAGGGACTTTTCATCGCAGATATTAAATTCAAATTTGCTTTAAGTATCATTTTATTATTTTGTTATGAGGGGGAGGAGGGCGTTCAATTGAAAACTTCTGGTTATGTAGATGTTTCTTACCGAGCTCTCAGCAGATTACATCAATTGATACACTTCATATGTCACTCGTTCAATTACAAGGTGTTCACTGTGAATTAGCACAACACTATCATTCGTCTTCCCCGTCGGACACTTTCACCTTCCGACCCGATGACGATTTATCTCGCCGCACAATTCACTCGCGCGCCTTTCGCCGCGGCGGTCAACACTCGCGCCGCGGGCACACGCGCGCCCCTCTGCTCTCACTAATGCACTGAGAGCCTCGCGTAGCGGCGCGTCGGTGTTGGTGTAGATAACGACGTATATACACGACCCGGACGTATGTATCGAGCCGGCGAAAGCTTCAGACTCAGGACAAGCTCTACGCCGCGAATCTGACTGTGCGCGTGCGCCAAACTCGTAGCCGCTACGACGGGCTTGCGTGAGCTTTGCAGGATATTTAAGCTTTGAACCGGTAAAGATACAGCACTTCTTCAAATACGACCGTGTTTGCGTGTATAAAAATTTGCTTCGTCTCCTCTCGTTTACTACTCATAACTCCAAATATCGCCACTCAATCTGGCAGCCACGGATCTGCCCTTAAAAAGAAGCCCGCATTTGCGATGCCATAACATCGAAGACGACTTCGAGCACATCCTGTAAATTCAAATGTTTGATAACACACCTCCGAATTTCAATGCACCTGTTTGATTCAGCCATATTTCAGATTAATGTCATTTTTATCGACAATATCCCAATACTGATTTTCAATATGCATTCTTGTTCATGGAGAATTGCGAAATGAAGTTCACCTCGTAGATCAATTTTTGGTTATATTTCTGATGTATAAGAAACGTGGTATTTTAACATTATTTTTAATCAACTGTGTTAACATCTGAGCTTAATGTTGCCTTTGTATTATATAAAGTAGGGTTTCTTCCAACATTTTTTTCAGTCTATCCTCAATGTCAGAAAAAAGTGTATTTTTGACACTGTTTACTTTTTGAATTTAATAAAGGTCATAATGCAACAATGACAATCCAAAAACTTATATGATGTGTACAGCAGAGATGCTATCGATGTTCGAAACGAATTTATCAACGGCTGATAAGAAAGAGCGGGGTTCCCTTCAACCATCGATGATGATGTACTGAAAGCCATACTTGAAACTGATCCTGCCAAAATACCAGGGACCCCGCAATGAAGATAGATATAAATCTATCTACGGCGATGAGGCATCTGAATCGCATTGGAATAGTTTCCAAGTATGTACGACGTTTGGGTCTCATACAACTCCCGTCACCCCCAAACCTGCTAGATTGAGTTGCCACATGTATTTATTTGTGAGCAAGACAAAAGTATGAACCTTTTTTGCATCAACTAGTAACAGAGGATAAAAAATGAAGTTGTCTTAAACAATCAAAGTAGGAAATTACCCATTAACCACTTCCAAGGCAGAACTTCATAAAAATAATAACGCTTTGTGTTTGGTGGGATATGAAAGGCATTATTTATTGCGAGTTATTACAACCTAACCAAACAACTAATGCTGAGAAGAATTGTGAACAGCCGTAAAAAACGACATGAACTAATCAATCGTAAAGGAATAATATATCATAAATTAATGGAGATCAATTGAGATGATTTAAAGCATCCATCTTATTCTCCTGTCATGTTGTTTTTAACTCTTCAAAATTATTTAAATGGGAAAAAATTAATACAACAGATGAGGTGAAAATAATACAAGACACGTTATTTGCATCATAACGTCGAAAGTTTTTATTATAATTAATCTAAAAAGTTGACAGAAAAATGGGAGAAATGCTTAGCAGTAATTATTTGTTTTAAAATCTTTCATATTAACGTTGGACTAAGACAAAAAGTCGACCTTCTTATTCCTCTAACAACAACCAGAGAGAGATGTTCGTCGGAACAACATCTGCAGAGCTTGTATACTTATTCGATACCATGTGAAAAATAAAGCGACATAGACTACAAAGAATATCTGCTAGATTTATAGTGACATATTAGGTATCAAGAAGCCCTGAAGTTTACGATCGAAGGCAATGTAATGTTAACCATTGAAAAATTATCAGAAATGGTCGGCACATCTTGAAATGATTACAAAGCTGTTGGACAAGATTAAAAAAAAGGTATTTAAGTCCCATTGGCCGACTGTAATACGATTCAATGGCTGAACATCAGCAGATTATTGCAAGAAAAACAACTATTAAGCCCATTTTTTCATAGCTAGCATAAAAGTATTCTTAGCTTGATAATAATTCATACAAATTATAAACATCATTTTTTAATACATATGATGAAATTTCTCCCATTTCTCAATCATACAGAAACATGATCCCTGCCAAACTGATAATTCCCCTCAGTGTTTCAATTATTTATCTTATCTTTTTTTACATTACGTAATGAACAATGGCTGTATTTCATATAACTGAATAGAGCCTTACATGTCAATGGAAAGTGATCTTCGCACACTTTTTTTCTCGCCTATTCAATGAACATTATTTCATTATCTTTATTATATCGACGTCAGAGCACAGAGTATTCAATATCCCGGGCATTTAGTGAGATTGGATGAAATTCGGTTGGTGAAATCTATCATTTTGACATAGGTTGGTAATTCAATATATAATCGTCAGTTACTTACAATATATTATCCTTGAGCGTTGATAAATACTTACGTTAACGACGTAAGTTTAAGAAAAAAATGACAAATGTCGATGCCGACAATTTGGATCGTTGTGAAGTTTGATGAGGATGAGATCCCTAAATTTATTTAATTGAGTGCTTCAATCATCATATAGATATATAAACCTAGTTTTTTGCTGAAAAATTATAGATAATCTCTTGGCTTGGTAAATCTAGGGGCATATTTGTGATACGGAATACAATTGTGATTATTATTAGTCTACCTGAATAAAGTCCATTTCAAAAATAAGAATTTCCATTTCCATTCATAGCTTTATTTCATCCCTTACATCTCATATATTATTTTGATTTCATCCACATCTATCATTATTTTCCTCATTCACACCTTTCTGCTATAATTTTATGACGGCCATTGTGTTATATTTCGTCCATTTCCCTTTTCTCATGACACTGCAATATTAAAAACAACACTTAATATATTTTAACCATATAAATACCGTGCGTACAGATTTGTGCGTTTTATCACTTCAACTTTAAACACAAAAAAACACGTTAAACTTTTTTTACTAACTGGTTCCAAATCACCTGCATTCTGGCGTAGAAATCATTGAAATATTAACATAAATTGCTGCTGGGATATTTAATAACGACTATAGCTTCATTTTGAAGATGATAAATATATTAAATATAATTATTGACACCTACTATAAAGTCTTTAGCTGAAAATACTGATGAAACGCAGGTAGCGAGGTAGAACTGTAAGAGTTTTTCTGAGAGCAAAGCAGCTTGTATAGCCCAAAAACAACAGTTAGTCAAAGATCATCAACTTTTTTGAGAAAGCTGATAATCTATTATATGCACCTGGAATCATTGATTGGTTGATAAATCACTAAAATTGATAGTTTTATCGCATTGAAACTTTAAATGAGATTATCTCGAAACTGCATTTTCAAAATGTTCGCCAGTTGTAGCTTAAAAAGTTGTTGATCGATCTGACTGAAATTTTGGGATGTTTCTCACTATAATATTATCTAGTCAACTAAGCTAAAGTCTTAAGGTTTTCGCGTAAATACATTATTTTTTTGGGGTAAAAATTATCAATAAAATGGTAAAAAAATATGAAAGTTTAACTAAAAAGCTTATTAAATTTTTAATTTTATACTTTTTCCAAATTTCATAGCTTAGTTGACTGCCTACACATATTAAAAATCAAAAAATATTTAAATTTTCGGTTTCAGTTCAACAGGAAACCTTCGACAAATGGCGAACCGTTTGATATCACAAGAAAAGGCGCCTAATAAATTAAATAAGCACTTTAAGGTTGTAGTTTCATCATAATTAAATTATTCTCATCGATAGACTTTTTGTATTTCATTAAAATAAATATTTAACAGATTGATATCATAGAAAACAATATTTTTTATCATTATATATTGAACCTCCTACCGTTTCCTAGTATTAATTTTCTGTCTAAATAGAGATCCATCAATCACATTCTTCTACATTTTTTTTTTCATTAAATATGACAACGAAAAACTAAACCATTGGGATAAGCATACCTCTTATCGTTAAAAAAGAAAGCTATATTAAATATCACTTTACTTTATAAATACCCCAAATTATTTGCTTAGGTTGTAATAACATATTAGGTATCATATTGATGTCAAATGTAATACCTGAAATATTCTCAGCCTATCAATTACTCCTTAAAATGTGATCTTTGATTAAAAAAAATTGACTGAATTTAAGACACATTTGCAAATATGATACAAGGAAAACTCATAGCACTTGAAGCATATGTGATATAATATTACTAAATTGTATTCCAGAGCACCTTTTCAATAAAGCACTTAAAGTATAAAATCATCAGCAAAATATACGTTTAGTGAAAATTTGATTGATGTGTTGTTTTTATTTTTAAATACCTGTATCCATTATAAATGAAGCGAGGAAAGGGAGGCCATTATTTATTCGAATCACTTAATACGCCTACTTTGAAATGTAAATGGAGCCGGTTTTAATATTAGAAATCGGAATATTTACCGTTCAATTTGTAGGTAGAATTCCAGGCACAATAACGTTTGTTTCTCATTTGTTACAGGCATTTCGGGTCATAAACACTCGCTGAAGGATCAAAGCCTGAAACGGGATGTAGTTTGTTTGCTCAAAACGTTACACTCGTCCAATTTGAATAGACAACGATTGGCAGGATCTTACGCAACCACCTCCAAGGACATACGCATTCAATTATCCCAGGTTTCATAACACACGTGCCTAACCTTAATTCCTGTCGGCGTCATCCTTTAGTGAGGGTCCTGCTCCGAAAACAATCGAAGCCTCCGAATGCGGAGTATTTGATATTTTATCATGTTTTGATATATGTTAACTATCGTAAAATATTCTTTATGTTCACATCGAAGGTAGCAATAATATCGAGGAAAGGGAAGTCGTAGGATATATCCATTTCCTGTGATCTGAATTTCCAAAGCTCGTAAGCTCACCCCATAGCAAAAGCTTTAGACACGTCTCAAAATAAACCATTGAGTTTATTTAAGATTTATCGTATGTAATAAATAGCATTTGTAATCAAATAAAAACAATGTAAAATGCATTATTATTTACGGATACGTGGCACGAAATGAACCAAAGATACACACTTATAGCATTTTGTACTCGTATTAATACATAAATTCAATTAAATTGGATAACAATAAATTATAAGTCGCCGCTTAACAAAAAAGATTGTTTGAGACATGTAATAATATATTTTGCACAAACTCATATTACGAGTTAACCACCTAAAAATTATTTAGATCTATGATTATTTGTGAAGTATTTTCTATTTGATATTGACGAAAATGTAATAAAATCTAGTTTAATTATGTGTAATAAAAATAAACGCTAAATTTATGCTAAAATTTGACATTTTTTCAACTAAAATTATACAGTTAAATACTAATTAGAATGAAAATAGATGCTAAGTACTCTAATAATGAGCTAATGGTAGAATTTCATCGACAAAAAAATGTAATTTTCATGAATCTCTCGTTTTTAGTATTCCAGGCTATAAAGGCGAATAATATTTTATGATTTGGGTCTTAAAGTGAGCTATCTGTAACATGTGTTGAAAACTACTACCATTCAATGGCGATAATGCGATATATGACATCACTTTGTGTCCTTTTATTTTCATATATTGCTGCGAAGCATTAGTGTCAAAAAAAAGTCGTCCATAAGAACATGTTGAATAATTTTCCATTGAAAATACATCTAAACTTTCCATGAAATTCTATGGCAAGAAATATGTATTAACCCTCACAAAATTAGGCCCTCAAAATTACAGGGATGGCAGAAAATTGATCTTGTGCCAATCAACATTGTTTTTTGAGTTGGAGTTCAGTTTGGTCAGTCTTGAGCGAGGCTTTGAGGAGCCAATTTATTTTTTGGATCCGACCAAACGTCTTGGCCGCGGGAAGATCTGATCTTCTTGCAGCCTTCCTTGAGTCTTCCCCTATGTGAACTTCTTCTACGAACCGATACTGAACAGACTATGAGAGGCCGTCCGTTCAGAAGTGTAAGCGCCGGAGCATTGTCTTAAAGAATCTCTACTATAAAATTATATGAAAATATTAATTATTAAAGCCAAGTTTATTAAATCTAATCGACTTATATAACGATTTATATTATCAATCAATATATTTTAAAATAATTAAATGAGTCAACTCTCGCTGTCTATTGTATTTAAGGGTGGCTTGATTTATTCAAGGTATTATGATGACCTTTTCCGAAAATCACCATTTCAATGCACGGATGGGGTCATTTGAATTACATCACTACGATTATATAAATTATTTCGAGGGGTGGGATTGTACGAATAATCCAAGCAGTAGCCCGAAGTTATGTGAATTGGTGAAATACTTGCCTTAATTTATGTTAACCCTTTATCCGCTGGAGTAATTCATCCAAATTGAGGCCATAGCCGCCGGATTTGATTGTGGCCAATTAAACATTTTACACCTGTGTAATAAATATTTCTCGTCGCAAACGAACTATATTTATGCTAGTTTCGTTTTAATCGGAGCGCTAAATCTGTCATAATGCGATTAGTTTAAATTTTTCATGACGAACTTAATTGGATTCTGGACTCATTCGTGGGCCGATATAATCAATGAGGCAATTTTGATGTTTGTGGCGAATATTTTAACAAATCATCACAGAAAATATTCCGAGTGGTTTCTCAGAATATGAAAAGTATACGCGCACTGGCTGTGGGCCAGTAGGGTGATATATGTTTTGGACCAGTTATCCCCTATAGTAAATTTTTGCGGGAATCATATTTTTTGTTTTTAATAATATATCAGTTCAACTATACGCAAACAAATCAATAACGTTATTTTTAACTGAAAATATCGAACAACATAAAATCTGACATTGACAAATATTTTACAACCCTTGTTCAAATTTTAAATGAATAAATCTTTCATACATTCGCATTCATGAGTAACATTTTATGAACACTTTCCTTCACGTGATAAAATTTTATAATATACACTATCATGCGTAAAAACTACACATACAAATCATTTTAACTACTACTTCGCATGTAAAATTGATATGAGATACAGTAATTAAAATAGATTTATGTTTGATTTTCAAAAAGCAACCGGCAGTAAAAGGGTTAGTTTAACATAATTAGGTATTCTAATTATATTATTTTATTTAATTAATTAAGAAGCATTTTTTTTCTGAAAAGCGACTGAAATTTTTTTAGACGTCGAACTATTTTTTGAAAAATGTCAGAAAGCTATGGTTCAAATATATTTAATCCCCATTTTATGCGGATACGAATTTTTATTTAAATTAAGCTTGCTTATAAAACCAACTTATATAAAATACCACATAGATCTGTGAGTAGGTGAGTGGGATTTGATTTTTTATGTAACGATCTTACAATAAGTAGCGAAATTACTATTCATTTTAAGTTATATTTTAATTATTTATTATGCATCAATCACTCACAGATAGTCCTACTTAAGGAATCCAATCCCGGGATCCCGGATCCCGGGATTGGAGTACAATAAATCGAAATAAAATCACCAAATTATAAAAAAGTCTATTTTTTCCATACGAAATGTTTCAATGAAATATATTTGATCGTTCGCACGATGGATATTTTCCAATTATGAATTCGAATTCATACTTCTGGCCCTGTGAGTATCGAAAGACGATCGCTCCAATTCGTCTTCAGGACGGTTAAGTCCTCCATTCAGAAATATCACATCCCGAATTCATTCGATTGCGGTTATGAATTGAGCCCTCGAATTTCATCGAAGATGATGGCGAACGATTTTGATTCCTCGAATTCCTTAAACTGTTGTAATAAACGCTGAATAATGTAACTAAAATGTCACCCTTGACATTAAGGGCGGCGCTCTTAAGATCCTTATCCGGCGGAGGTCGTAAAAAAACGTGGGCCATATTTATTCTATCGAAAAGATCAAAGAAAAACATTTCGTATTCATAATGCTGAATAAATTATTATTCGATCATGTTTGCTTTAGCAGGAAGCAAATAATTTTCGAATGTCTCTTTGTGTAAGGCTCTTATTTAGTTTTCTTTCTTGGAACGCCGGAGTATTCATCGCGGAGAAATTCGCGAATCAATACGAAGCTGTCTTTTATTACTCGATCATATCTTATTCTGATTCTAAGGTTCAATTTCTCAAAATGAATGATTATATTGAAACGCATGATACGAGTGTTTGACTAACCGCCTAATTGCTGTATAATGTTGTAGATCTCGTTCTGATTGCTTCTAATCAACTAAATTGACAGTCTGACACAATAAAGCATTTTCGTATAACATTATCATATAACCCACCCAATTGCCAATATTGATCGCTGATAAATTTTAATGGAGATACAGAGTGCGGCAGGGAATAGGCTTTTTTTAAAAGTGTATAATAAAACTGACATAAGAGACATTTAAAGTTTTTATTTATTACTAGCAAATACTCGGCATGCGTTGCAATGTCACACGCGTTTAGTAATTATTTGATTCGTCACCGCGGCCCAAGCATCATTTCACCGGGTCAATATGCGCCAACATGGTGCACCTGCTAAATGTCTCACATAAAAAAATTGCGTACTTGAATTGAGGACTTGAAAAATTATTTACCCATGGGAAAGGTTATAGATAAAAGTGGACATTATTTTTCAAAATAAAGTTGTAGAATCAATTTAAATATTTTTTTATGTGAAAAAACATAATTTATTTGATATTTTGAAATCTAATTCGAAAACATTTAATATTGATTGTATGTGCTCAATATTGAATTAAAGATGGGATATTTTTTCATCCAGGGAAGAGCTTCGAGACAGGTTCGCATGACTAAATGATTACTCGAGTCAAATCCGGGCGACAATTTTTGGCAGGAGTTGTCCGTGAGGAGGGTGCCGCGAAGCCTCCATAAAGAAGGGTGCACCTTTAAGGCCTTGCGAACGTATTCGGCACGTCGCCCGGGGATGATAATATTTTACGGCGAGGTACGGAACCAAAGTTACCGACATTACCCTGAAGGCGCTGGTGCCAGCTGCCAAATACCGGCGCCAATCTTTTATTTATGCTCACCAATGCGAACATATCCGGAACATTGCCTGCTAATTTATTTCGCTTATTTTTCACTTTAGCAGATCTGCGCTTCCGGCGCATGTGATATGCAATTGACATTCCAGCGGGAGGGAAGCGTTTAAATTTGAGAGCCCTTGCTACACCAAAACTCTCCTAGTTTCCTTCCCAATCCACCGCACTCGACATTGCATATCCAAGCTCATTTATATTGCTGTAGAAATTATATACATTCATTTATTATTGTCTGCGATATCAACCTCTAGTATCTACTTATAATAGCAAAATTTGTAGGAATGCTTCATGTTGGCTTTATTATCTAATTTATAATAAAAAACACATACGAGTAAATGACCTCTCACTATTCTGATACAACTAGTATTAGCTATTATCCTATATTTATCAAATACACTAATATATACGAGATCAATACGTTCTTCAATATATTTCACTTCAATATTAGACCAAATGTAACAATGTATTTTCATATAATGAGAGGGGAGATACGAAAGATGTTCAGAAAGTAAGTGTACTGTGACCATAACCGATTGTGGTTTGGTGTTTTTTGAGGGTTTGCAATACTGAATGGTAGAGGGAGATCTCCTGAAAGAAGAGAGAAATTAAATTTTACTTACGAGCAGATACGGAAAGAGCTGGCGGAAAGTTTTTCGAGGAAGGTATAAAAAGCTTGTGTCACAGCTCACAAAGTGCCTTGATCAAAATTGAAATCATGTGGAAAAATAATCGATAAGTGTTTCAATAATATTCTGTATTTTTTTTCGAATACACTTTTTCTAAAAATATATAAAAACCTAGTACACTTATTTTCTGAATACTTTTCGTATAAAACCATTTTCATCACGTAATTTTAATTTAAGCTTTTTAAAATATATTTGTTTAGATTTTATATATATTTTAATAATATTTAATCTTGTTATTGGTAGCTTCACTTATATAATTAAAAATATTATTTGCAATTTTGGACAGTTGCCTCGTAAAGTCATAAAGAAAATATAGTCACCCCACTCCAACTAACTCTCCAAATGCATCAATCTCTCCCTGCCTGGAACAAATTTTGCATAAATTTGCATAGCCCTTACGCGAAATACAGGCATAATTAGTGACTTATAACATTATTTTAAAATGAATGAATATTTTACACATTAAAAAAGGTTTGGTTACCAAAATTCTATTTATTTTAAATCAAAAGGATATCTAAGCCCCATGCAAAATCTTGCACTGATTTTTTTTCAGACTTATTAACCTGCATTGGAATATCATCAGATGCCGATGAAATTATTGATATTAAAATATGAGGATGTAAATTTAAGGCATTTAGTCAGAAATATAGATGATAAGGAAGATGGAAGGCTTAATTAGCATAGCTATTTAAATATACTAAATGAACTTCATTAAAACATCAATTTAAGCAAGATTGTCTTGGAAGGCAATAACAAAGCGATCATTGCGCTGCAATAAAGGTGGGTGGGAGGCATTAGTGTGGACAGGGAGACAATGGGGGCGCGTGAGTTATTATTTGTGGGGTGACAGTTGTTAGTGCAATTTCCGAGAACGGACCCGCAGGAGCTCCATCTGCAGTTCCGCCCAGGGCGCTTTGTGCCGACACGGCTCTGCAACCACCTCTTCGACCACCTGCCGTTCTGCTTACCCAAATAACGAACTTACCCAAGCCAGTACTGATGTCGACACCAACTACAGCCATTGTTTAAATTTACCTCGCTTATTCCAAGTGTATGTTTGACCAATTTTGATTCTACAAAACAAATTTATCTACTTAAGAAAACTTAAATATACATTTTTATATCATAAACTTCTTATAATCCTTTAATTTCAACAATAAAATGTATTCAAAAACGCAATACATTATATGTTATCATAGTGTTATTTGAAATGCCACTCACCCTCTTTCAATATCAAATATAACATACGCATGTTATTAAATTTATGTATTATTATCGTCTTGATTAGTTAGCTGTTAAAGTTTTGGCTACTGTCAATCGATTCATAGGAATTCATTATTATAAGAAATTACCGATATATGCACACAGAGCCTTTCGTTAATCCGGAAGATTGCTTATGTTCCCTGCACTTTGTTGCACATCTACCATGCACAAAAGAGACTTACAAAATAAGTTTAATTCAAAATTTTTTGATACAATTTTTAATTTTACCTTAGAGTTTCGTCAGCATACATATTTTTCTGTTTCATAGTTAATCATCAATGACAAAGATGCTTGGCGCAATATTTCAAATTATACTCATGCATCAATTTGAACAATATCTATTTCATAATTTTATCCAATATTTTACAAGTGGTATAAAATACAATTGTTAAGACAAATACAAAGATATCCACCAGATGAATCTAGAATCAAGGAATCCTTCAATAAATTTGTGCAAACAAATCTATATTGTGGAGGGGAAAATCATGAATCAAACAAATTGTATCAAACAAAATCAAAACTGAACTCCTTCTCAACTGAACACGTTTGTCTTGTGATTTTCCCCGAGTATCGCAAAATAATAAATAAATGTTATTTTAGAGGATTTCATTGTTTGATTATCTCCATTTATTCTGAGTTCCTCCTTGTAACATCGTCTATAAGAGTTGATCAGCTTCAAGAGTAATTAAATCTGTCGTAAGATTGCATATTGCGAAGTTAACTAATTGTTTAATATCAGAAGATGGAAACTCAGAGCGAAAAGTAATGAAAAAACAGGAAATACTTAAGTTGAAGAGTGTATTTTTATGCGATTCATATAACGACGATCAATTGGACAGTCAATATCTGGTCTATTATTGTATGAAAAAGCAATATTATTCAATTTAAAATTAAATGGAGATTCTACCTTCAAATCAAGTTCGGGCTAGCTTGAAAAATTAAAAAGACGATATGGTATCAGGGAACTTGAAATTCATGGGGAAAAGCTTTCTATTGACATTCCTTCAGCAAAAACATTGAAGCTATTAGTGGATAAGGAAGGATTCAACGAAGAATTTATATTAAATGCTGTTGAGACCGACTTAAATTGAAAAAAATACTACCCCAAAAATAACTTTGTCATCAAGACGTAAAAATACTGCACCTATAATAGTCTGTGCAAATGCAGCAGGCAGACACAGACTGCCTCTGCTTGTCAATAGAAAATCAAAGAACTCCAGATGCTTCTAGTTAAATATGATTATTAGGAAATAGCCTTGTTCAATTGTGAAGATTTTAAACGATGGTATGAAAAACAGTTCATACTAAAAGTGAAAAAATATCAAAACTCCATAGATAAAAGAGGGAAAACATTATTATTACTAGACAATGCACCTATCTATAGAAAGTTTAAACCAGTTCGATAAAATGCTAAAATTTCTTCCACCAAATGTCACGTCGGTAATACAACCGATGAATGAAGGTGTAATAGAAACATCCAAACGCTTACATAGAAATCAGATGCTTCAACGAATAGTACTAGCAGACAAAAATAATGAAGGAACAGTTATCAACCTCTACACAAAAATTAATTTAAAAGATTGTTACTACAACACAACAAATAATTGGAATTCTTTAGATGTGTAAAATTTGAAAAAATCATGAAACAAAGTATTGAAAAGACTTTAAGTATGTTCCAGTAAAGCGGTAAAATCTGATATCATAGACATGGCGAAAGCAATAGCATAAATTTCTAAATTTTGAAAGATGAGGAAATAATTAAAGAAATATCTGCCTTAGAAGAGCAGGGTCGAGAAGACAAAGAAGAGCTTTGCGAGGGGGGAGATATTAGTCCTAGATATTCTGAAGCTTTTCAGTGTTTAGATATCACCATGAAATGGCTTGAAAACCAAGAAGAGTGTAATTCAAAACAACTTATATATCTTAAGAGTATTCGCGATTTGGCAGCTTCTAAAGAAGAGTTAGCTTTAAGCCAAAAGCTATCATTGATTTTTTTAATAAAAAAAATATTTATCATATGTGTATGTGTATATAAATCTAACACAAATAAAAATGATTCATATTTTCCTGTCGATTATGATTATTTTCGATCATCCGAATTTTTCGTTATTCGGACTACTTTGATTCCCAATCAGTCCGGATAATTGAGGTTCTTCTGTATATAATGTTTTTATCACTATTTGTGTTCAAAAATAAAATAATTTCCATTTATAGATATCCTCCTAAATTTTATGTGGCTGTGTATTTATAAAAATTGTTTCAGATAAATTTTCATAAAATTTAGTCATACATAATTTGTGAGTAAATGTCATATGCAGAGCGACGATTTTCATTAGAAATCTGTGCTTTTATTGTATCAAACAATAATGTGCTTTACGTAAATTCCTCGCCTGAAGCTTCAGCAGGGCAGTGCGTTGGGCCTTTCTGAAATTTCTTGTACGGCTGAATAACATTTGCATAAACAAAAGGGCCGACCATAAAAGTTGATTTATATTGGACAATTCAAACGACTCGCACGGCGCTTTGGGTTCTGGGCCATGGATTTATGGTCCCCGCGAACCGGCACATGGGTTCGTTCCGCGAAACAAGTGTTAACAAAACCGATTTTATAATCCACTCGAGCCGCGCATGACTTCTCCGTAATGTCGCATAAAGGCGTAACGACACAACAGACGGATGTCCTTAGAGATGACGCGTCCCTCCAAAGGATCCCCAAAGCCATACATCCTGTTAATATTTTGTTTGTAAATACTCCTTATGACCCTAGCCTAAGAATCACTTCGAGATAGCAAATACAAGACGTCCCTTTATATTCTCGAACTCCACAAAGTAATAACTTTGTGCCTCGCTAGAAAAAACTATTTAATGCAAATTTTATTAGTGATCTAAATGGATTTCAATTTCATTGGAAAAAGTTTTCCAATATATATTTTTTTATAAATTCATTGAATTTTCTATCAAAAAACGTCATTATAGGACACGTTCAAATATATGTCCAATCCACATTGCGATGAAGCCCAGACATCTATGTAATTCAATCGCGATTTTATCTGACTTTGAAATGTTATAGAATATCTATAAATTTCTATATACATTTCGAATTGAAATATAAAATATATATAACATATATATGTATATATATATATATATATATATATATATTTATTACATATTATATATTTTTGGTTTATTTGATAAACTGGCATCTTCTTCCGCTTGAAAAAGTCGATGTTTTCCCTATCCGTATTTTCAAAATATTTTAAATTTTCTAATGATCCACATATTTCACATATATCATTTGCTTTATTTTCTTCACTGATCTGTTTCCATGCCAGGTAGAATCTTCTCCATGATCGAACAAGTATTTCTGGCTTTACTTACTTAGACCAAGATTGTTCTATTCTATGTATAACATCCAATATCGTAATGTTTTTCCAAGAAATTGATCAAGTTTTCACATTCCTTAGTAAGAGTTTTCAGAAGACTGCCGATTAAGACGTTTCATAGATGCTATAACGCCTCAGTCCATGGACTGGATCAAAGATGTCACATTAGGGGGTAAACATTTTGCGACCATAAATCCATTACTCGTTTTCAATTTGCTTTCGTTTGGATGAGAAGGAGCATTTTCTAATAATAATACTGCTTTCTATGGTAACCTCTTGTTTTTTAAAAAATCTTACACCTCTGAAACTTATTTCTGTTTGAACCAATCTCCAAAAATCTCTCTATCCATCCATGTCTCTTTCTGGATATAAAAATCGACAGGAAGATGTTTCTCATGCATTTCCAATCTCTTATCACTCCGAGTCCTTTTCCACAATCTTACATTCATTGTGATATCTGCCTCGTATAACAAGCTTTCTTAAACTCCATTGTTCGGCTGTTTTGAGAATCAAGGTAATTAAGACATGAGAACAGGAGTTTTCTTTGGTAAGATTAATAATTAACTCCACGCAAATATTTATGAGCTTTATGTCTCAGTAATTCTTTAAAATGGCTAAAGCATTACATGGTAAGGTTTCTTTTTAAAAGATAATCAACCAAATTTGTAATATGTAGTAATCTCAGTAGTAATGTTCTAAATTAATTAAGTTACTCGTGCTATTTTTCCCCAGCTCTGTTAGTCTCAAGCGAGTAGAACGCTGCTAATACTCATAGTTGCACGTCAAAAATAATTGAAAAATTGCTGCAGAGGAGCTCAAATGACAACATTCATTAAAAAAATTAATTTGCCTTTGACTATCTGGATGCAAATTATGCGATTAAGAATACGTGTGGCTGATTTTTGCACAATTAATTAAGAAAAATTGACACTTTGTAATTATTTAAAAAAAAAATTATGACCGTTAGTCTACATTTTGATTTTTTAATTAGCTCTATAAATTCTGATGACAATCTACAACCAATTTAAATTATAAATTGGTGCCATACAAATTGTGGACGTTTTTTCACACTAATAATAGTAAATTACTTATATATATTATATATATCCAGGTCTATGCAATTCAATTTGAATTACTCGTACTTTGATGATATTCTTCCATACATAGTTAATTGTCTTTTTCATTGTTAACCCAAAGAATGATAAGCTATTACCAATTCCTATTTTTGTCGGATCTGGTAACATTGACACATCATTTTCCTTTTTATGGAACTTTCTAGTTATAAGAATTATCCTGAGGTGCCTATCACCATTTTAAATTTTTATCCATCATATTATTTTCCTTCTTATTTGAATTAATTCTCTAGACAATGAGTCAAAAGATTTTCAATGGCTCATCCCACAATGATAAAAAATAATTAATTCACAACTCTCACATCCAAACTGACTAATAAATTATGTGTTTTTAAGTCAACTTTACATATGTATGAAAAAATTACTTGCAATTATTCACTAAGTAGAGTTTTTAATTTAAAAACATATCTCATTACAACACATACTCATGTAAATCATAAAATTTATTTCATATTAATACAACTGAAATACCATCTCAAAATCAAGTTTCTTCCTCTGTAAAAGTGTCAATCAATCGAATGCTACCAACAAAAGTACAAATCTAGTATAAAGACGTACTAAATAGGAAAGCGCTTGTTAAACGACAGCTAAATTTCATGAAAATGATTTTTCTTCACTTGAAAATATGAACGTGTAGCAATAATCTTATATGCTCGGCGATGGAGAGTCAATTTTATAAAAAATATATTTTTAACGCACAAAAGGAATCCGTACTGGTATAATCGTTACATTTGGGATTTTTCCTCTGAAATTCGTATTTTATTAATCTGTCATCTTCGACGGTGACAGATAGATTTCCCTTTGTCGAATCTCCAATAGTTACTTTGATCTTTCCCCAATTTTAATCTCTTTGACAAAATTTCGGATATTGGCATACATACGGGGTCACGGAAATTTTTCATATTCGCAATCGTACTTATCCCAGGGGGATTTATGCGTATCCCAAATTACTGTCGGCATAGGATATAACTTAAAAATTAGAAAACTTGATTGAATTTTGTATGAAGGTAGATGTGTACAAGTTCAAAGCGGAATAAGAAAAGTCTCGTAGATCCGAAGCAAATTTAGGTTCGTTTTGTAGCGAAAAGTAAGATTCCGTTAGCGAAAGTTTTTTGGGAAAATCGCAAAATTTCCCCTCCAAAACTTCTCGATGGTGAGATGTTGTAATATAACTGAAAATAGTTTCTATTTTATTCCAAATCAGCTTATTATTTTAAGCCATCTAAAAAATATTTTTTTAATAAGCTTGTGCTTGATAGAACCAAATGTACAAATTTATTATATCTAAAAATTTAAAAATGTTTAATATAATATTGCTTTCAGTGACAATAAGATTTTTTGTTGAAAAAAACACCCTCTAAGAAAGGGCTATTTCTGATCGGCTCGCATTTACATATATGAACAAAATGCACAAGAAATATTTCATACAAAAATGTATGTTAACAATTGCAAATTCAAGATAATCTTGAATCAATTGCAAAACATGATAATCTTAGTATGGTATGACATTCTTAGATATCATGATAATCTTAGATAATCATAAACTACAACTAGTATTACAAAATGTATTTTTATATCAATATGCTCTTAGATAATGATTGTTGATAAGTTTAGAACTAGCACGTTTACATGCAAACACAATTATAGGCTATTATTTGCATCATTTACAACCGATCGTGAAGACGACAACGAAGACGTTTTATTGTGAATGGCGACATGACAAAGATGTGACAAGGGTAAATAAATAAAATGGTACAATGAAATAGATTGTCGGGAATATCTGCACGACAATGGAGGACATTTGAACAAAGAGCAATTATGTGCTTGTTACTGGAGAAACGTACTGGCTGTTCACGATATCGCTGTTGCTGAACTTCCTACAATGGAACTTAATCAAAAAGAATAACATACGTGCCTTGTTTCCTTCTTTGATTGTTGCTGCTATTCCATACAATAACAATCTTTGATCGAATAAAGTGGTTAATTAATTGATCCTTTCAATATAACGCATAAACCAAAAACATATTTTCAATGGATTATATATCCTATTTTCATGTCTTTCATAGTCTATAATGCTCATATTTAGAAGCCCAAGAATGATTGTATGTAAAATACTAAAGAAATATATGTTATCTTATTGTCAATAGAGGTAAATGTTTACCACCGCTACCAAACAAGAAGTTTCCTTGAATTAAATGTACTTATTTTAAATCGTATTTTTATATAAACCCTTCATTGTTGATGGATCTGGTTTTTGCAGACATATGGTTTAAAAAAAATTTCTGCAGCAAAGGTAAAAGAAAAATATTTGTTTTTCCAAACATGTGATGCAAAAAGGATTTCATAGGACACAGGTAAAAATGCAGATCAGTGTAAGAAATAACATACATTATTTTATGGAGCGAAAAGATTAAAATTTCTAACTTAAAATTAAAAACTCTCTTTTATATTTTCTAGTAAAAAGGACTACGATCTTTCCATCTGCTATCACTAAATTGCTCTAAATTTTATCTGTTTATTTAAAATTGAAAATGCATATTTTTACCAACTGGATGATGCTCATTTGAATTAAAGGCGCCTGATCTCATATTTTATTTTGAATTCAAGAGCAGAAGAACCTCTTCCACTATTTTATGAAATATATTTCTATATGCATTCATTTTGTTCTGTGACAAAGCAGTGAAAGCTGCACCGACGTTGAATTCATTTCACGGTGTATAAATAAAAATAACGTTAGTAAAAGTGTTTGTTTAAAAGTAAGAACTTAAAAAATGCAGTCGGATGCATTTCCTACAGGGAGCTTTCAGGAATCGAGCGCATGCAATGCTTTTAAAAATTCAAGCCAAGCTCTCAGCACATTCTCGTCTCATTAATCTCCCTCGTATGAAAACAGGTATTTGAATTTCCTACACCCCTGTGATTAAATTCACGTAATTAAATTTACACCAAACAATAATGCAAAGAAGCTGAACTGTCGTGATTGGATTATTTTTTTAATATCCAAGCGAAGAAATCGATCGACCCACTGATTTTGTGCAAGCTACATAGTAGTAAAAGCTTAAAGCCAGTCTAAATTCAGCAATGGAAAGTTATGGCTTCTGAAAGTTTTCCGTAGATTCGCCAGTATTTATTAGACTGGCGGAGATTACAAAAGGATTTATGTATTTTAATATATTATTACAAAATGCGATAATATGCTAGATCGGGACGTGCTCAGATGCAACGAAAAACAGCAATTCATAATACATTCGGATTATATTTTTTGCACTCCTCTCGGAGCTTTTAACCAAGTGCTAAGCTTAAAGCTCACTTTGGCCGTAAGTATGAGCAGGTGTACAAAGTGTTAGAACTAACATATGTTTTTCATAATTTTCTCATCGCTCTTCTTTGTTATCCATCTTTGACGTCGCCCCGTGTCTAGTTTCATCTCCTTTTTCTTGTCTTATAAGAAGTTTTCTTACGTGTGCTATGTAACTGCTTCGAAATAAAATTAAAAATATAGAGCCTTAATATTTTTTAACTAGGAATGATTGTACTGAATATTAAAAGCAAATAATATTCATAAAAAATACAAAATAGGTATTTTATATAATAAATTGAATTCTTAAAGCAGATTTGATCTAAAAGCTTTTTGAAGCTGCATATGATATGAATATACAACTTGGAATTGTGAATATAAAATTGTGGAATTTGCTATAACCAGTTTGCATCAATTTTGCAACAGTACTTGACACATAACTATTCAAATCCAATATTCAATGTTCTTAAATCGTGTAATCAAAAATTAATAGTACCTTTATTTAATTCGCCAGATTAACAGCGATATCTTCCGTCTCTCTTCAGGTGCAATGTGTTATTTTAACGGCGCCATCTCTTGTGGCCCTATGGAGACATTGCACCTGCATACCGACAGATCGCTTCTTGCTCGTGCACCGTTGCCGGTTGGGTATTGACGCGCAGGAGGCGGGAGCCGGAGGAGTCGTCAGTTAACCTTGGCTGCGGAAGGTCGTCCTTCCTCCAGCCAGATCTCTCTCTCTCTCGTGTGAAATAAATAGATATTTAAAAAAGAGATTCTTTCTATTCGACGTCCATTTATCCAACGAACACGTGGGGGTGAGGAGCAACCCGGGGACTCTGCCCCCGAGAGCGCCTCCTCACGTTACAACCTGAATAATAAATCTATCAAAAGGCAAACACTTATATTCCATAGATTCTGGATGATAAAATTGTATTGAAAATTGCTTACTTCCAATTAATTATACATTTTCAGTTTTTACATAGATACTCTGAATTTTGTACGTCACTACGTATTATAAATGACTGTACATACCATAGGAAATACATCAACATATAATAGTCGATGAAGTCTAAGGTTAATGTTCATCGATGATATTAGGTCTTTTTAACGGATCTTCTACGGATAAGTTTTCCCTTATGACCGTAGTCTCGATGGAAATTTATTTCTGTTGCTTTAATAAGTTGCCACATTGCTCTTATTTGCCCATTCAGCTCAAACGACGGGGAAAATAAAAGTTTCCCATATCATTTGCGGGAAAACCTAACCAATTTCCGTCTCTATGAAAATCTCGATATTGAACTGAAGCAAATATGGAAGTTTTCAAAAGAAAATAAGTTTTCCTTGAAAACTTAACCGGAGTTGGGCGAATAAGTGCCGAGTGCTCTTATCGGATTCCATACAAATGTCTCATTTCAACGTAAGAAAACTTTCTCCCGACATAGCTCACGATGCTTAATGTATCTTTGTTTTTCTTTTTCTTAAATAAGCCAGAAATCCCTTTCCATCGATCTTCTTTTCTTTTATAAAATGCTCTCCAGCCTCGCACAAAAGAAAATATCGACAGCACTTATGGATATTTTGTCTTAAAGCTATAGACATTTTAAAACTGTTTTTATTGACACGAAATATCCCTTTGAATATAATATGCTCACAAAAATGCGTGTATACTAATTTCGTGAATTTACAAGACATAGCAATCCAATCACAATTCTAGTACATACTGTTTAATATGAATGCCACGTTTGACATAACGAAAGCACTGAATCTGTTGATGAACGAGTTACATGCAAACTATCGTACGTCTTTAAAATTTAAGCATTGATCTCATTATGAACTCGTTTTGATACATTTTATTATTTAAATATGACCAAAGATGGTTCTGTGCCTTTCGTGGCCAGTCGCTGCTTTGTTTGTTGTGGTTCAATAGACGCACAAATTAATCCCAACCGACCGAAAACATGATTAAAATCAGAATTGTATGAACTTTCATATTAATTTTCAACAGCGTCAATATCGATGCAACGTGAAAATTGAATATAGATAAATTAATTCAGCTCAATTGATTTAGATCAATGTCCTTACGCTTTCCGGGCGGATGCTCTGACTATTGAGCTACGAGGCTCGATGCACTCCGAACTGAATTAACAATATTCACCGAATCAATACGAGCTTTTCCATTTTTAATATGCTCAAATTCACCAGGAATGTTATGATACACGAGGAAAACGAATTTTTAAATATGCATTTTTTGCTCATATTATCTCTATTAATACAATAATAATTTAGTTTATAATAATCTAGGCATTATTTAAGGATTTAAAAAGCATTCAAATATATCTGATTACAGAATAAAATGTATTTTTGGGTCCATTTTCATTCATTCATTACTTAATGGTTATCTGGATTTTAAAAAATCGTAATTATTGACATTAATATAAAATTATATCGTCATATTCCAGTAGAGTCAAAAAGGTCGTCTAGAGTAGTTTTCCACCATCTCCCTATGAAAACTACTCAGTCTTTACAAACCCCCCAAACTCCTTATCGAGACGTTCGCGAAAGTGTCCGTCAATACGTTCACTCAGGATACCCGTTGGGTGAGCGTTCAAAATAAAACTCGGTGGTAATGCTACCTTCAATATCGAGCGAATGAGGAGGTGAATGTATGATACAGACGAAATGGATGTAACCCCTTCCTATGAATGGATATTGAAGAGGCCCATAGTTCTGTAGTGGACTGTTAGTGGCTGCACTATGATGATGATGATGATATCGTCATATATATGGAATTTTGCATGTATTCATCGAGGTAGTATGTCCAATATTTTCTCCAAATTGTTAGTGTTACGTTGGTGAAATAGCACCCCGGCGCTGTTGATCTGATGCAATTCGTCAGATCTTCCTTCAAAGGCAACGTATCAAATATTTTATCTTCGTGTGGATACATTGGGTCTATCGAGATTATTGCACGTGCATCGCTTCCCAGCTTTTGTAGATGCACAGGGAGTGGAAGCCGTCGTATAGCCTTGGCTGCGGGAAGATGTCCTTCCTGCAGCCATATAGCTGTAACCTCTTTCTTCATAAATAAAATGACAATGTTTCTATCGGCATCCAATCACCTACATTCCATAGCGACCCGAATGAAGAAGCCCGACGTATGCGCAGACTAGATGCATAATCATGGCTGCAAGAAGATATATTCCTCCCACAGCTTGCCTATCTATGGATTTTTTTATAGATTTTGTTTCGCAAAATGATTGACTTCAAGAAAACTTGTTCCTCTTCATTCCTTGTGTTCGCATATTAATAAATATAATTAGTTGGAACAACTAATATTTAAGTTGAAATTTATTTCAAAAACAAACACAACTCTCCAAAGTTTGCAATATAATCAATGATTCTGTTTGCTCTTTCTTGGTTGTAATTAATTTTCATAATTTAGCATGCCCAAAATCGACATTGAAATTTCACATATTATATTAGTTGCCAAAAGTTGTCATGCTTTCTTCTTTAACCAACGCACAAAGGGTGGATATGGCCCTTCGTGAAAGAATAGAGACAGGGTTGAGGGTTGAGCGCATGATTCCCACATCCACCTTAGCCTATTTAACAAGTGTCCGCAAAAGCCTGCCTTGTTTGGCCACCCAAAATATGTAAAGTAATTTCTTGTTGTACAGCCTTTGTGAGCTTTGACTAACATTTTCGCCGGCTTCACCCGAAAGCTCTGTGTATTTAAAAGTTTTGAGCACAAAGCCCCGCGTCGAAATTCGGTAGGCCCTCTGCGGTACTGTACACAGGACGGCGGAAGTTTGCGAAAGACTGGAGCGGAAGTGCTCATAGATGCTCTTTCATTTTATCTCTTTTGTGCTGAGTTAACTTGTAAACGTAATGGCAGAGTAGGCCGAACGAGATTTTTGTTTACAGATAATGCAAAATAATTTCAGCTCCATGCAGAATTTCAGGCAATGGCAGGCATGTGTACGTAAATGACACGCATGGGGTAAGATATATTCTAACATTATGTCCACATGTTGGCCTGTCTCAATTTTGAACAACACACATTTCATTTCAATTTAAAATATCAATTAGTCGTTAACAAATATTTTGTAAAACATAAAAAAAACTTGTCATAACATCTGCCACCTCCCGCACCATGAAATCAGTTCCGCGTTCATTTGTGTGTTTTTGTTGGGTTACTTGGGTGAAATACACGGATATATTAAATACACTGTAAATTATCAAATATTATATTTTTTCGTTATATTTCACTTATTATGATTTTTTTAATATTAATGTGATATTTTGAGTTTTTTAAGCATACTAGAGCCTTAAATTTTGTAATAAGGGTTACAATAGATGCACCTGTGCATTATTCTTTTTAAGATATCATATTTGTTAATATATATAAACAACCTCCATAGAATACTATCAATGGGGAAGATATTACATGATTTCCATCGCTTTTCGCAAGTGATTAGGGTAAGATAGAACTGTAGATTGATTTTCTCGTTAAAGGGTTAATTTGTAAAGGTATGGTGAAACTCTGATGGTGACGCCACTCCATAACAATACACGAGGTGTTGTATAACCACAAGTCAAGGTTGGAAAAACAAAATTATTCAGATTGATAAGGATGATTCTTGTGTCTTAATTATCAATACAAACACCTGGTCTCAAAACATCACGAACAATAGAGCTTTATGAAAGCGTGACACATGTGCCAGCCCAAGGTTGTCAATAACGTTCCTAATAGCGATAAGAGCAACGAATGTGTATTAATTACCCTGATTCTCAAAACAACCGGACAATGGAGCTTAAGAAAGCTCAGCACACGAGGCAGATATCACAATGAGTGCAAAATTGTGAAAGAGGACTCAGGGATGATAAGAGCGATACACGTGGCTCTATTACCAAAATAAATGCTAAGTTTCCATAACAAACGGACAATAAGGCTTTACACATCACTCAATAAGTTCGTAGAAAGATTTTGTCTTCCGTATTTTGGTTGTTATACGGAATTTTCATTTAACGATTACCTTAGGAAACGAAGCATCATCAATAGATATACTGTAACTGGCAGTTATTGGTGCATTATTTGAAAAATATTGCAAAAAAACGAACCCAAACAAAGAAGAAAAATGTGCTATTTCACCAATACATGCACCGTATCACAAATCGATCGCAATAATTGTAAAATTGCATAAATTGCACTTTAAATTGCTTCCTCAGTCCACGGTATTTTCCGGATCTGACTTTCAGCAACTACTTTCTATTTGCAGACCTAAAAATAATGCTCCAGGCAAATATTTGACTCCAATAAATAAATGATTGCCGAAACTGAAACTTATATGCCAAAGATAAATAATTTCACAAAAAAGCATAGAAATGTTAGAGAAGCATAGGAATAAATGTGACACAATGGGTTGATAAATAAAGTAAAATTTTGCCTAAAAGATGTTTTTATTATCATCCTATAAACTTATTGAGTTTTGATAAGAAAAATCAACACGCGTGTCATATATGCAAAATATTAAGCCGGGTATAAAATAGGTAAAGAGAGCCTTAGGGAGTCAGTTAGAGCTTAGAATTGGAGTTGAATTTTTGCATATAGTCACAGTCGGAATACAATACATCCTACTGATCTCAACGAGGAAGTTTAGCAATTCTTAAGACCCGTTTGTGAAGAATCATCGTCTGATGATTTACTGGAAAGATGCCTTAGTTAACAATGAGAGTTTCAATGCGTGCGAAAGGTCTCTGGTACAGAAACATATTTTTTGTAGCTAAAAAATACTGGAAATTGCGACATGTACTGCAGCTTGCATTTTTAACGAAGAATTTGAACCTATTTCAAAAATAATGCATGTCATGGGGATCACGATTCGTGAAGACGCGCAACGAAGAACATATAAACCTTACCAATCCCCGAGGCTCTGAATCTTCTAAAGCAACTCACAGAGACGCTAAATTAGTCGGAAAAAACAAGGCTGAGATAGCTGAAGGATTGTTTAATGGAGCTGGAATCGCTGATTAATAGTATATTTTCCGTTTCAACAATTTTTAAGTACTTAAAACTTTAAACGCATTTTTCTCGAAACGACATTTTTGCATGCTGCGTTTATAGAATTTCGAAGAACCAAGTCGTCGATTAGTCTAAAATTTTACGAGCTTATTAAACACATATATGGCTATGATTGTTCGCAAAATCAAGTCAAAATATTTATTTTGTCTTACGTTTTACATTAAAAACACCCCCAAAAAAGGGTTTAAAAAATGCCTATTTTTTTGGCGTCAAAGTGAGGTGACCCTTAAATAGTAATCTGATATATTTTGATGGCTAAAATAAAATACTTTTTTTCAGAAGTCATGTTTACTTTACTATCTTTCGGTTCTGTCTCAAAATTGTAATTTCCATATATTAGGTCGTATCTCATTCCTGAGGCGTTTGGATTTCAATTCCAAGGACCCACATCAATGAAGCGCTTTTTAAATATTTTATCTGTTAAGTTTGCAACTGGCATCGCATTTGGAAGCCAATGAATATCGTATCAACTATCTGTTTGACCGTAAAAAAGGCCTTCGCCATCCAACCATATGTGGTCCCAATAATATTTTTGTTTGACTTCACCAACGGAACCGCGAGTAAAGAATAAAGTTCAACGAGCTTTCCCATATCGATTTTTTATGAAAAAAGGCTCACCCCCTGAAAAATGTATTTTTTATTACACGAACAATACGGGACGTGATTTGAATTTCATATTACGAGATGATACAAACTTCATACGGAACGGACGTTCCGGAATCATTGGAATAGCGGTATTGTGGGGAAACAGTGCCTTGTGGGAAGCATCGAAAGCCTTAAGTGATTTTTTATGTTCTAAGCACTCACCCTCTAAACCACATGGAATTAAAACTAATGCCCTTTTAATGACTCAATATATTTTAAAAATAAAATATTTATACATTATTTAAATAAAAAGTGGCATATGAAATGTTACTAAGGTGTACTTTTAAGAATATTATATTGATCATCAAATTCATCAATTGGCCAAACATATTAATTCAATGGGACCACAACATAATAAATATTTGGTTAATATCAAATCATAAATACCCAACGACTTAAATACATAAATTTGAATAGATGATACAACATATGAGCTATGGCACACATGTTGTATCATCAGCTATTAACATGTTTTTTTAAAAATAATTGAATATTTATTAAATATCATTGAACATTTGGACGATGTCAAATGTTAGAGTGAATTTAGCTCTTATTTTTAAGATTCAAAATGCATTAATTAGATTTTTTGTGCTAATATCGTCTTGATTTTAATATCATATATATGTTTGAATGTATGATATGATTTTTATGTAACCAGAAATGTAATATTTGGTAATTTTCTTTTTAGCGGTCTTTAAGGAAAGACGTGTGATAAAAGATAATAGAAATGCCGGGCAAATAGGTGAACAGCAATTGAGCAAACCTTTTCATAGCAGAGTGTCAATCATAAAGTTTATAATTAGTTCAGTCCCATCAGACTCATGGGGGATCAAAGTTTGTCGCAAAAGGTTCACGACGGCTGTTAACTTACTTATTATTATTGCGAATTAAATACAGTTTCAGTGGTGACCAGCCAAATTTATTAATACCAAGGATGAGTATTAGATTAAAGGATAATATTGCTTTATTTATGTACAGACATAAATATACGATTTGATCTCATTTATCATTTACACTCGTCTTTTTCTTTATATTATCAAGACAAATGTCCTGGGGTAGTTGGAAAATTTCCAAGGCACTTTTTTCGATTTTCTCAACCCCCGGCTGCGAATATATATTTTCAAGGCCGTGCATAAGGGAACATGACGGATTTTCATATTTAATATTGATGATGCCGGCAGCATTCATAGTTGTGTTTATTTCCGAGATTGTATCCTGAAGAGTAAATTAGATTTTTATTTGTTCGACTTGAAAGATTGGATTTTCTGGCTGAATTATGAAGGCTATAAGCAAAGGGTTTGCAGATTTACTCATTTTCATTTCTGAAATTACAAATTGTAAGACGGTAGCCGGAGCATTCTTGAGGGCGCACTTTTTATTTTATTCCGTTCCGCAAATTTGTAACTTAATTGTAAAGTTAATTTAAGTTTTCGCTCCAATTACTTGTTTCTTTTTCGCCTCTTTTGAAGAGGGCAAAGAAAGACTTTCTCCGGGGGGGAAAAATTGTTTTGCTCCTTTTATTTGCTTTATATTCAAATTGAGCCAAGTATTAAATAATTTAACAACAAAATTATCCTTTCTTGGCAGTTAAAATAGAACATGGTGCATATTTTGAGTTTATATTCCTTTCATAATATTCATATTTTTTAACGACCCCTTGACACACAATTTCGTGGAGGGTCTTCATTGTATCCATTTTAATTAAACATAAACTGAGAGAAGGATTATATAATTTGTGAAGCTCTCCACTAAAGGCATGGGATAGAAAATCGTATTTTCATCTTGATGAAGTTCCAGATTCTTAGAGCAACATTCTCGAATGCAAGTCTTATAACAAAAGATAGAGAATGAGTAGTTCCTACCACCCCGAACGAATGAAACAGAAAGACTATTCAAACTAGCTTTCCGCGGAAAGCTCTATTCGCAAAATTTTCCGCTAAATAAAGCTAGTATACGTATTTTGCTGAAAATTCAATTACAGCAAGATATTGCATAATTTTATTTAATTATAAAATCACAGAATAACAGCTTCCAATTCCATTTTACAGCTTAAATCAATTCTTGGAAAGATTTATGAATGAATAAAAACTGTTATGGATTACTACCCAAAAAATATTTTATATATATGTGTGTGTGTGTATTATTATTAAATTCTCATAGGACTTGCTCTAAATTTTTTTATCGCATCAAAAACATTTTTTAAATACAGTCAACACTTCTATAGCGTCAATATAAAGACCACGCTATAGAAAGTTAGGCACCCATATAAAATTTTCTCGTATTTAATTTGTTAATAAACGTAATTGACTAACACGCGCGAGCGTGCATTTACGACTCTACGTATTTTTTCCGTTCCTTACATAAAAAAAACCGTAAACGCTATAAGAAAAAACTCTATAAAAGTGCATGCAATAAGAGCAACCCTCTTAGATAGAGCGCCATGTGGCTTGCACTCTCTTCCAATAAGTCTCTCACTGTGTTCTAATCTCTTTCTAGCATCTAGCTTCTCGCAAGGAGGTATGAAGGCACACGAAGACAATTCAGTTTCAATTTACACGAGCACTAATTTGCACATTTCGCATTTGTAACAGTATTTTAATTGAAATTACTTCTACTTCAAGAAAAAAGTGCTCGTATAAAGAAGCATTTCTACAGTAGGGTTTCACGAATATTGACAGAAATATAGATAAATCTCAGTGTTTTATATGTTATAAAGCTCTTGGTACAGAGAGCATGAAACCAAGCAAACTAAAAGAACATTTAGAGAAAGTTTATAAGTAGTTGGCAGGCAAATAATTTTATTTTTTAAGAGAAAATAGAGTATTCTGAAGTCTTCACAATTGGATTCCACAGGAAATGCACAAAAGATAACAGAATCGTGTCTTCAAGCTACATATTAAATTGCTTATCCCATCGCTATGAACCTAATGAGCAACGCATGGCTGAGATTAATCAAATATCATTCTCAAATACAATAATAAAAAGTCGTATTTTATAGTTACCATTATTTCTGAAATCAAAGAAAGTTCTATGTTTGCACTGCAATCGGACGAGTCAACCCATGTAGCTTTCGTATTCGCAATTACTGGAATAAATTCGGTATATTAAAGATGACCGTGTAAACGAGGAAATCTTGTTCTGCAAGTCTTTGCCAAGCACTACTCGCAGCGAAGATGTATTCAAAACGCTAAAACAGTTATTTGAGGAAAAAGGACTGGACTGGTCAAAGCTAGTTGGGGTTTGTATAGACGGGGCGTCTTTCATGATGGGTGTACGTTCTAGATTTCAAGCAGTCGTGAAACAAGTGGCCCCTCAAGTTTTGTCTTGCCTTGCACTGTATGATATGATTTGGCTGTTAAGAAACACGTTGAGTAATGTAGTAAATATTATGAATTATATTCGTGGTAGCTCTACGAATACCAGATTATTCAAAGTTTTATGCGATGTAGTTGAAGCCAAATTTAATGGTATTTTGTACCACACAGAGGTACGCTAGCTGTCGAGATAGAGAATTTTAAACAGGGTCTATGAACTCCATGAAGAAATAGGATTGTTTTTCAAAAATCAGAGAACACAAAAATAAATAAAGTTGTACTCAAAAATAAAAGATAAATCATTCATCAAAATAAAAAAATGCTGACATATCTTGCTGATTATTTCAGTGAAATTAACAGTGTGATAACAAAGAAATATGAAGAATATTTTGACAGCACAGTATAAAGTTGCAAGTTTTCTGCATAAATAGGAACTTTACCAACGAAGAGTTCAAGTTGGCGATATATCGATGTTTACACAACTGTGTAAGCAATTGGCAAATGAAAAATCTAAAACACATTTGAAAATTATGTGATTTACCATTTATCTGCAGTAATAGACTCACTGAAGCAATATTTCCCAGATATGAACAATCTTCAGTCCAATTCTTGGGTATTAGGACTATTTTCTATTGATGATCACATTTTTGATGAAAAAACGAAGATTTCTGTTAAAGTAGAATTTCTCGGACTACTTAAAAATAGCACTTTCAGAGAAGTGGAATTTTAAAACAATAACCTCTGTACATTTTGGCAAAAAGTAGTTGCTGAATATCCTATTATAGCTGACAGCTCTAAGAATGCACGTTGAATGAAATTAAACCTAACAAAAAAAACTTGCAAATGCAAAACAATTTCAACCTTCACATTAACCGTCATTAATTAATTAATTAAAAAAATATGTTAAAATTATAATTTCGTTTATTTTTGTGCAATTTCATGATAAATAAAGGCTATTTGTATGCAAATGTTATTTTCTTCAACTAAATTTTGGGGTAACGAGACTAAAAGGGGGGGGTAAAATAAGTTTTCCTGATAGGCTATGGGGGTAACGAGACTAAAAATGTTAGGAACCGCTGCTCTAGGAAAACTTAGGGAACAATGGAAAGAAGCTCTAGGCTCACTGCCGAGTGTGTAAAATTGATCCAAATAAATATTGAGAATTATTTTAATTTAATACAATTTTATAATGTGATCAATCAATTATGCCAAGATCTATCATAACGCATAATATATAATTTTACACTAATTAAGATGCGATATGAATGGCAATGATTAATTATACAATAATAAAAAAAACACAAAAATAAATACTAGCACTATGTTTCATCTGAACCCCTTAGAGAGATGCTTTTCAAAATTCCGGATTTTTCTTGATAAACGTTTAATAGCTACCTGCTATTATGATCCATTGTTTTACTTGAATACTATAAACAAATCTTCATTTCTATTTTGGTCATTGACCACCTTGAGATGAAACATATTCTTAAAATATGTTTGCAATGTGTTTATTCGATATTCGCAGACTGATTTCCCATGGGTACAATTCTATAAATGGAAATGTTGGTAGACTGACCAAAATGGTCTCTTTCGGCATTAAGAATACATATTTGTTAAAAATATAATAGAAACTGTGTGCTATGTGGGTAATTCATCAATTTAAATTATTCTGAATCTGAAAAAATAAATCAAAATTGTCTTAAGTTTCATTCTACCTGGAATCAAACGGGTCCCTTAAGGATCCATCTGTGACTTATACGTGACCTTGCCTAATTTAATTTATTGTATCAGTATTTTTTTATTTACTCGTACTATAATAATAATTTTTAAAACCCAGAAAAGCAACAAATTTATTAAAATATTTATATTTTAATTCAGGCATTTCTTCGACTGCATACAGAGTTCATACAAAGGACATTCCGGTGATGGCCTTCCAGGAAGCCTTCCAGACCTGGCAGCACCACCTCCAGCAGTGTATCAACCTAAGATGGTACTATTTAGAAGATTTTTGATTAATTGTTCATATTTTTTCTATGCGTGATTTTTTGTGAATATGGACGAATTACTTTTTGAACGCACCCTGTATCTATGTATACATATTTAAATATTTAATTTTTGAAAAAATTCAATAATGAATCTTTACTTATTACATATGCATATGTTCTTACACTTGCATGATCGAATAGGAAATAGTTTGGAGACTCCTTTTCCGTAAAAGTTCTCATAAAGCTGCAGAGTAATTTCCGCAAAAGCAATGAAATAGTGAATATATTTCCACAGCTTTGGGAAAGGACAAATTTTCTGTTTGAGGTTGTAGCGTTTCTCACATTTAATCTTATTAAACGTGAATTTAGTCGGATTACTCAATTACTTTCGCATACTCATAATGACTTTGGAATCACAATAAGTGTTGGTCTTCATTTACTAATAAAAATACCAAAACCGAACTGTTAAAAACTAACTAGCGTTTTACAGCTGCGAGATTCACACTAAAATATTTAAATAAATAAATCTATACTTAAAGCTTACGCTATTTTCATTAATTTCCAAAGCTTCAACAACATTAAATGAAATTAATATCTATGCAGCTTTTGGACACATTCATGACCAAACTTGGCGCTATTATTCGGGCTAAAAGTGTGAATATTTAATAGTAAATGTTAATTCAAATAAAAAGTAAATTTATTGAACATTTATGAAGTTACGTCGTACACATTAGTAACACTTGGTCTGTCGGACTCCATTGTTGATAAAAAAACATGAAGAAAATGTTTTTGTTTATATGTTACAGACATCATTAATACATTCCTTATGCATAATTTAAAACAACCACATGTTACCTAGTCAAATATACGTACCGGAAAAATAATTGGGGGATTTTTTGCGTTTTCACTTCCCCCGTGTAAGATTTTTTCAACAGCGCCATATAATTGGCTTATTGAGTCTATCTCTGTAATGCTGTAGTAAAATCTGATCCCCTACAAAATTTTGTGCTCATCTTCAATGAAGCGTGTTGTCTTTTTGTTTGTTTTGTGTCACTCTTTTTCAAGCGATCACTCTTACCCCGGCGGAGATTGACACATTTTCGATTGAATGAAGCAAAGCTATTTTTTCTCCTTGGGTTGCTACCTTTGCTTCTTTAAGACTCTTTATTTCTAGGGCCGATGGTTTTATTTTTATAGGATAGAAAAAACAACGTCCCTTCACGTAGAACTGAAAACTTCGAGGTTGAGATTAATGCTTTCGAGCGAGTTTCCTGTCTTAAAATCAAACCGGGGCATTCTCTCCTTTTGATATGACTTTTTTTTAAACCAATCTAGATTCTTTCAAATGTAAGTTTCAACATCTCCAAACAGAACAAAGCAGATTTATTTTGATATTAAAAATCCTAAATATTTGTAAATAAATCTGTAAAAATATGATATACAGAACAAATGGTCAACGAAAAGAAGATTGATAAAATTAAAAAGCACGATTACGACTTTTTTTTATCGAAAATTTACTGATAATCGATATTGTTGTAGGATGTCTTAAAATTAATTATTTTTTACTTATTACACATACTATTTTTATATTTTACATGTAGTAATTAAAGACTTCATTACTGACAATTTAAATATGAAGGGTGTCTGGCATCTGGCATCTCTTATACCAGACATCCACTAGAGAAATAATATTATTTTAATTACAAACTATCATCGCTGTATAGTAATTTTCGTTGCGATTTTCGATATGACTCAAAATCGCTTTCTTCTTTGGAAGAAATAGAATGCGCAGTGTCAATATCATCATTGTTCAATGTAGATTTTCTCTTTCTAACAATATTCTTAATTATTAAAGATGTCGCTATAGTCCCTACTAAAATAAAAGATTTTCAAGAAATAGCGACTGTTTAAAAAAAAGTCATTTTTTTACTTTATTTTTTGACCGCCGTAGTTGCCGCATTACTAAAATAGCTATAACTCCGTAAGTAATTGGAATTTTAGAATTTTTTGAAGGATATAATTTTGATATAAGTCGATACGTTGAAAATATAAAATATAAAAAGTACTATCCCAGGGCCTGGGATCCCCTCTCCACTTTTCAGAAAGAGCACTCTTGTACATTGAGATCGGATACAGACAGAGACAGAGAGAAAGCGTAGCGCAGTTCGGGAGACAGAGACAGAGACAGAGAGCTTCCCCGCATACATCGCACAATTGTATAGATCATAAGCCCAAATGTATCGACTAATAATGATTTCGATTTCAAGTTTGTTATTTGTTTACGCAAAGAAATGATCGAATATTGAGTGCTATCGACAGTGTTTATTTATTTATTTGCTTTCTGTTTGTCGCTGCTTGTTGAATGAGTCTTTGTCCAATTATCATTTTCTTCTAAAGCATTAGCAAATGAATCGATTTTTTGTTTATTGTTTGTGTAAAGAAATTACGTGGTCTTGTATGCTATCAACAGTGTTTAATTACAATTGACTTTATCTCAAAAGGTTAAAGTGTATAGTCGTAATTCAGCGATAGCAGACGCAACATGATTTAAACGGTCCAAAATTGTTATTTTTCCCCAAATTTTGGTTACTGTTGATGATTTATTTTCTATTTTATCCAAAATAACTCGATACGTGCTTTTCATAAAAATTTGCTTTAAAAAAACCGCGTTAAAAAATTCGCATAATCACAACATGGGCGAATCGACCTGAACGTCATGAAAAGTGAAATTTCATCTAATAATTGGTCGGTCTGTGTCCGTCGCATTGTTTGTAGTGTGTCCATGTCCATCGCATACATCATAGGGACGTTACGCGCAAGCGCCACACCGCTTCTACTATGTATGTTTGGCTACGTCGCCATCATCTTGCCGTTTTTATTATATATTATACAAAAATGCAAACATTTTTCTAGTTTACAAATGAAAAAATGCATAAAATCAACTTTATCTAGAAGCTTAGATATTTCACTTTTACCACGCGAGAGTCTCGTACATTTTTTTTTAATATCAGAAAAATTATTTCATTGATTAAATAATGAGGATAATTTTAAAATATACACTAAAAGCAGATTTATTATAAAAAAATCTTCAATTCAAGAGCACTCAGAGCATGTTCGATTGTAGAATAAGTTATTTGGAACTATTTATTGATCTTCTTGATCCAAGTTTTTCTTGATTTGATTAAGTAAATACTGATAATGATGGTATAAACAATAGTTCATTAATATTTATTTTCAAACAATTTCAAGCAAGAGATGGATGAAGTATCTGATATGATTTTCTTCAATTTCTTGACATTGTATTTTAAGATTTTGTTAAAATATATCAAAATAACAAATTCTGTACGTAAAATTATTATTTGATTATTACTAACAAGGTTGAATAATAATCTAAGATTAGAATTATAATAATACTTCGGAAAAAACCTTGAATTTTCTAAAATACCTTAACTCGTAGTTTTGTATATATATATATATTTTTAATGATACATTTTTTGCTTATTTAATTTAGACAGGTCTTCTTTAAACATTTCTTATTTTACTTAATTAGCATTAATACAAGCATTTTTGTGAAAGCCGCGGGGAATGAAAAATATCCAAAAATCTGCTGGATTACGTGCGAATTATACCTGAATTCGGCGGGGCTTTGAGTGTTAATTTATCACTCATAATTAGACAAATATCTTTTCGATGCGTGTATATCTATCAAAGCTCATATAACAACATGACGAACAATATAACACAATGACCTATATATAGGTCAATGGGCACGCAATAAGAAATTATCGCTTAGCTATTTTTTTATTTATATAAATATAGAAAATTTTATATCATTAGCAATATTTTTGTTGTATTTGGCTTTCTCCTCCCACTTTATTGTGTTTCTGATTAATGCTAAAATAGTTATTGCCGCATTAGCACGTTTTTCTTGGATCCAGATCCTAAAATAATACTTAAAAGCATTACCAACCATATTTAAGCATTAAGTTTTGCCAACGCCGGGGTCAAATATATACATATATGGACACATTTGTTATAATTAGTGCGCTATTGTTGCCATTAAAGGTATTATTCAGGATTATGCAGAGATTTGAGACTCCGGCAAATGCCAAGCGACTACTGCAGTATATGCACTCGTGGTCTTTGATTTCCGTCGCCAATTACGGCCGAAATTAACGCCGAAATGCATTAAAACCCAGGAAAAGAGTGCACAAAGAAAGCCCAAAATCTATTCGGTGATAAATTGCATAACGAACCCGCAATTGCCCAATTTGTGTTCCCCACGCGCATCGTTAATTGCATTTAATTAACCGAGCGGTTTGATAAATTCGCACACAACCCCAACAAACTCCGGTTTATGGACAAGCATTTCACATCACGCTTAATGCCTAAAATGTGTTTTTAATTTTATAAATGTTTACCATTCATTTTACAAATGTCCGAATTCTGACGTGTCCATAATTAAGAGGAACGTGATTGGTTCTGCGGTACAATGCAGTCATATTTAATATTCCGCACGCATCCTTTTCATATTCGATTTCAACCCAATTCTATCACAAATAACGAGTTCTATTATTTTAAAAAAATATATCAATATATATATTCCAATTTTTATCCTAAAATATGTGTACATGTCTATCATACAGAGCAAATAACAACCATTGAATAAGATCATCTGTGTGTATTGTGCAGTTACTAGGATTATCCATCGTTACGATGCATGAGGCATGGAACATTTGTAGAGTTGAAATCAGAGCTCATGCTATGAAACATATAGATAGATAATCCTAAAGCGATTAAACGGAAGACCAGATGCTTATAATCAATTATTTGTCATTGATTATGTAATATATTCAGTGATTGAGCTGATGACTTCGCATTGATACTTTGCACAATATGTTCTCAGAATAATATTATTAAGAAAAATTAAAAATTATATTTGGAAATTTACTTTTCACAGTTCTTCATTTAGAAGATCATAATGTTACTCACTCTTGGTTACACACTATAACTAGAAAAAAACTAGTTTCTTAAAAAACAACATCCGCCAAGCATAACTCAAAGCCATTCGCAAAAGACTACATAAGTCCATCACACTTTAAAACCCTAAACAATATAGTAATCACAAACCCCAAAAATTGCTATCACACTTGCTATTGCTTATAGGAGATATAAGAATAAGTATCAAATAATAAAAGTGATTATATTTTATATCAACTTAAAACAAATGGACTTCTTTCGGGATGACCTAATATTTTTAATACGTCCGCATACAATTGTATTTTAAAATGTAATTTTATATCATTTCAAATTCCTATTTTTAATTTTTTAAATTAATTAAATGATGAAAATGTCAATTAAGGCCAGATATAATTTAATTAGGAGTGATGATAGTCTCTGCAGATAGCAAAGTTACGAACTCGCTTTGTGAATGACGCTTAATCGAAATTGGAAATCAGTTATTTAACTAAATATCTCTTAATCTGAAATCCACTCGTTATTAATTAACGAATCAAAACCATAAATTTATTTTGCAGATTTTCGACATCAACATTCAACCCGTCAAAGGACTTAATTAAAATGTTTCCAATTACTTAGTCACCAAAACAACTGCGAATGTTTGAGTTCAAAATTCAATTAAGACATCGCTTCAAAAATCGCCGGATCGAGTAGTACACTTCCTCGAGGATAATAGGCATCGGAGAAGGTCGCAAATCAATGTGTATCCTAAACTTGGGTATTAATATTCATTGTACGACCCATCGCTTACATATTCAGTAGGACAACCGAGCTACATTGCTCGGGGGAGTACATATTCGCCAAATAGCGTGAAAGCCTTCACACTAGTTCCATACTAAAATGTAAGCCCCGGCGTTCTCATTAAATACGACCCTGGAAGCATGTTTTAAAAACCCATCACATTTGATTAAAAATTTGAATATGTATACCAACTTGGATGTGACGCCTGTAATAGGTTTAGTGATATAAATATGATTTCGCACTAAAACTCCTTCGATGACATTCTCACAAACGTTCGTTGAAATGCATAGAAAAAATTATACATGCTTTTTGAAATAATTCCTGTAATGAGAAAATTACGCTCAAATGTGAACATATGGTAACAGTAAAAATCATCGCTAAACTTTTAACTGAATTTGATTAACTACACTTGAAACTCTTTTTGTGCGACTTTTTTTATGCGATTTCGAAGTTATGCGGTTTTTTTAAGCAATTTTTTGTTTTCTTTTTATTTAATAAAGAATACATATTGAAATATTTTGAATAAAATTGAGAATAAATCATCAATACTAACCGAAATTTGAAAAAAATATATAATTAGGGACTGTGTAAATCATATTGCTTAGATTTTTGTAAAAATTGATTACGTTTTTTTTGCATTTTTCCAATGTTTCAACTTTTAAAAATACATTCTTCAAAGGAATTTCCAAAATTCCAACTACTAATGAAGGCATAGATACTTTAGTGACGCGGCAATTTAGCCGGTCCTACTAAAACGCGTTTTAGTAGTGTTAGAGTTTTGGCGCGTCCTACTATCTTTTAACGCGTTTTTCTCGAAACTATTTTTTTCAACACGATTGACATCATATCTCAAGTTTTAGTCAATTAATTTGCTTTAAACTGGGAGCGAATATTTTCTATGTAACCCTCTATTATTAGATTATAACCAAAAAATGACTGTTTTTTTTTTTTAAACTAAAAAAAAAAACTATAGTGACATCTTTACTAATTATGAATTATATTGTTGGAAAGAGAAAATCTTTGACACTGGGTATACTATTAATATTTCTTCTGAAGAAGAAAGCGATTTTGAGTCAAATCAAAAATTATCATACAGCAATGATAGTTTGTAATTAAAATAATTGGTATTTCTCTAGTGGATGTCAGATATCCTTAAAATTTTACCAATGTTGCAAGACGTCCTTTAAATGTTACCAAAAATGTTATTTTTTAATTGCCTTATTGTTTTTATGCGATTTTAGATATATTTTATATAGCTGTTTCAAAGTTATGCGGTTTTTAAAATCCATGGAATGCATCTTCACTTTTTATATGTAGGTTATAGCTTTTTTTGTGCGATTTTCCGCGGAACGCATCTATCGCACAAAAAAAGGTTTTAGTCTATATGGATATTACTAAATCCTAAATTCGTGCAAAATAATACAAAGAAATTTCAAATAAGCTTTATATTTCACTGCATGCTTATAATATAAGCTTGCTTATGAATTATTAAAAATGCATTAATAAAAAACGATGGTATTAACACACTCCGAGCCGCTTTGTTTCGCATCAAGTTTCAACTGAAGTTTTGAAGAATTTAAAAAATAATATTAGATTGGAAACTATGAAACGGGCGTTAGGGCTAGATCTGTATTCAGCAGCGACTAAATCAATAAAGAATAAAAAGTCATATATGATTTGCCCAATCGTTGGCAAAAAGTCATAGATGCCGATGGAAGTTATTTCAATTAAATTTAATAAATAATGTGAACACCCGTTTCATAGTTTCCAGCCTAATACTTTCTTAAACCAGATGATAAATTGAAACAAAAAGAGTGTCTTTACAAAGACTTGCTGCATAGGTATAACATATAACATAACAAATAGAAATTTCAAGATCAGTACTAAAAATAAATACAGGAATAATGGGACACTCACATGTTGAAATCATTGAATCTTCCATTTAAAAGGCTTTTAATTTTTTTATTAACTTGGCGGACGGAATGAGTTAACTAATATGGAAGAAATATTGAATTGTGCATAACATAAACGATAATTTACAGCATAAAATAATAAGATTTACCTAGAATATTAATCGGTAAAAAGTTTTCTATTGGAATAGTTTATTTGATGATAATGCCAATGCAAATAACAATATCACTTGTGGCCATCCCTCAAATTTTTTAAACCACTTTTTATACTGTTATATGTTTTTGTTATATTCCAGTCTACAATATCTATATGTATACAACTATTTTCTATATGTACAATAAGGGTATTGTAAATTTAAAAAAAACTTTACACCCTACTGCATAAGAGCATATTTATGTCTTCTTGAGCGAAAAAAATACCGATAAGGATGGTTAAGTATTCATTGAATTTGATCCGCATGTTAGAGTGTCTATTCTACGTCACATCAAGGTTTTCACGAGCAGTAATTCATAGCTTGACATTTTTCGCATATAAATACGAATATGAGAATTTCAAGTCTTTTTATACGGGGAAGCATATATTTTCATCTCGATGGAGATCGATATTATGCGAGATACAAACCTAGGAGAGTCGTCGTTAAAAACTTCACTACATAACTATAATTCAGTAAGCGTATGGAAAACTGTTGTATATATACAACTGTTAATTGTTTTATGATAATAAATATTAGTATTTTTAGCTCGTTTTTAAAATCAATTGATTCACCGCTTAGCGAAACGTTTTTATATATTTTAATTGGATTTAATTGTATAAAATGGATTCTAAAAATAATGGCAGATCTCACAACTTGAAAACAATATCTAAAGCAATTGATACAAAGCTTCTAAAATTTTATTTCAGCGCAATGTGAAGTAGTTCTGTAAATAGTATGAGTATTAAAGCTGTCATAGTCATATGTTTATCTTGATATTGCTATCGAGATATTGTAAGCAATTTCATCTTCTTTGCAGAAAAATGAAAAAGACTTTTGTCTAGATATTTGATTCTCTCATTGAAAACGTTTCATGACGCCTCCTTATATTCCGAATATCGCGTTTCTTTATCAAACAATTTTAAAATGATCGATGTTAACAAACATCTTGTAGTTGACCAATAGATAAATGTTTTCTTTAAACACATCCAAAATATATCAGTGACATAAGAAAAAATGTATTTGATCGTTTATCGTAAAAGAGCCTTGTTAACACATTCCCGTCGGGCTACGCACATGTGCGTCTTTAGCCATGTGATTTATTGAGTTAAAAAAAGGGTCTAACACGTTACCTGACGGGAATGAGTTAGTTAGGATTGCATTCCCTACCCTAAAGTATACATCTTTGAAAACTTTTATAATACATGGATTCCAAATTTTCACAGCATTTAAAACCAGTATAATTAATACAGGTTGTTTTATTCATGGACCGACAATTTTTTTATTTATGGTTAGAGGGATCTTTTGCTACGTTTCACATATAGACCCTATGTGAACCTATCATTGTTTTTTTTTATTTTTAGATACGAACTAAATCTAATAATTACGAAATACTAATCAATGCATGATTTTTCTTTTCTTTGAGCTTTGTGTGTGATAGCAGATATGAAAAAGCTTCGAACGCACACCCCCTCGTGGTGCGTCAGCCACTGCAAATGTTGTATAGTGTGGCAAAATTGGATGATTACGACCAAATTAGATCTCGTCGAATAGCTCAAGTCTACCAAAAAGCTTTTCAAATCTTATAAGAGCCTTAAATTATGTGTCAGAACTAAGCAAATTTCCACAAAGTGGTAAATTCTGCGGTACTCTCGTAGGAAGCAGGTGGAATTCTAGGTGTTTAGCCGGCGGTTCACCCTGCCATAATTAATTGGGTTTCGTTGCTGCTATTCCATTGTATGCTTACCTGGCGCAGCCACTATTGTCATGGGAGCCAGGCAAACAGACGTTTGTCGAGATAATCTATTTCTCTGAATGCATCCAGCATCTGGGCTTATCGTCATCAAAATCTCTGCAACTCCAACTAATTGCTATTGTGGCCAACCTTGGCGGATTTAATTAAAATGCACCGTCTTGTCATTCAAAGACATTGACAGGCAGTTAAGTGAGCAGTGAACAAATCTCTCTTGGGAGACCCGCTAATTAAAAGCCAAATAACGAGTTCATGTGTCAAAAAGCCTTTCAAACCTCCCTAAGACATTATCAACAAAAACAAATATATACGTGCGCTATATCATCACTTAAAGTCTGAAAAATAAAGTTCGTAGAACACATTTCGTCCTGTCACATTATTAGTAGAAGAATTAAATTCCCCTTGGGTCAATGCTCCTTTTCTCTGAAAATGCTTTTTAGAAAACATAGTGATAAAATAGATTTCTACAATCACTTTTCCAATTTATTTTTCGCGAGAAAAGCGCTTAACATTGATCATGCTGGCATTCCACATACACCCAAACATACTGTTTTTTCTGAACAAAATGTCAATTTATCGTAAGAAATGATCTACAATATATCATTGAAATAATAATTAAATTCTAAATATTTTTATTTATTTTCAATTAGACATAATTATAACATAAACAGGAGATCGTTTATAGACATCTTTTATATAATTTACAAACAAATCGATCATGTTTTTTTTCTGAATTTCAAATGATAGCTTTCCTCTTTATATATTTTCTACACATGTACCTTATTAATAACAAATATTTCATATACAACATTCCATCATTTATGAGTCTTTTGATCCATTTTTTTATAACCAATTTCCGACTCAGAAGCAAAAAATGATTTTAAATGCATTTCCACGTCAGCTGCATTTTTGAATCGTTTTTCTCTCAAGCTGTGCTCCATGGACCTGAGAAGATGAAAATCCATCGGGGCGAGGTCCGATGAATAAGATGAATGCGGTAACACTTCTCAGTTTAATTCCTGTATTTTATGCAATATCAGTTTTGCTTTATGAGGGCGTGAATTATCATAAAGCATATTTTTTTATTAAAAAAATCTAGTTGTCGACAATAAACTTATGCAGTTATATTTTCTCCCGGTTTTATTAATTTACGAAATAGGCTTTTTGAATCGCCACGATATATAGGCAAAGTTAGGACAGTTTTATTGATTATATTAATATCAATATGTGCAATTTTAGATCAAATGCATAAATGTATCGTTGAGGGGATTTAATCTGCCAACAACATCCGATTCCAAGCATATAGCATTGCTAAAAGGCGGCACGGAAAATGAGCGTCAAAGAGTTGCACAGATGCATCGTATGCCTCAAATCTCAAGCTTAGAAGCAACATTACAGTGTAAAAGTAGACTGCAGAAAAGTGCATCGATGAAAGCTCATAAGGCATAAGTCAAATATTTTCCCCGTGTGGAACTCTTTTCGATATCGAACGCTATGCTTAACGAAATGAACAAACACTCTAAGTCCGTTGCAAACGAAAGTATTAGAGAGGCTTCCTTTGTCGAATGGCAGGCTTTAATAGCTGTTTGACGTTGTACTTAAATTAATTTTCATAATTAAACGTATGATTTATTTTTTAAACATAGTGTAACATATTCAAATATAAACTATATCCATGTCTATATTATATAATCATGACCTGTGTAGCTATTTGCTTTTTCGTGGTTACTCGCTGCTTTACTTTTGGATTATGAATATTTTCGCATCCAATATAACCACTAGCATGATTAGGTTTAATAAATTTTAATTCGTATAAAACTTCAACAGTATTATGTATGATTTCGCAAATATGATATGTATATAAAACTAGTTAATGCTTTCATGGAGATGAATAACATTTCTGCATATTTTACTCAAGTTAGAACATCACTTTCTGAATCATGTCTAGGGAAAATTGTTATACGTTTCTGGCCGCTGTTATTACGTTTCGTAATGATACTAGTACCATTGAAACGATTAATGGTACGATATACTAACATTTTGTTAAAGTTAAGATGTTTGAGCTCGCAAATAATAGCCGCTTGGGACTTGCCATAAGGCAATTACACTATTTCGTTTGGATTTCTAAATGAGCATGCTGTTATTAGCATGTAATTTAAAGTTTCATGAACTAGAAATAATATCCAACAATAACATAGGCATTTTTTAGTTGATTATCATGTATAAATGCAACTTTGATTGAATTGTCATCAAAATATTTATAAATTTATTTAATAATATGACTATAATATGTACTGTCTTCTTGGATATTGAAAAAACGTTTGATAGTGTATAACAGTACAATCTTAGTAACAATTCCCAAATTAATTTTAATTTAGTAATTTTGAATTAAGTTTTTCCGTTAGAGACATAGAGAGATATTTTTTTCTGAATTTGTCATTATCTGTTTATATATTTTTTTATTAATTGGAAACTTAAGGATATATGGAAATTTACTTAAGAACCACCTTAAAATATTAGTCATCCCCAACGTTACCTCAGTTCGAATATCTATATTATAGAGGAGTTTAATTAATGCGGTAAAATCACGAGCCTATGATTAATTACAGCCTCCTTACAATCTGTCAGATGTCAACATGTTATCCTGATTTTGGCGAAATAGCCTCCTTAATTTTTTAAGCCATAAATCTATCATTAAATGTCCTGCCTGCTTTGCTTAAAACCTACTTTCTACCTTAAATTAAAATAGTATCACCCTTTGAGACGTAAGCATTTAGTAAAATTATCATGCATAACAATAAATAATTTGATACTATCTAATAAAGCTATTATTTCTTGATTCATAGCTGAAAAATGTTGAGCTAATATTCAAATATTGGCCTTTTTAATACACCACAAATTGCTTTCGACATATACTTATGGTTTTATCATATTTTAATGGCATGCGTATATTTATGACCATCAATCAACTTACATTGATCGTACTTTTTGCATAAATTTTGCTCGTACATCAAATCCATGAAATATACCCATAAATCAATGAAAAAAATTAAAGCTAAAATTATTTTTTCCTAAATAAGTACATTTGAAAATGCGGAAGATTTTTCTTATTCTCAATTAATTTTCACGTCGTATTAATTGCCATTCAAGTAAGTGATTCTGTGCTTAAAAATTGATATTTTGATACACTGTTGTCTCAAAAACTATGTTTAAAAAATTGCATTAAGCTATCAAATAAAAAATAATCTTATCACTCGCAAAAAATAAAAAATATCAATAAAAAATATACAATGCATACGAGATATATCCGGAAAGTAAGTGTACTATGTTTTTATATTTTTTTTAGTAAAGTTGTATTCGTAAAAAAATAAAGGATATTGTTGATACAGCTTATTAAATATTTTTCAATATAATTGTCATCCCATTCAATGCATGTGGTGAGTCGTGGTACAAACTTCTTTATGTCCTCCTCAAAGAACTCTCCCGCTAGCTTCATTCCCCCATTTCAGAACCTCTTTCTGCACCTGCTCTTTGGTTAAAAATTTAATTCAATTCATATGTTCTTTCAGGGAAAATAAAATATGATAATCTGAAGGCGCCATGTCAGGAGAATACAGGGGTGGTTCAAAACATCCCAACCAAATAAGTCCAAGAGCACAATGGTGGCTAAAGCTGCGTGATGACGGGCGTTGTCGTGCAATAAGCACACTCCTCTCGTCAGCATACCCCTCATTTTGTTTTGAATGCTTCTTTTGAGTTTTTTTAGGGTCTCACAATATTGTTGTGCATTAATGGTATGATAACCTGAGGCAGAAATTCGACCGAAATTATACCTTTTCAGTCCCAAAACACTGAAGTCATGATATTTTTGCCTCATCTTCCAATTAAAGTCGCACAAGAAACTCGCGGCAACTATTGACCTGCTCACACTTGGCGGGATTTCTTACCGACATCATTAATGCAACTGGACACTTCAACGTGAATTTACGTACTAAAACACAGTCCGTTATTGTCACAGTACACTTACTTTCGGGATATTCCTCGTACATAGCACATTTAATGATCTAAATATTCAAAATATAGAGATTAAGATAAATGCGTCGTTCTGAATTTGTTTATCGTCTAAAAGCATATTAATTTTAATCAGAATAATAAAATTTGCTAAATAATTATATATTTATATGAAATCAGCAGTTTAGTTGTCTAAAATGATAGGATTTATTTTTTGGAAATTCTAATACATTGTCATGGCATCGTTTCCGCATAATAATGCGCCCAAAAGGATGGCTAGAAAATTGATATGGAGGAAGAATGTCTTTTTTTATGCATGGATTTTTAGGGGGCGAACGACCACTTTGCCTTTTCAACCCCATATCCACTCACGAATTTAATATAGGTGAGCAATTTTCTAAGCGCAATCCGGGATTTAATTTTGTACTCAATGCCGAAATACCACAAATTAGGGGTTAGTTTGGTTTTGGAGGATTTTTTCAAAGCATCTGTGGTAAATTTATTTTTACAAAAAAATAATTAATGATTCACAACTTGGCCTGCAAAAAGCCTCCGTGGAACAGTGACAGGCAAGGCTGTTCAGCACATTAAAGGGGCCATGTGAACCTCCATTCAATATTTTTATACTTGATCGCCACCTTTTTTTGGGCTTTTATCTTAACGCGCGTTAAACTGAATAAGCACACGTTTGTGCGTTGACACGTGATTATACAACGTGTAAAATGATCTTGAAAAATTTAATCCGGCGTGAAAATTTCGTGGCGACTCACTAATGACATCCATAATTCATCATCAGGACATCCTTATTTATGTTGGCGTCGCACCAATCTAAACGACACATTACATGCAAATTTTAATTCCCAGTCCTGGCGTCACGCCGGAGGATTTTATTATAGCGAAACGTGACGTTATTGCACGCGCCGTCCCTGCACTGCCGCGATAAGAAGTGTCGTGACGTCATCGACCAAGCAAAGATTGTCAGGGGCTTTCAGCTTCTTCAATCTCACTGAATTCCAATATATTTCAGGAAATATATTATTTTAGATCGTAATGATTACAAATAAATCACATCTCAACTCAAGTTATTCCAATTTGTAGTACAGTAGAACCTCGATTATCCGATTTTTTGATTAACCGAATGGTTCAAAATAAAACAAAAATATAATGATTTGCTTATTTGCACGTGGAAAATTGTTTTTACTTTAGCTCATGTACGTGATGGATTACATATTACGAAGTTTACTAATTGTTTAATATCAGAAGATGGAAGCTCAGAGCGGAAAGATTTGAAAATATCAGGAAATACAGAAGTTAAAGACTGTATTTTTATGTGGTTCATACAAAGACGATCAACTGGACAGCCAATTTCTGGCCCATTGTTGTGTGAAAAAGCAATATTTTTCAATACAAAACTAAATGGAGATTCCACCTTAAAGCTAGTTTGAGCTGGCTTAATGAGTTGTAATTTCAAGCTCCCTGATACCATGTATCAGGGAGCTTGAAATTACATGAAATTACAAATTCGTGGAGAATAGCTTTCTGTTGACATATCTTTAGCAAACACATTTATTCTCACAAAATGCAGGGATTCAGGATCAGAAGTGTAGGAATGAACAAATAAAGCCTTAAAGATACTTTGGACATGGAGTGACTAATAATCTTACTTTTGCATCATCAAAATCAAAAGCGGTTATGCTCAAGGGTAAACTCATGGGTTATCCACGCATTTAGCTAGGTGAAGACTGTATAATTTTTGATAAAAACGTCGTCTACCTGGGCGTAACCATCTCTGAGGAATCAGTCTCATCTCGCCTCAACCTAAAGTGGGTTGACCCCGATCACTGGACTTCCCAATTCCTGACGGAGCATGGCCGTTTTACGGCATACCTGGCAAAAATGAAACTAAAAGATAATTCGACCTGTGTGTGTGAGGATCATTTTATGGATCACATTCTGTGTTCGTATTTGGGCATGTCGGCCGAGAGAGAGACGCTCCTGTGCCATATCAGAGGTCCTTTTTCTGGACCTCTTGGCCCCAGGAGCTTGGTGGCCAGCCCCGGTGCCTTTTCGGCGTTCAAGGCCTTCTGCCATAGTTTCGGAGCCAAATAAATTTTAAAAAAAATAAAGAAACTATAAGTAAGTTCCAGTAACACGGTAGAACCAGATGTAGGAAACATTCCGGAAGAAATAGCATAAATTTCTATTTGTACTGAATGCGACGAAGAATATGTAACCGAATGGTTAAATTGCGAAGCAAATGATCCTGGATTTCAAATTTTGAATGATGAAGAAATAATTAAAGAAATATCTACCTCGAATTAATAAGATTGGGAAGACAAAGAAGAGATGCGAGAGAGGAGATATTGGTCCTAAACATTCTGAAGCTTTTCAGTGTTTAGATATCGCCATAAAATAACTTGAGAAATAAGAAGAGTGTAATCCAGGACAACTTATTAATATAATACATATATCTTTCCCTATCAACTATGATTATTTTCGATTATCCCGATTTTCGTTATCCAAGTAATTGTATCGCATACATAATTTTATTTAAATCCATCCAACGATTAATCGATATTTTGCTATAATATATAGCTCTCCTGCAATAATTAAAAAAAAAACACATGAAGTTCGTTCAAAACGATGGAGTAGATTTCGGTATAAAAACGCATAAAACTAGTCAGACAAAATGTGATAAAGCTCAAAATTGATGGTGCCTGTAGGTTGTCCCACGGTTAAGTGGTTATACTCATAACTCAATCATCTTGGGTTCGAATCCTAATGGAGGTGTGACTGACGACCACATTTTTAAAAACATATGTATGACATGAAAACCCATGTCAAAATGGTTGGCAATAATCCCATAAAAGATATTGCTAAAAGCCACCCCCCAAAAAATAGTAAAAAGATCAGATTTCATCCACAGTCGCAAATATTTTTTTCATGATCAAAACGCATGTATCTCAACTGGTGATCGAAAATAATTAGTTCTTGTATTTTGTTATAGAATTTCAGATTCATATTCAGATTTTCATAACAATACTTTAAACTTTTTTTCTATTATTTAGCAATACATATACATAGATAACCCTGTGTGAGAAGATGTGTAAGTAACTCAGAATTAATTTTCAGATCCAAAAAATCAGTGTAAATTTCGATCTAGACGATCGATAGAAAAAGTTTATACTTCCAATCTTCCATTTTTATTGATATAAATTAATATTGACTACTTTAGGTTAACTCTTCGTATCATATTTTTTCCAAATTAAGATGCATTGAACATCTTTTGATTTATACATAGATAACAAAATACAAGTATATATTTAGTGTTAGTGTCCTCCAAGATATTATATAGCGACTTTAAAAAAACATATTTATCATATCAGTTCCCAAGAGCTCATAGCAATTCCAATTGTACAAGTCCTCTTAAAACTATCTCTTACAATTTAAGTATTTATCAGTAATTCTTCCAAGACATTAATTTCTTTTCATTGTTTAATTCTCCAAAGAATTCTCTAACATCGTATTACTATCCTAAGTTTTGAACGAGTAAAAATAAATTATTGACACAGCATTCGTTAGTGTTCACTTCGTTAGTATCACTTATTAGCATGATTTTTCTCAACAAAATATACAAGTCACTTGAGGATACCTGAATATCCAAATTACCGAATGCAAAAGAACGTTACTTTTTATTAAATAACAAGACCATTATTTTGTACAATTTTTAAGACTCAAATTAATGCGAGCAAACATTTTTTTTAACATTTAAGACTATCTACACAATTTGACTCCCCTTTGTGCGTTCTAATTATAAGCTCATTGTTGTTCTGTATTTATTAAATCTTCACCCTTTAAAATAAATCATATCCTCGCCTAAGGAAATGCCAAGGGTTGGTAATTTTTGTCATATTAATTCCAAAAATATAATCATTATGATTCTCAATAGGTTCACAACTATCACCAGACTTATAAAAATATAAACATTATCAATACTATTAAATAATCAGACTACACCAGACTAAGTGTTACCAATTATTTCAAAAAAACTCGGATTTTAATATAGTAACTGCAGATCTTTGAAAAAAATTTTTCACTTGAACATTTTCTAAGAATGCCCAAAAATCCAACGGGCATAATATAGATAATATGAGCTTGTCTTTTATTTCCTGTACAAAACATGAGTTAAATCCTTTGATAGTCAATGCGATTCATATTATGACCTGAGCTCGTTCTTGCTATTTTGTTGTCACATGTTGTTCTAATTTTTTTTATATTAACTGGTTGAACAATTTGTGGCATTGCTTAATGCGTGCTAACATTTTTTCATATGTTCATAAACAATCAAATCCATTTCTCGAATTATGACCCAAATAAATCTGTATTTTCTTATACTCAAACGCTGTTCCAATTTTCAAAAAAAAATAGCAACAAACTAGACTTGGTTGTATGTGCTTTATCATGTTTTTGAATGAAATCTTGCATTCTTTGGGTGAAAATCATTTTCAACAAATACTGAATGGAACTGGTCGATTCTTACGGAAATTGAACAACTTTTTTGCGTTTTGCATCACATTTTACACAATTTTGACGTTCACTTTCAGAGGCATTACCGTTTGATAAATATAAAAAATTACAGATATTATTAACCCTATGCAAACGTATTAAATTTGCACATGGGTGTCGTGGTGGTTGGAATTAATTTCCGTTGAAAGAGCACTGATACATAACATGCAAGATTATGAAGCATAAACAAGATTTATCAATTCTTTATTGACATTAAATGTATGTTTAGACCAGCGGTTTTTAAACTGGAGTCCCAGGATCCCTGAGAGTTTACGAAAATATAAAAAAAAACATTAATCTATACTTGAACAAGATATTTTCTTGGAATTATTTACAGAAAACATGATAAGATCTATTTTGACCAATATTTGACCAAAAAATGTATATTTGTTTGAGAAATTAAGTCACAAGCGTTGGGATGGGGCCCGCAAAAAAATTGTTTATGAGGGGGTCCACGAAAGAATTTTTTTCTCAAGAAGAGGTCCGCAGACTACATAAGTTTTAGAACCGCTGGTTTAGACAATAAGATGTTTCAATAACATGTTTTTATTTAAAAAATATATTTTACGTCTTTCCATTGTGTAGTATCTTTAAAAACAGTCTCCAATGGTAAAAAAGCTTTGGTGGCTGAGACCAGACAAACGTCCGCAAAGGGTTAACACTTGATTTGATGTAATCTGATATTATGATTTTAAACCTTAAATATATTTTTATTTCAAAATCAAATTTAGGATTTTATTTTTAGTACAATAAACATATATATTTGTTCTACATAAAAAAATATTAATAAGTAATTTGAGACTAGCTGAAGCTACACATGTTACTATTTTATTACCACAAAATGTTCAACTTTTCAACAAGACTTGCAAACATTGTTTAAGAATTGTTTTTCTGCTGTCTTAAGCTCCATAATTGATGATCCTTAATGATCAGACATCTACCAAAATATTATTTACATTTATGAATTTTAGTTTGCATATGGATGATTTGTACTTATCTGAGCTTTCTTTGTCACAAAGGTCAAAGTAAATATAGAAGTTGATCACTTTTTCGCGTCATCTCCATATTGAAAACAAAACTAAACCCATGGGATAAAAAATGAGACGAGAATTCCCGAGAATGGGAAAAATGTTAATAGGCCCTTTAAAATTCAAGTCGCAGCTCGGTGAAAATAAGAATACACTAAAGAAGTACGGCGATACCCTTCGTCTCAGGATTCATCATTACACCGCTTTTCCCCAGCTAATATAAGTTAATTTGCCACAATAAAACTTATCTAAATAAGATAACAAAAGTGATTCGTTTTAATTATTTTTGGAAATGGAAACAAGAAACGACGGCCTCAACTCCGCAAATTAATTTGCGAAGGGCGCTCATTGTGAAATTTCACAAAGGATAACTTAATTTATGCAATCAACAAATTTTAAATATCAAAATACATTTTTAAGCAAAAAATAAGTCTAATTTAAGGAAATGGGGTGAAAAACACTAATACGTTTGAATATTTTATCTATTTATATGCGAGGGATGATTAAATTTAGCCCTTTTACACTCCAAAATAGATAAGCGTATTCAAATTTAAATAAGCAGATTTGATTGAACACTCATCCATGTATTAAATTAATTAATATCAATAGCAAAATTGAACGTGATCAAAACATTTTGAAGTGGAAATGTTGCATATTTTGCCCCATTAATATTTGCAACGATAAATAAATTATTATATTTATCGTTATTTATTTCACAATTTAATTGTAAATTCTAACTAATATCCTTAAACTAAATACAATTGAATAATGCTTCTATTTTATTTATATTATTACCCCCCAAATCTGGAGAAAAATAATTTTTGTTTTGCAAAATATATCCCTTAAGAAGAAAATATTGCTTGCACGGTCACCCCGTTTTTCTATTTTCGCAAGACCGCTTGCAATTTTCCATTAATTTTTCCTTCTACGTAAAACACATTAGAGATCATTTTCTATCATATTATATACTAAATCCCCCACCGCTCTACTTAGGTCAACAAAGCTATTATTCTATATATGACTGCTGAAATTAGCTTTTTTGCAAAGAATTAAACAATTCTGCGGAATAATTATGAATTTAAATTTTAAGTGTATATTAGGCCTAATTAGGTGATATTTCATGAAATTTAATTAAATCCAGTTTTTAATCACTCAGCCACCAAGGATAAAGCTCGCTGCGTTGCTATCTTCTGCGATAAGGAACGCTAGCCAAGTCAAGGGGTGGAATGGAGTGGAGGCTGTACGCACGAGAAAATCAGTTTTCCCGAAGAGGAAAATGAAAGAATTCCATACCGGAAAATGTCAAACAAGCTGACGAGAGGCCATACCCGGTCTCATGTGCACGGGGAAACGAATGCAAAAAATCTACCCCCAACCGAAAGCGATTGCCGGAGGAGCGTGAAAATTATTTTTCCCGAACGTTATTCACGACTTTAATGGTCCCACATCGGACAAGAGAGAAGCGTCGAACGATTTTAGTCCAGGGTCCCCAAATTACATTTGAATTTAGAGGACCTGCAGAGACGATAATGACAATATTGTTGTATTCGTGCCCCCTTTGTAGTATGACCCGCGAGAAAAAATAATATAGGAAACAATGAATTGCAACCTACGCAAAATTCAAATATTTTCTCTTCCCTTCAAACGGAAAATTAAAAATATATCTTCGCTTCTCAGCCGAAAGAATTTTATTTGAGCGGCACGAAAATACTTGTTTCTCGTGGGGAGAGACAAAACGCGTTTAGCTTGTCTCGCAATAATAATATTTTTTTACTAGAACGTTATTAAAGGTACATATTTTTTTAGTCAAAGTCGGAATTTTGCAATACATAGAGTGACTATAGGAAAAACTTTTAAATGACAGCCAAGTTTTAACAATCTTGATAGGCAGGCGACCTATCGAAACTATTAATGCGTGAACAAAATAAAAAGCTATTTTTGGACAACGTCAATTTTGATCACTCTTTATAAAATTTCAAATAAAACTTCTTGAAACTTAAGGACCCTTGTTTAAAATTCGTATCAGTTTTACAAATTTATGACAAATATATTATTAATCACCAAGGATGAATATAGAGAGACTAAGAAAAGATTCTAATCTTTATTGTGAAAAAAACTTCAATCATATTAATAAATTTGGGAGTTTGAAAATATTAATATTTCCCTATCATGCATATTAGAGACTGCTTTCAAAGATATCACACAATGGAAAAATTAACATATAATTTTTAAATAAAAACATGTTATTGAAACATAATATTGTCTAAACCAGCGGCTCTTAAACTTATGTAGTCTCCTTGAGAAAAAATTATTTCGTAAACAATTTTTTTGCGGGCCCCATCCCAACCCTTGTGACTTAATTTCTCAAACAAATTAACATTTCTTGGTCAAATATTGGTCAAAATAGATCTTATCATATTTTCTGTAAAATAATTCCAAAAAAATATCTTGTTCAAGTATAGATTAATGTTTTTTTTTTCATATTTTCGCGGACCCTCGGTAATGACTTCGTGGACCCCCAGGGATCCTGGAATTCCAGTTTAAAAACCGCTTGTCTAAACATACATCTAATATTCAATAAAGAATTGATAAATCTCGTTTATCCTTCCATAATCTTGCATGTTTTGTATCACTGATCTTTCAATGGAAACTACCGAGCATTACGTCACCCATTGATTAAATTGATTAAAAATTTGCGTTTAGAGATCTTCTATTATATATATTTATAGCCATAGTTATCATGAGTATATATACTCATTTAAAGGCATTTTTATGGTCAACAAACCTCAAACAATATATTTTTAATGTCTATATTTTGATCGTCAAATGTACAATAAAGGCATTTTACATTTTTTCATGCCTATATTTGCTTTTTATAAACAAAATGTCAGCATTTAGCAATTAAAATTAAGCTGGAAACCATAATAATACCCTTAAAGCCTTAATTAATCAATTTGTGCGATCGTTGACATCAAAAAAATGTTGAAATTGAAGCAAATTATTTCAAATATAATTGGTGAGAATCGATGGCTATATTTAGCGAATATTTATTGTATATATAGAACCAAATGTTATTCCATCCAAAAAGCTAAATTTTCTTTGCCACTTTACTTTACCATCTATACTTCCAAGCGTTTATTATATCGAGAAAAAATATATAGAAAATAAAATCAATAAATTTAAAAGCATAAAATCACATCGTGGCTCTCGTTCTACTATTTGAGTCTATTATTGCCTTTGTCGCTGCGGCAGTTGCTGATTATCGTATTGATTGGCAACGGAAACCGCACTGGGGGATCACTTGGAACACTCCGTATATTAGACGTGATGATGATCTTAATACTGATAAACGACGAACATCCCCTTTTGAAGAGGGCTTGATTCTGATGAAAGATTGACTTCTCTGCGATACCATGTATTTACCTTTCGATACTAGGTATAAGGCTGCTATATAAGGCGTAGATGAATTTGTGGACCAAAAGGACGCAGTCTAACTTAAAATGGTTATTTTGTGCTATTTTTCCTATGTGTGAAACATAGCAAAAACCTCTCTAACCTCTTAAAAAAATTGTCAGTCTATGTGTTAAACACCCTGTATAAGCTTATAAATGCATCAGTGATTATAGAAGAATAGCATCAGGTCATAATTTAGTTATTCTTACAGTAGTTTTCTTGTTCCTTGGTTGGATTGTTCCCTTGTTCCACATGACGAGTTATGCCAACGTTAATAGCAAATATCGATGCAAATAATGTTTATTAAAAAAATGCTGCCAATTTGCTTATAGCTCTATGTATTTATAATTTTAACATAGTGAATTATTTCAATTCTGTTTTCTACTAAATTATGATTCATATAATTATAATAAATTAATAATGTTTCGCAATTTGATATCATTATATATAAAAACAACCGTTATAGAAGATCTTAGCTTTCATCGTGAAACTGAAAAATAAAATACTAGCATCCATTTAAAAAAAAAAGTAAAATTCTTGAAATTTTAGTCAGATATTATGAAAAATAAGACCTAAAATATATTATTAATATCAGTATTCCGGATATTCTATTTAACTTTTTTCCGATTCCTGGAATTACTCATAATTCAGAGCTTTCCATCTTTATACATTTTATTTATAGCTATGACGTTGAAAACTCAGGACTTCGAAACACTGGCACTTTAATAAGGTTATTAAATCGTTATTGAAATGTATATTTAAAATAGATTTTTACGATTTTAGATGTAATCAAATAATGAATATTGCTTCAAATATTTAAAATGATTTTTATTTACCACTATGGATGATAACTAAATTTGCATCCTCTTGGGGTCTTGTTTTTATCTTTTGCAATATGTGGATTGAAATGCAGATCGTTTGCATAATTGAATTAAAAAGAGATTTTTAGGTGAGGAAAGAGAATCGCATTTGGTAGATTTTTAAATTATCACCTCGGGCAAGAGCCTCGGTTTTACTATGTCGAATGCGGCTCTGCATAAGTGTTATATCACTGCAAAAAATATGTTTGGAGGAAGTATTGCTACATTTGTCACATTTATGTAAGGGGCTCGCTATACGTAAAAATCTTGATGGTGCTTCTATATATGAAAATAAAGATTTATTACCATCTACGAAGAGTAGGAAAAATGTCGCAGTGGAAATACATCCGATTTTGGCCCGAAATTTCCCATAAAAAAGTGTGCAACGAGTCGGTAAAAATTATCGTGCTCGAATTTTCGTGATAAATGTCGTATATTGAATATTTCTAAACCATTTTTAGCCTGCTTTATCTTATACAGCCCTTATCTATGACTCAAAAGCCAAAATTAATCAACCATTATTAGAACTGATTAAGAAATATTGTATTCGGAGTATTTTTCTTAGTGTGCCATCAGAAAATATCCATAACCCTGTGAATTGAAGAACTGGTTTTTTCGCAGCAAATAAATAAGAAGCAAAAATATTTATAGATACTTGAAGATGCTCAGAAATATACGATTAAATTATTGCACATTTGAGTGCCGCACGAATTAAGAATGTATGCATTGTAGGGATTACTAAAACTGAACCAACAAGCAAATGGATCAAAAATAGGAAATGTATTTTAACTAGGTAAAATACTATCCAAAATACAGTAGATTCTAGATTATCCGGACTAATGCTAGGAAGGAAGGAATTGTGTTATTCTATGTATGGCATCCAATATTGTATTTTTTTTCCAGAAATTAATCAAGTTGTCCTTATTCTTCTGGATAATCATATCCATAATTTTCTAAAAATAATAGCATATATTTTTTAGCTTCTCTCGCATTAAAGAAAAGGGTGAATTTTCCAAATGTTGTTTGCAAATATACACGGCCAGATATAGTTCCATGATCCATCAACATCGAAAGACGCAGAAAGCCGATGCCGTCAAATACACGCTCAAGGTCTGATGATTCTTCTAATGGGTTCAGTGGCAGCTTATCGGTTCCGAAAACGTCGGGTAAAACGACCACGTTACAGACTGAGCTTTCGAATAGCTTTCTCAATATAAGGTTTTCAAACGAAAGCTCTTAACATCTGCTCTAGCCACTCCCCAGTTTTATGTTACAATTCCAAAAGATCTTAGACGTACCGGTGATTTAATTTAAATATATCTGGATATCTATTTTTGTACTCAAACTTGATTTTCATCTTGCGTGCTTCGAAAGTTCTGAGATAGATAATTGTATAATTTCATATACATCCAAAATTTTGCATCGTCCCACAGTGTGGTACTTTTGATTTGCACAAAATTAATTTGCTTTGGGAATTTCTACAGGGCAATAGCTCTACATCAGCGATGAATAAACTGTGAGAGATATATAATTCAGACACTTTAAGTGTACATGAAAACCAATATGGTTTCAGAAACTATAGACTAAAGATAATACAAAGTCAAGATATCCTCAAGAGAATGATGATGATCTATTACAAACGTAATTCGTATTTAAATTTTTAAAAAAGCAAGGAAAAATTCCAATCAACAATCTATTAAAATTTTCTAATGAATGATCTTTAGACTGAAAATATTATTATAAATCAAATTGTAATACTAATGATAATAGATCTATCGATTTAATGATATAAATGGAATTAGCCATTGAAAACTATTATCGAGAGTGTTATATCTTGAAAGAAGCTATGTTTTCAATAACCGGACCAACTTAAGAAATCTATCAAAGAAAAAGAACGATTTTTACTTCTAGAAAAAGTGATTGATTGATAAACTATCATATTTTATAGTCAGGGAATTTATGAGTATTTTATTTTATAACCACAAAATGAGCTATCATATCACATCGGAATGATTCTTCAAGAACTGATTTTATTGTCGGAATAATCCATCATCTCCCTTATAGCATAGTTAACTTATGTTAAAACCATTTGTAGTCATGTAGAATATTATTTGTCTTTATAAATCTTCGAATTTGCAAATTTTAAGTTCATATTACTAATTGAAATTCTAATTTAAATTATTTACAGTCTAACATTTCATGAATCTTATGATATATCCTTTATATTTCATGAACTCAATGCAAAAACATAACTAAGATAATATCTGTATGTTGATCCACTTTCCATATTCTTAATTTTGTGATGATAAAGAGATCCCAACTACGAGACCGTTAGGGAGCCAGCGGCAAGAATACGTGTTCCCGCAACTAAGGCTATCAATCACTTCTTTCTCTTTTACCTAATGCTTTCGCATTTCTACTCGTATATGCGCATAAGAGACGAAAAATACCGATTTTAATCTCGGGAATTACGCTTTTGACGATTAACAATAGATTCGCACAGGAATACTATTTCTCTCCCCCCACAATATTATAAATTTAAAAAATATTTACAGTGTAATCCAATAAGCATCTTTGATATATTAGAAACATAACTCATAATACAAAGTCATTTGTATCAAATTATTTTTCTAGCATTGAATTTTGCAGTTGCAATCTTCTTTGATCTTTTTTGTTGTTATTTTTCAAAAACGTTCTCGTATTTTATGTATTGCTGAGCGTTATTAATACGTCTTATCTTCTTTCATACGCAATTTATTCTCAGCTTCCTCCGCCAACCTTGAGAGCTTAATGCTTCGAAGTATTTTAAACCTGCAGCTTTCTCTGCGTACGCTTTAAACTTCGATCTCCTTTATTGCCCCGGGGGTTAGGGCTCAGGAAAAATCGCTGATAGACCCTGAGGCCAGCAGAAGAGAGGCTTTGGCATAATAAGGTCGTTCCCATTCTTAAGCATTCCACTTCAACTGATAATGACCACGTCCCGCGAAGAAGTCTTCCGTACTTAGATCGGCACATTTTTCGAAGCCTTTCCCCCTCAAGCCTGTAATTTTATATGTCCTCCCAACGTTATGTAGAACATGTCTTTAATATACTTTTATTTTGAGAATACACTCCCTGAGTAAATCGGCCCTTCCTTCGAGAGAGGATAAAGCTTTGTTGATTTTACTCTTGGTTTTTTCTGACCCGCTTTTTCATCGGGGAGTAAGATCTTTCTTTTTTGTTTGCTTGAATTCTACCCTTTTTGTTTCGGCGAAATGAGCAGCAAAAATTAAAATAAATATTTTGAATAACCCGAGCTTAAATAAAATATAAGCGAACATCCTTGAGATGGAGATTGTTCAGGTGAAAAAACATCTACTTGAATTTTGGAGAGTCTATCTTTGATTTTTTTGCAAAATCTCATTTATCGACCGCGATGCTATGTAAATTTATTTTAGGGAGAGATTCTGTATAATAAATTAATTTTGATTGAAGTGATGCATCAAAGAATTTAAATGATCCAAACATCAAAAGATACTTAAATACTCGTATAGACCCAAATGAGTTACTTATCAATTATTCATCTGCGGGAACGTTGAAAAAAATGAGATTACTTAGATCAAAAAAGTCAATGAATAATTCCTATATTTGTATAATAAGTGTTTAGATCTTTATCAGGAACATTTCACAATTATGAGATCCATTTATAATTATTTCTTAGCCTAAGTGCAAAGTGCGACAAAAAACTACCTTATTTTAAAAACTATTAACACAAGAAGTACGCCTCTAAGGCGAACGTGCGCTCTTCCCTCGTCCATTACATGATTATTATTAAACCTACTTGATAAAAGCGTTAGATTCTGTTTTTTTTTTTAAATAAAAGTTTCTCTAGCTTTTATAAAATAGCTGTCACTTTAGACCGTGCGGTTCAAATAAGGAAGTTTCTCTGCCGAATTTATATTCTCAATAATATATTTTTGTAAAAAATTAAATTTTTCAGTCGCTTTTATCAAGAATCGAAAATTTTTTTTTTACAATTGAACGTTCTCAGTACATCTTAGAAAGAATATTGGATAATTGGCATGGGTGAGCTTCATAAAATAGGCACATAGCCAATAATCGTGTATTCGAAAATTGCTTTAACCAATTTCTTTGTCTTAATATAATTATTATCCCCTTTAATCTTTCAGATAGTTCCATTTAATAATAAGCAGTATTATTAGGTTTTACATTAGATAAATGTTACCCGTGCGGTATAACGTCTTATAATAGGTTCATTATATTAGGGTGTCCCATAAGATTCTTTCGTTTTCATATTAAGAAAAAAATAAGCATTAATTTGTAGTACATCAAAATTTATTGAATAATATATTATCCATTATGTTCTTTTACCTTTCTCCGTCTCTCCGGAAGCCTCATAATGCCTTCTTGCCAAAAAATCCCAGGTTCATTGGCAAAATATTGATCAAGGTACATTTTTATATTATTTTTTGAATTAAATTTTTTATCACGTAAAGAATTTTTCAATGAAAGAAATAAATTATAATATGAAGGGGCAATGTCCGAAGACTATGTAGGATGAGGTAAAACATCCCATTCAAATGATAATGATTTATTTCTGATGAGCAAAGACACATGAGGCCTGGTGTTATCGTGATTAAAAACAACGCCTCGTCTGTTCGCTAATTCTAGCAGTTTTCTGGCTATTGCATCCTTTAGATTGTCTAAACAATATTTTGTTGAATTGACCGTTTCACCTTGCTGAAGTAGCTCATAATAAACTACCCTCTTCCAGTCCCACTAAATTCATAGCATCACTTTTTTTTGGATGTAGGCCAGGTTTAGCTACAGTTAAAGCTTCTGTACCCTTGATCCAAGACCGTTTACGTTGGATATTCTCATAGAGTATCCAACTTTCATCTCCAGTGATAAGTCTCTTCAAAAAAGGTTGGCTATTATGTCGTTGGAGAAGAAGATCGCATGTTGAAATACGCTGAAGTTTATTTGAGTCAGTCAGTTCATCATGAAGAAGCCACCCATCTGAACAATTGATGTAGCCCAACTTTGTCAGACGATTATGGACGGATGTTCGTGGAATTTCTAACTTGTTAGCTATTTCGCGAACAGTATATCGCGAGTTTTCTTCAATCATGGGTATGATTAGATCTGTGTTCATTTGCGAAAGACACTTATGGAACAACCTGATATTGTGACCACCATTTTTTTGTGACCAAACTTTTATAAGCACGGTAATGCAAATTGGACCGATCGAGACGAAAAGTGAAACTTCAAACGGTAGTTCGCACACACGTACATAGATACGCTACGCGCATGCGCCACGCAGCCTCTACTGTGTGTGTAAGTAGCTTAAAGCAAACAATAGCACTTTTTTTATATATTACACAAATACAGCTTAATTCTAAGCTAACAATATCCATAGTGTGAAAAGTGAAATAGAGAAAAAGACACAAGTACAGGTTGAGTGCGAGCCTTTACAGAACGGAAAAAGAATGATTAGGTATATGCAAAAAAAAAACAAATATTATCAATTTTAATATTTTGCATTTTCGCAATCAACATCGGTGTATCTACACATCTCATTTCCGAGATCACTTTTAGAGGACATCGCAGTATATGAATGATTCTTTTTTGGTTTTTTTTAACTTTGTTTTATATACGAGCGTTCCGTTTTTCTGCTTACGACCGTATAATACGAGTTTGATTGCTTCTTTCATATTTTTCTCTTGTTGAAGCAATCAAAGAGCAATTTACCTTGTAGTGAACTTAATCGCACCGTTTCCAAATGCATTGTTTGCAAGGATCTACCAAGCAATTTGAATCAATTTAAATGCCTCCCCATTTCGCTTTATGCAGCAAAAACTCTTCAATTTAAGGAAATATTTTTATTTAGAATTTTAGTATCGATATACTTCTTCATTATTGGTTAATCTAATGAAATAAACTAAGAAAAATACGTTCAGTAGGGGTTTTTTGTCATCACTACTAATCAACATTAAGTGAGAACGTTTTGTTATCTTGAGTTTTTGTCTTTATAAATTTGGTTATATGAAACAACACACTTGTGAAATTGTCCATAAATAGTGAAATTATTTTAGAAAGGATCTTCCAGGAAGTCCCAATCATTTATGTTATTTAAATATACAATATGAACCAAGAACTTTTGATAAAAAGAGAGCTATTATTTTTTTTAATTACCTAACTGAAATTCCTATTTAATGTGTTTTTTCTAAATAATGTATTTTGTTGCTGTTGTAGAATTGTAAGGTATTTTCATTAACAAACATTGTTGGACCACAATATATCTTCGTATTTTTGTAGAATATCCAAAGGTAGTATATAATAGTTAAACCTTTTTCTTAAATTATCCCAATGTATCATAGATCGTTTTAAATATTATGAAAAAATATGGGCTAACAACTTTTCTATAAAATAAGACAAACAAAGTTGGATGTCAATATTTTTCAAGAAGAATTTGAGGAAACAATGACTTGACTTGACTTGAAGGAAACAAAAACTTTTAAAAAAATGTATGCAAAAACCTGATTATATTCGTTAAGAAAATGTTTGTATGGAGATTTTTTTCCTTTATAGAATATCACATTCTTCGCAAGATAAAAATAGTCTTCATTGCAAGAGGAGTGTTCATTTTAATTAAGCAAATTCAGTAGCGCGCAAGTATTAAGATATTAACATATACAGGTAAAGAAGCCTTCAAAGCTTCGTGCTGCCGTAATGTGGCTCGAAGCTTTCAAGCACTTCTTGCAGCGGTGCAACTCACTTAGTGACACTAGTCTCGCCTTGCTTGAAAGCTGAAAAAGTTTGAAACCCTTTATATATTTCAAAGAATGTTTCTTGAAATACAAAGAAAGATGTCGAGCTATTTTTTTCATATGAAAAATATAAAGTTGAGACACTCTAGATTCTCTTTAAAAGCCTGAGGCATATAAAATCATATATTAAAGTATCATAATTAAGTATTCTAACTTCGTTAACTATCCATTAAATAACTCATACCCAATTATTTGATATAAATTTATTGCAATCGGATAAGAATCAAACTTTTTTGTATCATATTTTACAAAATAAGATATAATCTTGTTGAAATATATTTTTTTGTTGTCTTACAATAACTGATATTTTTTATCAGGTCTTGTTTCATTCACTCTAATTGTTGAAAGTATATAAAAATTATCTAATAAACTCAAAACAATAATAATGATCTAAACAGGTTCTCGCTTTTTCACAGTCACTCACTGCTCCAAATTCTTGATGGCTTATTTTTTCTCAAATATTGTTTTGTATATTGACACACATATCTTCCCTTTGGATAGACAAATCATGTTTACATTTTTTATTTTTCTGCGTAACAGATATTAAAGAGTAAATAAAAATTGAATTTATTAAAGGTTTCCCATGCGGTTTCCAACTCAAAAATATCTTAGATTTAGCATAGATATTTGATATTTAGGGCGTTATATAGAGTGACTTTAAATTTACACACAGATATTCTAGGCCATAATTATATATAATTGCTGTGAAATATTTTAGCATCAAATGCAATGCGAGCTGTGTATATGAGTATGTGGTAAGTTGTGCGATGACTATGCGGAAAATTGGAACATTTTCATATGAATATATGGCAAACGTGATAAGTGTTCGCTGCACGTTTTATTACCAGGCGATAAAAGTAAGGAAATAATACATAAGACATCTTATCACCATAGCTTCTCAACATAGACTCTACATCACACAGTCATCTCGCACCACGCCCTCCAGCACCGCAGTACGTGTAGCGAAATTAAATTCTCATCAAATATGCATTTGGAAGTTTATCTTTTCGGACGTGCTCTATGATAGTGCCTGTGTTTGCACAGCTAGGAAAAATTTAGTGCATTACAAAAAAGATCATAAATTAAATATCAACAACCCTATTCTTAGACATATTCGTTCGTTCAAGAATGTTTGACCTTTAAAAGCACAATTCATACAATCGTATTTCAATAACTGCTATTTGATATTCAATACTAAATTATATATCAAAATCATATGACGAGCGGACGAAGGTTTTAGACGTTTGTGTCCAATTAAAATCTCAATATTTAGGTTTTTTTTATTCCTTACATAACTCCGAATATGGATAACATTCAATTAGGAAGCACCGGAACTTTCGTCCAATTAAGAGACTACTTCAACTAATTTTTAAAAAAGCATGCTGTGGTTCAATTAAAATGCTAAAAAAAACCATGCTGGCTCAAAGCGAAATTCTAATAACCGGTTCGTATATAATGGATAACATACGAAAAACTATAACGTTGCATAAGAATTTTTAATAAAAAAATATTTTATAAAAATGAAAGATAACCTTTATATAAGTTGAAATAAAAGACAATTAACATCTATGTCAAAATGAAACTCGAATACCTTCGCTAAAATTTTATGTAGCCTATATTTATCTCTTTTATTTCCTATCTCAATGTTTTATGGATGATTCGCTAAAGTGAAAGAAAAATACCTCTGCGTGAAACCGCTGTTAAGTCAATACAAGCACAATTAGCGAGATTATGATTAAAAGGTGGCGTTCTCAAGGGCAGAATCCTCGGGCGGCTCCCCACCCCCTTGTACTCGTCGGGATGGCCGCGCTAGCGCACGGGTCTGTTCTTCTATCGGACCGTGATGTTGCTGGACGAATGGATGGGAATAGACGTGCGTCAAATAGAAAGACTCTTTTCTAAATTACTATTTATTCCACATGAAAGAGAGATCTGGCTGCAGGAAGGACGACCTCCCGCAACCAAGGTTAACCGACAACTCTCCCAGACTCCCGCTTACTTCGCGTCACTACTCAACCAGCAACAATGCACGCGAAAGAAGCGATCGGTCGGTATGCAGGTGCAATGTCTCTGCAGGGCCACAAGAGATGGCGCTGTTAAAATAACACATTGCATCCGAAGAGAGATGGAAGATGTCGCTGTTAAAAGCGCTACTATGTGGGGATGGTAAATCGCCCACCCTTTTTTTTTTTTTTTCGAAGGAGGGGAATCTTCAAGAAGACACCTCCTTCTGAGGTAGTGTGAGGTTTGACTAAGCATTGGTAATGCGTCTCGCTAGTATTTGACTGAGCAATCGCCAGACTCACTAAACCCCTCCTCCGGTTCCGCCGCCACCCGGCTACCGCGAAGTATTGCTCTAGGGTGGCGGTATGCGTTCCTCTAGGGCCTCGTGTTAACGTGAATTCTTCACGGTTCTTCTATTCTTGATATATCTCTGCTGGGTTTTCTCGCTCATGGGTTGAGGAGGAGGAGGATGCTTCGATGCGTGTCCGACGTCTCAGTCGTTCAGCATCCTCCTTCGGCAGCATAACGCTCGCGACGTATCTGGACAACGCGTCCCATGCCCTGGCATTGGTTAGCATCGTAGGGACCATGTTGCTGGGAATGAGTGAATTGACTTCAAGCTCCTCCCGCAGTGTGTCCCTCTCTGTGCTCCAAGCCGGGCAGTCAAATAGCGTGTGCGCGGCATCGTCCAGCTCCGCTCTGCAGTGGTGACAATTCGGACCGGCCTCTTTTTGAATCCTGTGCAGGTAGCTACCAAAGCAGCCATGCCCAGTGAGTGCCTGGGTAAGGTGGTAGCACAGCAGACCGTGTTTCCTAGCTGTCCAGGGCTTAAGGCCAGGGATGAGCCGATGGGTCCATCGACCTTTGGTGGAGCTGTCCCATCGGGACTGCCATTCCACCATGGTGGACTGCCTAGCTCTTTGCCTGGTTTAAATCGCCCACCCTGCAGAGCACACAGAACCACATATGGCCATCCATCTCGAAGCGTTTTGCACATGGATCGATAATTTTTTTTCGGGGGTTAAAGAGGTATTTTGCTACGTTTCACACATATTCACTTTGTCTTAAGTGTCAGGATTGAAGAAATAGATTTTTTTATCAACATTTTGAAAAATACCCAAACAACTAACAACTGTTTTGAACTAAGTTTTAAAAAGTTTTGTAGATTATAACCTTTCTAACGTTATTCCACATGTCCTACAAATCATTCAAGTAAGTCAAGTAAGTTGAAAATATAGTTTTTTTTTAAGAATACTGATGATGATTAGAGGTTCAATAAGATTCATGATACGCTATGGCAATCTATATTATACATCACAATTGGACTTAAGGCTATTTGAATTGATAGTATTAAACAAATACATGTATTTTAATATCACTGGATCTTGATTGAAATATATTAATATACGCTTGCGTTTCAAAGCAAACATATCAAGCTGCTATTTTGGGTATTAGTCGGAGCCAACTATTGGTTAAAATTGTTTCTATTCTATTTAATACAATAATATATCGCAATAAGTTTGTAAGCTTAAGCTTACATCGGATGCATGCGATATTTATGGATTAATAATATACTCAAACAAAGTTTCTGAGAGCTTTGCAATGATTCTGCTGAATAGAGCTTTGCATGCAACAACTATCTTATTTGAATACAGTTGTTCGATACATTATGAATTTACATAACGGCGGGAAGCGTTCAGCATCACGGGAAATATGGAGCTTTTAATAGAAAGCTCAACATTTCATCGCGAATTTGAATCAGTTGCTTTTAGCTGGAAGTTTTGAAATATTATTATTAAATAAAATGCTTTTATGTTATCAAATAACTCTATTTTCTACCCGCGCTTGGATTTAAGTCGAAGTAACATTTACAGAAAAGCTTGATCTCGGATTTTAGCAGACATGTAAGCCTTAAAAAGGTCTGTGATATAGACAATTTTGCTTTATTTTCTTGAAGGTTTTCTTGGAAATCTTTTAAAAGATATTAAATAGAGCTGGACCTTATTTAACAGAAACAATACATTTGCGAAATCGTTTCTATTCGTGTATTGACATATTATATTATTTCATACGTGTAAAACGTTGATGACGCAAATGATTTTCCATCTTTTCATAAAAGTATTTTTTTTTTTACATAAATACATACATTTGAAAAATACATTTACTCTATAAATATTTTGCTCATTATTTTGTATCATTGGAAAAACATCATAAAGCGACTTTTATCTCGCGATTTGCAAAAAAAAAAAATGATACCATTCAACATTTTTCTGAAATATCAACATCGTCTATATATATTGTCATCAATACACCCTTCCTTAATTAGGCATGATAATTTTTCTTTTAATATAAATTCCTTTCAATCGTACATATGATTACTGGATGCGAAGACGTACTCTTGAATCATCATGAACATCTGTCAATCTTTGAGTCCTTAATCTCTAATGTAGCGAGAAAAATATCGATTCCTGTTATCGGTCTCTAACTTGTTCAATATCTCTTTTTTTGAGGTGGTATTTAGCAATCCATTTTATGGGAACATTACCAACAACTTTGATACGGTTTTTCTTGACAAACATATATTTTTAAAATGTAGATTTGAACCCAAGATGATTGAGTTACGAGTCTAACCGCTTAACTGCGGAACTACCTACAAGTCCTTATTTTATAAATGCGTGTATCAATTAACATAAGTATGCTTTCAATAAATTAAAACATATTTTTTAATTTGATAATGATGTTGAATCATTCATATCAGCATTGAGGAAAACCATTCTTTATCATAAGCGTTTGAGACGAAATATTTTCACCACACATATCTCTGTGCCACTTCTTACACTGCCATTTTCACCCCATAATCTTAATGGGCACCCCCGTTACGACGCCGGCGTCTTAGAATATCCTGACGATTATGACGCAGGACTTTTGAGGGTGCCGTCTATCGACAACGAATACAAATTTGTGCATATTTATTCTTCCGGAAGTGACACTAATATAAATCATGAACACATGTATGAAGAGTAATGGAATGTTAATGAATGCGGCGAAAATGGAATCATTACTTGGGACGTGTGGTGTTTTGTTGAGTAATAGGGTGCGAACTTCAACGTTTCCCTTAATGATACACTCCTCTTCGCCAATATATAATAAAGGGGTTATTTCGAGCCCCAACTGAACCGCTCTCAACCCAATTCTCCAGATGGAATGCGAGCTGAGTTTTACATTCCAGTAAGCGGAAGATTTGGAGAACCTCTTTTGCTTATTGTGCGATTTGAGCCCCCATTTTGGCACAATTAATTCTTAATGACAATAATATACATGATGTACTCAGGAGATACGATAAACGATTCAATTCTACCATGAGGCTTGTTTTGTTTAATCTCACAGTTCAGAACATTCCGTTCTGACTAATTAAGGATAGTGATGGAAGACAACATTTTTAGCATACATTCCAAATATTACACTAACACTCATAAAGTATTAAAATTCTATCAAAATTCGATTTCTATAGCTTTCCATGGTGTTCTTTAACTACTTAATTATAAAATAATAATGTACATCATAAGGGGATTTTCTGAAAGAATTTCATTCTGAGACACCATGTCTCAGAATGAAATTCTTAATATGTCATTATATGGATTGTTAATAAATGGCATTCTCCAGAACGCACAATACAAAATTGTATTAAATTGGTGATATAACAATTTTAACTACCCCAAAAAAAAAACACTGAAAAGGCCACGTCTTCAATTGTTGATGACAAACTTGTCACATCTTTCATCAAATCTATGGCCTGCTCATTGATTTTTCATGCACTTTCTAAATTTTTGTATTTTAATTCCATAATTATTGAATGAAAATACTACTAAATGATATTTATTTCTCTTGACTCAATAAATACCGCCAAAATTTGGACAAAAAAGCATAATTTTCTACCCCTTCTAAACCCCTTCCTGTGAATGGATATTAAAGAGGCCCATAGTTCTGCAGTGGACTGTTTGTGGCTGCACTATGATGATGATGATATATATTATAAATCTGCCACTTATTGGCAAGGCGTTCCTTTTTCAAAAGTCTTAACTTTGAGACTTAGAATCTTCACGATAAGAATTCTGGATCCCATTGAATAAACCAATACTATGTGTATCTTACATAAAAAATATATCCAGTCCTTATCCTTATGAAAGGGTGTATTAATAATGGGATAAGAGCACGTCAAAATTGCGCCTTAAAAGAATATAGAAACAAATAAACGAATATATCATTATGGTTGAACGACGTTTTAGCGTACACATTCGTGTTTGCGGAGGATTAATTGTACTTTCCTATTGTGCAAAGAAAAATTGAGCGAAGTAAAGAGCGGCCATAAATTACACACTGTACGGGAGAATCTAAAGCCTTGGAAAATATTAATGAAACACTGTTGAAAAAACAATACCCGCGGAAAAATGAGGCTTTTGTGCTGGCTTTGTATTCCATGGCTACGCAACCATCTCCGAAATTTTGAAAATCATTCGTTTTGTTCGGTTATCTCTTTGTTGATACGACATACTATTACCGAATTCGATACGACATAATACGGCGATTTTTTGCCATGAAAGCCTCCCAGGGCGCAACAATGGGCGATTTTGCGCCCCGAATAAAAAGTAGACGCTGACAATTAATGCTGGGATGAGTTGTTTTTCGTCGGCTCGCAGTAAATTTGCTTAAAAATATTTTACACTCTTTTTTCCATTCTACATTTTTTCTTTGGTCCTCATTTCCAAACAAAAACTGTAGGCGAAATTTCAAAGCGGGATATTAAAAGATTTTTTTTACATTTCACGAACAATGAGAACATTTTTTCCGCTGTAATTTGAAAGAAATTATTCTTCGTAAATAGCTATATACATCTCATTACAAGGCGCCGGAAAAAATAGTTCCAAAATTAGTTATATTATTCAACATTGAAACCCTGCCATTATGAAGCATCTTTTAAAAGAGCAATTTTGTGCTCCGAGGGTTGATCAAATAAAACCGTGACATTTTGCCAGTAATTTTTTGCTCAATAAAGATATAATACTTGCTTAACATTTCCAATAAAAACATAAAACTGAGTAAAGCTTATTTTATAACACTATTAGAATAAATTTAATTTATAATATTAATTTATGCGATAAAGATGATACATCGACACTTAAACCAATTTTTTAAATTAATAATATACTCTAACGCTCAAACTCTCAATAATATTCACTATTCAATAGCATTATATACAAAAATAAAACAAAAGTATTTGTTTGAAAGCAAAAATAATTCGAAGCAATGAGTGACCATAAAAATGTGAATACCTGTTTAGATCATGTTTTTAAATAGCATCAATTATAAAAAATAGGATGAGCGAAACGCTTTATAAAAAAACACGTTTGCTTGCTTGCAGCGCATTCATTGCATAACTCAACGCCATCAACCAGGTCAAAGAAGGATACATTAAAAAACAAATTACTCCTTTCTCTCTGGCAACCCGTCCTTTATGAGATATTTTGGCAATCTCATAGCATTGATATTTTTGAATCATGTAGTTTTAATTCCATATCATAGCTTTTATATTTATTCCAGATATGAATCACAAAACCTTAGCTTGAGTATCACGTCCTTTAACTAATTATTCAATCTCATCTTACAGAAAATATCAATTCTCAATTTCCTATGCCATTTCTATTATACTTTCAATTTTCAATTGCAATTGCAATTTTGAGTTTTTCTTTTAAAATTAAATATTTTCATATGAAATGTCCGATTAAATTTTTTTTATTAAAAAAATATTTGTTAATATTGAATTAAACCGTTAATAAATTTCATAGAAAACACCTCGTTTACAGATAATTCATCTACTTAAGAATATCTGAATTATTCTACAAAAAAGATTCTGCAAACTTGATTATTTACACTCAAATCTCTTTTGTGCGATTTTTTTGTGCGATTTCGAAGTTATGCGGTTTTTTAAAGATCTTATTTTTATTTTTTTTAATTTCATAAACAGTATAATATGTATCGATCAGTCTGTGTTAATCATATTGCATCTGCTATCGCTGAATTACGACCACGCCCTTTATTCTGGTTTAGATTTTTGAAAAAAAATATTTCATTTTTTTTGCATTTTTCCACTGTTTTGACTTTTGAAAATACATTCTCCGAAAGAATTTCAAAAATTCCAACTACTAACGGAGTTATAGCTATTTTAGTGACGTAGCAACTTGGCCGTTCCTACCATAATGAACCATATTGATTCACACCAGATTTATGTCAAAATTTATTTTTTAACTGTTTAAAAAAACTGTGACAAAATAAAGCTAAAAAATTACTTGACTGATTTTTTTTAAACAGTCGCCATTTTGTAACTTAAAGGGACTAAAGTGACATCTTTACATATTAAGAATTATATTATTGGAAGGAGAAGAACTGCGCAGAACAATGATGACATTGACACTGGGTATATTATTTCTTCGGAAGAAGAGAACGATTTTGAGTCATATCGAAAATTGCAACAAAAATTATCATACAGCGATGATAGTTTGTAATTAAAATAATTATTGTATGTATTTCTCTAGTAAATGTCTGGAATTTGAGATGCCAAATATCAGAAATCCTTAAAATTTTACTAATGATGCAAGACATCCTTTAAATGTTACTTTTTAATTGCCTTATTGTTTTCCTGTTTTTTTGTTTAACTTTTTTTATACGATTTTGGATATATTTTATATAGCTGTTTCAAAGTTATGCGGTTTTTAAAATCCAGTCATCTTCACTTTTTTAATATAATTCATTGCTTACTTTGTGCGATTTCTTTTTGTGGGATTTTCCACGGAACGCATCTTCATGTATAATACGACATTAATAAAATCGTCCTAATAATTATTTGATTACTATAACAATTTTTTTATTTAATCGCTCTAAATCACTGTTATTTTACATCCAAGTTTTGTTACATACAAAAAAAATCTTTTTTTTATCTTCAAGGAAAAATTTACTAATTTAACTTAGTATAATATAAATCAATTGTTCAGCACTCCTGAACATAAAGGATGTTTTAACGGTGGATTACTTTGAACCGAATTGTATATGCTTAAGTAAAAGATTTGTACGTTCAGGAAACGCTCGCATAAAGGCAAGAAGAAAACATTTTAAGGGCTCTATTTATGAAAACCTCTTAAAGATACTCGCAGAAATGAACGTAGTCAAATTGTATGCTTTTATTGATAAAATAAAATTTCGCCGAATTGTACATAACACACAATATGCTTTTGATTTAATTCACTCAATCCGATGCAAATTGATTAAAAGGTAATTTTTTTAAATGCTGATTTCAACATTTTCGAATTCGAAGGGCGTCCTAAAGTGTATCTCATTAAGAAACGCCACATTATATTGCGAAAACTTTCACGATGCGAAATTTCTCGGTCACTCAGCTGGAATATTAATATACAAAATGGTAATGAGCGTCTCGACAGATATGAAAAAGAATAAGCGGAACTTAGACGGAATATAAAGAGATGATATCGTCATGGAAAAAAATGTATGATGGATGACAAAGACTAATAATTTCGCGAATTTCAACGCCTATTATAATTCTCCGACAGTGGTATCATATTATTAAAGTAATAACTAACACTGACACAAACTTGTATATCTTTAACATTCAATATGAAGCCGCACCGAATGATAAAATGCCATTTGACAGATGAATAAGCATCGGGCTGAAATCAATATTAGACGGTATATCTTATATAATATGGATTCGTTGTTCTGTACAAAACTTACGCAACTAAATTCAATTACGTTATCTTTTATAACAACAAATCGTGATGAAGATGCTAATGTATTTATGTTTAAAATACAAAAATTAAAGCATATTATCGTGGCAATTAAATATAAAGTATCAAAAATATACTTCCAATCACGCTTATAACGAACACTATAAAACTGCATATCGCTTTTCTTTATTGGCATAAAATTCGCTCTAACATTTCTTCTCATTGATCTTCCAATTGCAATTTCTTCAAACTAAAGCTTGAATATATTGCAGATATTTTAGTTTACTTCCAGACTTTCTCCAATGGTATTTTGTGGCACAATGTGCATATTGCTGCTGACCACACTGAATACCATTATATGAACAAGAAACATTATTTGCATGACTCTAAGACCATATTTAGGACATAGATCAGACATTCTGCCTATTATGTACTTGGTTTTAGAAAATAAATCCCACCATCAAAAAGCTAAAACATGTTTGTTTCCAGAAGATGCTTGATATTGTGCCAAAAATTCATGTTCGCAGTCGCATAAAAACAGTTTGACAGTGCTCTAGTAAGACCCCAGTTGTCTATAAATCTCGTGAATTGAAATGGAGCTGGACTGCCTCCTCATCAAACTTGATATCCCTCATCTGCTTCCTAATACTCTGTGATTTCCTCAATGGTATCTTCAACTTATCTACGATGGCATTGTTGATTATCCCGGCATAGATGAAATACAGTATTTTTATGCCAAGTTAAACCTTTTTCATTTTAAGTCAAACCGTCAGTTAATCTGTTTGAGGACTACATTATTCAAAGACTTACTAAAGTCATTGTTCTTTCGCATTTGATTCTGTTCGTTATATCCGTGAAGCATTTTTAAATTAAAATAATAAATGCATATTTTTTTAGTAATCTTACCACAATTTTCGCCATAGCCATAATTTCATCATAGCCGTGCTCCTGAGATATATATAAATTTATTTGCACATTATAATGAGTAAAATTTTATTATAAATTATGTTTAAAATATTTAGAATAACTAAATAATTCAATAAAATTGATACAATTTTAGCTTCATAAATTCGCTCGAAAATAGTTCATATTTATGACTTTAAGCACAATATGAATTATATTTGTCTGAAAATAAATTTCGCCTCTAATAACATGCAGACGTTCGATCACTTCATAATTTAATCTTTTATTAAATAAATCTTAATAGAAATATGTTTTTAGCTAGCGTAAAATCTACAATTTTTCATGTCTCCCGACAACAGATTCTTCAATTAAGAACTTATGTACAAAGATTGAGTTCTTGGGTGAGAAATTGCCCGGCTTTGTTATATCAACAAAAATATTTAACGAAGGGCGTGACCTACCAGTTAACTTTACTAATAAAGGACGAGGGTTGATTTATCTTGGCCATCATTATAAATGTAGTTGTTTTTCTTCTTTTTTTCTCAATTTACGATAAAAATCTGTTGTTTTTCGAGTGAACAAATTTAAAATTTCTGTATTTATTTTCGCTATGTTCACAGCGGACAGTTGTATTCATCGTGCAAGGAAAACATTTATTTTGTTGGAATTAGTGGTTTCCGCCATTCAGAGCAAGAGGACTTGTGGTAATGGAGAATGATTATTATTTAAGACTTGAAATACGTGGAAAACGATCAAGACAGCTGTGGGATTTAATTTCGGGACTTTTACCACCGGCTCAGCTAAAAGGTTCCTTAAATTTTAAGCTCCCAACGTTTTGGATAATAATGAGGTCATTTAAAAAATTACTTCCATATAATATTGTACTTGCCTTGTGTCAGCTTGTTTGATACAGTATAATAATTTTGATTCGGCTTAATTAATTGATTCTCACACCAAAGCCTTCTAGGAATTTCTTATTGTTCTCGTACACCTATTTACGTCAATTAATTAATATAATTTTAAAAAAATGTAATAATGTCTTAATGAAATCCCTGGCAGTTTTCAGTTCATTCCCTGTTCGAATCCCTGCATTACAAATGGAATGCGTTCATTTCCATCATTTTTTTAAAAATCAGTCTAAACTTAAAGTCAATCTATTATTTTAATTAATTAAAAGCTTAATGTTCACAACGTGATTATAAAAAGCAATTATTTAACATGCTTATCAATTATGTCAATATTTATGATGTCAAAGATTGTCGATGATAAAGAAATGGGTAGTTTGTGAGTCGAGTCTCATTTTTTGCTACAAAGCCAAATTGATTTCACAAACATTGCAGATCAATGAACATAGAAACAATAGCTTCAATACCTAATTCGTATTTGGTAAAGCCTTTTACCTGCTGTATGACATTCTTTACAGTTGCTTTCAGATGTTTACACAACAACAGGGAGTCTTCATGCACACCACCAATATTGATGCTGTGCTCGGTGGGTCAAAAGTCACTATATATTGAAAATAAATTCAAGATTCAGTTATTACCTTAATTACTTCCTATCATTAAAATGTATACTAATAATCAGACCGTATTTATTTAAAAATTACGATACAGTATCTGTGATTACAAATCATCATTGAGAGGTGATCAAATCTTGAAAAAATACCTGAAAGTTCGATATTAACAAGATTGCTCATCCTACCAAAGCCATAATCGCATGTTTAGTAATCAATTGCGAAGCTATTTACCCACTAATTAATCAAGTGACAATATTTAATCCAAAAAAGTAAATGTAATTATATTAAGATTAATGTTAGTTATAGATACATTCTAATAAGGAAAAAAATGTACATTGTTTTTTTCTTAAATGATGATGTTTTAGAATATATAATAAAATAGTTTTGGCACGTCTTATACCTACCTAATGTTGCGAGTTAACTGCAACTGTAGATGTTGTTGATTTTTCCAACCGAATTGAGATGTTTAGAAAACTAGCTCATATTGCAATAATATATTTACATATTTTATTTTCAAGGTCTGAAACTTTACCACCTGAATTACCTTGGGAATCCATTCGATCAAAATCTATAACAAAAATTAAATTATTGATTAAATATTCTGTGTTGATTGGGTGTCCACTGTAAAATAACAAAAAATACAACATACATTAGGAATGTACGAAATTCGAGATTTTATTTTGTAATCTCTGCATGTAGAATTGAAGCAAAGCAAAAATAGGGACTTGGGAACCAAAGCGTAAATAAAAGGGTCGATCCATAGGCGGATGCTTTATGATGTATTGCTGAAAAACAACAATATATAGAAAAATCGCAACTGCGAATGGGAAAGAATTGGATTGATGGCAGAAAAAGAACAATGCCGAAATATTAATTTGTTTTATCATCTGGTAGAATGGATTGTTTCGGCGAACCCATAATTAATTGCTTCATTGATCGCGGATGGTTTTCCTTTCGCATCACTTAATGGGATATCAATAACTCCATAAGGAAATGAAGGATAAATTGTTTACACAATGTGGATGTGTGCCGGCGAAAATATTTATTCTGCGAACAAAAATAGATCTCGCCCGGTTAAAACAATAATCAACGGATAGGGGATGATAAATCAGAATTAGGGACACGAACCTTTTAACGCTATCTTATCGATTAGTATAACTTTGTTTTTTTTTTCAACTATTTATCTACATTTATAATACCTAATTTGTAACGGATATAACAAACATCCAATTTACCCTCTCCTGATAAAAAAAATCAATTCTCCAACTTAGAAATAATGTAATTCTAAATATATTTTCGAACATTCAAACATCTAAACTATTAATGATGTTTATCTATTAATTAAAGTATAACCATTTTAATAGCTTTTTATAGTCAAAGCTCTAATAAATTCCTTCCGAATAAATTGATATTTAGAATTGCAATTGATTAAATATTTTTCAAGAAAATGCCTTTGACACCCTACAAATTCTCAGCAAAGAAAGTTAACGCTGCAAGAAATTCGATTGCAAGGCGTTGGTAAACATTTACCCCTATTGGATGGCAGAGTGTCTAAAATAAAGAAAAAGATCAAATATATACGTTGTAAATGTATAGTTCTTTTATGCATTTATTCTGGCAATATAGTACATTTTTATATTTTTTATGAACATATATATATATTATATATTAAGGGAAACAAATAGTAATCAATGTTTTTTTTTCTCGTTGAAGGCTTTTCAAACCATAAACATATTGTAAACAGAGAGTGTATCTTAGGCAAAAAAAAGTATTTACTTAACCCTGACCCTGGCAAATTGGTAACTCTTCATATTTAACGACTTATTGAATGATGTGTATAACATGTAACATATTTTTGGAAAGCATATAAACTAGAGAACTTTTTAAAACTAGACTAAGTTCAAAATATTTGCTAGTTTTTTTCTTTTAGAGAGTTTTAGTTAAAGTTGATATTTCTCATTCGTTTCTACATTTTTTGTGACTTTGAAAGCTCAGATCTAATTTTCTTTAAACCAATTGCATAAAATATTTTTTTTACACTGAAAATACATTGCAAAATACAAAAACAGTTATTTCGTGCTGTTACAATTACAGATTAAAAATTTACGATGATTTAAAGGTGAAATATTGGGTATTTTTACAAAATCTGTGTGAAACGTAGCAAAAGCAAAAGTGAAACGTAGCTCTAACCCCCCAAAAAATAGTCCATGTGCAAAATATTATGTATAGATCTACAGTAAAGATAGCACAGCGCATGCGCGTAGTGTGTCTATGATGTATGCAATAGACAAAGAAAGAATACAAAAGATTCGACTTCTTTTTCCAACCGACTGCTGATTAGTGTTTCACTTTTTGTGATGTTCAAGCCAATTTGCTCTACGGCACCCATAGAAGTATTATTTCAAAATGTTTATTGACCCCTGGTCTAGAATATAAGTAATGATTAAATACATTGTATTAAACTGGAGTTTTAAACGTATATTTATTATTATTGCTGCTAATTTAAAGCCCAACCCGAACGATCAAATGTCTATTTGAATTTCATCTTAGAACTTAATCAAAACCTTATAATTTCTGCACTGCGCTATGAAATTCTATACGTTCTTGAGTGAAATCATTGGAAAGAAGCATGCTTAAGAAAATACAGTCGCTGCAAATTAATATAATGTAATTATACAGAATCCTTTCGTAAAACTCGATAGAAGGGCTTCCCCATTGAGGTCCTGTAAACAAGTAATTAACCCTTCCAGTCAATATTTGCCTCCAAACGAGTCTACCCAACGCCAGGGCTTTATTTATCCAAATTCCCTTTCCTGCTTCATTTATACACGCATATAAATAACGTTACCACGATTAACCGACAAATGCCAAGCCTTGGAGTGGAGTAATTGGTTACATTTGATACCGACTTAGATCAATAGATGGCAGCACGCTATTGAAGAAAACATCAAAGCGAAACCGGACTCATCGTTTCAGAATGCCACGGATCTATATTAAACCCCTATTAGTTTATGATTCGATACCAATTCAAATGATAATGGTTTAACACCCTAATTGTCTCCGGGAAGATTCCACAAATGTGAGCCAAATACGCCCCGTTTACATAACGTCAAAATCCACATTTTCGCCCAGCGCGACAAATATCTAATCTCATTGAGGCGAACTAATTTCGTCATTGACTTTCGACAGTAGTAACCCTGTACTAATCCGACATTTTTTTTCTCAATGTATTAGCTTCAAAGGGAGAGCAAAAAGCTAATTTAAATAGTTAGCCACGACTGCAATTTAATCTTCGGGCTTTAAGTGAACTAAGCCGGAGCCTGCTCTTTTATCACTAAACTACTGACCGAAATGAACATACAAAAAAGCTCTCAGAGAGCTTTCTTTATTTTTAAAACAAGCGGAAAGCACAAATAGGAGTCACGTTCGAAGTCCAGAGCTTATTTAAATTTTATGTTGATTAAGCTTTAACAAATTTTCTAGAAAATAATGAAATACCTTCATAAGCACCTGGCTGATGTGAGTTCTAGCATTTTTTAATATAAATTTGCAATTAATTAGCATGAACAGTTTATCATAATAGAATTTATTAATCAGTCGAAATCATAATTTCGATGTACCATTGCTCATTTTATAAACCATAAACCAAACTATTCTCATTTCATTATATATTTTTTTAAAAGCCTAAATTAACAACAAAATGATTCAATCCACTACACAGTATAATAAGAATTTAATACACTTTGTAGGATTTTTTCGTAAATTTATATTATGTAAACGTGTTAGAAAAAATATTTTTGCATTGAATCTTGTTTTATAAGCTTAATATCTTGAAATAAATCTATCCTTTTCGAAGGCTCCATTGATATTTCTACTTACTTTCGCTGCGTTTTACCCCAATTTGAGCTCATATTAGGTGTTGTTCTGTTTAAGTCATAGAAATCAATAAAAATAGCAACAATTATTCCGTTATTAAAATCAATTAAAAAATACAAGTCTATCAATTTTAAATAATCGAACTTGTAAAATATTCGACAGAAGCTTTCTCAATCCTGGTCGATCTTAGACTAACTTAAATTCCGAATCTTCATGTGGTACCACGTAATAGCTTTACTAAGAAGATTAAATTGCATAATATGGAATTTAAAGTTTTCTATTCGATATAAGAAGATTAAACATACGCTTCCTGGGAGTGCCTATGAAACTAAAATTGAGTTGGGCAGCGTATAAAGCCTGGGGCATATTGATGTATAAAGTAGGGAGATTTTAAAGTTTTTAGTCTAAAATGAATGGAAATGATGAACAGAAAGTACTGGAAGTTTTGAGTCTAGGGATGTTATGGTAACTAGAGCTAATTTCTGTCAATATAATTTTATAATAAAAGTTTTAAAATGATATATTTCAAAAATTATAGTAGAAGAACCCTGTATGTTTACGTCGTTGAAGTGAAATTTTCGCAAAAGGCTGTGGTTGAAACGGTGTGTTTTATCATGTAAATATTTGTGCAAAATTAAAGATAATGACTCATAAGGCTGAAATGCGAATGAAGAAAACACGCAAGCTAAAAGGAAACTTATTTTGCAGTAAATTCAAGGCAAATATATACCATCAACGGTAAATACTCTCTTTCGTACATTTTATTACGCTTTTTATATGTTAAGCGCCCACCGCCCCGGCATAAAGGATAAGTCACGATAAAAAAGGTTCATTGTATAATTTTTATTGGCGGCAAAAATGGCAAGACCAATAAGGCCCACATAAAAATGCACTCAGTGAGGCCTGGCATAAATATTTGGTGATGTATTTGAGGCGTCCATATTTTATAAGAGCCCTGAACGCCATTTCCGTCCGAAACGCCAAATGGCGTACTTTGTCATTGGCGCGAGTTTTTTCGCAGGACGAGCTTTTTGAGGTCGCGCACAAGTTGCTCAAAGGGCAAAGAGGATTGTACCGGTTTGGTCCTCGCTCCTTCTTCCGTTTGTATACATTTATTCACTCCCTTTACAGATCGTTTTTTACCATAACATCCCCCATGAAAAATATATTATTTCTCACCCGAAATTTCAGTCTGGCGGTATGCTTATCCTAGATTACCACGCCTGAAATTCCCTAAGAAAAATTCTAAGATCATGGAAAAAAATGAAAAATTCAAATAAAGCCATCTAATGTAAGCATTGCATACTTCAAAAGCTTCCATGTCGACATATAAATATACACATTGATACGAATATTTTCCAATTTCATTTTATAAAGTGCAGTTGATGCAGTAAAAGGGTACATTTGTCGATGCATTTTATGCAAAAATTCTGCTATAGCTATTAAATATTCTCACGGGAAAAAATTGGCTTTATTAAATCCATGGCAAATATAAATAAACTCATATATTACATCATATATACTGAGATCTAGGCAGCATAAATTGAGAGTCATCTTATATATATGAATCATTTAATAGTGGAATTTTCTTTATAATTTAATTAAAAAAAGGATATAATTTTCTGGTTGGCTTCAGTAAGTTTGAACCAGTCTGATACTATCTTAATAAGCTGGTGATAGTCTGGCAACCCAAACTCAACGGCACTCAGTCGCCAGACTGTCATAATTGTATTCCAAAAACACACCAAAACACAACTATTAAATGACCCACATATGTTAGATGAACCTCAATTTATGCTGCCAGCTCCCAGTCTACAATTTTAACCCCCATAATATTTCTGTATTTTTTTATTTAATTCATTTTTAAAAATACAAGTATCATTGATTCAATATTCTACAAAAAGCTTGAGTTCAAAATCCCCAGGGTAAAGTAAACGTTCTGTAACTTTTTGAATGATTTTTGTAAAATAAGTAATTTAATATATTAAGGCGTCTTCTCACTTTAGGCGCCTCAAAAATAGGCCATTTTCGCGATTTTTTTTCGAGGATTTTCGCTAAAAATTATGAGATAAAATGGATCTTATGTAATAAACACATCTTTCAAGTAAATGAAAAAAAAATATTTTTCTTTTTTTGAACAATTATTATAATAAAACAGTAGCATCGAAAAACCCGTGTAGAAATGTTATGTTCGTGGCTTGTTGATGGTATCTCCGAGATGAGTCATTTGAAACAAAAAAATAAAACAGTTTTAGATTCAGTATATCAGTGGCTATAGCGCATATCATCAGATTTTTGATATTCGCGAAAATAACAAAATAGCGCACGTTTTTCGAAAAAGTAAAAAAACGGGTTTTTTTGCAGTTTTTTGTAAAAAAAAATTACTTAAAATCAAAATTTCAAAAATCTGATGATATGCGCTATAGCCATAACTATAAAAATATAAAAAAATATGTCATTCAAATTTCATGACAATCGGCCGGATAGTTTCCGAAATTTCATCAACAAGCCACCGAAAAACCTTGTTTTGAGATAAACGCGTTTAAAGTTTTGGTTTCAGAAAAATTGCCCAGACACAGCTGTTGAAACACTCGTTGTTATTTTGGGTATTTCCTCCGAAGATCTTCATAAATTGGTTTCAAAACCTCGTGAACATCCTCAGCTAGAGCAAAAGGATGCTTAAAAGTTTCTATCTGATTGTTTTTCACCACTTTCTTGTACTTGCACCATGAGTCTGAACAATACGTATGCAGCCGGGTGCTCTCAGGTAGTCACCTAACGGTAGCCTAAAAATGTAGTTAGACTCGTTCGATCTTTATGAAATTTCGATATAATATTTTTGAAGATATGTACTTTCAAAATTTAAAATAAAATAAAAATCGATTTTTTTAAATTTGTAAAGTGAGAAGACTACCTTAGGTTAAAGATCATTGATGCTTTGATGAAAGCGCTTACAGCATACAATTGTCCCAATATTGGTATTAATCTGCTTTAATACGATTTTTTTTGGCAAAAATATAATCGTAATCAGATCAACTAGCAATTGATCAAATGTTTTTATTATAAAAATTGGGGTTTGAATCCAATTCATGGATTAAAAAAAATCTTGTCTAGGTTCTTGACGATATGAATCCTTTTCTTTGAAAAGTCTCCAATAGAAATCATCTAAATTCGATAAAAGATATGATACATTTAGAAGAAAAAAATCATATTTATCTTTTACAATTAGCGAAATATAATTGGGACAGTTGATTTGGCTGTCCTCAATTATATAGCCCCATTTGGTTCGGTCCGATTGCTTTTAGACCGCACCTCGTACATTATTTTGGAAAGCTATTAAAAGCGTAAAAGCAGGTGAAACAACTTTGAGTACACCTGGTGATTTTTCACAAGTTGTTTCAATCTTTATTGAGGGTCTCTCGTGTGTGTTCGCTTTTACGTGCGTTTACAACTTTCACGTATTTTCGCCCTCGCTGAAAAAGCATCCCTTAAACGTGAAATATGGAGAAAAGAAAAGTTGGAAAATATTTCATTTATAAAATTGAGTTTTAACTCGAGGTTTGACGGGAAATGAAGCAAACAAGGTTACAGCCATGTCGGTCGATCAAGTTATTCTGAAACGGAAAAAAAATCACAATTCTAGATGATATTTGCATATATGCTTCCCGAGACATAGATGCGAGTATTGTATGCCAATTATGTATTTTTTAAACGTAAAATTGCTATAATTCAGACCGTGGATATATAAATTTGATTCGCTTACAATAAATTTAACTCAAACAATTGCAAATAATTTTGAAATGAAATATGGCGAGTTTGGTCGAATGTTTGAAATTGTCTGTAAGTCGTTAATGTTTCCGTAGAAACGCTTATGAAATTTAAAAAAATCATCATTCTACATGAAATGCTACGATGTAAATGAAAACATCACCGTTTGTTGGGATATAAAGGGCTATCCAGTGAACACAGTATGTATTTTCTTCCATTCCATTATCCGTTAAATGATCCTTCATACACTGTACATAGTCTTTAATATACAATCTTTATTGAAAATATTTAGCCAGTTTATGTCATTTTTATTCACGTCTCTCACCATGCCGTAAAATATATTGTTGGCAATAATATTATATGCGAATGTCGACGTCCTACGCAAAGGTTCAAAGTTCTCGACTATAAAAGAGCAACCATTAAAATTTAACGCAATCGTAAATATGAGCTTATTTGTCGTCGAACGGCGTTTTCATTATTTTTAAATCGCGTTTTAAGCACCTCGAAAATAAATGCAAAAATTGCCGAATCACGTTTCCCCAACCCTCGGCCATATGAATTTTTCGCCCTTCAATGGGGTTGCTCAGCCAGAAAATTCAATATGGCCATCTCGTAGCAGAAAACACAATATATTTAAGCTCGCTATCTGATGATAAACTTCGAGCTGGGCACAGTCAACACAATCGCGGCCGATAGGGTGGCTCTGACACCATGGAAAAGATGAAAATGGGGGTGGGAATTTCCATAAAATATTCAAAATTATATGCAAAAGTTAGCTATGAAATGCATGAAAAATGGCAAATCCGTAGGTTGACTAAATTTCGTTCAAATAACTTTTTGATTCTTTTGGCTATAATGCTTACAGCGCTGTAGGGACATGCAATTATATATTTCATTCTTAAATATAATACACTGCATTGGTAAAATTTGAATAATAAAAATAGAAAGCCTACGTTGAATTAACCCTTATGTCAATAAGATGGCCTGGCTAGACAATTTTGATTTTGCGATGATGTTTTTTTAATAGTCTACGTTTTAGTAATCTCCTAGACTTTATTAATTGAAGTGTTTTACAGAATTTAGAGTTAAAATAAAATGTTTGGGATCTGTTTCGAAGAAAATGATATTTCTATTTATACACCTAGAGTTAATAAAAGTGGTATGGAAAAACTTCAGCAGGCAGGGCTTGCTTTTTTTGAGACCATTCGCCGGAATAAAAAAATCTTGCCAAAACGTCATCGTCCAATATATTCATACATGTTCGGATTTACAGACAATCTTGCAGCTGATTCATACGTTCCGAAAAAATCAAAAGCTGTTATTCCATTGTCAACTGTCCGAATTATGGTGCCGAATTTTTCATAGAAACCCAAAAGTCACAGGTAATGTTATTTTACAACATACATAGGTGTTAACGTTATGGGCCAAATACTTGGATAGTGTATATACAAAGAGGCTAGTTTTTAAGCTAGTAGAGCAAGCAAATGCTTATAAGCTGGGAAGATGATATCTCCAGTTCCGATTTTGAGCTAAAAAATAGCTTAAAAACGAAATTAACTCTATTTATACAAAGCTAGAATTGCTGGTTTGTTGGCATTAGCTTGCTCTACTAGATTGAATACTATTATTTTTTGCACTGAACATAAAAAATGACAGCTTTTCGCTACAATATGTTGGATACTGCAGCATTGGTATCATTCATAATTTATATAAAATTTGAACCAGAGAACTAATCATTCCACCGATATGCACCAACAGATCAGATTTAAGCTCAGATAAACGAAAAAAGCTATATCATTTTGATTTTTTCATCCATTTCTATACAAAATATATAAGGGTCCAGCCAGACCACTTTGTCCGGACAGAAACATGAATTGACAGAATGGTTAAAAATATATGTATTCATACATTAACATTTCGTATCGATCTTGAAGCTTCGAATATCAATATAAATGAAATCATATCGTCGTTTTGCTTTTTAACTTTTGAAGAATTAAAAATTGAATTGTATTATTGAAAATGGTTATTTATGAATGTTTGAGTTTTCCAAAATTTGCTTCAAAATATGTATATAGTCTGTGTTATCAAAACGTATTGAAAAGACTATGTGATGATATATCGTTTGCATTCTCCTGTTTACACCATAAATTCATATGAGAGGCTTTTTGCGCCTACTGTTTGTTGCAATACACTTTTGGCATGATCTAAATGCAGGCCTTCTCAAATATTACGAATCAAATAATATAAGAAAAAATCCTTAATCCAAAAAAATAATTTATTTCTTGTTAATGTTTGAATATAAGCATATAGTATGAAATTTTTTTGTGTAAAATATTTGTGAAAAATTTGATTGTATATGAAAAATAAATGAATTAATCAAGAACCATTCATCCATTGTACATGAACTACAACATATACAAATTATAACATCAGTGTAATGTAAATTTACTTCCCGCTAATAAAAAAATATAAATAAATTCGGTATTATCCTTACAAAAACCCACGTAGCATCCATATTTCTATAAGGGTTTTTTAATCGAAGTTCGGGAAAAAAATACGTAAGCCTGTGGGAAAAATTGGGAAACATCGGGAGGGTCAATCACGTGATTGCCCCCGGCTCAAAAATGAGCAAACGTATTCCGCTTTTATATTCAAGTACGATATTGTATCGGCCATTTTTATTGCAGCATTTACGTGGCCGTTAGCAATATTATTCCAATACGAATGGAACACGATATGATAATTTTGCATGATAAAAGGAAATATCACGCCGGTTGCGATTTATGAATCCTTTTTTTTTCTAGAACCGTAATACGTTTTGGTCGTAGAAACGTGCTTAATTGATACCGCGAATGTGCAATCGGATGTTGAATGTGTCGCATTAGATGGAAAGGGTGCGAACGTGCAATTTCACCCTATGAGTCATTTGACACGTCATCATGTACAAGCTGCAATAACAATGTATGATTTTTTTCATATAAATTGGTCGATTATTATTTTTGATCATTGAAAAATGTATCAAACAATACCAAAGAAAAATATAGTTCAGCGGTCAAATGATTGCTCGCAGTACGCAAATAAGTTGGCGGAGAGCGGCAGCCACTACTAAGAATTATGCAATAATTTTTATGCCTCAATAACGGTGCGTTAAAGTAAGACCTGAGTAGATATTAGTATTTTTATGGTCACAAACTGCTCCAAATTATAAGTGGAATTAGAAATTACTGAACAATGAATGGGCATTCAAACAATTATTTATTTAACTAATTCGGATGGTCACTTAACATTTGATTAATTATTGTTTATTCACGTAACCAAGTTTTCAAACTTTACAGTATAGAAGGGGTCAACTTTTTGGGTATTACCCAAAATCTATTTACATTAAATAATATCTCGCCTTTTCCTCCTTCGTCTCCTCGAAGAACTGCTACAGACAGCCTCCCTGTCCTTGCAGGGATCATGCCACTAGACCTAAAAGTGCAAATAAAGACAGTGAGGCACCTTAAGAAAGCACGTAGAATAATTAAAGTTGGTAACTCCACTCTATCAGGTGAGGAAGCAAATGGAGGATTTATAGATCCTATTGCTAAAATGGCCGAGAGATTGACTCTCCTGTGCCGTATCAGAGGTCCTTTTTATGGACCTCTTGGCCTACAGGAACTTGGATCATATACTTGTATCAACCTAGGTGTGAATAATAAAAAAATGCTTTTTTCCATTTCTTAACAATTATTTTTGCATTTTGCCTGGCTTGATATTCTCACTTCTTTCAAAAGTAATATATAGCACTTTTCTTGGCGGTTTATTTATTTTATTTTAGCATGCACTCAATGATATTAATGTTATTAATCGATTATTTGTCCTAACACTATTTATAATTAACAATAAGCATAATATGTAATGAGTATTGAATGCACAAATTTTAAATGGTATCAAAAATATGTGTTTCTTGGGCCGTGTCTCGATGCAAGTTAACGTTAAAAGAATAAATCTCAAATATTTTATTACTTTTCGATTTTCAATAGAATATTTTTAACTCACACAGGATGAAAATGCTTAATTTTATACAATTAAGTAAATTTTCAGATACGTTTTGGTTGCAAAAAAATATATTTTATTTCAATGAAATCATCTAAATTGCTAAGAATTCTTGTATTTGAATGTTTTGATTCAAATTACATTAAATGTATCCTATTATTGGCAATCCTTGCAATAATTAAAATGTGTTCCTTTTATTGGTATATGTTAATTAGTATATTGCCTTCGTTCAGTATTGATGATTGGTTTCAATGGATGTTGTTTCAGTAACAATGTATTTACATTAAAGACGATTCGTGATTCCACAACTAGAACTAACACTTCATGGTTGTAGCTAACACTATATGGTCTTGTAACATGAGCAAAGCTCCTTTGTGCTTAAGGAATAATACATCTTTTAATCAAAACTATTATTCCAAAATAGAGAACTGAGAACTCCAAGAATAATTGTTTTTAATGGTAAAAATTGGTTATTTTTAAAACCTTAACCTTAAATAAAATATTATCATTGAAATAATTTTTCGCCCATTTCAGATAAGTTGTTTATCAAAATTTATATATTTAATCATTTTCTTTAAAACTTCGAGGAGACGAAGGAGGAAAAGGCGAGATATTATTTAATGTAAATAGATTTTGGGTAATACCCAAAAAGTTGACCCCTTCTATACTGTAAAGTTTGAAAACTTGGTTACGTGAATAAACAATAATTAATCAAATGTTAAGTGACCATCCGAATCAGTTAAATAAATAATTCTTTGAATGCCCATTCATTGTTTAGTAATTTCTAATTCCACTTATAATTTTGAGCAGTTTGTGACCATAAAAATACTAATATCTACTCAGGTCTTACTTTAACGCACTGTTATTGAGGCATAAAAATTATTACATAAATGCATTGTCAAAAGATGTTAAATAATGTGTTATTATAATATAAAATATGTCAAAATATCAAAATTCTACAACACCACTTCAATTGACCTCTGGCGCAGTTCTTCTCCGCAAAAAGTGGTCCAGAATAAAATTACCCCGTTTTCCCATTCCAAATCTGTTTAATTGAAAACATTGCGGAGGGTTTCCATCGCATTTAGTAGAAAAAATTAAGCGCTAAAAATATATTTCGCCAAGCGTTTGACGTTAAGATGAAAAATTTTCACTCAGTCGGGTCTGGGTGTGTCTGAATTGCAAACAGTCGTAAAGAAAACCGGAATAAATTCGGGTCGCAGTCCAAGCGATGGCCGAGATGTAATTTGGAGTCCTTTGACGGTGCGAGTGTGACCGCAGGAGCGCCACGTTTGATTTATTCTGCACATCCTGAATATGTATTCGGTGAAATGTGACCGGGGCAAAAACATTTATTATTCTTTTTATTTATTCACTGGGATCTCGATACGGTGGTACGAAACTTATTTACTTTTTCCACTTTTTTTGGATTCCATTTCAGCCAGTGTCTTTTATTTTCACTTTATATAAATGAAAAAGTGATTCCATGAAGTCATAAATTATGTACATTCAAGAAAATATTTGTCTGTCTGTTCTTTATTTAATTCCTCAAGCGATGTAAAATGCATTTTTCATCGTTACTTTTTTAGATTCAAAAAAGCACTCAACTTCCCTCTCTGACCACTCGCTTTTGCCTGTATTTACTACTATTGCTTAATAATGATTGCATATAGTAAGAGCCCTCTCACCATAGAATACTCAGGTTGTATCCCACTTTACATCTACGCTTTAATATGGGTTATTCCGCTGTCGAATCACAGAAGAGCTCATAGAGGACAACGAGATTGGTAAGACAGCGTCTAAATGGTATAATTGGACTCTTAGATGACAGTCTATGCCCCGCCCTACTATGCGGTCTGTTCCGGGTCTTCCCCCGCTAACCTAACCTACGTGCTGTCGACGCACGTCATTCGACGACGCCTCCCATCCAAAACTCTCAGCATTCACGACCCGCCGATCCTACTTCTGACACCAGTGAAGCGTTGAAGCGGGAGTGCTCGCAAAGCAGGGTCTCCGGGCGGCACCCTGCTCCACATACTGATAGCCACACTAGCGTGCAAGTCCGTTCTTCTTTTTGATTACGATCTAGCCGGACGGATGGATATGGGTGAACGGGTGTCGGACAAAAATACTTTCTTCTCTAAATAACTATTTATTCAACACGAAAGAGGGATTTGGCTGCAGGAAGGACATTTTCCTCTTTCGTGTTGAATAAATTTGGCTGCAGGAAGGACATCTTCCTGCAGCCAAGGCTAATCGACGACTCTCCCCGATTCCTGCCACCTGTGTATCATCACCCAACCGGCAGCGGTGCCCGCGCAAGAAGCGATCGATCAGTATTGCAGGCACCCCGTGTCCCCACAGCGCCACAGAAAATAGCGCTACTAAAATAACACATTGCATCTGTCTATCGACGGAATATGTCTGTTAATCTGACGAATTAAATCTGCTCAGATTAACAGCGCCATTGCATGGGGAAGATAATTCTTCCACACAGAAAATGTCTTCCACCGCTCTTTTAATCCTATGAGAAACGCTATGCGCAAAGCGTTCAGATGCCCACCCCTTTCACTCTGCGTCCTCCAAAAAAAGCGAGGTTCCTGCAGGAAGACCGGTTTCAGACCAAGTGCACCCGAGGGTGCAGTTGGAAGAGGAAAAAATAGGCTATACTAAGTTCAAGGGAAACTACTGCGCGAGGTCACTGCCACAACAAGTCCAACCTCAATTTGAAGAGGGGCTGCAGCAGATGATGGACTAACCATTCCCTACGATATTCATATCGGTTCGATCATTTGTAGTACCTATCCATGGAGACGAGTCGTTCAAGCAGCCTAAAACCGTTCTCTCCTGTTTGCACTAGGTTTTTGGAAGATAGTGATGACGTCTTTTACACAGAGTCCACTTACACCTTCTGTAATCAGCATGTCCCATATTCCACTTTACGCGTACGCAGGTCTTTATGGGGTTTTATTTAAATCTGTGTTAATGAAAAATATTATTCATTTGATATAAACAAACTTGACATGCTTAGGTTTTCGCTATAGTTTCACAAGTGATTCTTTTCGATTCATCGGAATATAGTATTTTGCAGAAGCTCAAATCAAATGTTAGCTATTCCGATGGGAGCTGAATTTGAATTACAGAAGGGAAACGTCTCTGAAATTTATTGACTGCACCTCGGCAAGTTTGATAAAGATGAAGACTCGAGAAATGTTGGATGTGAGCCAATAAACTCGATAGGATGATAAAGAGACTGGCAGAATTTCTCAAAGAGGCATCAAACGCAAAACATTCGAGCCTGCAAATGGAGGCATTCGAGCATAGTTTTTCCCCATCTCTGAAATGGTTAAAACGCATTTTCTTTTTATTTTCGTGAAAATCAAGAAATCTCCATTAGAAAAAATCCTCCCATCAGCTTATGAACTTTTCTTTTGTTGCGGGATTATATCGCGATAAATTATTAATAATTGCAAAATTTAATTTAAAATTTTCCTTTGATGTACGAAACAGGGGTGGTTCTTGTGCTTCTTTCGGTAAGTTTTTTCATTAGAGATTTATTAAGGAACAACAAAAGGATAAGAACAAATAAAGCACCGCCTTCCCAATCGTGATATTAATACAACGGAATTTAATTTTATAATTGTATTTTGATGACAGTGAAACAGAGGCGTGAATTTAAAATAGAAGTGTTCTTGAACCCCTTTTGAACCGAATCAGTTTCACAATGCGCCTATTAATATCAAAAATCTAAAATAAACTCGTTCAGAAAATACATTTTTTTGTCCTTGAATATTTGTTTGTATTATGTGTGTATGTATTCCTTCGTACATATTTATCTTGCTAAACAACAACTTTTGATCCTTTGTTCTCCCAATTTCGAATCTCGACGGGAGCTTAATATGTCAAAGCTTTAAGGTTTATTGTTGACAAAGAAGGTTTCGCAAAAAAATATATTTAAGCATTCCTCAATGGACCAAACTAGTTCCACTTACATCTTAAAGTCTTCGAAGAAGCCCTGAAAAGTAAAGGAGATTACTTGCCGTTCACATATACCGACTTATATTATAGTGATCCTTTATTAAATTGAAGTTTGAAATATTTTCATACAAATCTTTTATGACAATAGAAAAATTGTACATAATATATACCTAGATTTGTTTTGAAGAATCTAAAATCAGATATAAAAATATGCTTTTTATTTTGAGATACCATAGTTATAATCACTAACATATAAACCATTTTTAAAATATATATGCTCCAAGCAATTTACGGATATGACCCATGAATCGTAACTATTTGTATATATTACTATATTTTTCTCAAAAAATTGATTATCTTTAACTAACTGTTTTTTTCGGGCTATACGAACTGCTTTTATCTCAGAAAGACTCTTACAGTTCTACCTCGCTACCCGCACTTCATCGGTATTTTCAGCAAAGACTTTACAGTAGGTGCCAATAATTATATTGAATGTATTCATCATCTTCAAAATGAAGCTGTAGTCGTTATTAAATATCCCAGCAGCAATGTATGTTAATATTTCAAAGATTTTTATACCAGAATGCAGATGCTTTGGAGCAAGTCGCCAAACCATCAAGTTAAAACATTCATTAGCATTTTGGATATGGCCACCCAAGCATCTTTGAAGTAATTTATCCCTGGACAAGTCTTTATAAATTAGTAAAAGATGCTGTTTTATCTCTTGGCCAAGAAATGGAGTCAGATCTTCAAGCTTTGGATGTTTTTTAAAGCAATGGTTTTCTGCCATTTGCACCAGCTTTTGACTCCAATCGGGTTCCCAAGATAATGTATTTTTTTTTAAATTCCTCGAACTTCTCTACCTTTCGTTCTTTTATTTCGACATTTTTGTTCGAAAATTGACTTGACTGAAATTCACTTGACTTCGAGCAACTTCGAGCTGACTTCGAGCAGCTTTAATTTTACATACCTACAGTTAGAGATATACGTGCAATATAACGATAATTTTGCTTAAAATATTTTTAGTCTATTTGTATGAAATTTCCTCATTTTTTTCAATTTTTCAGATAAACATCTTGAAATTACATATAAAATTGTATAAATACATTAAATTAAATTATTCGCAAAGTTGGGAGTCACATTTAGTTACAGAATTTAATTAGCAATTGATATTTTTAAGGTTATCTCCACATTAAAATTCAAAGCTTCAAGTAAAAATTGTTGTTGACTTTGATGAGCTTGAATACCACTGCCTTGGTGCTTGCTTCCTGGCCTAAGTATCTAAAAATTATTTCTGCCCCAAAATAAATATTATATTTCAATTTTGTACAGGATATTTATATAAGTGCCCCCCATAACTCTCTTCATCCAACCAACCCTCTGCATCTCAGCTTAAAATCCGTCAAATATTTTCGACAACAGCCCCTTTCCTGTGCCCCGTTTGGCATAACACTTCATTGGACGCAGGTTCAAGGTCACCGTTTAAAAATTAAGTCGATCCGTTAAATATTAATATTTATTCAGCACTGTGTTGGAATGAGTAATTGAATTCTGCCAAAATGTTTCCATTCCTCGGTAAACAGGTGCCCGTGTCGTTTTCCCATTAATCCAAACGAAAACACCATTGAACCCAACTAAGTGAAGGACGTTGTTTCATCCACCTGAGATCTCTTCGGAGATACTCATAATAATTCAATGTCATTTTTCATGGTGTGGCGTACGACGATAATTTAAAAGCAAAAGAATCAAACGACAAAGAATTTTAAAAATATATTAAAATTTACTTCATTTGTGAGCGACTTAATCTAGCATAATGAAATATTTCACGGGAAAAGTTGTAATAAGAATGAGCTTAAGAAACTTATTTTCGGATTTCAGCGAAACGGACTAAAAATAAAGTTCTTTGTATAAAAAACAGAAATTATTTCCATTGAGTAATTTATGAAGTATTTTCATATAAACGTCCTAAAGCTATTTTAACTTGAGCCTACTTCAAAACAGCATTATATTGGAATATTAATATTATATTTCATTCATATTTAATCAATAATTTGATGCTCAACACGATCTGTCCGCTTCGCTCACTTAAAGCTGTTTCCAACACACAAATCGACTTTAACCTGTCAATTAACACGTAAAAAAAACGGAAACTGTCTTTACAGTCCATGATTTTTTGGATATGATTTATAAAAATAACTTACCCTCAATAATATAAAAATAAATGTCCTTATAAATGTGATATTCTACATGTCATACAAAAATCCTTATTTCCTTACCTTTTCCTTATTTCAACTGTAGTTGTCTGAAGTAAAATTTCATCTTTCATTTATGCAAAGGCGGCGTTTATTCCTTTAATTAAGATTTTTAGGTACTGTAACGTGGACGATTTAACATCCCTACGCAATAGCGCTGTTAATCTGAGTAGATTTAATTCGCCAGATTAACAGCAACATCTTCCGTCTCTCTTCAGGTGCAATGTGTTATTTTAACAGTGCCATCTCTTGTGGCCCTACGGAAACGTTGCACCTGCATATCGACCTGATCGCTTCTCGCTCACGCACCGTTGCCGGTTGGGTAGTGACGCGCAGGAAGCGGGAGTCGGGGAGAGTCGTCGGTTAGCCTTGGCTGCGGGAGGTCGTCCTTCCTGCAGCCAGATCTCTCTCTCGTGTGGAATAAATAGATATTTAGAGAAGAGAGTCTTTACAGCAACATCATGGCCCGATAAAAGAACGGACCCATGTGCTAACGCGGCCATCCCGACGAGCACGTAGAGGCGAGGAGCCATCCGAGGACTCTGCCCCCGAGAGCGCCCCCGCCTCAATATTACAGTACATGAATTCTTTCGGCGGCCCTATTTCGTGGCTCGCATGGTCTCTAGACCTGACGCCAGTGGATTTCTTTGTCCGGAGACGTGCCCTATTCCATGGCTTGCACGGTTTCTAGACTTGACACCACTAAATTTCTTCGTTTAGGGACATGCTCATAATGGAGAAGTGTACCGCGTTTTCCAATTAGTCAAAGATAGACCTTGATTGAGAATGATACAAGTTCAACTTTTTGGGAGTAAATAATCAAATATTCTACTTTCTTAATTTTTATTAACAAATAATTATTACAACAATAATTCCCAGGGGCAAATTTGATGAAACTGTACGTTCGGCAGCGTCATTGGTATGAATTATAACATTATTCCATTTCAAGTCTTTTTATTTTATTTTGATTTATTTGTGAATAGTACTAATTTAAAAAAAAACAATTAAATAACACGACATTAGTAATGTTTGTTACGTGTTATAATTATACTTGTGTGAAGCAATCGCATTAATGGATCAGCATAATCTGATTATGGTGTAAACCAATTAATCAAATTACATTTATTGATCTTCAAGTATAGCGTTAGTGTATTAAAACACGTTCATTTGAAATCCAACATATTTCTTAATGTTCAAACAAAAACTGATACACAAAACAAACTTCTAATATTTGTTTGATTCGTTTAATATGCGCGATGATTATAAACATTTTTATGCAGTACTTGATCTTTTTATGCGATTAACCATATAACATGGTATTTAACTTTATTTTTCAACACAGATATTGCTTAGCGCTTGCGTAATATTATAAATGCCTCGCACGCGGGTTCGTTCGTTATCGGATCAAAGAGCTTCTAAAAAAGAGAAAATATATGATCAGTGGTGATAAAGTCAACGTGTTTGATCAATATCGTTAATATCTGTAGATAGAAAGATCACAGTTGCGAGAATACGGGGTAACCAACAGGAAGAACACGTCTTCCCACAGCCGCCCAACAAATCAATCGATTATTTTTGTATCATTCTCTTGTTTCTCAATATATCGCTATTGCAATAAATTTAATATGATAGACGCACAAATATAGAACTTAGCTGCCTATACACGAGACTACTTGCAGATATTGTAATACATTTTGCAATTTAAGAATAATTTAATTAAAATATTATATCGACCATAGCACATTGGATGTCTCTTCCTTTATGGTGTACCATTATGACCACCCTAAAAATCACCCTTACTCCAGCTGAATAGAGTAACATATGCATCTCAGTTAAGTTTACTCTCGCGTATTTTTCTTGCAGGCAGATAACGATTTCAAATGCTCGCTCTTCTCCTCGGCGTCCTTTGATACATCCAAACGATTCTTCCCGGACGCGTTTTATTCTTCCAGTCCAAATCCTACAGCGCGAGACGGCATCCTTCCAAGCGGTTGAGCAATCAAAGGGGTGGATTAAACTTTTCAATGTGTCTCGACATCGATTGATCACATTTGGCATATAAAACAGGCCCTACGCTTCAAATCCTGATCAGACTAATGGAGCACATTCAATTCGAGAGCTGAATTGCAATCGGCGTTCGAAATCGCCCATGGTCATTAAAACAAATAGAGTTTCGGCAATGTGTTGCCCCCACGCCCACAGCGGCCCCTTCGACATTTGGCAGCGAAGAGTTCCATCGCCAGTGTCGCTGCAGTGCGAAATCATTTGTTATCATAATAGCAACAATTTGTATTGTGCTGCGGACATTAATTTGTTTCGCGCATTCCGATAAGCGAAAATATGCTCGTGAGCTTAAAAAAACAACAGAGCTTTTAACGCCCTTTACAGCGATTACGTGTTGAGTGATGATGGTGGATGTTTGAAAAGAGCATCGAAACAGCATTAAACTTATGGATTTATTGGCATACTGGATCGGTGTCGAATGCGGACTGATCAGTAAATACCAGGATGATTAATAGCATAAGGGACCTAGACTGAATATTTTTTTATTGTAATAAATTAATATGACAGTATTTTTATCAGGATTTGATGATGGCAATAAATGTTTTAATGACTCCTATTTTATCAAAATAACTTCATTATTTTCATATGAAATGTCCGATTTTCTATTAGACTTAATTTCGATCAAAAATGCTTTTGACACCATTATCACAGTGCTTTTTTCATTCAAAATAATTGATTTTTGAAAAAAGCCAGATCAAGTATTAATATATTGGATAAGATCTCATGTTTTCAGAATCCTCTAAAAGAAATTGGGTTTGTAATAATATTGTAATACAATGTCATGATAGTTATTATCATCCCATATCTAAAATTCCTGTGCAAATAATCTAATTTTAAATGAATTGCATGTTTAAGACAATAAACACCCTCAAAAATAAACAGAAATGACCCACGTAAACAACCGAATGAAAGCATTGATGATGACAAGCTGCAAATGGAAATTGAACTAAATTCATCAACTACACACCACAACTCGTTTTTATCAATCAAAAGTCACTATGTTGATCTGATAGAAAATATAAAAACTGCAATGCTTGTAATTGACGAATTCTTCTGCTTTTGATGAACCCATTTTTTTTGCAACATAAATAATAATTTAACAAATTAATTCATATTGAATTTATGTTTTAAAATAATTTTAAATATATCAAATATAAGGACAATGTGTAAAATGGTAAAAGTATAGCGCTTTCATCTCACGATATTAAAATAACTTGCGGTGCTTATAGATGGAAGTAACTAGAATATTTTTCTATTAAACTTATAGAGAAAACGCGGAGAAAACTCTCATCTTCCATCTGAAGTGAGTTTAAAATTAAATGTATTTATTATTTTTAATACAATTCATAAATCGTCTTCGCATGTAATAAACAAGATTGCGTTTTTATGAATACTTACTGTATAGTGTGTGTTTGAGCGTACCCACAGACACATGATCTACACATAAATAATATTAATTATTATTGCATTCTATTTCACTATAGTTCATATTCCTGATCTAAATTTAATTGAATATATTTATGCTAATTCTTCTCAAACAATATGAAAAATATCACCTCGCCACACACCTGATATTAAAGAAATTTGGCTACAAATTTTTATCTGTGCTATCACTTCATGAAACTACTTTTAAATATTATATATATTAAAGATTAATTATCTTAATACTATAAAACATTTTTATTTAGATATTTGAAGCATTATAAAGGGTATTTTGCACATGGACCGATATTTTTTTTTTTTGAGGTTAAAGTAGTCATTTGCTACGTTTCATATATAGACCCTATTTCCTAAGTATTAGGGTTGTTGAAATGCACGTCCCTAGACAAAAAATCTAGTGGTGTCAGGTCTGGCAACTGTGCGAGCCACGGAATAGGTCACGTCCTCAGACAGAAAAATCCAGTGGTGTCAGATCAGGAGACCATGCGAGTCACGGAATAGGGATATCAACAAAAGAAATTCTAATTGAAAAAATCAGCACTGACTTTGCAAAAATGAAAGAATAAATGCTACTTCAGGTGACTACAATAAGAAAAAGATGTAGTATTTGCATACGAAGCAAAGCTGTTAGTTTTTTGTTTAAAGAATTTAGAATTTTTCATTAATTATCTATTAAGATCAAAAATATATTGCAAAATACAAAAGAGTTGTTTCGAATTATTTAAACTAGAGATTAAAAAGTTATGACTACTTAAAGGTGAAATTTTGGATATTTTTTCAAAATGATGAAACCTGACACTTAGGACGCAGGGCTAAAATACCCTTTTACCTCTAAAAAAAAGTTTTGTCGACCCATGTGCAAAACACCCTGTATAATACGAAAGTCTTTATATTGAAATTCTACACAAAACAGGATTTCTACAATGCGCATAGTTCATGTTCCCTTTTATATTATTATTATTTCTGTGAACTGAAAAATCTCGTTGCTGTTCACGAGGTATTGTTAGCTGGAAAGAAGAATTCTATAGAGAATCAGGTCAAATTTTCACTCGTTAAAAATATTTTTCGATCTTTTGTTTTAGCATCAATAGATTGGGTACAATTTTGCAGCTTCTTTGTGCTAAAAAAATCAATCTGGACGATCACTCTTGAATTGTAAGGCTTCAAAATTGTCAAGTATAGATTGTCTGAAGCTTTTGCAAGCATCGATCTGTTCATAATTTCCCTGAAAACAATGAGTATGAGCGTCGAATATCCGGCTTCGTGGTCAATATTATAGACCTCGTCAAAGCACTATGAAACGATGATTTTATGTTTATGGGGTCACATAAATATAACTTCCATCGGGCTTTATACATTTCCGGCATTAAGCATTGATTTACATTAAGTTTTGGGTAATAATTTAAGTATTATTACAAATCTAAATTATTAATAATAAAAAAAAATCTTTAAAGCGTTTATTTTATACAATTATTGTATATACATAGATGCATTATTTACAAGGTAAAATCTTATCTTGTTCATGTCACATGTATTAGAACTTTAAGTGCTAAAATTTGCGAGCTTTTATTATTTTTTTTCAAAACAACATCAAATCATACCTGACGTTTATTATAATGTCTAAATCACCTAATTTTGCTCAGTTTATGTCTATTTTATTTTATATCAGCAGCTAAAGGTTTTTACATGTTTAACGCTACGTATACCGAATTTAATCATCTAAAAGCTCAACGTCGACTATACATTTTATATACATTTTTATTACACTCTTTAGCGACTATTTTATTCAATAGATCCAGATTTAATTATTTTCCGTCTTTGAGATATATCTATTGATAATCTAGTGAGCTTTTTTATTTAGCTACGCTGGTACTGAACCGGAAACATTTCCGTAGTCAAAAACATCTCTCTTCATTTTTGTCGTCTTCCTTTGATGAAAAGCCTCAAAGTTTCAGCGTGACGTCAAAAAGTTTCCGAGCGAACGTTGAAATGTAATATTTTTTATTCCCAAAGCGGTAACATTGTAAGTTTTGTTGAGCTTCGTAAAAAAAGCTCATTTTTCGAGGGAGGACTGCGGAGAGCTTTGTAATAAGTAATGCTTGCGCCTTGTCATATATGTCTTTTCATGACAATTCTAATTATTTCATGTCACATTGATTTTTTTTACATAGCCTAATATAAATCATTTTGACTTGTTCAAAAATCTTTCGAAAAAATCGCCAAATTATACGTTTATGTCCATTTTCGTACAACATCATCTAGCAATTTCATCAAAAGTTGTTGAGCTTTCGTTTTACATTAGCAAATTATATGGTTACGGTTAACTTAACTATCAAAAAAAATCGTAAATTATGTCCCTAAATACACATTTACTAAAATTAACCCATTTAAAAAGCATTTTGATTAAGAAATAAACCTTATTTAACTATAAGAAAGACAAATATAATTTAGTATTTTTTTGTCTATAAAAGGATATGTCTATGCACTTTATCTCAATGCTATTTAAATGCAATTATTTTTCATCGATTTATCACGTACAAACATGTAATCATCTTATCGAATACTCGACCATTATATGTTTATTATTTAGAATTTGTACAACCCTCCTTATAATACAAATCATATCTTCACCCTTAACGTCTTATTTAAAGTAATTGCTTCAATACACGATGGATATACTAATAATAATCCTTTCATATTCCTGCTTATAACCGTTCAAATTTAGAAAAGCTTGTTAATATATTAATATATTTGTATAGTGGTTATATTTGTAGTATTATAATAGGATGTTGTGAACAAAGACTTCTAGCTTTCAGCATATGTAGGAGCTTGAAAGCAAAGCTTATTCTTGGGGATGTTCCCTTTGCAAACATAGCGTAATTTTTGAGTGCTTGCTACCCCAATCGTTGGACTTAATTGAACAGACCTGTAATTAAGGTGTCTATTTATGTCTACAGCCAATGAGGTTGACCAAGATAAACCAAATTAAGGTCAAACCAGTTTATTAAGGCATTTAAATGGATTGTCGTGAATGTTAATTGGCCACACTTTCTCCAACGTAGGGCGCTGGTCCATTCCAGGTGACTTTTGCTTCTTGCCACCTAAAAAATATTCGATGATATAATTTGAATATTTTAAGGATATATAAACCATAATTCTTAATATAAAAAATATTTAAATATGTACTTAGTATGTATGAGCTTTTCCAGAGGGGTAGCGTTTATGTCATCTCTAGATGCACTTCCACCCTCGTTTTGACCTCTAGTATCCACAGAGAGAAAAACATGACAGCCGCCACATGTATAATAATGAAGATCAAATCTGCAAATAAAATTCACACATTTTATCATAGTAAACTTCATGTTAGTTTAATTTCACGTTGTATACGACCGCATCTAATTTTCATTTTATTTCAAACTACCCACCCTATACGCTCCTTTGACGTTATTAACATTAATATATTAAACCGTCATGTATGAAGACATGCGAGCAATTTTTCATCGATCACTCGGGGTTGAAATCTCCGAGGAATGATGCTGCTGTAATAATTCACTAACTCTTCCCGAGAAATATGTAACTTGTGCAGCCTTTCGCGAATAACTCACTTTACGAGGTTTCAAATCCCTAGGGACTAAATCGTAACTTGATACGCCAGCGAAATGCGTGATGTTGAAGATTTTGTTTCGCTAGTTATTAAATTAGAAGGTGTCAAAATTAAGTTCTGAGGAAACTTGACACCATGGCTTTAGTGAAAATTTTCAGCAATTCAATTAACAATCTTAAGACATGAACATATTGATTTACTCGGTAATTTTTCTTTAAAAAATATGTTTTCAATAAATATTAATTTGCCTGTTTTTTAAGTAAAAAATTGATACATTTACATAATGCAATTAAGCAAAAAAATAGGAATTATATAAAAATATTGCAAAACATACTGCTTTAATATTGTTTTTAAAAAAATCATATGTATTTATTATTTAATACACTTTGCTTTTAGATTTATTTGTGCTTTATAAAACTTAAGTTTACAATATCGTTCAAAAATAGGCATCCGGCTTTAAAAGGAATCAATCCTCTCAAAATCAAATAAAATCATTGATTGACGCAATTATTTCATGTATATTAATTTACTATCATTATCATCGATATCCGAATAGCATCCATTGAAAAAAATACTCGTTAACTATGTTCTATGAATTTTATCTGGGGCTAATTTTATATATTTTCCCCAAATATAAATTTTTAATATACACTCATCCATCGTGTAGCAATCGATCGTTTCTTTTGTGAGTTCAAGTCTCGATAATTAATTTTTTATTCAATTAGCGATCCATGCTCACCGTTGTTCGGGATCCAGTTTTAATAATAATTTAGAGTGGATAGACACAATGTTAATTTTTAATGAACATCCTTTCGGCTGTATTAAAATATGCTTTTAATTTCGAGACGACTTCATACGTCATTTATATTAACAAAGAGGTAGCTCGGCGAGGACGAAATGCCATTATAATGCACAAGGACGAAAATAGCCTTCATATAAATTGAATTTGTAATCTTAATTCATTTAAATGCGTAAAAAGCGTTTAAATGTATAAAGAATAGACAAAAGTCAGTTTTCAATATGTTCCCATTGAAAATGATCTTCAGCAGTCATTTAAATTAAATAGTTGTAAATATCGTAATACGCTGATGTTTAATAAAGAGTGTGACATATTTTGAGTACCCGAATGTACAGTCGTCTTTTTTTAAAAAAAAACCACACATCTATCATCTAAGCATGGATGAAGTTAAGAAATGTTTCAGAAAATTTTGACTCTAATTGAAAATAATCCACAAAATAGAAAAGCCACCTTTTGCTTATCTTTTACGTTTGGAAGCTAAATGATACTGGATAAATTCAGATAAAAAAATATATGGTTAAATTGGAATAATCTTATTTAAATAAGGCTGGTTTGGTATGATGAAATCAAGAATATTTATAATAAAATTCCAGCAACTATCAGGTCAGTCCAAAAGTTCGTGCGCATTTTTAAGAACTTTTTAAATGGTGTAATTAAAACACAATTTAACATTAGATTTCGAAATTGTCAAAATTTGTCGTCGCTTAACTAATGTATTAGCCAGTCTGTCGCCAATTTTCGTAAACATCCGACGCATATTAATACTCATAGAAAATGAAAATCGGTAATCAATACAAACGTGATATGTTATATTGTTTTATCTTCGTGTGGCGAATCTGCCACACGAAGATTAAAAGATCTGCAGCGATAAAAATTATTAGACGAATGAATACATCAGAAATTATTTTAAAAAATTAAAGATGGGGAAAGCAGCACTTATGACGAACGCCGTTCAGGACGTCCTGTTAATTTTGATAACGATTTTCATAAAAATGTTGTGGAGTCAGAACCACACACAATTAACAATGAATCAGATTGCAGAAAGGAAGGATACTTCTCATGGTATAGTTGTCGTCATTTAAAGGATATTGAGAAAGTATCCAAGCTGAGAAAGTGGGTACCGCATGATCGTCATTTAAACAGGAGATGTTGCTGGGAACATTCTCCTGCTCCACCGTAGCTGCTGCAAGTATTTGCAGGGAAATAGGGGTTTCGACGATTCATTGCCGGCTCTGACTGGAGCTGTTTTACGCCGGAATGATGAATCTATTATTATATCCAGATGGCAATCAATTGTCCTGATGATCAATTGTCCTGATGATCAATTGTCCTGATGATCAATTGTCCTGATGATCAATTGTCAATTGAGGGAGTAGACTACGAAGTTATTCCCCATATAATCCTCCTTCCGCATATGGTGCCACTAGATCTGCGTGTCCAACAGGTCCTGGAGCGAAATCTCTGACACATCGCAGGAGAACTTCCCGATTGGCTTCCATACCCGGACATAACCATAGTACGTGATCCGCTGTCATGTTCGTATCTGTGCAAGGACACGAAAGACTTCCTAAGCCAAACCAACGGAGAGATGCCTTGAATCGTCCGTGTCCCGTGAGAAACTGGGAATTCCAATAACATAGTACAACCTAGCGGTACGACAAACGATATTTAATGGAGATAAAAAAACTTGTCTAAATGTCTTCCATCCTTCTCGTTCATTCAACTTTCTTGCCATGCAGTGTTACATGCAATAAGTATCCTCCTTTTTAGTGATAGGGAACTGCACTCAGCTACAGCTGCCAATATAGCGACAAAAGATCAGCCAAAACAGGCAGGGCCGCAGTTGAAACAGTCCTATAGGCAGTACTATAATAAGAGCCCCTCTCTGTCCGGGTTCGGTGGTTCGGGCTGGAATAGTCCAGCTAATTCATAAACAGCTAATTCCAAAAGCAGAGGTGTTTTTACGTCCCAAAAAGAAACTTTTAGGTGTTTGCAGGGATATGTATGGTGTGATTTATTATTAACTATTAAAACCAAATCAAACTATTAATTCAAATGTTTACATTGCCGCTTAACTTAGAACTGATTAAACTGAACTGATTGAACTGAAGAAAGAAACCCACGATTGGTTTATATCAAGAAAGGGTTGTTTCATCATGATAATGCTAGATCGCATACTGCTCGAACAACGCTGCAAAAAAATAGTAAATTTAATTGTGAGCTTTTGTCACATCCTGATTACTCCCCGGATATTGCCCCAAGTAATTTTAACTTATTTCATGCCTTAGAAAGCTTTTTACTAGGGAAAAATTTAATTTCCAAACAGGATGTACAAAATGGACTTTCTGAAAAGATTTTTTGACTCAAAACCAATGTCTTTCACAAATTAAAAAGCTACCTGTGAAACGATAAGAAATTGTAAATGGGGGAGGAAAATATATCATTGATTAAAATGTTAAATTATTTTTTTTTTATCCTATTTAAAAAAATCCCAAAAATGCGTACGAACTTTTGGACTGACCTGATATTATACAATACAACAGTCAATGCATATCTATTACTCCAATAAGCTTAAGATAATTATAGAAGATAAATTGGTCATATACTGGAATGTTTTTAAAATAAATGTGGTCATCTAATTGACAAATAGCATGCTCTATGCCTAAGTCTATATTAACTGATTGAAAAATTGAATCATTCATTATGAATTGCCAAAAGCAGAGCAAATATTGATAGCAAAAAAATATTATAAATAATGAGATCGGCTTAGATCCATAGACATAATGATATATCATTAAATTGACCCGTGATAAATAATCAATTTAGGATGATAAGTTTTATTATGCTTTCAGATTCAGGCATAGCTACTTCAGACAGCCATTTATTTCAGTCTATGGATTTTTTAATGATCAAATTAATTTTAATCAAAGACTTTTAACTGAAATATGTAACAATTTTATATAAAAGGGCACTGCGAAAGATATATTGACGAAGATCTATTTGCTAACATTTAGAGCTCATCGTGTGACAACTTTCTGTTGGGTATTAATGCTTAATGATATTTGATAGCATACATGGAAATATCAATCTTTAATTGATGTGAGTAACAGATTAATATTGATTCACACGTTGCCGCACTATTAGCATACATCAATGCGAGATCATATTACATCCAGCCTCCGGAATATTTGTTTAGGACCTAACCGCTGGAAAATACTCATTGGAATTTCTCTGCCGATAGTCATTAAAGTCAAGATGAAATAATATTTACACAGCCTGCGAGTCTTAACTAAACTTTAATTACAGCCACTCGAAACCGAACCATGTGATACCCATGCAGAGGAAATGTATATTCAAATGAAAGCCGCTCCGTATTCATATCAGGCACTTTTGTAATTACTTCAACTTTGGAAGCACTGATCAAAAATAGGGCCGAAACGTGTTTGAGGGACGAACCAAACAAAGACGCTAAGATCGGGTATTAGTTTTGACAATCAAAATTTAATGGCGAAACACTAAAATAATTATTTACGGCATACCGTCTTTCGGCGTGGTAGTTCCTTAATAGTTCCCTATTAGTATTGAAGACTATTCCATAGTGACCGGCACAATAAGTGACCTGAAACATTGAGCACAACAATTTTTTCAGTAATAAGACATTTTAAAAAAAAGCGAATGAATTGTATGATGAAATTTAATCAAATTCGGGCCGACACAATCACCCTTATTGGATTAAAAGGTCGAATGTGTGAATCAACTTTGATAAAGTCCCTTGTTGAATAGCATTTATTCAGACGATTGTTATTTTATGATTTACTTATACAATGGCTCACAATTTTGCATAGCTAATTTTCTAATATGATTCAATATACGAGTCATTGAACGTCGACAATAGCATTGATTAAATTTATTCCAATCCCGTTCATATATTGGGCTGATGCAGAAGTTTGTACGTATTTATATTTAAAGAGGTGAATAAAAAATCTCCGAATTGATGAATGTCATCTGTTCCCAAAGTATAAAATTTTTGGCTCAATGTCTATTTTGAGATCAAAAATAAATTGTTTTACAAAAAAGGCATCAAAATATTAGTGAAGAAGGCTTATGTTGATGAACAAAGCCATTTTATTTTGCTGTTTATTAAAAATGTTGTTGTTTCACTGGTCATCCTACGAACTTATTGAGTGATGTGAAATTTAAAAAAGGTATATTTTTTACATCAACCCAATATTTTAATAAAAATCATATAGTTTTCGTAAATACCCATATTGGTAGGGCGGGAGTCTTAAGTCGCGATCCTGGAGGCTGCCTCTCTGTATCCTGGGAATCGTCTGGTCCCCTCCACACAAGAAATCCTATTGCGCTCCTTGCGAGAACTCCATATTGAGGCAAAGCCTTTAAGAATATTATAAAAAACCATTTATATTTATCAAGTTAATGGTTTTAATGCTTTCACTCATATATTTTTATATTTTTCCCCATTTTATATCCATTAAATCCATTAAATCCATTGAAAATCAAATAACTAATACAATGTCATATAAAACATCTTCTGTAATTTCTTATCAATGTGTCTTATGATGGATTTACTATTTAAATCTGTTATGAACTTCCATTTTTTCAACTAAATTAATTCAATCCTATTTACATATAAATATACATCAAACTAGTCAATAAAAATATTCATGTGGAAAATAATATTTGATAATATGTCGATGAAATATTTGCATCTCATCTTAAATTCTTAAAGTTATACGAAGAAGAAAAAATCGATTGACTTAATTTAAAATATCTACATACATAATGATCTTCATCCCCCACGTATATAATGCCATTATGGAGATAGGGCGTTGCTCTACCAGTGAGGAGTAACATCACCAGATTCATTGACCCCTCCAAATGTGACGATACCAAATAGCTGCACTTTCCATCGAGATCTTTTTTAATGCTAAAAGAAAAATCGTTATATACTTATTAAAGTGGCATTGCAATCAGATGATCTTGTTTTTCGTTCGTTCGTACTTTTGTATTCCCCTCGTGAAAACTACTGAATAAAGCAATAACAATGCTCCAATTCCGGGCTCCTCTTCAAACTGGAACAGTAAAAAATGCATTGATCTATTGTGTTGTTCTGAATGAAATAACATGCAAAAGGTCGTATTGTTATAGCTAAGCAAATAAAAGAGCTAAAATCACATATTGACAATCATTTAAAAACATATTAACCTCATCAATCATTTCATATGAAGATCAGATAAGATTCATTTCGCATTTAAATAAAATAGCAGTCGAATTTAAATATACTCCACATTAAGTTCTGTTTTTAATTTTAAAACACGAATTACTTTTTTTTATTTAGGTTCAAATGTCAAAAAATTCAGTGAAAACGCTTATGGGACGAACCATGAATGGGATCTTAGAATTTTGATAACGTTGCACTAAAACCCCTAATCGAGTCAGATCCTCGGTAAACAGTCAAGGAATTATCGCAAAAACATGGACCACTATGCAAACACATTTAAAATTTATCGGCAAAATGAATAGAATGGATGAATGGAACTTCCGAATCCCGAAAATTGACATTGAATGAAATACGGAAATTAAACTGAGAAATATTACCGCATCCTCCATATTCATCGAACCTCATCTCGGTGGATTTCCATGTCTTCACTTCCATAGAACACAGCTTAAGAGAACAAAAATTCTAGAATGCAGCTGAAGTAGAAATGTATTTAAAATCGACTTCTTAGTCGATTTTTTTTATAAAGAAAGATATCGAAGGATTGCCAAAGCAATGGAAAGATGTATTGAATAATTAAGGGAATTATATTATCTTACATTTTATGTAAAACAAAAATTATTAAAAATACACGAATATTTTTGGATCTCCCTAGTATTTAATTCAATCTGAATATTTTAAATAAAAATATTGAAAATTGGATCTAACGAACTATGTTTGATATAAAAACTTGTAACGATCAACGTAACCCTGCATAATAAATGCGTTTATATTTTTGTTGTTGGTCTTGTTGGTGTTCGTTAGCTGATTTTTTCGTACATTTTAAGCGAAGTAATTAAAATTTCATGCCTTTTTACAATTTTACTTCAAACACTAAAATATGAATATTTTAAAACTTTAGGGGCCAAATGTGCTTCCACCCTGGGTCTCTCAAATGCATAATCCGGCACTGAATTTAGAACTACTCGCCTGCTAACTTTCCTGTGTACACATCATATAATTTTGGATGTGACTTTGAAAATTTTAAGCGTCCAGAAACATGATGTATTCCAACCATACATGGATAATTCTTGTTTGAACATAAATTTATTACCAGAAATATGCAGGACTCATTTTCGATGGGATTTGTATGAATGCGTATAGCCAGGACTATTTTTACTTTAATGGACAATTGATTTACTTTTCGAATTAAATCCAATATCTTAATCCATTATATGCTTTATAAATATCATTTGACTATATACTAAAAGAATTTATTCTACTCGATTCAGTAAATCAATAGATCAAGATGATCAATTTGTTAGTATAGTGATTTTTTATTCCAAAATCCTGTTTAATTCGACTTCAATATACATTTTAAGATACTACTAATTATTTTCGACTTTCATAGTTTATATAAAAATATTTTATACACAATATATTTGCTTATAAAAGATATAAAAGACGAAACGACTTCTGCTTTACTGTATAATAAAAATTATTCTTACGAGATGTAGATAGCGTTTGATGAAAATTTGAAGATCTTCCAACTTGATAAATTCAAAAAGGTGTAGCTGCAAAACAATAAAAGATTTTATAAAATGCATATATTTTTGGAAATCCTTCTTATAAAAATTGCTTTATTTATAAATCAAAATATATTTATATTCTTTCGAAGGCCAACCTTTTCAGTGACAGTATCCTGATAGTAAGAGTGCGAATGCTGTACATATACGGTCTCCTGGGGTAAGGATACGACGCACTTCTTTTGCTCTCCAGCTCTCCAAAGAATGTCGGATATAGCGACACAGAGCGCCTCCTGTTGACGTTTTTCATCGGGACGAAGCAACCTTAAACATATAATAAAATTCTTACGATGCCTACATACATTTACTATAAATATTTTCACGGGGTAAACAAAATTTCGACGATGAAATGCATAGTTGAAAGGCCAACTCTGATCCCTGTAGCCCGGAGTTATAAAGTAACTTATTCGTTCAAATATGCTAACATTTTATACCATTCCGTATGTGTATTCTGGAATGCATTTTTAATATTAAACATATTCGTTGTGGATTTTTCCAAGTGGAAAACTCACGTATCAGTTGGTAGAAACTTTCCCTTGGAGTCCCTTGGTCTTGCATCAAAAAGCAGATGCTTCAAAGTGTAACCCGCAAGTACCGATAGCAAACCACGGGTTGAATTTCTAGGAGCAGCAGGACACCAGCTTTTACCATCCAATGGTGTTCGAAGCCATTCACCTCTTGGTGGACATCCTGAAGATCCAAAAACAATCTGCCTTAATTCCTGCAAAAAAATTCAAATATGGCGTAAGAATTTTAAATATGAAATGTTCTAGATGAGATGACGATCCATCAGATATACCATCAATTTTGGACGGAGAAAATATTTCCACAATCTAGATCCGAATCCAAACCTTTAAAATAAGAATCAAGAATATAATTTGAATTAATATAAATGGATTTAAAAAAATAACTATCAATAACAATTCAAATATGGCTTATTTTAAATATATATTGGTGACAAATATTACTATTATATCCAAGTATTATTAATTCAAAAATAATAGCGAAATGCGATTTTCGGTCAAAAATCATGACCTGAATGAACTGTCGCTCCTTTTTAGCCACTCGTTGCTTCAAATCATAGATGGCCATCATCTTCAATAATGCATGGTTAATTAAAAATGATAACCGGATTCAATTACGATTTTAAATCATGTCTTAAATGCATCTGATCATTATAATAAATAAATAACAGAAAATTACTAACCATTGCTTTTTCTTCATTTATAGGCTCGCCTCCGATGACAGGAATCTTCGATCCGGCACCACTACGACTATTGCGGGCATATAATATCTTTTCTAAAAAATAAGCAGAAATATTGTATAAATTTTAGTTCTTAAAACGTTACTCAATAAGTTCGTAGGATTTCCTTCCAGAAAAAACCTACGAAGAAAAATTTTAAAAAATACTACGAACTTATCGAATAATAAAAGCGGATGGTTAACCCCTAAACTCGGAGCTCGGATACAGACAGAGACAGAAAAAGAACGTAGTGTAGCTCGGGAGACAGAGACGAAGAGTTTTCCCGCATACATCGCACGATTGTATAGATCGTTAGCCCAAATTTATCAACCAATAATGATTTCGATTTCAATTTTTTTATTTGTTTACGCAAAGAAATTACTGAATATTTCGTGCTATCGACAGTACTTATTTATTGAATGCAACTTGTTGAACGAGTCTTTGTCCAATTATCATTTTCTTCCAAAGCAGGAGCAAATGAATCGATTTTTTGTGTATTGTTTATGTAAAGAAATGGCGTGGTCTTGTATGTTATCAACAGTGTTTATTTACAATCGACTCTGCCTCGAATTGAAGATTGTCTTACGCTGATAGGAGCTGACAGAAAGTAATCGGGGCAAAGCGATTATGGCATCAACGACTTCATCGATTTTAAATTTGCTCACTCCTCAAAAGGTTCATATTGAACCTATAACAATTTTCATTGATTCACTAGTGAGATATTTTAAGCCTCATTGAATATTTGTATTTTAAATAATTCACCATTAAATATTTTAACGACAATCTATAATTTTAAAAAAATAGTTTCCCTTTTAAAAAATGTAGCGTGGGTGGTTTACCATCCCCACGTAGTAGCTCTGTTAACAGCGACATCTTCCATCTCTCTTCGGGTGCAATGTGTTATTTTAACAGCGCCATCTCTTGTGGCCCTACGGAAACATTGCACCTGCATACCGACGGATCACTTCTTGCGCGTGCACCGTTGCCGGTTGGGTAGTGACGCACAGGAGGCAGAAGTCGGAAGAGTCGTCGATTAGCCTTGGCTGCGGGAGGTCGTCCCTCTTGCAGCCAGATCTCTCTCTCTCTCGTGTGTAATAAATAGTTATTTAGAGATGAGTATTCCTATTCGACGCCCGTCTATTCTCTCTGACTCAATCGACTCTGCCCCCGAGAGCGCCCCCTCCTCAACGTTACTGCTTGAAGCTATTGCTGAACATAATACTTAATTTATAATTTTTTTCCAGTGAATAACTTAATATTATGCCTTTGAAATTATCATAAGCTTACATTAGGCTTCGTCCAATATGTTAGTATATTCATACGTGTCTGTTATGATTTAACTTTAATTCAATTTTGGCAGAGAATCTTATCCATTGCCGCAATTCCAGTTAAACGTCAAGATTCTGCATTTGAATAGTCATAAAAACTTATTGAATATGCATATGCATAAATACATATACGAAGAGATTATCCAAAGTTGGTCCAGCGTGATCCACAACATCTGCCGCTGGAAAACTTCGAAGAGGAAGTGCTACCACAGGTTGCGGGATTTAAACCAGCTACGGATAATGCATTTTCAACTTGCACGCTTAAACTAAACTGCAACTTTTATTCCACGAAAAACACAGAAATCTATTTTTGTTCCATTTCATAGGGAATCTGCGCTCGTATATTATACTTAAAATTTAATTTGGGGCATTTCATAACTCCCGGCTGCGTGTTGGCCATTAAAACTTTGTCGTTTGAGGCTGTTAGTTCATATTGATATATTGAGATAGGCAACATTTTTTATTCGGGGTTGAAGTTCGATACCTTGAACTACGTAGTTGGATCGCTTGAACGAAATAAGTGATCAAATTGAAGCTGCTTCGTTTTTTTTAAATACGAGTAGTCGAGAAAAATCGACGAGCTTTGAAATAATCTCTTTAATTTAAAACGAACTATGGGAACGTTACTCTCTATTAGAGTGGAGATTGGATATTGGAATCTGCAGTCAATATTTACTGATTTAATTTTATATACTTGTTTACATCCCGATAATTTATTAACAAATTTTCTTCGATACGTCCTTATTTACTTTATATAAAAAAATATTTCATCAAATTTTTACGAATACAAATTTTTTTCAAGGAAGAGTAATATTTTCTCGATAAAAATGTACATTGACTGCACCTCAAAGTACTGTAAACTAATTTTATAGACGGAACTTTTAATCTACTGAAGGCTCCTGAACTGCATAGTAATTCGACTATCGGAATTGTTATTTTTAAATAGCTTTTCACCATTAAGCTCTTTGCACATCAAAATGTGAATCCATATAACCGATACCTAAGGGTTGAGTTTGATAGTTAATTATATCGTAATTTTAAGAATATTTAGTATAATAATTTAATTAAAAATCTATAAAGGAACAAAACATTTAAAGAAATTATTTTTAATGCAAAAAAAATGTATTAAAAATCATCTTATTATAGATTCAAATCTGTAAAAGTTATATCAATGTAATTGGTCACAGTTCCATAGAGGAAGATGTATTTCGTAATATGTTCATTTTTGTATTTTTTATCAAGCCTTATCAAATTTGCTCGACATTCATTTAGGTGCAGTTTTTTCGGGCGGCACTAAAGGTGTTAATGAACAAACGCTTCATCAAAAGTCTTGTTGAATCATTCTATCACTTGATGAATTGCCTGGTAATATTGAACTAAAATTTTGATTTAACAACTCTTTTTCTCATATTTCACGACTGAAAATATCAGTTTTATTCAAGTGAAATTTACTGTGTGTGAAAATGATGGCTTTAAACGCATGATATATGATGGCTTCCGTATTGGTTGACACAACTGAACCCTCGTACTGCCTGAATATTTCATCTCATATAAATTTTGGACATGTTGACACACGGACAAATACAAATCAAAGGTAAACATACAACTTCAACAAGGCCATCTGCGGCAGCAAACATCCCAAATTCGATATTCGCGAACAACTCGGTTTAAATATCAAACGTTTGTAATCTGTGTGGGATGGGTGCTCTCGATGTTCATAATAGATTCTGGGAAAGTTTCTGAAGGTTCTTATCTTATTCACACACCACCTATTTATAACACGTTTCAATGAAATTGTATAACAGTGCATCCATATTAAAGTTCGCTGCGAAACTCTGCAAGGAGTTTTGCCCGGAGCAAATCCCTTATTAAAGCCATTTAATCTCCTCAGTAAGTAGCGAATGGTGCATGCTTCTTTGTTGCGACAAGAATAAACTGCAAACATACACACACTTCATACTCCTTATCTAGCCTTGATTACTTTAAAAGTAAGTCTTTTCAGTTTTTTGTTCGCCTTTCAAGCCGTAATCTTCCTTCAGACCTTTCTTTATTTTCAATCCAACGTATATCTCATACAATGCTCCTCGGGCACAAAAGCCAGACCTGCTCTTTTGCAGATCTCAATGATACAAACAGCAAAATGAGCACTTGAATTCATATATTCTTTATCCAAGAATAACAATGCTCAATTCAAAGTGAGCTTTTAAAATACTTTAAATAACGTGTAACAAGAAATCAGATCTTTCCAGACATGCTCAATTGTATTCACCATATCAAGTGTTACCAAATTTAAGTAATTCCATCTATCAAACAGCTTGTTGCGCGCAAAGAGCACGCTCATTACAGTTTAGAGACCATAGAAGTCATATGAACTTGACCGTGGAATGAATTTAATGCTTTCGATTACACAATATCAACGATATAAATGAGGATGAATATGAGGTAACTATTCAAGTTATCTATGTAAGTCATCTATGTAAGTTAGTCTTTAAAGAAGTTTCTTTAAAGAGGGATAGATCGTCCCGGGCCCCAAAAATGCCGCAAAAAGTCCTAAAAGAGGACAGAGTGGCCACAAGGTCTGTGTATCCAACCGGTCCGCTTTTCGGACCGCTAATATAACTAATAAATGGTTTTCGTTCATGTAAAGTTGAATGGCAAAGTAAAATAAAAACCATGTACAACTCTCGACTGATATTCTGCGTTTTGCCCCCCAAGTTCAGTTGCGCCCGTGATGGGCACCTTCTTTGTCACTTCCTTGTTATAACGCTGTTTTTAGCACATCATCCGATAATATAACATTGGTATTGATCATAATTAAAACAGATAATGACTTACAGATAAAATCTTTTAAATGAAGATAAATTGACCAACATAATAAATGTATCGTTCTTGGTGGGCAAAAGCGTGATTTAATTGCAGGGCATATGTGATAGCCCTGCCTTCATGCACATACTAGCAACTATTTCTCACCCATTATTTGAAGATCACCAAAAATATATGACCATAGCTAATTTTTTTATCATCAAACAAACCCGTTTTTAACAAAATCATAGTATTTTATAGAAAATACAAGGCCTGTCAAGTTGACTTTGGCTTAAAAGCTCTAAAAAACTTAGTACCATCAATAACTTCAATGCTACCTGCAATAGACTTTTACGATTTAATAAGTGTACAACCTCACAATTGGTCAACAACTATCAAACAATGACAATGATAGTTGTTATCTTATAATATAATAAAAAGATTATCGCAATCCAATAGTTACTTTTATGAACAAAGTTAATATATAAGTAATTTGAGCAACGAGTGCATTCGAGAAAGCAAAGACCTGTTCAGGTCGTATCTGTCGTTAAGGGTCGTTATATAGAAATATACTCACAAGCTATCTATATAATAACACATTTAATACATAATATATAAATACAAAATTACTTGTGCATTATGTTACCTATGTTGAAATATACATATTATAGTTTGTTGAACTTGCTAATCCAATCTCTATAATCGAGACATTACTGTTTTGTCTCATCTCCTTAATTCAAGTTAATGGCTAATTGAGAGTCTGTACTTCTCAATTTTAGATGTGCTTTAATAATATATATATCAACTCAAATTTAAGCAATTAAAAATTATATAGTTTTAACATTATCTTAAAAAAAGAGTTTTGAATACGTAGCACTTGACTTGGTCACAAATATATTGCCATTATATCATTGCGTAATCCATATTAAGAACTTAATCTCAAACTTTCTTGATAAACTTTTCTCTCCGAAAGCAATTTAAGTATGTCGTTTATATATTTATTTGCAAAAAATAAACATAAATCTGTTCATTATAGAGCCATTCTGATTCTATCTAATGGGATCGAAACTAGTTTGCATTTAAATGCAATGGCTCTCATTGTGTTAGGGACTGCGATTCACTCATCGAAGACTTCTTTATAGAATGCTCATCAGTTCTCGCATTTAATCATGATCGAATGGATGAACTATTTGCTTTTGATATCCGCTAACGCTTCAAATGAGATTAAAGTTAACGATGATTAGAGTTACGGGCGCATCGCGACGAAGCCAAATTGCTTCCTAACTACACAGCTCCAGGTTCTGGAACGGGAATTGATGTCATTTCACGTATAGCACCCTCGGGATCTGACCTGAACAAACTAAAGTCCCATAGTGTACAAAGGTTTTATGAAAACTTACGACTTTCGTAACTTCACTATGAAATTCAAGAAAGCTTATCTGAAGTGAAGTGACCAGCGACGACAGCTCCGAAAATCCCTTTATTAACATTTACATACACTGAGGAACTAAGATCCATTTCTTCAAATTTAGTTTGATAATATTATGAGATTCAATCAAAATTTACTTTGATAATCTTGTTCGTTATAATTCCACAAATAACGACTAAAATTAATTCATATTAATTTAATAGAAAACCAAACACAAATAATATGAATTTAATATCAAACAACTTAAGTTATCCAATTTAATTAAGAAGAGTAGCAATCGTATCATTCAAGTATCTTATCTTTTCGTTAGCTTTTATATAAAAACTCTCAGAAGCAAAATTTATCCAACATAAATATAAAATTAATTGATTCATTATATATATATTTCAAATATAACTTCAATCAAAAAAATAGCATTAGTATATTGAATCATTAAATTATCCATATATCAAATCTTCCCTAAATCAACTCTCATAAGAAGACAGTGACACTTAAAACGATTAATAAACGTAATCCCGAAAAATTCGGGATTGAAATTTTTATCCAAGGTTCTAACGCATAAAGTGATGGATGAAATATATTACCCAGCGAGCAAATAAAATGATCGTATCAAAATACTGGATTAGTATTACTTTTTCAATTCAATTATACATAAATAAGCTGTTTTTCTTCATATAAGTAATAATTTTTTTTTTTTTTTGAACAATCTATCCTTTGGGGGACATTCAGTTCTTATTATGACGTTTCTGTCTCGTGTAGGTCCCCATTCGTTAATGAGGACCTAATGTTCATTCATTTGAATCTTTTGTCCAGGTCATGAACCAAATATCTTTTCAGCCTGCGCGTTCCGGAGTTTTGGCTAATCAGCTCTTCAACAAGGCGGTTGGGGTGTGTGTTTAACCTTCTTTTGTACTTCTGGCTATGGCTTTCGATCTCCTGCCTCACTGTTGGTATGCTCAATATGCTGTGTATTGTTTCGTTTGTAACGTACCATGGAATGTTGCCTATGGTACGTAGCACTTTAGATTGAAAGCGTTGGAGAATTTCTATATTGGAGTTCGATGCGGTTCCCCAGAGCTGTATCCCATATGTCCAGATTGGTTTTAGTATACTTTTGTATATTAGTGTTTTATTTATTAGGGACAGTTCCGATTTTCGGCCCATTAGCCAATACAGCATTCTCATTTTGATTTCCAGTTGCTTTTTCTTCTTTTTTATGTGCGTCTTCCATGTTAGACGTCTGTCTAGGTGCATACCGAGATATTTAACTGCATCTGCCTGTGGCAGTGCGCAATCATTCAGTGAGACAGGTGGACACGTTTCTCGTCTATTAGTGAAAGTGACATGCGTAGATTTACTTTCATTGGCCTTTATGCGCCATTTCTTGAGCCATTTCTGTATATTGTTGAGGTCATGTTGGAGCAGTTGAGACGCTATTGCCGGGTCGTTGTGTGAGGTTAGAAGAGCTGTGTCGTCCGCGAAGGTGGCCGTTGTCGTGGTGTCCGTTGTCGGAATGTCGGCTGTGTATATAAGATATAAAACTGGGCCAAGTACGCTGCCTTGTGGGACGCCGGATTTTATATCGTGGAGCGTGGTGGCTTCATCTTCGTATTTGACGTAGAATGTTCTGCTGGTCAGGTATGATTTGAATATGGAAAAGTAGTTTGTGGGCAGTTGTTTTCCGATTTTATATAGCAATCCCGGATGCCACACTTTGTCAAAAGCCTAAGTTACGTCCAGGAATGCTGCCGAACAATATTTTCTGTCTTCTAAGTCCTTGTGTATTCTATTGAAGATCCTGTGTATTTGTTCCACAGTCGCATGTTGTTGACGAAATCCAAATTGATGATTGGGTATTAGATTGTTTTCCTCGATCAATGGCTTGAGTCTCTTCAGTAGTAGTTTTTCAAAAAGTTTGGAAATTATTGGGAGTAAACTGATGGGTCTGTATGATTTAACGTCATGTATATCCTTGCCGGGCTTGGGGATTAGAATAATCTTAGCCACTTTCCATTGCGGGGGGAAATAGCCCATTTTTAGTACCGCATTGAATGTTTGTACCAAGAACTTAAATCCTTTAGTAGGGAGTTCCTTTAAGGTAATAAAAATAGTTTCATATTTCTGGCTTTTGATATCCTATCGAAAAATCCTCTCTTCAGAATGATGTTTACAGAATCTTTATGAAAACATACAAATGTATGAGCATGTTCCTAATAAGATTTTGATGTGACAAATTTCAAATTTTCCATCCGCGTTAAACTTATCCCACATTTTCAGTCTCACAATACAAAATGCTGAGTTCTACGTGTTAAAGTCTGAAATAAGGTTAGAAACTTTGCACTACGTGTATGACGTCGAATGGAAAAAGTTATTGTTCCACGAACACGTGAAATTCTCCCGAGGATATTCTGTCATCGCTTCCAGAACAAAATGCAACCTCCTCCAGGTAGCTCGAAATATGAATGCATTTCGCCGTGCGAATGCAGAAAACTCAAATACTGAATCGCAATTTATATTTATCTCGCAAAATGCACATTCGCATGCAACGAGCCCCGCGTAATTCGAAACCATAATGTCCATACATAGAGTGCTACCTACGTTCGTATGCATTCATAGTGGAACTTCAAATATTATATGACACCTTTATTTGTCCGGAAATATGCTGAGAGGAAGTGCTGAAAAGTAATTTGGCGCAGGTTGTACTTTCAGCCTTTGTTTCCAGCCGAAGAAAATTCACGGAGACAATCGCGATCGAGGCTTCTTAAATATTTAGCAAGTTTATTCAATTAAACTACATTTAATAAGTACGCCCAATAGACCAAAAAATATTTTTGTTTTTCGCTATTAAGTGGAGTCGTAAAAGGCGTAAAAGTTCTAATGTAAACTCAGACTTCAAAGTAAAGAGAAGCCGAGACGTCTACCCCCTGTCATGTAAGTAAAATAAACACTACCTTAAGTGTAATAACAAATTCCACGCCCTTGATTAAATTAAGGGTTGGAAAACATTCAAACATATTACGAATGAATTAACTTTGTTTTATGTGTAAATTATAATCAAGACTATATTTTTTGCATATATGAACTAAATCAAAAGTATTTTATAGGATATCAATTATGATAAAACTATTTAAATCCTAAATTATTTAATAAGTTTCTACCCCTGGATCAAAAATTTGAAATATAGGCATATATTATGTTCAATATATTATTTTCAATGCCTTTTTAATTATAGAAATAATATAAAACGCTGCTTATTTAAACCGATAAACGACATTTAAATCCTCCAAAGTTTGTTGTACATTTGAGCCTTGATTTACATTATGCTTGAAATATTTACCTGTCTTGCAAATAAGCATCTCAAATGAAGCGGCCATTTTTCTAACATTTTTTCCATACTATAAGACCTCTTCTCTGGTCGAGAGGGTCGATCGCCCTTGGTTCATATAAAACTTAAACTTAACAAAATTAATTGATATTGTACAATCATACAACAGACATAATCATTCAATTGAATGTATATGTATATTTAAAGCATTACCGACGTTTACATTTTCGATAGATGGATACATTCATTCATTTAGCAAAGTAAACTGGTCTGCGTGGGCTAAAATTTCGCCGTAAATATTTAAAATAAAATAAACTAGTCGTATGAATCGTTGTTAAGACCATGTTCCGACTGGATAAGGGTTGGGAGAGATTTGGTTGAATCCGTCAAAATAGAGTTAGAGATCAAGCTTTAAAGTCGAAGACATCCTTTTGATCTTCGAGTAGAGGTCCCAAATATTTGTAAAATATTTAAATATTTTATATACAGTTTGCATATATAATACATGAACCCCATGAAAAAAATTTTGGGGTTTAAGAGGGTCTTTTGCTACTTTTCATACATAGGCCCTATGTCCTACGTATCAGGATTGTCGAAATAGAATATTTTTTCAACATTTCAAAAAATACCCAAAATTTCACTTTTAAATCGTTATTTTTGAATCTGTAGTCTTAATAGCACGAAATAACTGTTTTGCATTTTTCAATGTATTTTTAATCTAAAAAAATCTATTTTATGTAATTGGTTTAAAGAAAATTACTTCTGAACTTCCAAAGTCACATAAGATTAAATGTATTTAATTGTATAGAGAACAAACAGGCGTGTATTTTTATATAGTACATATTTAGCAGGCTTATTTTACAGGCTTTAATTTTACTTAGACAAATTTAAGCTATCTGAATGAATTTGGAGAATCCCTCAAGTATTTGAAGTTATCGATCAAGCTTTTTTGCAATAAAAGCTACAATTTACACGCTAAATTTCATAAACTTATTTTATCAATTATTATAAGAAAAATGTTGAAAAGCTTTGCAAAGCTCGAATTGGAAGAAGTTAGAAAATATTACTTATATTAGACATTAGCGCCAAGATGGTGGCTTGAAACTTTTATCTGGCGGGACCCAATAAATATAGCTTTATATGGAGGCGCTCTTGTAGAAATGGCGTATCTTTTTAATTAAACTCTTGCTGAAAATTATTAAGTACAGGGTGTAATATGCAAAGGCATTCGTTGATAATCTGATTTTATCAAATCATACAATTTGCATTAATTCATCCTCCCATGAACGGTCATATTTATCAGCCAGCAAGCAAAATAGGTCTTTGGAACGAATTAAATTTAATCGAGAAGATTATGCTATTTAGATCGGATTTATTCTAGCATTATGCTATTATTTATATATTCCATATCAAAATTTATTTATCTATTGTAAATTAATTAATGGCTGTCGACTGTGTAAATTATATATAATGGTTTCAGTGCACCTGGGGGAGTTGTATCCCACATTGGCCAGGAAGCGCCTTTTGTATAAACAAGCCAAGAGGAGGGCATCCTCCTCTGTTCCCGAGATGTTTGCTTGAACATGGCTTATTATACGACTTAACTTTAAGAGGAATTCGGAATGAATTAAACTTAGTTAGGGCCGTTCTTTAAAACACATTAAAGGGTTACGGCTCATTCGGGTGATGGCATTTTGAGACCTTAAAACAACACTATCGGAGTGAAGAATTCGCATTGCGATTAAACTGGACGAAAATTAAATTAAGCGATGTTTTAATTCGCACAGACGAATCTTCAGTGCCTTAATAAAATTTTTGGAAATGGTCCATTGCGCCTCAAACGGAGTCTTGCCATTTTATCTCAGATAATAAATTTCGTTCTTTCGGAAAACTATTAGAGAGCGCGACCGATATGGCAACATATGCACTTATAGAAGACCACATAATATTCCAACTGGGACCTATAATAAGACCCAAGGTAACACTTTACTTCGACCTCTGTCCTGCCCAATGCTGAATCGACATTTATATATTAAATGTTAAAAATATATTGATTAAAACTTCTGTATTATTTTTTAAAAAATCTCAATTGAAACAACTTTGTACAATCTTTCTGCATTTGCATTTAAATGCGCCAAAGTAAATGCATCACGATCTGCCAGTTTTTTTAATTGGAAAAAAGTCATCAAATTCACTTTTCATGCTGTCAAGTGTCTTAAATTTCTTTTATTTGTTTGTTATCCTCGAAGCTTTTTATATTCAAAGAAAATGGAAGCAATCTTCTTCATGATGAACTGACTGACTCAAATAAACTTCAGCGTATTTCAACATGCGATTTTCTTCTCCAACGACATAATAGCCAACCTTTTTTGAAGAGACTTATTACTGGAGATGAAATTTGGATACTCTATGAAAATATCCAACGTAAACGGTCTTGGATCAAGGGTACAGAAGATTTAACTGTAGCTAAACCTGGCCTACATCCAAAAAAGGTTTTGCTATGCATTTGGTGGGAATGGAAGGGGGTAGTCTATTATGAGCTACTTCAGCAAGGTGAAACAATCAATTCAACAAAATATTGTTTCCAATTAGACAATCTAAAGGACGCAATTGCCAGAAAACCGCCAGAATTAGCTAACAGACGAGGCGTTGTTTTTCATCACGATAACGCCTGGCCTCATGTGTCTTTGCTCGTCTGAAATAAATTATCATCATTTGATTGGGATGTTTTACTTCATTCTCCATACTCTCCGGATATTGCCACTTCAGATTATTATTTATTTCTTTCGTTGAAAAATTCTTTACGTGGTAAAATTTTTAATTCAAAAAATGATATAAAAATGTACCTTGATCAATATTTTGCCAACAAATCTGGGAAATTTTGGCAAGAAAGCATTAGAACTTATGGTACACCCCAATATTTTTTTCATTTTACATTTAATGATAAATATTTCAAATAATGTTTAATTTCATCACAGTGTTGTCAAAAGATACACATTAAGTGTTTTAGTAAATATTTTGCTTGTGCAAAATCAACATTAGCATTTGATATTTAAGTCCTAAAGACTTTTATAATGTTTATTTTCTTAGCTTGCTTATTAACAATAACCCAAATAAGATATTCTATATATATATATTAATATAAATAGACGTAATTTTACATATCAATTATATTTTTATTGAAATCGTTTAATTATAAAGTTCTATGTTAACAAAAAAATGGCTCAAATGAGACGAATAATGAAATTACAAGCGGCTTTGTAAGCTAGCACTTTTTGTATTATATATTAAACAATTATATCTTGTAGTTTGGAATTTCCATTTTGTAAAAAGTGAAATGGAGAAAAAACAAGTACAGAGTGTAAGGGTGTTAGAGAATGGAAAAAAGCGAATACACCACCAAGAAAAGTACCAATAAGTGTCTTAAAAAGAAGTAGAGACTATCGAGTTAGGGAAATGGGCAAAAAAATAATAAAGATCGTTAACAAATGGAAAAAATGGAGAAGGCTTAGATAAACTACTTACTTGTGACCGTTAAAATCCAGGAAAAAAATAGGATAAAATAACAATGGTGTAATTGACTAGCCCATTTTTAAAACATCTGAATTAATAAATAATCATCTCATTTTCGCCAAAACGACGAGATAAATGGTGTTTAGAAAATCTTAGGAGGTTCAATAGTAGTACATCTATTAACAATTGTTACGAAGGAACTGATTAATAAAGGTTTGATTAACTTTAAACAAAAAGTTGAAAATTAATTTTGGATTAATTTGAATATGTTGTAAACGCGATTTAATCTTAGAGTACAATCTTGCGTACTCTAAGATTAAATCGCAAAATATTGATGATAAATAGATGAAAGTATAGTTTAAAAAAGCTTAAGCTTTCAATTAAAGTTTTGAAAAAATCATCAATATTTTGGTGCAGTGATTGACCAAGATAAAACACGAATCTGTTCAGGTCGTGATTTGAGCTGCTATGCCTCTAGATGTTAGCTCTTCACTAATGTTTCAGAATCATAATGTGTTTACTGAATTCAAATAAATTTTCTTATGTGTCATATTATTGATTTTATTTTTATATTTCTAACAGTGGTCCCAACCTGGATGCTTTATTTGCCAGGTATGAAATTTTATCTATAAAATTATTCCATTCCACTTTTTCATTTCACTCTGCAGACTGCCACAATAATAATAAAGCCAGAAGCAATATCTCTCATGTATGTGTCGAATCCGAATACAAATATCAAAATTGCATTTTCTAGACTGTTCCGCATCCCCTGTATTTTATTTGCGTGCATTAACCTTACACTCCCTCACAAGGATCGTAACATGTTCCGACGAAACAGGAATGCACTCTTGTTCCGCACTACGAATGCAAAACAAGGAACACGCAAACTTTCATACTTGTCTATCCTTCAAGACTTAAAATTTAAGTTTCGTATCAAACGACGCTGAGGCGGAATCCATACGGATGCTCACGAGCGTTTTTCATCTTCTTCCGTATATTTATTTTTTAGCAATGTTCTATTTTAGCGTCTGAATTTAAGCAACATATATAGTTATAGAAAAACTATATATAATATATACATATTAATATTAATAATTCCAAAAATATTTTATATTTATTGAAATTATTATCGAAAATCGTTCACTTGATAATTTATGGAAATTCGATGCGATAAAACCTTCAAAGAAAATTCTCATATCAAAATCTGTTTTCCGCTATGAACATAAGAAAATTGCGAGCGAAAAATATATATTTATTTTTTAAATCGATACTATTCTATATGCAAAGCGTACGATGTCATAAATGCACATGGGGAAGCAACGCATTGATACACTTTGAATAAATGCATATGTGCACACATAGGTCCAAAATACGTCCCAAGGATACAGTCGCGTGCATTCAATTATAAAGGCATCTTTTTATAGTCACATATATAAAATCTTTGGAAATATTGCTTTGAAAAGTAAAATTTGCTTCAGAAGGTGTACGAACCATTCAAACATCTCAATTCCACGTTTCATCAAAAACATGTTTATTTTTCATGTTATACCTTGTATAGTTGCCTTTAATCACCATGTACATGATCTGTACATATTACAAGGAATGACTGAAAAAAATCAATATTAATTGTCCACGTCAATATTAACATTGTGATTATGACAAACTTAAAACGAGCTATTTTCTTCGATCCCTTGGTTCTCGGCATGATCGAGTTAAAATTTGTCAATTCTTCGTCCAGATTGCGCCCCAACGGCCCTGAGACTGCTACGGTCGCAGACTTGTCCCTATACCTACTTTTGTTTGCACGCCAGAGGTTCCTGCTGGGAACCTTTCTTATCTATGTTCTAGTAAGAGAGCAAATTAAATCAAAAAATGTTAACACAGATTTAAAAAAAAAAGGCAAATATGCAAGTAGATAATAAGGGCACAAAAATAACAAGCTCTGTACGAAGTGCTTCAAAAATCAAAATGCAAACTAATAAATTGATGAAATATTTATCTAATTATTATGGCTATGTTATCCGCCGACATCTTTATTCAATAGAAAATATGAGAATTACTATTTTGGTCTCATACTATCATAGAATTTAGACTGATGAAACCCCTCGGCATTCACACTGTCCGGAATACCCAGATTCTTGACACGAATTGCAGAAACATACAACTATAAGAACGTTATATTTGTACACGTATCCTTCTACTCTCAAAAAGGAAGTTTAGCACTTCTTTAGACTTGAGATGTTTGACTCATTTACGATGAATTATCGTTTGATGATAAAATAACAATGAGAGTTTCAACACATACGTATATGGTACCGAAACAGATTGCTTGTGGCAAAAATACTGGAAATTACGACACAAACTGCAACTTGTATTTTTAACGAAAGATTTGAACCTATTTTAAGAATAATGGTCGTCATAGGGATTACAATCGGTTCAGATGCTTTAAACGCCTTGCCAACTGCCAAGGTTCCGAATCTTCAAATGAAACTAGAATAGCTTCCAGAGACGCCTGATCAGTCAAAAAATACAAGGCTAATATAACTGAAGGATTGCTTTATGGAGCTGGAATCGATGATTAGTAGTATGTTTTCTTTTTCAACAATTTTTAAGTAGTTAAAACTTTAAACACATTTTTCTCGAAATGACATTTTTGCATGTGATGTTAGAAATTTCGAAAAACCAAGTCATCAATTAATCTGAAATTTTGTGAGCTTATTTTACACATATATGGCTATGGAAGTTCGCAAAATCAGATTAAAATATTTATTTTATCTTACGTTTTACATTAAAAAATATCCCCAAAAAAGGGTGATTTTTCCAAACTTTTTTCAAACAAGCGCCATTTTGTTACTTTTAAACAGAAAGTATTAATTGCGATACACATACAGATTAAGATTCTTTATAACTTTTTGTTTCAGGTAAACTTGAATGAAAAAAACTAATAAACGCTGCATATTTGCATCATTTTTGACATATAATCTGCATCTTTTTTAAAAACGATATAATTTACATATATTTTTTTTTGTAATTATGAATCTATTTTTTTAGTATTATATAAGAGTGCCATGATAATCTTAGAAAAAAATAATTTCATTATACGGTGTAACATACAATGATTTTTTGTTAATATTGTATACATGCCATTAAAATGTATTGATTGGTATTCTGTCTAATAAACCCTAAAATAAATTCAGTTACATAGCAAATATCGTTTTTATGTATTAGCAAAACTTATGGTAACTCTTAGAAAAATATTACATAGCAATTTTAAAGTGATGGATTTCGAGTTAGCAGAAATTTACTGTATAAAAGTGGTTAATTTAGTCATCAACTCTGAATATAAGACAAATTTACGAAATATTGCTTATATTTTTCAATTAATCTACTTTCTTCGGCATGTAAACATAAATGGGGTTATATTTAGAGAAATTTCATGATAAAATTATCTAATTTCCAAAAGGATTAACCTAAATTGGTTTCCTGGAAGCTCACATCTCGGAACTGAGTCAAGTGCAGAAACATTTTAATAATGCCCATCTTTAATTATTTATTCCGAAATTTAATATTTTCCTTTAAATCATTCCCTTGTTACAAAGGCTACGAAATCCAATATTTACAATGAGGCAACTCATGCAGTAAAATATTCCTTTTGGCGCACAAACGGGAGTATTAACGGGATACAACCATTTCTGCTGGACTGTTGCGTACGGCGTCCCTGACTGAATACTGCGGCTTTATACACACAGAATGAGCACAACAAGAATTAACATTTCGCACAATGAGCTCAAGACAATAAATCAAACCAGATTCGTGTTTTTCAATCCGAAAGATCGGCGCTCCCTAGTCCGAGAAGGTCCACTGCGGGGGGTTGACAGCATTTCTATTCATGAAAATCTGAAGATCTCGGGACAAAAATCCCCGGATGGAAACGGAAGATGCTCGTCTTGTGTTTGGCAGAGCGAGAAAGTTCCACCTACTTGACTGTTTCCCAGGGATGAGATTGCATCCCTTGTCAACATAGTAATATTTTGTAGGGAGCAAGGCCGGGCTTTACATAAAGGCTAAAGTGCACACGGATATGTGTTACACGAATAGGAATTCAATGAATTTCAATGATGCAAACAAATAAAATATTTGCAAATCCTTTGTATGAGGCGGTAAAGGGGCCATAATTTCGTGGAGTTAAAAATTTATGATCTTTCCGTAAGCGAATAAAATTTGTATGGTCCATAAATTGGAAAGTGCGTGGATTCATTGATACTAAAATTTGGCATTTATTAATAATATTTCAAGCGAGAATTTAACTACTGAATTTTTGAAATGATTTGTTCATTGGATCGTGTAGTAGCGTGAGCTTCATAATTCTTCAATGTGTATTTTCGCATATGGTTCATTTATTTTTTTCAGAATAATATGCTAAAAGCTTCTGAAGAGAATATCCGCTTTTCAAAAACACAATATGGATGTTTATTTGCTCAAAACCATGGCTTAATACACATATATATCCATCTAAAAATCGTACCATTCCAAATGTTCAGTATTAGTATAATGGACCAGATTCTGGACTCGTGTTATAAAGGCTCGATTTCAAATTCAAATTGCGAAAAAATCACCCTACTGGAAGAGATTTGATAATTTGGAAGTACATATGCAATTCATATATCCGATTGATGGCCAAGATACAAAATTTCTCTCATTTTGAATCTAATTAAAGTCTTTTCATAGATTGACTTATTTAAGTAAGATTCAAATCTAACACAATTCATAGAGAAATGCGTGATCATATGGTAACAGATAATATTTATACTTCATTAATTGTCTCAATATTTAGTTTTGAATGAGCAGCCAATCAAGATAAATCTAGATCATGGCGATCTCTCAAATTCTATTGATACATTAAAAATTAAATAAATAAAATTAAATTAAAATCATACAATGATGTTTTACATAAGCTCATGTTTAATAATTTTGTGTGATTTTGTAATCTTTTAAGTTTACTAATTATTGAAGTGTCATTATGCAATGCTTTTACACGTTTGTAAAGAAATTTTCAGTTTATACTCATTAGCACACACCCCCAGTAAAGACGTACGTAACCACATGGTTGCGTGAGCTTTTTTTTAGAAAAGATTCTGTTTTCGTTGTTGTTTATAGTTATATTGAATAGCTTTGAGTGGAAATGATGAATGGTATAACGTATGAAAAAAGACTCACCGGTTTCATATTCAGCGAATGGATGTCGTCCTCCCTGCATTTTGCTCAGCTGTAAGTGGTCTACTTCACGTTAGCTCTTCAGCCAACATGATCATATTCTCGATTTTAATTTACTTCCAGGTCTTTAATTGCACTCCATACAAATTCGATTGATATCGAAATTATCCGTAATTGCCCGCAAATCAATGCAGTCTTGATTGCGAATCCATCATGTGTTCGTATTTCAGCGTGAACACGCCAAAGCCTTCGCGTAGGAGGTTGACTTGTATTTTGTAAGTGTCAGGATTTAAATAAGGAAACGCCATGAAATATAAATAGAGCAAAAAGAATTCTGTAAGTAGACAGAAAGGGAACGTGTGAAAGATTAAGCCCGAAGTGCTTTCGGTGCTGAGTAATCCATTTTTTTTTTCTTGAAAGTTTTCCGTTCGTCGAAAACGCGTTTAAGTACAGATATTAGTCAGTGTCTGAGTTTTATGGCAAAGTAATACTAATAGCACAAATTCTAATTTACTGCATCAAATATCCTCGAGATATTGGCATCGCACCAATAAACCAACAGAAGACCAAAGCCGCACCAAAGTCAATCTAAACTCCGATCCAAATGAATGCCCTTGTGCACAGTGTGGTTAGGGAAGATAGAACATTTCATATTGACTACTCGTTCCCGACTAGCTTGGATTCTACTAAATCAGATCCCATTTTCCCGAAACGAATCGAATGCAACTGTTGTTCCGCTTGATAGAAATATTGCGTCGATTTACATGCAACTCGCCAATTTTCAACTTTCGATCCAATACCAATCGCTTTATTCTATGTGCATGTACAATAAATGTTTCTGTTTATTTAAATTTTTATGAGATCTGTACAGCTGCCAAATTGTATATACGAAGCTTTAAACTTTGATATTAGCCTTATTTTATACGACAAAATAGATGAACGAATATTTTTAAAGCCCAAAAATGATTCAATCATATATAAGGCACCAATATGCAAATTCAAGATATTTCAATATTTTAACATTTAAGATTGGAAAAATGCATTCAATATATAAATGGTTAAAATACACTATGGATGATAATAATAAACTGACATTTGAGAATTAGTACTCGACGTCTTAAATCATAATAAAAATGGAATAATTGCAGAATTAACACTAGCATTAACATATACCAACTTAGCTCAATTGAACTATCAAACCAATGATATCAATGCATTAATTATTTTAATAACACGTTCTTTAGAATTCATAAAAAAAATTGCTCTAAATGAATTTCTTAATATGTAATTGAAATAAAATAACTAGAAATATGATTAACATTTAAAATTTAATTACATTTCTTTGTGTATTAGGTTGGGGAATAAGTTCGTAGCGTTTTTATTAAAAAAATTATTTAAACAAAAATTAATAGTTTTAAAAATAAATTAATGAATTATGTATTCGCCGTTGCTATTTACTATCTCCTCCCACCTTTCGACCAATTTTTTGATGCTGTTCTACCAAAAATCGCCCACTCTGATATTGAAGAATTTGTTAAGCCAGTTTTTAAGATCGTCTTCGTTGCTGAAGATAACGCCTCTTATATGGTTCGACAGGGAGCAGAAAAGATGATGCTGAAGGACCTCCCATTCTAGCTCTTGCTCGGACCTGGCGTTGTCGTAAAGGAGTATGGTTGGGCCTTATCGATGGAATCTTTTCAGTTGAATAGTCTGTTTAACGCGATGTAGCTGAGCTATGTTAGAGCTCCTTGTTGACCGTGGTATTCTTTTCGAGCATTTCCCAATACGCCATGCCCTCCCAGTCCCACCAAAAGCAGATCATGATCTTCTATGGATGGAGGTCAGGCTTGACTCTCGGCTTTAGCATATCTCTTGGAGCCACCCATTCCTTTATTTGCCAGCACCATTTCTCATCTCTTGTGGCGATTTGATACAAAAAGCACTGTTTATGGCCGCATATTGCTTAATGCCGGGTGAGATGTACCTTATGATACCTTCTCCGTGCTTCAGCAGCTTTTTAACCTCGATGAAAATCGAAGAAGAGTAAGTGTCGAAAATGTTGGTTTTTACCTCCTGGATATTCCATTTTTAAGACTCAAACGTAATAAAAAAATGAATTATTCAAAAAGATGATTAATATCGATTTGCAGAATAGAAAAAGCTCTATCGAATGAATATTTTAACTATACACTTTGCCAAAAAAACAAAAAATGTTGTAAAATAAAATTATATAAAAACGCTATGAACTTATTCCCCAACCTGATAGTATTAAAATAACTCTTTAAAAAATACGACGATAAATTTTGGTATAGTGATTTAGATCCTGGACTCTTACTGTAAAAGTACGGGTTTAAATCCAGATTGTGAAAAAAAAAATCAGTGTGCCAACAAATTTGGGAGATCGGAAATATGAATATTTCCAATCCATCGTCTTGATCCAGATTTACTCTGATTTCTTAGATTTGAAAGAGTAAATACTAAAACAAGTTCTTCGAAACTCGGGCATATTTCAGGCTATACTTTATGCGATACATAGCGACCGGAATGTGTTAATGCCAATTGAAAAAGATAGACCAGTGCGAATTTTATATGAATTTCTAAACCTCATTTTACAAAGAAAAGGATGAGAATAATTGGAGTAAGATGTTGGTTTTGTTCAAACTTATCCTCTAAAATCTGGATGGTCTCAATGTCATTTACCTTCGAAGAGTAAGACTTCTGATGCTAAAAAAATCATGATGCTTAAAGTGCACAAGTTATTGATTTCAAAATTATGCAAATATCTACCAGTTATAAATTTAATAAACCGTTATTTTTCCAATTTAATAATATATTTAGTGATTTCATTCAATTGCATATAATATTAAATTTATCGAGTTATGCTAACATGTTAAAAGCTTTTATGAATTAATTCCTTTTAAAGTAAATCCACGAAAAGCATTATTTAAAATGAACTACCCAAACGGATTTTTCCCTTCTTATTCTCGGAATGAAAGCGCCCTGAGTGCCCAAATGAATCAAAGAAAATTGCTTATTTCTATATTGTACCTTGTAAAAGCCTCGTAGTTGCACAGAAGGTTTCTTCGATGTCTATTTACTTGGAAATTGAATTTCGTGCAGGTTATTAAATTACACACAATGTTGCACTTCTCGTATTTAACAGCTTTCGATACCGAATCGAATGCAATTGTATTCGCTCATACCTCACATGGTACGGAAAATCGTTTCAAGCAGTGCAGGCATGCACTCTCTAAATCCATTTATGACTACACTTTACATCGTCCTTGTGATTTCCAACTTGTAGACAACTTAGTTACTTTGAGCATTATTTTAATGGAATTCGTAAACACTTCCATCTGAGGACGTAGTTCTTGCGAAAATGTTTATTTAAATGAATTGAGTTGAATAATGGCACGAAGCTGCCATAATAACATGAGGCTATATGAAATCTGTCAGCGTGAAATTTGCAAGAAAGCGTTTGAGGTGGTCTGGAATCAGAGAGAAAGCATTCAACACGCGATTTCATATCCAGAGGTAAAAGGAAAGCTTCTGTGCGTGCTTTCAATAGTTTTCCTTTTGATATGTCGAAAAGTTCGTACAGAGGAATCACACGTAGCACTTGCAAAGTGCAAAGTTAAACCGATGTTGCCTGAAGCACAATACAAACTTCTTCTGTTCTTCGCATAATCAGTTTAATCATAGATACAGGTGTGAACAACCTAATTTAAACATGCATGTAGCTTAATATATTTATTCTATAATAAAGTGAAAGATGCACTTAAAAGATTATAATGCATTCACAAAAACACTAACCCATTTTAAAATATGAATTTGAAAGTTTAAAAGATGTTCATCAAAGCTTCATCAGTCAAGTATTGATATAATATAATCGCTTTGGGTCTCTCATTGTGAATATATGGAGATATTCAATTCCAGATTGTGCAGAGAAATCATCGTTCATTTGATAGATCAGAAGCATCATAAAGCAATATATTTAAATTATTATTGATATTCCGAGACTGTTTTTCAACTGAAAGCGTAAATAGTCTTATTTTATTAATATCAATAACAATATTTTTGCTAATTCTCAATCAACCAAAGAGTTATGAATTCAAGTAATTAGATGGTCTTCAAACTATTTTTTTTTTATTGATTTAATGCAAATATATTTATCATAAAAATATGATAATATGATAACATAAGGCAAACACCGAGGTTGATACACTCTAAAATTGTAAAGCATTTCTATGCCTTTATAACTTTAATAGATTTATCTTCGACCTTAATCAAACTCCCAGCAATGATTCCCTGTTCTAATAAGTTTTAAATACAGTTTAGATGTAGATATGGCAATATAGTAGAAATATCATGTTATATGGAGTTAGTCTATATATGAATATGTATGTTTCAGTACTACTCGTAATACAGAAGCTATCGTATCTAATTGGGCTACTAGCTAGAATATTGACTATGGATTAATCTGAAAAGTGAATCTCGAGTACAATGTTTTATACAAATTTACTTCTAAAATAGACATTGCCATTTTTATGTGTTTAAATATAATAAGTAATTTATTGAAAAAATATTTGCTTAGTTTGAATTTGCACATCGCCATGTTCCATAATGTTAATGGACTAAACACGTTAAGCCCCGTTTTAATCAGGAAATACGTTCCCGATTATTTATTGAGTTGTTACACAAATAGAAGCAGAGTTGTTCGAAATTTAGCCTATGGAGATGTTCGTCAAATTCAACAAATGTTGGCTAAATCAATTAGTCAAAATCACAAATGTGAAACAGCTCGACCGTCCCCAGTCGTTGGAAAATATTTACCATTACAACCCTAAAATAGAAATGGCTCCCGGCTACAACCAACGGTGAGAATAGATGTGAGAAAATATAAATACGGAAGTTGTAAAGAACATATTCGTTCTCGAAAATTTCATTTTCATATCGGTAACACGTGCAATTCAATTTTGAAACTTTTTCTCACACTAGATAGATTCACAATACTGGAGGAGACAAAGTAGGAAACTTCTTTCGGAACGAAATTTTCCAATAACTTATTTGATAGAGCTCTCCACAGTCTTAAACTTTTGCCGACATAAATCACTATATAATATATTGAGTGGAAAAAATATCCTCCGAAATACGAGGGGACATATAATTGGCAAAGTTTATAGCTGGGAAATGGAGCAGGTACTTTTTCAACACAGATAGTCAATATAAAAAAAATATTTTACCTTCCTCTATATCTATAGCATTTTTCTTTCAAAATATCAAACACGAAAATGATTTTAATACTCATTATTTCATATAAAATTAATTAGTTTGTATATAATTTTTTAGTAAAATAATACGCATATGTGAAGCGCTGATATCGAAAGCATTTGACTGTCAATATTTCCAAAGTAATATACTTTACATCTCTTTTACCATGGTATAACAGTTTAGTTCTCAGACTTGAACTTATCATAAAAAATCTGATTCGAATGTATTCATCATAAACTTGATCGATTTCTTTTGAGTTTGATATTTGAAAAATAATTTATTAATGTATTTGCATCTCAATTGAACTTAAAAATTCAATTCTATGAATCGAAATTTGCATTTCAATTTATCAAGGCGATGTTCCCTATATTTCTCCGGTCTGGGCTGGATCCGGATAGGATGCTATTTGCCGATGAAATGCATTTAAATGTCAATCTGCGAGATTTCAATCAGCGCTCACGGTGTTAATCAATCTTCAGAGTAACTATTTAAGCAACGACCCTCGTTCATATATTAAAATGTCCGGAGAATTTAATGTATTTCTTTGCGATTCGATAGACAGATAGAGACGTGAAGGCGTTGCAGTTTATCTTCATGAAAAAGCCGTTTGGAAAACAGGGTAAGCGATGTATCCATAAAGCACTTAAGTGTTAGACGTGAAAGCGGTCAAATTGACTGCGACACGACCTTTCCGAAGGAGCAACATTGAAAGGTGAGTAATACGATTGCTTTATAAAATCATCGTGTGTGACTTCGTGTCATAGGCGCCGTTTTCAGTTGAAATCTGTCCGAAGCTTTCAGGCTGAAAGCCCTCCTTCGTACAAGGGGAGACCCTTGTCACTCAGCGGGAATGAAAGGATTTCATTAAACATTGGCCTATCTTTGAGTTTCGAAGACTTTTTCTTCATACCCTCCCGGATATATGACGCTCTACCCACAACTTTCAACAATCAACAATAATGGCCTCTAAAAATTTTGAATGGAACTTTTCGTGGGGTCTGATGTAGGTATACGGACCCCTTGAGCGGATTAATTATTTTTTCTAAAAGAAATACTCTTGCTCGTTTTAATTTAATAATTATAGTCTCGTTAAAGAGTAATACTATTCACTCCAACTTCAAGATAAGTAAACTAACACGTGGGCTCATTGCCTGAAGGATTACAAAGCAAAAAGATGAAGTGGTGATGAAAAAGCGCTCATCTAAACCAAGATTTTTATTTACCCGGAGAGGGACTCGAGTTACGAGTTTTCCTGCGCTCAAGACTATCGGTCGACTTTCCCTTCTCTCTTCCTGTGTGTCCATATTCTAAGCTTCAAATAAACTTAAAAACTTATAAATGTTGTAATTATAGATACCTTATGCTAAAAACCATATACTGGGAGTTTTTCACATGGAATAACATTATTTTTTTGGTTAGGGGGTTTCTTTTGCTATGTTTCACAAATAGGCCTATTCTATGGCTCGCATAGTCTCCAGATCTGACACCACTGGATTTATTTGTCTAGAAACGTGCCCTATTCCGTGGTTTACACAATCTCCATACCCGATACCGCTGGATTATTTTGTCTAGAGACGTGCCCTATTCCGTGGCTTGCACGGTCTCCAGACCTGACACCACCGGATATATTTATCTAGGGCCGTGCAAAAGAATTAATTTACCCGACAGAGGTTCCCACAAAAGAAATCCTAATTGAACGAATAATCGCCACCTTTGCAAAAACGCTACTTTAGACAACTACAGTTGAAATAAAGAAAAAGTGTCGTGCACACATACGAAGCAAAGGTGGCCAATTTTAGCTCCCCAAACTCCCAAAAAGAATTGTCGAAAAAAATACAACATGATTTAACCAAATCAACTCGATTAAGTACCATTCCTTTGTCGACTCATTGTTTTCAATGTGATAATGCAGTTTAATTTTCGGAAGAATTTATTGTTTTTTACTGATTGAAAGCGCTCAGTTTACTGCAAATAATTAATTCGAAACCCGATGTATTTCACAAAGGATTGTGGAATTCGCATCATTGCTCAATACCCAAATCAACCATTCGGACAATGCAATTCCGCCATTGTTTATTGCCAATAAACAATTTCGAGAACTTTACATATTCCCATTAGAGCATCGCACCTTCTGATAAAGCATTATCTTCACTAACCAATGTATGAAATTCATACATTATTGCATCAATTGCATTAATGAACTCAAATAGATTTAAACTCGATAATATCCAAGAGTGGCTTTTTATTTGATAAAAGATATCGAAAAGATATATTTTGATAGAACGAACTTTAAAGTTACGGAAATACGCGGTAAATTTAATTTATTAGTATTTACAAGTCATAATTTTAGATCGTATTGCTAAAAACAACATTTTCACTCTGATAGATCATGGAATGAGCATCAATATTGAGCGTATGACGTGGTGGTAATATTTAATGATTTACGTTAAAATTTAAAAGCATTTCTGTTATTCGCTAGTCATTTGTGATACGATGTTTAATCGAAATTCCCCTGTCCGAATCTTTTGATTGATACATCGTGAAAAATTCATATCACACGATCTTGAAATAAATTGAATTCTGCACACACGTGATGTTTCATATTGCGATACTGCAAGATGAATAATTTATTGTAGTGCTGGGATTTGATATGAGATATAAGGGTTGTCGACCGCTGCATCGAAATTGAAGTGTCAAGTAGTTATGATGTATTTAAAATTTAATATTCCTCCCAAGCTCGTGCAAAGAGATGGCGCGAATTGCATTTGGCAGACACATTGCATTTGCTCACAGTTTTATTTATTTGATTCTCATGTATTTTTTTTTAAATAATACATCATATGGAACTCCGTTATTTTAGAAAAAATCTTGTTCTATCCTAAGTCAAAGAACAAAAGATACGCGCTTAAATCGGATGTTCATGCATTTTTTATATGATTCAGTCTATGTTTTAGAAATAACTAAGAAGATTTTTAATTGGATTGACTCTTAAAAGATTTACATTGACTTTTGACGCACGCAATTGAAAATATGCACCGGGTTTTCAATGTAATAAATCTACTCCAAATGGTAATAATTGTTCTATTATGGGAAGATGTTACCGACAATGATGATTATGGTCCAAATAGATATTATTCTATTGTACCGTACCTATAGATAGTCCCGCGGTTAATCTGTTGGGCTCGTAACTCAATTATCTTGGATTCAAATCCCACAGGGGATGTAGCTGGTGATCCCATTTTAAAAAACATATGTATCATGAAAAATCATGTCAAAATAATTTGTTATTACAACAACAAAAAATACAATAATACGTATTATAATCACAGAGCGTCAAATTGAAAAAATATGAAAATCGAAAAAATTCAAAGGAGGAAGAGCAGCCCTTTAGCGTCATTCGTATGCCGTCTCATTTTGTTATGAGGATATAATTCCATTGTGAGTGTTGTATTTGGAAGTGTTTTAAATGGGCTGGCGTGGGGCGAGGAGGTGGAATAAATTTTGAAGCCTTAAAATTTGGACAGGTTGCGAAATTTCGCATTGTCTGGATGGTGGTGTTATTACATATCACGCCCGTGGCACTTAATGCCAAGTCTGGTATAAAACAATCTATTCGGCATTGCATTGTTTGGGATTCCTCGCTGATTAACGACGTTGATAAATAGCTCCTCGGAATAACTGTTTGCCGGAGTGGGTCTCTGTACACCATCAAGTTGATTAATTGACGAAAACCCCCATGTGTGCCACATTATACGAACCAACCCCATAATGGACTCACCATTGTTGGCGATCTCTTACTTCGCTTCCATAAGAAAAAAGTCATCGTGAAAATGACGACCTTGAGCGTAGCTTCTGACTCCATCGTAAGCAGTGATGAATGGCAACGATACGGCAATAAAATGACGAATAAAGCGATACAGAATATTTACAAGGAATAATATTGTCCATAAATCAAAAGTTATGTCGGAGCATACATTTTAATACACTATAAACGTGTAATATACTGCGAAAATATACCGCTTAAAATTGTATTCTTTCCTTCGAACATAAACGACCAAAACGAATTGACTACCCATATGGCGCTCTAACAAGACCTTGAACCCTTATCTCCAATCGATAAATCAACCCCTAACAAAATACAGGCTTAATACCCTCAAAACACTTTTTAATTATTGCATTGCATACATCAACATAAATCTCGGAAAGCATAAAACATAAAAACTAGCTCAGCAGCTCCGAATTAATATACTCCTCGTTTTTTGTGCCAAACTCCCGGGGAAGAAATCGACTGAAAAATCTGAAAAGTGCTTTTATGTCAAGTCGGAACTGAAAGTTATTGTTAAACTTTTGATATGGAAGACGCTCTGCGAAAATTTCACGGTGTAGTTTCAACTTTGCAGAACAATTAATGACGCTCTTAAAAATTAACCACTTCCCGGCCGGTCGTTACTTCTGCTCCAAAAAATGTAATGCCATTACATGCATTCCATTTTTCACGTAATACAATTCCGTAGCTCGTCTTATTGAATCAAAGCAACGGTTGAGAAAATCGGATATAAAAGCCATTCAACTCAACAAATAGAGCATCTCTAATATATGCTATACAGGATGTTTTACACATGGATCAACAATTTTTTTTTGTTGCTAGTTTTACACTATTTTGCACATCTCTAAACAAAAGGTCTAAAAACCATACGATCCATGAAATATAGCACGTCATCAGATGTCAGGTCTGAAGATCATGCGAGCCACGAAATATGGCACATCCCAGGGCAAAAAAATCCACTGGTGTCAGGTCTGAAAACCACATGATTCACGGAATAGGCCTACCAAAATAATTTATTTACACGACAGAGGTGTCCACAAAGGAAATAAGCAAACGGTGTAGTGCGTGCATACGAGGCAGAGGTGGCCAATTTGATTAAATTTTGTAAATATATTTAACAAAAACATCTTAAGTTAAAAAGTATTTTCTTAACCCTGACCCTGCCAAACTGGTATCTCTTCAAGCTTAACGACTTATTGAATTATTTGTATGACATGTAGCATATCGTTGGAAAGGTTATAAACTAGAAAAAAAATTAAAACTAAAATAAATTCAAAATAATTGTAAAAGTTGACATTTATCATATTTTTGCACATTTTTTGTGATTTTGGAAGCTCAGAACGAATTTTCGTTTGAAGAAGTGAAAAGGGGTGAAGTTTAATCGCAAAACTCACCCCAATGCTCTTTCTACGTACACTGTTTTTTAAAAGAATTTCATACTTTTATTTAACTTTAAGCAATATTTATGTTTGTTTTTTTTATATAGAGACCTTTTTATGCACGGCTTTTTTTGCACGGTAGTCTTTGGAACGCACCGCTATACAAAATTAAAATCGCGTCTGTATACGAATATATAACAAATCCTTCATCCTTTACATCTATTGGCATTAGACATTAGTCCGAAATCTACATATGATGTAACGTTGCATTTATATGCAGTTTTTATTACAGGATGCAGACCGTTTTTTATAAAACGTGAGATAAATCCGATCGGTGCACTCTATATTTATGTGCATAAAATTAGATTTAGCCACACTTTGCGTCGAAGGGGTTAATATCAAGTGTAATTTATGATATATGTATGAATTAAATGACATTTATGCGGTTGGGCGGACATTGAAGAGGCTCTAATCCTTTAATGGACCGCTCGTGGTATGGTACGATGATGACGATGCACAATTTGTAAGATAATACATAATAAACAAGCTGAGTGCATTATGCATCTTGATTAATTCATGCTCACCGAATATGGGTTATTATGATCTCTATATTCAAAGTTCAAAGGATCAATGCATCGTTCAATCATTCGCAATGGTATCATTACGCTTTTGATATTTGTAAAATTTCCATTTATCCTTCCGCTTCTTATTTTGTCTTACATATAAGGCACATCTGAATTAATATCATTGATTTATTGTACAGCTATTATTATTGCTACGTGTTTGCCTTGTAAAAGAGTATTCTTTCGATGAATGTATTCAAATTATAAAATAATTTATTGCATCCGATATGGTACAACCTAACAACCATTGTATTCAAGATATCTTGAAGTAAATTGAAAATGTTGCCCAAGTATACTTTTATGCTGGCAAAATCGTACTCTGTTTTGTATATTGAACTGGCAACAACTGTACAAAATAAATAAAATATAAATCTGATAACACCTTCCTTATACGAAAGATGTTGGCGAAATTTTCTTCAGAAAAACGTAAAGCCACTCTCAAAGCTCTTGACGTCCCTCTTGCTATCATGCTACTATATAATCGGATTTAATTCTTCTGATATAGGTGTAATATATAATTGCCAAAGGTAATATATCCACGCCCAAAACACATAGTCTATAATAGACTATAATATGACTGAAGTATCCAAAATAATCAATAATCATTACGAACTAACACTGAGATTCAGATATATTCAGCCAAGCCACTTAAATTTATTAGCAAGGTGAAAATTATAGGTGTTTGAATACCTCATGAATTATCTACAGTCTGCAAAAAACAGCAGAAGAAAACATCCACCTAATTATTTATTATCAAGATAGAAAATCCATTAATTTCTTCATCAGATTGTATTTGGCGATGATAAATGGACAATTTAGTCTTACGCTCGACTAAATTCTGAGGATGAGATTTTGTGTGCTTCGTGGGATGAGTAATAAATCAAACAAAATTAAATGACTGTAATAGAACTGTATTCAACCAATTAATAGCCACACAAATTTGATACATAAGAAAATAAGGCATATTTTATCATTAGAATGCACGTTCCTTATCCATATAAAACATTCTGTTAAAGAATATATTATATGTAACCATATGGTAACGCTCGTTATATTTGGTTGCATTAAAAAAAATTATCACAAATTTTCCCATTGTAAATTAGCCTTCGGATCATTGTGCGTTCAATATTTTTGCTTTTGATCTCAGAATGATAATAATGCCAATAGCACCCTTCTTAATCATTTTGGTTCGAACTCATAGTTTTTCATAAAAAATAATGAACAGAAAGGTGGGAGAATATTTTTGGAATTATGATTTTCATCAATGCTGACATTTTAAATGTCCTTAAAAGCTTTAATATATTTTTAGGATTCAATTAAATAAATTGGAGTCATAATATAGGATAACTATAATAGAAGTGTATAAATGTCCGTACCTCGATCTTCTTTCCTCCTTATGATCTTGTCCGGTGTTATTTTATTTGGCGTCTTCTCCTTTTCAATTTCGTCTTCGAACGAATCCATCTTCACGGCGTAATCTTCCATCGTCGCGCTTACCACTTTCTCCACCGGGTTGCTTCGGAAATATCCAACAAAAGATCCTCCTTTTACAAAACAGCCCCTTTCAATCCGACCCGTGCATTCGGATTCTCTTTAAGGGTTCACAAAAGAGCCTTCCGGTTGCGATTACGTTTCGAGGACATTCCGAATTTGCCCAGAAATAATTGTTGAAAAACTCGAGCTCAATCCGCTCCCCCAGCGGCCGATTCTCCTCGTTAAGTTAATTGCTTCTCTTCTCGTATTACTTGTAGCGACTTGGTATTCGTTTGGAAGAATTCGTTCCCAATACAGCTCTTCGCCACGAAAATCAAAGAACAAGTGGTGCAAAAGGTTCATAACGGACTTAAATAATACCACTGCATAAGTGCTAATTATACATTGTATCACTTGTGTAACATATGAGGGGCGTGCGAATAATTTCGAGGTGCATTTTGCGACCGTAATTCGCTTTAGATCCAATATGATTCCAAAAACCCCTCAACGCTTCTTCTGTCAATATTCAAACAAAATCTATCATATAATAAATAATCTTGAAACTGAATGTATCAATTTTTCTTCATAATCAATACTCTATTTTTTTGCTTTTATACTCTAAACCTGAAACAACACCTTGAAAAATAATGAATACGCATGAAAAAATAGAATAACGGGCAACAAAAAGGGACCCTCTGAAAAAAGTTAAATTATTTATATAGAAATGTGTGTGCAAATTTTAAGCTTCAACATTGAGTCAATTTTTTTTTCAAACCCCACCCGATTAGTCTTCTTCGGACAACTCCATTTTATAATGAGAGTTTGTAATCGTTCTATAGACATGCTCAGGCATGGCGTCCGATCGCGAGGCGTCCATTCGTCATGTCAGCGATCCAAAAAGCGGACCGGTTGGATACATATACCACTCCCTCCTCTTTTAGGGCTTTTTGCTGCATTTTCGGGGATGAATGCGCACATGGGGTCTTCCATGGTCCGTACAATCATGGAAGCCTTTTATTTTTAAGTTATAAAATTTAACTAGTGTCTACCCCGCACTCAGAGCGCAAGTGTTTACTCAAATTTAATAATGAGCATGTACTTGCAGATATGGATATTAAATTCAGGTTTTGCACTTTGCTGTGCACTTTTGTTGAGCGAGTTGGCATGGTCCCGAATAGCAGAACCATTAAATAGCTCGAATCAGTAGAGGGTTCCCATATTCCATTGACTCAGATATGAAGTGATGAACTCATGTTTCATCCTGAATCATTATTACTTATTGCTGTGGAAGATCGCCAAACACTCGATTAAAACATCATCACGACGCTGTTTTTATTCAATTATGAGCAAACGCGGCACCCATCTTGCGCACAGCTTTCGCATGGCCAAATTTTCAGTCAATATGCGATGTACAACATTTTTTGAAAGGCCTACCATGTCTGCGCACCAGCTCCATTACTTTAACATCACCTCATTTAAACTCTGCCGGATTTAAAATCTAGCTCGGATTTGATACTAGTTGTCCTGAAACCTTTCAAATAAAAGTATTGTATTACTTTACGACAACAAATTTTTTCCATGTTTTCAAATTAACTTAAAAGATTCACCATTGATAGCTGTCAATTAAATATTAAGCAACGTAACATCTTGAAATTTGACACTTTAACTTTATAAAGTAGACACTTTCGATCATAGTATTTTTTTTAAACCACAACCCAAGGTTTTTGTAATTTCCTCATGAAGTTTACATTCCATCAAATTGACGGGCGCGGTAAACCTAGTGTTAAGGAATCTTTGTTAAAAACACATGCAAATCCCTGTTATGATCATCAAAGTAAACATTTCAGTGATTTATAAAATCCATTTTTTTCACTTTTAAAAACACATACGATTCGATTCTCGTCAGCTGGCCTGGAAATTGGAAAAAAACTTATTTAAATATTGACATACATATGAATCGCGCCCTTAAATTTGAAAGAATCCTGCGAAATATTTTTTCACGATATGTGGAGAAAAACAAAGAGCTTGCGGAAAATAAACATCGATCGCAGGATTTCCAGCTAAAATACCTACGAAAAGCATTGTGCTCCGTTAAAAATGAAAATGATTCTATGAATTATTAAATAAAAACTGAAATTATTATTGTATTTATTCTACATGCCATAGAATCCTTTAGCATGGTTTTTTCGAAGCGCGTCGTTCAATTTTATATAAGCTTAATGTTTCCATCTAGATGATTTTTATTTATGCATATTTTTTTACGAGCTCGATGTCTTTTTTAGTATGGTTGTTCATAAACGGATTCTGTGTTGTTTCAGTCATTTCTATCAACCTCAATAAGAGAGGATAAGGTGTGAACGACAGTGACTAACTATTTAAGAACTAAATATGCATAGGTAAATTGATTGCTATCAATTAAAGTTTTGTGTGGCTGTTCATTGATATTCAATAAAATAGATCGATCTCCATACATTGTTTGGTCTCAGTTTGTTGTTCAATAGTGACAAAATTAATTTGATTATATTCTTCCCTTCAACCAACAATGTCAAAGCTTTAAGTGGTTCTCAAAGAGTATCAGCACTGCATACATCATTTAATTACAAGCAGCGTCGATGGCATTGAGCTTTGATGCGCGCTACGGGATATGATGCTTGCTTATGTTTGTTTCCAAGTGGTATTATATTATATCAAACTGCTCCGAGGGCATGGTATTCTTGAATATGCCGCGAATTGAACCGCTCTTTCCCAAATTAAAGGATATTATCCTGAAATGGTTGAAGGGATATCCCGACAATAATAACGCGGTATGCGGAACATCCCTCCCGGTCGAAGTAAGCCGGTATGATGCGCGACTCCGCATCAATGCAGTGCATTCCAGCGTTATCTGGCTTAAACAGTTTCAGCTAGCTGCATGTAAATACATCGGGCTTTTGAGTTATTCGCTAAGCCTTCAACGAGGCTTGCCATCATCCATAACTTTGAGTTGTGGTCATGTCATAAATTTTCAAAACCCTCAAGCATCGGCCAGTTCACTGGGCTTCATATTTCATGAACAGTGAATGGACGAAAAGAAATATATTAGCCGAAAATCAAATGTTGTGTCGCATTTCAAGCTCCAACTTATACATCCTTGTTCATTTTTTAAATGCTTATTTTGTTGTTTTGCAGAGTGCCATTTAAAAAGATATTTACCTCTTACCAAAGGGCAGATATTAATGAGAGCCACAATCAACTAAGCGATCTAGTTGCCGAAAATCTGAGCATAACAAATCTAGAAATATATCCTAAAAAAAATGATCTAAGCAAATGCATTCATTCTTATGACCATTCACTGCTCCAAACTATTGATAGAATTATCTTCTACCAAGCATTATACATATATTTTTATTCGAACAGTTTTAAGATCATTTAAGTATCTTTTTGTGGGTAGCTTTCGTCTATTTGTCCATGAAATCTTGCAGTATTTTAATCTGTCAAGGAAATTGATCATTATTTTGGATCATTTGTATTTTTATCACGATGGTTCGCTTACCGCAGTTTGAAAACCAACATTACAATTTGACTGAACATTTCGTTTTATTCTGTCTGGCGACTTAAAAATTACACAAATATTTACAACAAAAAAAATATCATTTTGCAATCTCTTCGAAATTCGTACAAATTTCAGACGAGGAGAGGAGAAGAACCAAAGAATCACTATTCATTCCAGAATCAAATCAGGTGACGTTCTTTTGACAGGATTTGCTCATCACGTCATTTTTTTACATTATCAATGTTTTGGCATGCTTTAGTTCAAATAAGGACTGAAAAGATCATAAAGCACCAATATCTTTGTGCTACTTCCGAGGGTTGGAGGCGTGTATAAATAAGAACTAATTGCGAAATTGTTGGAGCAAAGTGCGAAGTGAAGGTCGCACAGATATGAATCTATAAGCTACGCGCGGCGGAAGGCCGAGACCTCAAATGTAGGTCTCATCCTGATTACACACTTAGGGCCTGTGTTATCATCAGTCAGCAGTGATGAAGTCTTGCCACGGAAAACGGCAATTATGAATTCGCAAATAGCGGCGGTGGGGTCGCTAAAAAGCACCTGTCCTTAACTACACTACCATCTAGCACGCTCCGACGATAATCGCGTTAGTTGCATTTTCATAACATTTATACGGCGACGTTCCATAGCTTCAAATGTCTGAGTACATGCAACTGCTCTCTATTACGCGCTTATAAATATTCACTTAACATGAATACTTTCAAACTTAAGTTGAATTCCTGGCCACCTAGCAAGTATGTCCTCAAAGCACTATTCTTGCCATAGTTCATCACAAGTATTTATATTATTAATCAAATTTAAACGAGCTAGATTTGCTTTTCAATTCACACAACAGAAAGTCCCAGCTTGGCTCACCCAAATAGCGCTGAAATATCACCCAAGTGCTCGACTCAACAACTTCAATCTCATCCACACAGTTAGATATAAGAATAAGTAATCGTGATAAATTATAAGGGATCATGATACCTATTTGTTTATTCCTCATTGGTAAAACTAAAACTAACACGGCGATGGTGTCGAAGAGATCAAGATGTCAAGATGTTTTGAGCATTTTTAAAGGACAAACTTGTTTATTGTTATTTAATTGTTTTTCGTTTGATTTTGACAAGAAGAGTCGTCCAAGAGCCTTGGCCGCTGGATAACACGTTATAAAAATAAAGATCTTTGTCAAGGAGTCCAATTTGGATTTTTTTTCCATCTTCTTCCTCTTCTGCGGACCTCTCTACGACCAAAATCACGCGTATGTCGTCCATCACATAATCTAATAGCGAGTAGCAGCCCTGGGATCCCATCGCACATAAGATCTGTTTATATTTAGTTACGCGTTATTGATAATTTGATGTACACTCAAACTTCTTTTTTGTGCGATTTCAAAGTTATGCGATTTTTTTAAAGTTAATTTTCTTTTTTTTTAATTTTATAAAAAATACGTATCAAGATATTTTGGATAAAATAGGAAATAAATCATCAACACTAATCGAAATTTGGGAAAAAAATATAATTGAGGACTGTAAACAATTTATTTATTCAGGTTTAGAATTTTTAAAAAAAAATATTTCGTTTTTTTTTGCATCTTTCCAATGTTTCAACTTTTGAAAATACATTCTCCAAAGGAATTTCCAAAATTCCAACTTCTTACGGAGTTATAGCTATTTTAGGCGACAACTTGGCCGGTTCTACCATAATGAAATCTTTTAACGCGTTTTTCTCGAAACTACTTCTTTCAACGCGGTTGCCATTTCTCAAATTTTAATTAATTAATTTGCTTCAAACTGGGTACGAATATTTAATATATAACCCTCTATTATTTCTACCAAATTTATGTCAGAATTTATTTTTTAACTATTAAAACTGTGACAAAAAAAGGCCATAAAATGACTTGACTGATTTTTTTTAAACAGTCGCCATTTGTGATTTTTTTTATACATCTTTGCTAATTATGAATTATATTGTAGGAAAGAGAAAATCTACACAGAATAATGATGACATTGACACTGGGTATACTATTTCTTCCGAAGTCACATCACAAAAAAAATTATCATACAGCGATGTTAGTTTGTAACTAAAATAATTAGTATTTCTCTAGTAGATGTCTGGCATTTGAGATTCCAGAAGTCAGACATCATTAAAATTTTACTAATGATGCAAGACGTCCTTTAAATGTTAGCAAATTAAATGTTAAATGTTCCTGTGTTTTTATTATTTTTTTTTATGCGATTTTGGATATATTTTATATAACTGATTTAAAGTTATGTGGTTTTTAAATCTATGGAACGCTTTCTCACTATTTCTATGTAAGTCATAGCTTTTTTGTGCGATATATTTTTGTACAATTTTCCGCGGAAAAAAAGGTTTAAGTGTAAATTTATAGTTAATCAGCAATCATATTTTTAAAAAGATGATCTTATAGAAAGGACAGTATAAAGCTAATTTAAAAACCTATTATTGTGGTACAAACTATTTTATATCAAGATTTGATTATATTTTGGCTTTCGAACATTCTTGTTTCAGAATATATCGGAATGTCTTATTTTTGTTTGTTTATTATATAATACGCAAAAATGAAATGATATGCAATTGAATACCTTTTCTTTCAATATTAATCAAATTTTTGTTGCAATATGAATAACTGCATTTACTCAACAATTCTAATATAATTTAAATATTCTTACCCAAAGAAAAAATATATATATTGTACGATAAATTTGCGACATGTCCTAGTTTCATTAAAAAAACGAATGTCTTTCAATAAAGCGTGGTATGTAAAATGGCGTTAGTTTAGGGAATACCATTTATTTGGATAGTGAAATTGGCTCATGCAAATGATTTATTAGACTGCCTCCACGAAATCAAACCATTTCCACACGACCGCACACACTTTGTTGGGTTGAACTCTTGGTCGTTCAATTAAATCGTTAAAATAAACTAGATTCTCGTAACAGACAATATGTTTCGCTCAGGTTCTGTACTCTTGTGTGCCATCCTGCAAATACTTGTTACGTTCGCGATATTTCCCAAGTGGTAACATTTTTTCGGAATTGCTCCTGAGGTCTAAGAATTCGCAGCACACCTATGCCGCCCTACATCTCCTCGCTTTAGCGCAAACCTTTGTTTATATACGAAAAGAAACCAAAAAGTACGACGAACAGGATAATTTATTTATTTCAACATTGTTTATTCCATCGATGCTAAGCACGTTTTAGAGGAAGGATATTAAAGCATGTCGAGAGTCTGTACCCTATCTTCAACAGATACAATTTATACTGGAGGAGTAGCTTACATCTGAGCATTAGACGCCTTTTACGTTGATTCTAAAGCTTAAAAAAGGATTACATTCATTGTATAAGCATTGAAAAGTTAATTACAGTATCCTTATAAATAATTAAGCAGCTAGTGGAATTTGTTCTTCATTATGGATTGAATCTTAAAGCACTTTATCGTCTACAGCGAAACAGTAAATTCATGTAAGAATATATTACTTTCAAACTTAATTAACTGGAGCGATTAGATAAAACTCTAATGCTAGAAATTTAAGCACTTCCCTGTGTATTTCGTTATTAAATACAGAGAATTTTGCAATATTCAATCGACATTAAATTGTGGCATACATTTGCCTCCTATCGTAAATCAAGGATTAAAATTAAAACTCTTTTTTCAGCAGGTATAGATGATCTGAGAATGAAGGGGAGGGGGGAGAATTTCGGACCCAAATCATAAGCTTTGAACCCAACCCTTTCGAGAAAATAGTTCCTAAGCTTTGATCAAAATAAATCATATTATCTCCATCATGTTGGGCATACATAAGTAAGTGGCTCGTCTTGAAAGTCTCGCAGCTGATCTCTCTTTTTCAGAAAAATTTAAAACAAAGCAACCTGACCTTATTTATCATCTTACGCATATCTTACTTATCATTTTTATTACAATATCAAAATCGTGTAATAGAATAAAAAAAATGAACTGAAGTATTCATCGTATTTACATATCATAATTAGCATGATATATAATATTATATTTAAGTTCTTATTTATCTTATAATAATATTTTACAACCGAATGACAACGGATTAGAATTAAGAACAGACAGACATACATTTCATTATATTATATATTTAGAAACATTCTCTTACGTGGATAAAAATATTTTTATTCGATATTTTTTGTTGTTTAAATTTAAGGATCTAATTTTACCGAAGAAGCAAACTGAAATTAACTTTGGTTTTTACCTCGAATTTTCTGTACTTCGCAATTTGAAGAATGCCCACTTAACACTCTAATGGCCGTGACCTATCAATCAAGCAGCCTGGAAAACTCGAAGTATTCATCATCGATGCAGTTAAAAGCTTACCCATGCAGAAAATTCTCAGAACTTTTTAAATTTCCCATTGCGATGAATTGAAATATTGTTCAATACTCAAGGCTCTGTATTTCGTTGTTTCAAGTAAATTTGATTTTTAAATGCAATTAATGACGATGGATACAAAATGCTTGTGTTTATATGATCTTCTTGCTTAAATTTAATTTATAGATCATTTTATAATATCTGAACATTTTTAATTCAGACCAGTTCATGTTTGACTACCAAGTCACGAATAAAAAGAAGCAGTCATGTACGACGAATAAAATCCAGGAAGTAAAAAACTTGCCCTGAATTTAATTTCAACATAAAATAATGCATGTACAAGTCTTAAAATCAAATTATTTCCTCAATCATATATCTAAGGCATGGTATATTGGTTATTTTTTTAATATAATTTGAGCTTTCGAGCAAAAGCTCTCACTGCTATGAAAGCTCTCGTCGATGCATCAAACGTCGAATATCCAAATGGATTTTTCCATTTCGTCTGAAACAATTTCATTGAAGAAACTTTGATATTTGACTTCCGCTATTGTAACCACAGTTTTCAATTACGTGGGTCTGTGTGACCTTTCGATGCTCAAAATAGCGCCCGCTTGATATGTGCAAAGTCCCGCAACACTTTATTGAGAAACATAAAATGTTGGATACCCTAAAACGTTGGGGGTGCGAATCACGTTCCGGTATAAATGCAAATACACACACATATCTCAAATAAAACCCCCGGCTGTAGAAAAGAGTTTTCCTGAGTTGTAAAACTTCAAAACAACTGTATGTTTCTTCTCTGTATTCCGAATGCATCATTTTTGTTTACAAAAACACGAACAGCAAAACTTTTTTAAAGATAAAATAATAGCATACAATGTGTTCATCGAGTTCATGTTTATGTATCAGTCTAAGAGAAGGTATCGATATTTATTATCAATGTACATTATTGCCTCAACCTCAAAATTTGACAATAAATCTATGCAAAATAGAATTTTATTAAAATATTTTACTAAAAGAACATTTCAAAATCCAAGCAAATTCGTTTGAATATAATTCAATTGTGTGATAGTTTCGAACGCGACAAGTTTTTCTATCCATTATCTTCGATCTCATCATTCTTCTCTTGATTTGCTTGAATTTTAATAGGCAACCAAACCAAACCTGAACCAAATCTGAAGTACTTTTATATGCACCTGGAATCATTAGTTGATTGGTAAGTTACTAAAATTGATAGTTTTATCGCATTGAAACTTTAGACGAGATTATCTCGAAATTGCATTTTCAAAATGTTCGCCAATTGTAGCTTAAAAAGTTGTTGATCGATCTGACTGAAATTTTAGGCTATTTTCTGCCAGGATGATAACTTGACATAAAATACATGCAATAAATGTCAAAGGATTCTTAATGCAAATACATTGACAGTACAAATCGGTAAATAGTAGAACATTTCATTAAATAATGATGATGAGTTGGATGACGCTCACGCAACCTGGAAGTGGTATTTATATGTATTTTTCTAATATTTAAACATCCGATCATAAATCACAGAAGTTGTTCATTTTGATGAAATACAATAAAATCCTTTCCAACGCGAAACAATATCCATAAAATTTTATCTGGTCGACAAGGTGATGACATATGCATTCATTCCAGACATTTCCAAAGCACGAGTGCATTTTACGGCACATCCTTCCTCACAGTTTCCATACTCAAACAGTATAGATAAAGTACTCGAGTTTATGAATTGCGATGCACTTTTGCCCCGGTGCAATATGCGCCTGGGACCACATGATTTGTTGCCCGGACGAACGTCCTTTGAAAGTCCGTTCCGGACCACCAATCTAGCTTATTTATCTATCCTCATTGTTTATCATATCCCATTGAACAGGGGCGTATTCATTATTCATTACTATAATATGCATGATTGCTCGCATTGACTTGACAATATTGACAAACAACCCGGATTAATTTGCACATTAATGATAAACATTTACTTTTTCGTTTCAGTGAAAGCACATAATGGATACAGAACGGATGGAAATTTGGATGCTCTTTTCAAAATGCATTTTAATTTATGTTCAAAGCATGATTTATGCTTAACGGTTGTAGATTTTTTTTAATGGCGAATAAATAGCGTAAAGTATAGTAGACTCTCGTTTATCCGAGCTAATTCTGGAAAGGAAAGACTTCGAAGATTTCGAATATATCATATTTACAATGCAAATTTTTGTTTAATAATTTTAATATTTATTATTTATTAAGAAAAACTTTCATAGTTAAGCAGATAAGTGCTAGTACTAAGCGTCATCATCTGTGTCATCCATGTATTCAAAACCTGGATCTTTTAAATAGTGATGGATTCAATATTCGATGTTTTCCCTGTCTACGTTCTCAAAAAATTAAATTTTCTAATAATCCACATATTTACTTCATTCTCTTCAGAATGCATTGATCTGTTTTTATGCCAGGAAGAATCTTTCTCCAAGATCGAATAAGTTTTTCTGGCTTTACTTTTGACCAAAATTATGCTATTCTATAGATTCTAATATCGTATTTATTTCCAGAAATTGATCAAGTTGTTACCTTCCTCAACAAGGTTTTTCAGAAGACTTTGACGATAAAGGCATTTCATTGATGCTATAATGCTTCGGTCCATGAACTGGATCAAAGATAGTCATATTAGGGGGCAAACATTTTGCAACCATAAGTCCATCGCTTGTTTTCAATATGCTTTCGTTCAGATGAGAAGGATCATGCCTCTTTCTACATAAAAAAATTTTAATTGGAGGTTTATTTGCTTTCTCAATCACCAAAAAATTCATTTTATGAGTTCCTGATACGTTTCCACTCTTATCACCACGGGTCATTTTCCAAATCTTACACTTCTTGTGATATCTGCCTCATGTAACAAGCTTTCTTAGGCTCCGTTGTCCGGTTGTTTAGAGAACCAAGATAATTAAAACATGAGAACAGGCGTTTGTTTTGGTATTTAAGACCCAAGCATCGTCCTTATCGCTTTGAAGGGTTTTATTTCTTTAATCTTGACCTAGTGTATATAAAAACTCATATACTGATTGGAAGTTACCTCATTATTCGAATAGGCAGGCCCGGATAATCGAGAGTACACTGTAATTGAATCTTGTAATGTGTATAGAAGTATAGTCCAAAACTAATGTCTTATATCTACTTTTGGTCTACGTTATGTGGTTTGATTCATATAAGCACAGTACTCGTTATTTACTAGCCACAACTTTCCTCAAATATTCCATCAATAATTTTATTATCTATAAAACACTTTTCTTTGTGATATTCATCTTCCGCACAAGACGAAGCATTCGTGTGTACAACAAATTTAAATATTTTATTATCATCTACTTAATTAAATTATCACAACAAGAAAAAAGGTTTGGTTTTGGTGATTTTCAAAATGAGCACAAAGTCGTCAAAAATATATTTGAGTACTGATCCAATAACAATATTATTGAAACTCCATATTATTCAGATGCATTCACAGGGGACCGCTTTGACCAAATTTACTGGACGTTGCATTTGAAAGAAATCCCACCCGGGACTCCATATTTAAAAACTCGGATTCAAAAGGCTAGTATGACATTTTTTGAAAGCACATTGATTCCAATTTTACACAAACTTGAATATAGATATATTTATTAATAAATTTATTTATAAATAACATAAATAAATAGAGATATACAAATCTATATGCATCTATTTTCAAACCCCACAATATCTCTGCAATTTTTATTTCATTATTTTTTTACATGGCTATATTTGGTTATATTGTGCTATTTATTAATGTTGATCAAAATCTTATTCTGCATTTTTTTTAGTTATAATTTCGTCAATCTGCTAGCGTTAATTTCGAAAGACGAAATCATTCGCTGATTGAAATTAAATTAAAATAATAAGGGTAGGTCCGAATCGAGATGATCAATCAAAAATATGAATGCATCCCTTAAATGTAACAATTTGAAAAATTAGGATTTGAGTTCATTCTAGGATACTTAAAGAGTCCAGAAACTAAGGCAATATACTAAGACTTAGTCCTTTAAATATTTGTAGCCCTATCTAAAACCATATTTTTCAAATAGTTTTTGTTCTTTATTGGTTTTGGATCAGATTACGCCAAACAAAAATTTTTACTCATATCGTTTTGTTCCTCGACTTTTCCCTGTGAAGTTTTGTAATCTGAATCGCATCTGCGGAACTTAAAAAAGTTTCTCGCCATGAAAAATGTGTACTCACGTCTCGGAAAACTTCGAGTAAAGTTTTTTGATTTTCATAGATTTGTAAGTAATTCCTTCCTTCGTGACCAAATACGGCTGACTCTTTATGATCTTAAAAAGCAAACAAAGTTGCAACTTTCAAAGTGCGTGTTTTGAAAGTTCCATACCGCGACAGGAATACGCTATGAAATAACGACTCTGAAAGGCAGCCATCAAGCTTGTTCTTATCTGTAAATAGGCATTATTTTTGAGAAACATGTAGTAGGAGTATAAAATATATTTTAAAACAATTTTCACGCATTTTGCACGTACTCGGAATGAAATCTAAATCTTCGCCTAGCGCCTTTCTCTTTCGTTATACTCCAAGTTTGTAAATTAATAATAGCGGCGTGTAACTTTTTGCATGCTTTCTAGGGGGAACATAAACAACGCAATTTAATTTATAACACCCCACGCTTCGTGTTAAGCTCACCACCCCCTCTTCATATCGCGAATGACGAGCAGAACTATTATATATCGCCTCGTTGACAGCATGAGTTTTATGACTCTTGACAAATAACTTGTCAAAATAACAGAAAAAACTCTTCAATTTTATGTCTACATAAATATATTCGTATTTTTGCCTTGTAGAGCTTCGATATCGTTTATTTTCTTTGCATATTGCTCAAATTTTACTCGTGAATAAAATATTTTATTGGAGCTATAAATATTTCAGTGGCGCTCTTAATTGAACGCCCACGTAGAATTCAAACCCTCCCCGTATATTTGGGAAAAATTGAAATATCAAAGCGAGTCCTAAAAAAACGAAATACACGCTCCAAATTTCATTCGGATAATCAAATGAGCTCCATAATAAAATTCGGACGTTAAATTTTTAATTTGAATTTAAAAGACAAACTCTTCATATTATTAGCTATTGAATTTTATATCCATCATGCAAATTTTAATGTTTCCCAAGGGATTTTTATTAATTTATATCGCGATCAAATTCAATCAAAAGTATCTGAGGCGATGAAAGCCGGAAAGCTCTGAAATAAAACATGGACTATAAATAAATCCCTTATACTTTTTTTTGAAAATCCTTAATATTACTTTATCAATTTTTTCAAACTACCTTTTCTGCAATGACTTACTACTGGTTTACATCCTGTGATACAAAAACCAGCGTGATAAAATACAAAAAAAAATATAAACTCTGTGTTAACAGAAGTATTACATCCACTCAATATCCTTGTGTGAGTCACAAAATAAATATTTTGAGGTCAGTTACAAAAATCTCAATTTAAAAATAAACACAAAAAGCTACTCCAGATTCACACATGTCATATGGAACAAAAAGCATAGAGCAAACATGTCAATTATTGAATTTTATAGAAAATAAGAAATATTTTTTAAAGCTTCGATAATTCAACAAAATAATATTTAACGCAACTATAAAACACGCTTTTTCGAAAAATTGAAAAATATGCATTTTCAAGTAAGCAGGCCGGAATGTGTTAATACGTGCGTTCAAATGACGATAAGAATTTCAAAAAAAAATCTTAGAACAAGAAGATACCATAAACTGGATGATGATGTGCTAACATCGTTAAAAGAATCAGATCCTTATTAAAAAACGGGAAATAGTCAACGAAACCTAGTTATCCACATTCAACAGCATAATGATGGTTGCTAATCACATTTGATTTGAAAAGAATAATCTGGGCATTCCTCTTGTCCGGGTATAAAACTGATCATTTTTTTGCAAAGAATTGGTGTTTGGAACAAGAACTGTACTGTTTCTATTACAGTTTTAGTTTTAATAAATAGAAAATATTTTAACAGGGATCTAATTTATTCACAATACATACTCAAACCTTTTTTTGTGCGATTTCGAAGTTATGCGTTTTTTAAAGCAATTTTTTCTTTCTTTTAAATTTCGTAAAGAGTACGTATCGAGATATTTTGGATGAAATAATAAAAAAAATTACAATTTGGGACTGTGTAAATCATATTGCATCTGCTATTGCTGAATAAAGTATTACGCATTTTATTCTAGTTTAGAATTTTGAAAAAAAAATTTTTTTTTTTGCATTTTTCCAATGTTTTGACTTTTGAAAATACATTCTCCAAAAGAATTTCCTAAAATCCAACTACTTGCGGAATTATTACTATTTTTTCAATGTAACTCACTATATGTTTATGTCATTTTTTTTTTAACTATTAAAACTGTGACAAAATAAGGCCAAAAAATGACTCTTTAGTTTTTTTTAATTATTCTTACTTATCTTTATTATAAAAAAATATATTAAAACCATTTCCATTTTATATTTTATCTTTTCAAATATCAACAGGACTTAGCAAAAAAATGTTTTACAAAAATTGAAAGTCATCTTGAATACAATATAAAGAATACTACAATCTATACAAAGTTCACATATGGCAGCTGAGAGGTTTCAACTATGTCAAATCAATCGAAAAATGGGAGGAAACTATTCATAAAAACTACGATGAAATATTAATCAAAACACTTTGCTAATAATCCACTCAAAAGCTTTTGCGCTATATATATTGTATATGTATTATTTTTAATATCTTTCAAATATGAACTATATTTCAGCTGTATTAATGTCTCAATTAAATGTTGTTTATAAGGCTTTCAATCTAAAAAGGAAATATTTGAATATTTATACTCCTTGAGAGATTTTGTTTCAATAAATATATTTCAATCAAGGGTGATGGCGTATAATTGGAAGGTTTTTTCGCCTTTGTTGTCCAATTTGAGGAACGTCTCCTCCTAGCTTTATTGTGCATGAAATATATTATGTATTTTGCTTCTCTCCTTGTTTAATGGGAGCATGGAAAACGTGGAAAGTAACAAATTTGGCGCTGCAAAGTGTTATTTTTTTGCGAATGGAAACAATTCCGCTCTGTACTTTTCCAAGAGCATTATCTAAATTTAAAGTGGGGATCGCTACATTTTGCCTTAAAAAGCAGAACAGGAGAATGCATTAGTCATTAGCAACTTGCTTCGGTGCAGAAATTAATTGCATCCCGGGAGACGTTTTGTTTTTGACAAACACGCCAAGCGCTTCCTTTGTGCGATGCTGTTCTTTGATATCGTTCAACAGAAGTAGAGCACCGGAACGAAAACTGTACAGTCTAAACTAATTTGCCCTCTATCCAATTTATGCTGGTAAATCAAATGGTGGCGGCAAAAAATGGTTGGCCATTTGAAAGCGACGAGCAATCTCTTCTGTTACTTAAAACGTCCTAATTGGAGACTGAAACGATCCAATGAAGTTCAACGTATTCGTTGGTAAGGTAGCATGAATAGACTTGATGTATGCTGCTGATGAACAATGGATCAAACGAAAGCCATACGTGCGCCATTGGACATAAGCTCAATTATATCGCCAAGCACATTTTAACACACGTATTAACACATTTTAGTCGGAACATCTAGTACTAGATTTTTTCACGACTAGTCCTGTAATGTAGGAGACATAGTACTGTGTTTTCTTGATTTATCATAGTGTAGTAGTATCCTCACATGGCTATTTGCTATCAAAAGTATTACATCAAGCATTGTTATTAAGACTTTTAAGGTAAACTTTTAAGAAGTGTGAAGAAAAAATAGTTGAGGTCTGTATCGTGTATATGCATCATTTAAAAATAAAGTATTTCACAAATATAATCAGGCCCCAACTCAAGAGTCAAGAAGGCGTTGTGTCATTGAACCAGATCCTTCAGCAAAAAACAAGATCCAATAACCCCGACCAGTCTCAAAATTTGCGGGTTAGTTTTTGTCAATGCCAACCTCACGTCATTCTCAACATTTAATATATTTCTATCTTTTCAACGAAGAAGATTTGAAAATTCACTCTTCCAGAAATATGTAGACATAAATGGAACTAAAACTCAAAAGGCAAGCATCGTCACATTTGGATATAAATGATACATACCACACCATAATTGTGTGAGCAATCTTTCATTAAACATGTTACGTGCCGAGGAATCATTCCGCAAATCCAAGAAATCATCTTGTAATTAATCGAGATTGATGGTTAATTCAAGAGTAGCAGAAAATGGATTTCAATATAGTTTCTTTTTCTTTCAGCTCAGGGAAGTAACGCTAAAGTTCATTTTCAAGGGATTCGAGATGCCCAGAAATCTCTTCCTTAAAATTTTCATTCATTTTGCCTTCAGATTCATCTAACACACTGCAGAGTTTCTCAAACATTGCAATGTTTCCAAGATTTATTTTTCTTCGCCAGTTTTGCAGCTTGGATAAAAATGCCTTGATATTATCGTGATATGCGATCACATTCGTTTCATTTCTCCAAAGTTCCAGGTTAAATCTATTTTGCTGTCCTAATATATCTGCTATATATGCTACTCTTTTCATCCAAGCTTTGTCGATAAAGTTTACCAAAATATCATGTTTCTCTTGCACTTCAATGGAACAACTCGATTTCATCTTTCAATTCAGATACGATTCACAACACTTCCTTTCGACAAGCAGCTTACTGCAGAGTTTAAAGAGTCTTACTGAAAAGGGCATAGCAGTGGATCATGCAGTTTGCTTGGTGAGCTACTTTTTTAGTCATTACAACAGTAAATTCACGTGCATCAGCACCTGTCTAGACTGTGTTAAGACAAAGTATTCATATTTTTTTACAATTTCTTTGATATAAAGTCTATTATAAGTATATTTTTAATGCATATTCTAAATAATCGATAGATAATAGTTCAAGAAAAACATATTCGGGAAATAAAGAGGATGTCTTAGTGAAAAGTAACACCCTACCCGATTAATGAAGTTTGCATTATCTCCTTCATAATTTAATAATCTCATCAGCCACTGCTTTAATATATTCAAAACAAACCACTGCAATAATTGTTTTGTGTGGTTTTAATAACTCAAATTAAATTAAGTCGTAATCATCCCATCTTCCACCCACTCTCCTTCTTCTCTTTCTTCACGGCCATATCCCTTTACACCGTATTCGATCTCCTTATGAGGCTTTTCTAGGGAATAGATCTTTCATGTGGTAGTTTACATATGTACCTATTATTTACCTAATAGTTACCTGAATAGAGACGACCGATTGAAAATAATAATACTTCGATCTCACAGATTTGTTAGTACGTTGATTTTTTTCCACAATCTTGGTTTAAACCTGAATCTTAATAGTAATATTCCAGGATCTAAAAAAGAAAGTATCTTTAACAATTCTTAAATGATTTGCTGTCGATCCAATTGATTTAGTGATTTCTGTTAAATCTATTTTGTTCGGTTTATTTTAACATAAATGACGTTTATGATAGAATGGTGCATTGCTCACTATGATTCCAATTTCGATTGTCAAAAAGTAACATACAATATCTAATGCATTCTTCAATGTTTGGGTTTGACATTGACATTTGACATATGCTATAATATTGAATAATTCTTCTAAAATGGTGTTATCGATTTGAAATGCTAAAATAAATTCAAATAGGTGCTCTTTTAGAAGACCCAAATAAGAACTTGATCCTGACAAAGTGGTACCTCTTCATGTTTAAAGACTTATTGAATGATTTTTATAACATGTAGCATATCGTTAGAAAGGATATAATCTAGAGAATATTTTAAAACTAAAGTAAGTTCAAAATAGTTGTTAGTTTTTTGATGAATGGTGGCAAATCCTTTACAACGTTCAAAAATATGTTGAAAAAAAATCTATTTCGACAACCCTGACACTTAGGACATAGGGTCTATGTGTAAAATCTAGCAAAAGATCCCCTTGATCCCTTAAAAAATCGTGCCGGTCCATGTGCCAAATACCCTGTATTTGGCACCTATTTATTGTATTGTACTGTATTTCCTACCCTTTTACAACTGATATTTATTGGTTTAAAAGCGCTACATTAATTTATCGAGTAAATAAACATCCACATCCCAAAGCCCATTAATATAATTCGAATTCGATAGTTTACACAATGAGTACGAGTGGCAATCAAAATTTAATTTCAGGAAATTCCGACTGTTAAATGGCTCAAATCCGAGTCCTAACTGCGTTGAATACATTTCGAAGAGCTCATGCAAACGACGTAACTTTGAAGCAGTTACAAACGACCGAAATAAATCCAAATCGAACATTATTATTTTATTTATTCAAGTTCATTGACCATTATCTTAGTCGCTATTATCGTTATGGCTGCTTCTTATGCCATCTTTCTCTCAGATTATAAACAACCCTTTATCAACCCCGTGTGATTTTTTAAATGCATTAACGTCAGACGGAAATAAATCAATATTATCAAAGTCATCAGGTCACGCTTATAGTGACACGAAAAAATGTAGACACACTTTTTCGTACTAATCCATAATTTGTAATGGCGGCATATGAAACTCATTTATCAACCAGGGACAAGAGATGGGCTTTTAATAGAAAACAAACACTATGGCGATAATAACGTTTCAGAGCCATTCTCTAAATATTATAATTTTATTTAATATTTTTAATCCAATGATTAATTATTACACGGACCACTAAGGGGTGTCTTTTGTCTACAAAGGACTATTAATTTATTATCCTCTCCATTATACAAAATTTTAATGTACGCCAAATTATGTTTGTATTACTTTGTCGAATTAAATGATAATAACGGAGTAAAGCGAACAAATTGACTGTGATTTTTTAAAAATTCATTTACGATATTAAGCCTTTTGGATAATATTTGAAACGTATTCTTGGACAATAAGAAGTCTGTTGAAGCGACCTCAGAATAGTTTATAATGTAAATAACTAAATAAATTACAATAAGGTGATCTGAAAATATTTTTATAGACAACGAAAAGGACTTGTACACAGTGTGGCAGCATCATATGACATTAAGACAAAACGTTGCAATATAAATCCGATACAGTTCTGTATACGTGTTTATCGTTTATGTTTCCGTGGGAACGCTAGAAAAACAATAATATTTAAGAGATTAAAAAAATTAAGAATCAAGATAGATATCTTAAAAAACGTACTCGTAGTAAATTATTTTTATTAAAACATCCAAAGCTATACAGTGAAACCTCGATTTTACGTTTTCCAAGGGACCCTGAAAAAAAAACGGTAATTGCGGGAAACGGTGAATGCGGGAAAGCTTCAAATAATAATAGTTTGACGGGACTATAAAAAATGAACGGTCCATCCGGGAAAACGTATTATGCGGGAACGGTTTATCGAGGTTCCACTGTATACTGTCAGAGCAATACATTTTTCTAAGACAGTTTTGTATTTAGGTGTTTATTAATAAGTAATATATCAATTAAGTGCAATATAAAATAGAAGAACTCCATAGCTGCAAATTCCAAATTCATTTTAGAAAAAAATTATAAATTCAAAATATTAATTTGATTCAGAATATATTGTCAATCTCAGGGTGAGAGTTCAGTCAACCCTCTGTATATTCAAAGTTGTGTATGTACTTATAAGCGTTTTTGGAACGTGACAACAATTTGCAACTAATTTTATATTCATCGAACCTCTTCGCACCCCACAATTTAGCGACAATAAAAACAAATTCAATCAAAATCCGCCCTTTGTTTTAAGTGAGGGGTGTATATGGCATCGTAAAATGATTCAATTAAAGTTACCCTACAATTTAGGGCTGAGAGTAAACGTAAAACGTTACTACGACGTCTTTGTTAAACGACTTTAAAGCCTTTAAGTCAATATTTTGTTCGTCTCACGCATCTATGGCCCTTAGTTATATAAGCGATTGGGGATGCTTAGTATTTTTTATTTAATTTATTTGTATTAAATTAGCATTTTGTCTTTTTAGCGCTTTATATCCGCTTTTTTAGCCTGGAAGATGTAAGAGCACATTACGCAAATTGATGGATATTTATCACACCCATGGTGAGATCCATCATTGTTAATGGTTAGATTTAACTTCAAATTACCCTATTATATTAGATATACTCTTTCTTTCAGGCATTGAGAATTAACCCTTATATAACCCTCGGGCGTCCGATGCTTAATTTATTTCTTGCCGGATTAATGTTTGTACATTTATTAAAACTGACAGACAAAAAGGAGAAAAATGGGATCTATTTCAATAATGTTCAATCCAGAAAAAGTGTCATTAATTCATAAATGAAACCTCGACATCATTACGACGAACCGATTTTACACATTAATAATGCGGCCTTAATCAAGTCAATCCGGACTGATGAAACTTTTTGGGTCTTGGTGTAATTTTTAAGCGCAAAACATTCGCTGATTTGAGGGTTTTCTTCTCCGAGACTGAAATGAGAAAATTGAAAAAAAAATACAGAGCCTTTTAACTTTGCTATTACCTTAAAAGGCCTCGTCTAGTCTTGTGTGGGAGGCTTTCATCCCCCCATTTCTCTGTCTGGATTTTTAAATTCCACCCCACAGTCTCATGTGAATAGACATCATCTCATCATCAAGAGTAAATGTCTCAAGTATGTGAAATCTCATCAATAGACAGGAAAAATCGAAAACGACAGTTGTACAAAAATAAAGTGTTATATGTTTTCCAACATTTATCAATAGGGTTAAATATTATAATATTTTTTTATAAAAACATATTTTTAGCTAATCATATCATGTCATAACTCTTCTTAACGCATTTTTTAAAGCTTTTATACAAGCTCTTGAACAGAAAATATTAATTAAGCCCTTAATTACAATTCAAACTAGCTAAACCAACTTGAATTGATACATTACTTTCATTAAATATACTTGATTCAATTGCAAATGGGACATTAAGGGAACCGGAAAATAATCAAAATTTTGAAACTTGTCCATTTACAATCGGTTTATATCGAGAAACGGTTCAAGAAATACTTATTTTATATTTATTTTTGGATTGATGCACACCATATGTGGTTTAAAAAATGCCAAAGAGAATCCCTGGAACGCTTTTAGAACATAAAAACCGTATAAATTCGAAGTCCTCATCATAAAATCGGAGTATTATCAACAAAGCTTGTTTCTCCATAGTTAATAGTCAAAATTCACTCTTATCGTATGAGAAAATTAAATAAACAAGGAATTTAGGTATCTGATGAGCTGTCGTTAATCGCACAAGAGCACTAAAATATTCTGTTTTTTTTATTTTTTACTGTCCAGGTATGATCCAGGTAGGTGTTAGACTCCACGATGCCCACCCATAGAACTCCAGGGGGAGAGCCAACCCTACGCCCGTGGGCAACGGTTGAACCCCTGGGGTAATGAGGTGGAATTAGAGGTGCGCGAAAGCAGCCTCGTCGGTTTGTTCATCAAACGCTGCTGGGGTAGCCCAGGTAATATGAGTTACTTGCAGTTGCTCTTCCTGCAAAAACCTTGCCTTTTCTGGGGGGGGAGGCATGAAGCAAAAGGGGTGGGGTTAAAGATCAGTGGAAGACCCTCGTAACCCGGAACAGACCATGCAGCAGCGGCCGTCAATAGGGTCGTTATTACAGACCTCTCCAAGCCCGTTAGTCGCTGTCTGTCGTTTTTCATCTGTCCTGGTATGATCTAACTTATTTCTATGGTGAATTATGACTTGACGTAAGTAGACACTATTTTAAAATTAGATAGGAATATTGCCTAATAGGTGATAAAAAATGATTCCATCGATTGAATTTGCACATAATCATTTTGTAAAATGGATCAAAACCTAAATTTGTAAATACAAAGAACCAACGAATACCAATGACTTCACAATGAAATAAATTATTTTTATTACCTCAAAAGCCTTCAGTATTTTTAAAATGTCACAATGCCAAAACAATTTTTCCCCCATTTCCGGAGAAACTTTCCCAGTACTTAAAAGTGCAGTTACATAAATCGAAATGTTACTGAAATTTGTCATGCTATGAAATTGTTTATACAACATATTTTTGATTTGAGACTATTTTCAATTTATATATCTCTTTTTCTAAAATATCAAAATCATAAATTGATCACAAGTCGAGGATACGCCATCTCAATAATTCACCACAAATCGACCCAAAATGTCTCATATGTGTACATTTATTATAGCTCATTTGTAAAACTAATTGAGCAACCGTCTTCTGTATGGCATTTATGCTTCCATGTAAACGCTCTGAATATTAAAACGTGTACTATTTACATCAAGTATTAAGTGCCCAATCTTGCAGCATCATCATACAAGCTTTCGTTTAACCGAGATAAAAATCATTGTCGTTTTTTCTTATTTATTACCCCTATTTATCCCATCAGACCGCTTTATTTAAATTTGTCATCCCGGAAAGAGATTCATATTTCGGGTCGAAAATATGAACACACGCGCGCGATATGTCGTTTATGATGAGGAGGAAATTTCGCACACTTACCGGGTAATTTGGTTACTTGCTTCGCAATGGCGCCAAATCTCTTGGCGGGTCCTTTCCTCGTTCCATTATTCACAGATGATGGTGGTGAAGATAGATTCAACTCATTTTCGCCTATTATATCCAGTTTATCCGGGAGTCCATCCATCCTTGTGCTTCTGTAAACAAATATAAAATTACTCCAAAAAGCAACTTTCTTGCGTTCTTCGCATCATAATTTTGCGCGAAAACTATTCAAAATAAGACAACCATAATCAAAACTCAACCCAACCCCCAAAAAAAAGCATTTTTAGATGATATTTAATTATTATCATTAACAGTTTAAATATTTTCAATCAATCGGGAAAAAAATTATAGCTTAAACATTAAAGTTTTCTCAGTAAATAAATTAAGTAATTTGATATTGCTAAGAAAGACTGTGACCAAATGAGCGCCTAAGCACTTAGATTTTAATTATAATCTTTTTATCATCACACAACTTAATTTTCTTCTACTTTTGATCAAATAGCGAATGGATGGCAGACCAGGGAACTTAACACCCAGGAGCCCTCGCCTTGCATAACAATAGCTATCGTTACCATTGCGTCCCACTATTCTTCAGTATATTATTTTTTCTTTGGTACGTAATCTTAAAAAACGTTCTATATTTATATAACAAAAATCATCCCTGAAGTGATATTTTGTGTTCATTTTGAGATCTATGAAATCGCATTTTAATTCAGCCTAAAAATCGGTTTTTAATCGGCTCAATTGCTCTGTTCTGTCGCTTTGAATGGTTTTGTTAACGTCAAAATCGAGTTTTCTTCCTTTTTGCGCTCAAATCGCAGGAAGCCCCTGTTCGAATTGTTTGCCGTTTGCAGGATTCAATTTTAATCTCTTCATCTCCTTTAAGCGGATTGCTTTCAAAAGACCTGCAACACGATATAATCCCTGTTTCCTCTTTTATCTTCTATCGGAAGAATCTGAAAACCTGGATAATTTTTACAATTGGAAATCCAATATCGCGCTTCTCGTTCAGTTATTTGAGGTCCAAAGTTCGAGAATCTTGAATTAGCAAAATGTCCATAAGTCTCGAGATAAATTATCATTCGCCCCAACACGTTTGGGCTTCGTTAAAGAGCAATGTGATCGCTGCAAGAATAGCTTACCTTGCTATTTTTTATAATTTAGAAGTTTACTTTGAGGCATATGTAAAACTAAGTTCCTTGTATATATTCACGTCTTGGTCTCACCTTCAGGAAACAACCCTTTTTTCGTGCGATACGGGTAGAAAATATCGCCTATCTTTCGAACTTTTTACCCAACTTAATTATCCTTTCTCCCTTTTATGGTCGCTTTAACCCTCCGCGATCGTGGCTTTATCGCGCGCATCTCCTACATTATGTTATTATTGAACTTCTTATTTAAAACGCCCCTACCAATTAATTCTTTCCTCCGTCTCCGATAAAATCTGTTGGAGTATTTGGGGCGTTGATAATTGGACGTTAGTTGAAGTTTGTTTTCATACTTAGTAAATTAATTCCGGCTTAATGAAATGGTGTTTTTTAAACCAAACTCAAACCAAGCCATTTGATATTTTTGTATATTTTTAATTAAAAATTTATATTATATTTCTAAAGAAAAAAATATTTTTTATTTGAAAAACACCTAAACCTTCGCGATATTAAAATGAACCCAAATGAAGAAAAAAAAATTACAGTGAAAAATCCTACGAACTTATTGACTTATTTGCTATATTCTTATCTTCGAAATTGTATTATATAAATATTTCATAGAAATTCCATCGGATCACTGCTCTGAAATTGACAGTTAAAAATGACTGAGGACGATTTCATTCATTTCAACTTGATAGTTTTCTTAAGTGAAGCATTTATATACAAAACTAAATTTTATAATGCGATCGCCGGCTTTATTTATACCATTTACTGCGATTCCTGTCTTTATTCGGCTCATTTCCTTCGAGAAATGTCTGTTCTGCGTCCGTACAACGTCGCAGAATCCAGACGAGACGCTTACAACAATAAAATAGATGAGATTTTTAATTTAGATTCCAAAATGTCGTCGCTTTCTAGACATTCTGGATGGTGCATTCGTTTGACCTGCGATTCGGGGGTGCTTTGACCTATAAACGACCGGATTGTGGCCTTTAAAAACAACCCCCGAGTCTTCGTACAGCTTCGAAGTGACACATGGTTGTTTAAGATCTCGTATGTTTACTCTGGCTGAGGTAATATGCCCTCAATGCTAATATGTTTTTTCTTTGGAATATTATTTTTTGGAAAAAAGTGAAAATTTGTTCATTAATTCTGCAGTACTTTTTGAAGATAATAATTAACAATTTCCATGAACAAATGGGAAAAATGAATGCCAATTAATTTGGACAAATCTGAAATACATAGTTTTGCTAATTTAAACTGATATTTTAAGCCAATTTGATTGACACCGTTGCTACTATAGTTACACATCACTCAATAAGTTCGTAGGATATTTTTAAGATATTGCGAAAAATAACTTATTGAATGATACTTAAAATATACAACCTTTTTGACAATTGATTAAATGCATAAAATTACCATAATTTCCGAATAAATTAATAAAAAATATCAACATGAACATTCATGTCAAAATGAAACTCGGACATTAAATCCTCCCCGAAAAATTCCCATATATGTTTTAAGTATTGAATTTGTATATTTTTCGACATCGCAAATAAATAGCCACCCAATTTAAAAAATGATGTTACTAATTGTTATCTACAAAAATATCTAAATAATCCAATATAAGATAATCTTAGTCGTAAAGGCAGCCATCAGTCTTGAACCACCCCAATAATTATTGGACTTTTAAATGTTACTTTTAAAGGTATCGACGTCCCTCAGTAGCAATCTGAAGCTTCTCAAAAAGTGATGGTTTCAGAGGAACATTGAAAAACTTTACCTCTATAGATGCTTCCTGAAGATGCTCGAACTTCCGGATAGGTGGAAAACTCGTACGAGACTATCGCTCTTTTCACATTTTGAATCACTGTTTGCAAGTAAGTTTGGGGCAAGTTTGCTCAGTCAGAACAGACCTGCTGGCACCAGACACGTCTACCTTCGTCCGCTATTAAAGCCTACTCCTCCACGAACGTATCAATAAACTTTGATCGACCGACACTTGAAGTGAAATGTGAGAGCCCGTCCATGAGAATCGTGATGCCACGAACGCCCTTCGCCAAAGAAATAACAATGCCCAAACACCTGCGAAGCCTTCACACCCTACTTGGGTGCTATTCAAAAACTCCATGCACCACAATGAAAGCGTATTATCAGGGACCTTGAAATCTTTATTATCCACCTTCACGCCTACACCCTATTCATATTTGTCAGTAGACACCTCTTGCCTACTATTCAAAAGCTACTTTCGTAACACGAACTTCGAAACTACTTTATTGTTCGAGTCGTTATCTGTTTGTTCTATACCTATAAATCTAAAGGGTAACAATCGAAGTTTTATCAGACATAGTTTTTTTTAAATACATTTAAACAACGACGTAATCACCGCTTGTATGTTTTAAAAAAATCATTTATTTTCTCCTTTTTGTCAATCTCAACTTTATCTAAAGTCTTAAATTATCTGACTAATCATATTCTTGAAGTAAAATTTTCCATAGTCGCGGTAGGGGAAATTGGGCTGAACGAAACGAAATGTGAAACTCTAAGCGGCAGTTGATCAAAAAGAGAGAAAGAATCATTTGTACTCTCTCCATTGCACACACACACGCGTACATAGATATGCTACGCGCATGCGCCACGCCGTCTTTACTGAGTATATATGTATCATAAAGTAACCGCTAGCACTTTTTATATATTACACAAAGGCAGCTTTATGTTTTAGCTATTAATGGAGAAAAATAAGTACAAATGCCTAAAATCAACCTTTTCTAGGAGCTAAGAAGTTTATTCTAGAGCACTCACTCGATTTTTTAAAGTTCTAGTCCTTTATCAGCCACTTTATTTACTGAGATCAATCCATCAATTTACTTGCATTCCGCGAGCGGTCATTTCACCGCTGACTTATATTTTTTTTACATATTACATCTTTTTCTATGTTTATTTGTTTGGAACCCTAACAATGAACCCGAGCTGAATTCAATATGGGGACCTACTTTCTATGAGCAAGAACACAGATATTTTAAAATTCTTCCAATTCGATGAAAAATCACTACGAAGTCAATATCTAAAAACGTACAAATTTCAAATGTATAAAACCAATATATTATATTTAAGATAGTCAGAATAGCTAACGGCTCGAAAAGCAGCAACGAGCAACTATTCCCTATAAAAATGAAATGTAAACATACAAAATACATATTAAACATATTAGACATTTGATTACTGCTAATTACAATGCTTATACGATTTTAAGTATTTTAACTATTGGCCACTTGAATAGTACATATTTACAGATTAAATACTTAAATACTCTTTTAACAGCAAGCTGATACTCAGTTTATCTACTGTTCATTACCACCTTTACAAATTATGATTTGCTTGTCACTCGCTATCTCTTACATAGTCGACCCTACCCAAAAATACGGAGCACGATGAACTTTACCGATTCGTAGTCAAGAAGCTTTAGGAACAGAACAAGGACAAGAAGAACACCAAATATACGGCCTTGGGGAGAGGTATATGAAGAATTTCACTTTGCAACGTTAACAGCATTGTCTTCCGTTGCCTTCTGTATCGTTTTGAAATCGCCGATCTGAGAGGGTCAATCTGAAATGAGAAACCACTCAGTCTATGTCTTACCCTATACCGGCAACGCCTTAGCGAGGAAAGGAGGGACTGGACTCTTTGCACTCCAGAAAGCTATTTCTAGTAGAATCAAAAAGGTCGTCTAGAGTTGTTTTCCACTGTCTTCAGAAGAAAACAGTATTCAGTCTTTACAAATCTCCCACACTCCCTATCGAGACGGTCGCAAAAGCGTTCGTCAATACGTTCATTCAGGATACCCAGTTGGGTGAGCTATGATGAATGATGATATATTTGATGTGGATGCTGAAAAAATGTCACGTAATCTACACATATAAAGAGTGTTTGAGTGAGTGTTTTGGTGACTGAGCTCCTAATTTTTTTTTTTAAATGTAGAAAACTTGTTATGGAAGAATGTTGAACTAGATTTATATGCTATTCTGCGACGTCTTATGGAGGGATTCAATTATATCTAAGCTACCACTAGAAGATTTATTTGAGCTGATTAAAAACAAATAAAGTCAACAAATACGATTATTTTGTATTTTACGTCTAGTATTTTTGTTCAGAAACTGTCACTTGTAGTAATCACTTTATTGCAATCCTTATGAGGTTTATTGACATTTAACATAGAAGTTACGTTGTAATTTTGATAGCAATTAAACCCAAACGGCATGCCATTTGTTCAATTATACATTGTGCGAATAAATGACAGAAAATTCAAACTTTCTAGCCAAATATTTTCGCAAAAAAAAAGTGATACGGTGTCGTAAATCGCTTTCATTTTAAAGCAGAATGTCCATTTGCATGCTAGAAGTAAATTTATACTGTGAAATTGTTTATTTTTTGCGGCTTTTGTCAATCTGTGCCCAAACCCATGACATATGGGAATATTTCATACAACAGTCGTTATTCACAGAGCGAGCTTGGCGCTTTGCATACTATGCAAATTCTTTCGCTCTTTAAAAATAAAATAAATGTTACGTATCTGCCGAACATCCATTTAACTTTTCTGGCGATTTCGTTATTTATGGTGGAAATCATCGCATCGAAAAATTTGATTTGGGATGGAAATGTGCCGTAAAATAGCTGTGATGCAAGCATTTAAACAACATACTAATCTACAGCAATACAACGGTAAAACTGTCTTTATTATTTTATATCACTCTAATATTAGTACAGTTTTATTTCGCAATAGATATTCTAAAGATCTATGTATAAAGGTAATCAGAGGCTTTTTTCAGATTTGATTATAATCACTAAATACAAAATAATGTATCCAAATCGTGATCAATTATAAACTCATTTTGATAGTTTTGAGGGTTTTCTTATTTCTGCATTGAATAAAAAATTAAATAAATATCCATACCTTATTCTTGTTTGATATCCATTGGATCAGAAAAGGATTCGTTAAATTGCTCATACGTCAAATATATATTTTTAATAAAATCCACACGATTATCATATCAATATTACTGATGATTATTGAAGAGATTTCAATATCGAGCGTATGATGATATGAATATGTAAATTGATGACATGATTTTAAACTATTAATAGTTGTTGAATTTACTCTAGCTTTCATTCAAAGTTAAAATATTTTTTTAAATAAATTAATAATATGTAAAATAATGTAACTATACACAAAGCCTTAAAACTCTTATATACAGATAACTTAATACTGTATAAACAAATAAACGACAGTATTGCCCATCATTGTATAATGACTCGTATTCAATTGTGCGCCCTTTCCATCCTCTTAGTTTTACAAATATACAAAACATCGAGTGGAATCACAGATAAATTTGTTAGTGAAATTAATTTTAAATTTCATAATGAAAATTTAATTCAATAAACTATAATATTAAGATTTTATAAATATTTTATTTTTCAGGGCCCATTTTATGTTCATACGAAATCCATACAGATTTGCCAAAAATCAGAGATTGAATCTCCAATAGATGAAAAAAATTATCTCAATATGATTCTTAACGTTGCTAAAATTTCCAGAACTCAGGAGGGCTATTTTGGAATTTTTCATTCCCCAACGATATACAATTGATTGAAGTATATATTTTTTTAAATTATCTTATTCATATATATGTTTAATAAGATATTATTGTTCTTATTGCATTTTAGTACCATATAATATTTGAGACTATGTATTCCGGTAGATACATCCCAGAATCAAATACAACACTAGATGAACCCTGTCAAAATGTGTTCGTTGGCCCTATTTTACACCAATATTTCAAATCTGATGAAAAATGTTTGATTAAAAAGGTAAATATTGCAAACATTTAGCAATATTTTTTTAAATATTTTCCAATTAAGATAACTAACAGATTTTTACATACTAATTCAAATTTCATAAAATCGTTCCTTTTTTCAATCATACATGTTCGTCCAGAAATGCATTGAATCATAAAAAATATACACATATGATTGTTCATATTAATCTCATAATGTTTATTATATTTCTTTACTATTGATTAATTTATTTTGTTCCAGGGGGTATACAAAATTGATAACATAAATGCTGATAAATTAGTTCACCTAGCATATACCAACGCTCAATATGCTTCTTCTATGCTTACAATAAAGTGGCTAACTAAATATGGTGTAATATGTTGCTTTAAAATCTTAACCGATATAATACCAGCAAAACATAAATAGAATTTTAGTGTGGGGTTGAATATAAATATTTTTTTCTTTATACAACTTGCTTGCTACAACTAATCCAGCCATACTAATTTTACTGATTATAAATGAGAAACTTAAAATTCATCAAAATGATAGAAGTAATATTACATATATTATAAAACCGTTAACTCGAGGGTATCCAAGGAAGAAAATTAAGTAAAATAAATTAGGCATTAAAAAGTCTACCAAATTTAGATATTATTTTTTATAAATGACCTGCGGTGATCTTGCTGACATTTGATAGAATAAACTCTAATTCCAGTTTATTATAAAAATATATATCAGATTTTTCTTATTTGTTGCAAATAGTATGAAATAAGATAGATCTCCTCCTCCCATCCCTTAACTTCTTTTTCTCTCTTGGGAGGGGAAAATCTTCAAGAAGACACCATGATTAAAAACCATGGTAGTGTGGGATTTTTACCCAGTAAAACCCCCACCCCTTTTTTTTCCACCTGACCCCCTTGGAATCCGATTTCGCATTGCTTCAAGGGGGTGGGTTTATTTTTCTACGAACTGATGTTCACTCTTCTAGTTCTTTCTCCGTTTTCTTTCTTCCACATGACCTCATTAGCGAAATTTGTCCACGCTTCGCATAATATTCGAATTGCACTTATTCTTTGCGTTCTTAACATTTTATAATCTGTGTCATTTCTGCCCAGACTGGTGCACCGTAGAGGCAAGATGTAGTTGGTCACCTCGTTAAGTAGCCTTCTTCGGCTCGATCTCAGTCTGCCAATGTTTGGCATTAATCGAGCCAAATAATTTGTCATCATTGTTGCCTTTTGCGTTACCACATCGATGTGTTTTCTGAAGGTCAGTTTGTCATCGATGTGTACGCCGAGGTACCTGACACTTCTGGAGTAGCTAACACAATGCCTCTAGATAGCTATTTTTGGTGGTTCGTCAACGCTTTTCCTTGAAAGGAATAGGGCCTCCGTTTTTTGAAGTGCCAAAGACAGTTCATTTTTTTCGAACCATCGTGCGATTTACCATAGCATCTCCGTTCCGGTGATACTCAGTTCTTCTGTAGTTTCGGCTTTAATCAGGACACCCACGTCGTCGGCAAAGGCGATGAGCTTTGCATCCTCGGGAAGATCAATTCTTAAAAGGTCATCGTACATCATGTTCCATAGAGTCGGTCCAAGAACTGAGCCCTGACAGACTCATGTGCATTTTGAATTCTGATCTGTCTTGGTTCGCATAATTTATATTCGGAACCACTAATATTCGGTTATCGAAGTAGTCGCTCATTAGTTGCAAGATATACCTTGGAACATTTTTTTCCCCCATGGCTTCAAGTATTTTGGTCCAGCGGGCGGTGTTGAAAGCATTCTTCATATCTAAAGTGACGAAGACTGCCTTTTTGCTTCGCTTCTTTTCGTCGATCTGCCCGTCCTGAATCCATATTGTTGGTCTGAAAGTGTTTTCGGTCCCATATTTTCTTCGATTCTGGATCTTAAAAAAGCTTCTAGTACTTTTCCTATGCCGCCAAGCATACAGAGATGTCAAAATTATCTTGATTCATCCGTCTCCTTATTGGGTTTTCGAATGAGGACTAGTGTTTGCTTCTTCCATGCTGAGTTGAATTTTCCATCTAGAAGATACTTGTACATGTGAGATGTTGTACATTTCTACCAGTAATTCGGGTGTGGTGTTTGCAATGATTTTTATGATTTCGTTGGGTATGAGGTCCGGGCCTCAGGACTAGGTAAGGTTTCTGGAAAAGTATCAGGAAACAGGGTTCTTACAGTAGCTTGTATATTTAATATGTTTTGCAAGTATCAACTATGCTAAAATATTATAATAAGTACTTAGTTATATTTTTAAAAATATAATTGATCCAGTAAATATATGTCAATTGGCTTTCTTTCTGAATAAAACTATTTGAGATTCAATAATGTCTAAATTTGTTCTAAGACTCTTCCAATTAAATAATCATGATATTATTAAATAACACAGAATTAAATCTCAATCATGTTCCATTTTGTTTATAATTAGACCTTAGTATATGTCCATTGGGTTTAAATACGTGTTTATTAATTAACTCATATTATTTATAGGGTGTTTGGCACATGGAACGAAAAAAAATGTTGGGGGTTACGGGATCTTTTGCTATGTTTTACACATAATCCTTATATCCTAAGGTTGTTAAAATAGATTTTTTTCAACATTATGAAAAATAACCCAAATTTCACATTTAAATCGTCATAACTTTTTAATCTGTGATTGTAATAGCACGAAATAACTGTTTTTGTATTTTGAAATGTATTTTTAATCTAAATAAATCATCATTTTATGCAATTGATTTAAAGAAACTTATTTCTAAGCTCCCAAAGTCACATAAAATGTGCAAACGAATGAGAAATGTCATCTTTAAAAATCCGTGGGACGCATCTTCACTTTTTCTATGTAAGTCATAGCTTTTTGTGCGATTTTCCGCGAAACGCATCTACCGCAAAAAAAAAGGTTTAAGTGTATTATACTTTCGAAATATGTAAAAAAATAATTTTGTACACATCCAAGAAAATCAACAATAATTACAATACAATATTCAGAATGATCTGATATATATCTCTTACTTTTTTCGCATATATTCTTCTTTATATCAATCTAACGTGATGAAAATGTAAGATAGTATTGCTGTGTTTAAGTCATTTTTATTGTGTATTTAAATGCAATTCAAAACAGTAAATATGCATTAATGTAATTTAATAGCTGAAATCCTCCATGATTATCAAACAGTAATCATATTTTAATAGTAGCAACATTACTGATGTTATCCACATTATATTGTTGCCTGTATAATAGCTCACTATTATCAGGCAATCAGCATCCATTTATATAGACTTGCATCCATTTATATAGAATTATAATTCTTTATTAAACAAATCTGCATTATAAAACAGTGTCCAAATTTTTTTAATTTTCTTAATCATACAATTATTCAAGCAAAATATTTTGAATCTTATTAACAAATATGTTAAAGATCTCAATAATAGTTTACTTCATATTTTTAATTTTGGAAAAACCATGTGTATTGGACGCTCGGTCAAATAAGAAAACAGCTGTACTTAAATACGTAAGAGATTAAATTTATTAACAACGCATAAAATCAATAATTTCTTGATAAACTTACATTTATGCATTCATTTTAGGGGCCATATGTAGTAATGACCAGAGCCATAGAAATGTGTAATACATCTATCGACATAAATAACTCTGAACATTTTACAATAAAAGTGATGAAACTTTCCAGGACTAGAGAACATTATGTTGGAAATGTCACAATTTTAAACGATACCAAATTAACATCGGTAAATTAAAGTACACTTCATCTCAGTCACCCTTTTTTAGTATGTTTTTATTTAATTTGTATAATACCTACCAAATTAGATCAGTATAGCGATTGATATTATTTCTGGAGGCAGACTTGTGCCGGAATTGAAGAGAAAAATTGAAAATCCGTGCAACAACGTTGCATTTACATTCATTCTGAACAAACTTTTGAAGGCCGATTTAAAGTGTATTGTTAAAAAGGTATATCTATAAAAAAATATAAAAGTGCTATAACTTAAATTTTACTTAAAAAATATCATATTTGTAGGGAACATATGAAATCAAAAATATTAATATGGACGAATGTGCACATCTGTTATACTCCAACTTTATCTACAATCAATATGTAATTACTATGGAATGGTCATCAGACAAATTATCGCTTTTGTGTATTAAATTAATGTTGGATGTCAAGCCTTTGAAAACCAATCAAACTTCGTAGAAAATTGATTTTTTACATCAAACATTTTATATATTGTAGTATCAACATATAGTTTTTTGTCAATATATGAATACTGTTATTTAATTTATATTTTGATATTATTATGGATTTATTCATATAAAAGCAATACATCTATTTGTTTATTTGTACTAATACAAAATATACTACAGTAAAAATGATTTATAACTTTTAAATGTGTCTAAAATATTTTATATTCAACGTATTAAAAATATGCAGACTTATTGGTGGATTATTTAAAATACATATATACAATATATCCAAATTATTAAGAAATTTAACTGAGATTAAAGGATTTTATGTGGTGGTATCCCATTGCCTTTTGTGTGTGCCACTGGAGATGAAAGTTGGATACTCTATGAGAATATCCAACATAAACGATCTTGGACCAAAGGTACAGAAGCTTTAACCGTAGCTGAACCTGGCCTACATAAAAAAAAGTTTTGCTATGCATTTGGTGGGACTGGAAAGGGGTAGTTAATTATGAGCTACTTCAGCAAGACGAAACGATCAATTCAACAAAATATTGTTTTCAACTAGACAATCTAAAGGATGCAATTGGCAGAAAACCACCAGAACTAGCGAACAGACGGGGTGTTGTTTTTCATCACGATAACACCAGACTTAATGTGACTTTGCCCGTCAGAAATAAATTATTATCATTTGATTGGGATGTTTTACTTCATTCTCTATACTCTCCGGATATTGCCCCTTCAGATTATTATTTATTTCTTTCGTTGAAAAATTCTTTACGTGGTAAAAAATTTAATTCAAAAAATGATATAAAAATGTACCTTGATCAATATTTTGCCAACAAACCTGGGAAATTTTGGCAAGAAGGCATTATGAGGCTTACGGAGAGATGGAGAAAGTTAATAGAACAGAATGGATCATATATTATTCAATAAATTTTGATTTAAAATACAAATTATTTTTTATTTTTTTTTAATATGAAAACGAAAGAAACTTATGGGACACCCTAATATTTAAAATATTCAATAACATGATGAATAAAATTTAATAACTCATCGCATATTTTCTTCATCGTGTTAATCTAAGGTGATGAAAATGTATGATAGTATTGCTGTGTTATAATCAATGTATTTTATGAAGAAAATGGGAAACGTTGATTTATTTTTCAAATCAATCAAGCAAAGATGCACAATTAATATTCCTAATTAAATCAATTAGGTTTTCAAAATAATTACTGACCTTAAAGCAAAATGATAATTAGTTCCACTGGTCATACGATACAATAGAATGGCAAAATTTTAAAATAAATGTATCTCACATATAAAGGTTGAAAACAATACTTTGGTACTGATCTAAATTCGATAAAATGGTATATCTTTCAGTATGCTCATTTTTGCTGTGAGTTTACATTCAATTTAAAACAATAAATATACATTAATGTAATTTAAAAGCCACAATCATTCATAATTATCTGAAAGTAATCACATTTTAATAGTAAAAAAAAATACAGATGTAATCCACATCAAATTGTTACCTGCATAAAAGCTCATTCTTATCAATCAGTCAGCATGGATTTACATAGACATTAAAATCGTTGACATTAACAAGACTGTTTCAATTCCAGCACAATCATTTGAATTCCTCGTTATACAAATATACATTATATAATACAATACAAAATTTCATAACTAAATATTTTGAATATTCCTAAGCATACAGTTATTCAAGCACAACTTATTGAAGCTTATTAATAAATATGGTAAAAATCTCAATTCTAGTTTACTTCATATTTTTCATTTTGGAAAAACCATGTGGATTGGCCGCTCGGTCAAATAAGAAAACAGGTGTACTTAAATATGTAAGAAATAAAATATATTATATAACTATACACAAAATCAATAATTTCTTGATAAATTTATACCTATGCATTTATTTTAGGGCGACTATTTAATAACGACAAGAGCCATAGAAATGTGCAAGAAATCTATCGACATGGTCAAAGGCAACACAACATTGGATTTTACATTAAAAGTGATGAAACTTTCTAGGACTAGAGAACATTATATAGGAAATGTCACATTTCAAAAGGATGTAGAAATAAAATCGGTAAATAATAGTACACAATTGTAAACATACCTTTGTTATCCCCTTATTTAATTTTATATAAATCGTACCTATTTAGATTTCAATGTCGATAGATATTATTTCTAATGGTAAACTTATGCCAGAAGCGAAGAGAAAAATTGAAAATCTGTGCAGCAACATTGCATTTTCGTTCATTCTAAAAAAAATTTTGAAAGCCGATTCGCAGTGTGTTGTTAAAAAGGTACGTTTTTAAAAAATTATAAACTAGCTAAACCTAAACCTGTATGTGATAAATATCATATTTGCAGGGAACATATACATTCGAAAATATTAATGTAAACGAAATTTTACACTTGTTATACCCCAAATTTATCTACAATCAATATGTTATTACAATTGAATGGGCATCGCACAATGAATTTTCTTTGTGTTTTAAATTAATGTTGGATGCAAAGCCTTTGAAAGCTAATTAATCTTCAGAGAAAATTGAATTTTAACATCAATAATTTTATAAATGTATAATTTTTTGTTGTTATATAAGATCAATAATGTATGTAATTGTATGGTCTAACTATCAATATGCAAACTGATTATTTGTATTAATATATACATAATATGTTCCAATAAAAATTTTTACCTCTTTTATTATTAAAAATATTATGTATATATTTAAATAGAAGAGAATTTATAAGAGATTACAAGTACAAATATTACTGCAAATCACAAACTCATAAACGATCCTACACAAAGTTATTAATAATTTCATAATTTTTCTCCAGACTAGATTGAACAACAATAAGCCAAATACCTTATAAATATTATTTTGGATAAAATAGATCATAGTAACACATGAACGATATGAAACAGACTTTATTTTATTTATTATGTATGGCTTTTTCTTGACTTGTTCATTTAAATGGATTTTTAATGACCACTGGTACTGAAGGGATTACATATTTTCTTCTTCATATTAATGTAAGGATGATGAAAATGTACGATAGTTCTGATTTTCAATCGATCAATGTATTTTATGAAGGAAATGGAAAACGTTGATTTATTTTTCAAACCAATCAAGTAAAGATACTCAAATACACAATTTATACTCCAATATTCCTAATTAAATCAATTAGGCTTTCAAAAGAATGATTGCCCATAAACCAAAATACAAATAGGTTCCACTGATCATGTAATAAGGGATTTTTTTAAGTATAATTTACATAATATTTATCTTATATATAAAGCTTAAAAAAAATACTTTCGCATTAATCTAAATAAAATGAAATATTTTTCTGTAAGATAATTTTCGTTGTGTTTATATACAATTACAAATAGTAAATGTACATTAACTATGTTCAAAACGCTACAATTATTTATAATTTTCTAAAAGTAATCATATTTTAATAGTAAAAAAATTACTGATATAATCCACATTAAATTGTTACCTGCATAATAGCTTGCGATTATCGAACAGTCAGCATGAATATACATAATCATTAAAATCATTCCAATTTAGAATTCAAAATTACAACTGTTTCGATTCTAGCACAATCATTTAAATTCCTCATTACACAAATCTACATTATATAACAATATCCTATTTCCCAACATAATATTTTCATTATTCATAATTGTACGAGTATTCAAGCACAACGTTTTGAAGCTTATTAGCAAATATGGTAAAGATCTCAATACTGGTTTACTTTATATTTTTCATTTTGGATAAACCATATGGATTGGCCGCTCGGTCAAATAAGAAAACAGCTGTACTTAAATACGTAAGATATAAAATATATTAACTGAAGTAGCTAATTTAGGCTTGTATCCAAAATTGTATATAATTTGCATAACGAACATAGCATATAACAGACTGATTTTATCAAAATTATTTGGCCAATATGTGATTGTTATTATAAACTGACTTTAAAAATATCACCATCGCTCTAATTTATTGGGTCAAGATCAACTTTCAGAAATAAATATGACCCAATCACAGAATATCGGCATTTCACTTCTTGCTTATTAGCTGAAAATATAGATTTAGTGACTGATGATGAAAAATATGTATAATATGATGTATATGAAAGAAAATTGTCATTAGTAAACAGAATCTAATCCGGAAGTTTTTGTGTATCTGGTAAAAGTAATTTAATATAATTAATTGAAACCAAAGGAAACTAATGAAAAATTATGTCATGTTACTTCAAGGATAAATAATTTGGATGAAAAAATTTCGATGTTTTATTCACTTCATATACTCGGCCGACCTCAAGTATTGAGTCAGTATAATTTCATCGACATCAACGTTATAAAATTTACAGCTGAAAAAATCGAGGATCTAAATTGTAATTTAAAACATTGGCCAGCTTCTCCAATTCTCACTTGATAACGATATTTATCCATAAATATTTTTTTAATACAGAATCAACGCAAACAAATTACGTAAAAGAATTTTGAACCGATATCTTCAACTTACATTGATATTAAAATAAATAAAAACCAGCTAAGCAATTGAATGTTCATCTTTATTATATTGCAGAGGGAAAAAATACATTGCCTTCAAAAAAGCCTTCATTCTTGTCTTAAAATATCATAGATGTAGTAAATATTCAACTTATTAAAATATATCACCTGTTTAGTTATAGATATTTCTGAAATGTATGTATGTATGTATTGTGTTTCTCACTTTTTTATTTATTTCAGAGTGTACACCTTTTTGAAAGTATAGATGATAATAAACTTGCTTGGAAATAATTACTTTAAAATATTTCAGCTAATTCAGTTTAAGCTTATTGCGCTAAGCTTTTGGTTGATATAAAACCAATAAAAATATAATAAATTTTATTGATAGTATATCGTTAAATGCTTTTCTCCATTGCCTTTGTATAATTAGCAATCTGAATTTTGCAAGAACTTCATTTCAACTGAATAATGCACATTTTTGAGAACAATCACTAAAGAATTAAAACCAAAAATGATAACGCGTTTTTTGTAACGAGATTAAACATCAATTTGAAATTCCTACAAATGTATAGTTATGTATAGGAATTCAAAGACATATTTTACCTTAAGATCATATTAGAAGTTTAAGCTCAAAAAATAAAACATAAAATTACCATTATATTTATATTTAAGCATATTTCACTCAATATTTTACATTATTCATAAAGCATACAAATATTTACAACGCAATAATAAAAATACAAATAGAAAAGACATTATTCATTCATCAACTGCAAATATATCCAAAAAAAACTCTCAATTATGTGTCGTATGTACATAAAAAATAATAGAATAGGTTTCTACCGAATTAACATATTACATTAATAATCACTGCATTTAAAAATCAGAGTTAGTTTATAATCTATTACACTGGCAACTTGTACTTTAAAGCTTATGGTTAGATTTAAGAAAACGGTCCATAACTGAGAGTATTCATGAATTTTAATAAAATATATATCTCCGATGCAATGTCATGTCTCTACTATAAGAATACAGATTCAACTTTACATATCACACCATTTTTTATTTCAATAACAAAGACACTTATTTAAATTTAAGCCGTCTAATCTTGAATTTAAATTTAAAATAATCCAACGGTCATTGAAGCTATATTGGTCTTGTTTAAATAAAAATTAATAAACACTAAATTCTAGCATGTCAACATATTAAACATACATGATTATAACATAGAAATAAATGACTTATTATAAATTTTAAATTATACTTGTGGGTTTTTTTTAAGTTTACATATTAAAAAAAATACAAAATAATTTATTTTATAAGACAATGTATGTTTTTTTAGGCACAATTGCAAAAAACTAACCAACGCATCATCATACTGCTTGTAAGTCAGTTCAGAAATAAATTGAATTGTGGAAATAATAATTTTAATAAAGCTTCGATTGGTTCAAATTAAATACACTCATACGCTTTACGTCCTAGTTCCGAGTAAGTTGGCCGTGTTGCGATAAGCCGTATAACGGAGAAGCCGAAATTAAACGGACTCTAACTTAAAAAATTCCATTAATGAAAAAGGCCATCATAGCGAAATGCCAGTTTAAAGAGCGGCCGTATAGCGATATAAGTATACAATATTTTAGAAAAGAATATCGTTTTACACAACCATTTTCTGTGCATCATCTCCATGTCGTAAATTATGTTTTTTATCAATCTGTGTTTATATAAAAAAATAAATGAATGAACCACACCCCGTTTACAATTCATTTTTTTCCTAAATTTGGATATATTAGGGGCGACCCATAAGTAATCAATTATTATAAAAGAGTGTCATTACATGTCAGTTATCGCTGATGCGACGACTAGAGAGTTTGTGCATTTGGTTGTATCTTATTGCGTAGACTCTAAACTTTATTTATTCACTAACAGATAAAAGTAAACTCGTTATCTACACCATGTAAGACACACAGCCGTCAGAAAAACATATTCGTCATCTTATGCTCTTCCACTTTAAAATGGGTTGTAACGCAACACAGACATCTAAGAAAATTTGTGATATTACGAAAAGGCGTGATATTGCGCCGTCTGATTATTATTTATTCAAAGTTCTAGATACTCCATTGAAAATAAGACGTTTTGAAATGTAAATGAAGTTGAAATTCCCCTAAATAACTATTTTTCATCAATGTCAGCATCTTTTTATAAAAGATAGATTGAAACTTTGCCTGAAAAATGGCAAAGAGTTGTAAATAATAATGGAAATTATATAATTGATTGAATAATTAAAATAAAATCGTAACAATTTTTTTTCATTTTAATTCGAAATAATTGATTACTTATGGGTCCCCCTAATATATCCATTTAATATTATTCTGTTCTATAAAATGTTTAATATTAGATTGTCCCATTAGGATTGCCGTTTTTTGCATACTTACTTTTTGATCATCAGTTGTGTCTCAGCCATCCCTTTGATGCACATATTGTATATTTTGTTAGTCAACTAACATCTGGAGAACATTTTTTTCTACAAAAAACATTTTTTTCAAACCGCGTCTCAAGATGGTGGATTTTGCACCGAACAAACGATTTACACGAAATTTCATACTATACGAAGTGAAAATTTTAGTTTAGAAAATAAGGTCCGAAGTGAGAGAAAGGTTAAAGTGGATGACGATATCCAGGCGGTGTGCGGGAGTACATGTCATTATTTAATCGACAAAGAGAAAAAACAAACTTGAATTGAGTACAACAAACTGTTGTACTCAATTCAAAATCGCAAACGACAATGGCTTTCAAAGGGGCAGGTAAAGAAACCAACCCCTCGACCAGGTCTAACAGTAAAAATAGCTCTTTTAAATGTATAGTGGGACTCCAAAGGGATAATCTACCATGAAGTCCTTCCATGTGGTCAAACTACAATTGTTTACAATTAGAAAGTTTGGCAAAGACAAGTGGCAAACAATTTCATATCCACCTTATTCTGCTGACCTTATGCTTTCCGACTATCATTTATTTAGATCAATGCATTATCATTTATCGGAAATAAAAATCATAAATATAGAAGAGGTGAAATGAGGAATCGAAAAATATTTTAATTTAGCTCTTTCATTTATAAAACAACATTCCTAACGGGACAATCTATTATATGAAGTATTATTCTATGACAGAAAATATTAAAAATGATCCAAATGAAACTAAAATAAAACCTGTTTTCTCTACTAAATTTGAAGAAAATCAACTATTCAACAAAAATAAGCCTCCTGATCGACAAAGAGCTTTCTCGGAAGAGGTCTTAAAACATAAATTAAAATAGCCAATTGTGTTAAACAGAAATACAAAAGTCAATATTAACCAAATAATCATAAAAACCAACAACAAATGACTGCATACACAATATTTTTAAATGAAAAAAATAACAAGCAATACATCCGGACTCATAAGATAAATATTTATAAGCTTCATACAACATTATTTATATTATATATATAAAAATTATAAATTAAGACATTAAAAATGGCCATTTCATAGAAGAATATTTATAAAATACCTATATTATTTGAATTTAAAAAAACCACAATCTTTTCCGGTACCACAACTACTTAATAGCACCATTCAACAAACATATTTATTCAAATCAGCGTGATCTATGTAAGTATTTTTATAATTTTATAGTCAATATGACTCAATGTTAATCTTCCTTTATTTGACTGGTAACTAAAAAATTGCCACTATTATCTTTTTAAATCAATGTCGCAAGAAAAAATGATTCATTTCAGAATTGACTGCAATTTGCAAACAGTTTCAATAACGTATATACGCTTTAATAATCCTACAACTTTATTATTTAATAAATAATATTTTTAAAAAAACCTACTATAATTGAAGCTCGAGTTGATCTGATTTTATCGGGTGTTTAAATTATGGAATTATGTTAAAATATCTATACAATACCATAGTCTAATGATGTAATTATGAGAAATTATATATGGGTACTGGATTGAACAAAGTGCTTTAATAAAATATCAGTGATTTTATGATCTAATAAAAAAATCATGTTTAAATTTAAAAAATCATAATCATCACTGCTAATACTTTATTTTTGTAAAAAAAATCAATTGACAATCAAGAGTTTACCATCATTTTTTCACTAAAAGTGACGTCATGATTATAAAACATTTTGTTAAATGCTCTTATTTTATAATTATGATCTGTGTATGAATTTTTTTTAATACAAAATGACAGTCGCTTTGCAAATATACCTATTTTGAGGAAGACGAAGATCTAAATTTATTCTTAATATAAAGAATAATTTCATTTAAAAAACTGATGTAAAAACTAGATTTCATTAAATAATAATATATGTGATTTATACAATTTTTCATAGACTTCAATCAAAATCGAACTTCCTTGATAGGGAAAAGCAATAATCACAGTTAAAATTAATTGTTCGCTCAACTATAAAAGTCGGTAAGAAGAAAAATGTTATATCTGAAAACGAACAATTTTCAATTCATTTAAAATATTGAGTTCACAACTTAAATCTCATGTCTTTGGTTACTTTTAAATATTTTTGCCAATCATTGATCACATTTTCCAAGAAATAATTAATCTAAATGTATATTATGCTCAGTGGTGGAGGCCTTAAAATGTTTTTGACGCATTGCGCAATTCAAAGGATTTAAGAGATTTATGCTCATCCTTTAAAATACACGGCTTTACTTTTAAGCAGCGCATTGAAATCGCAGTTAAAATACCAACCTTCAATTGAAAAACTGGCCATTCTCCACCCTGATGCCGCATAATAGTGAATTCATAATACGAAACTATAAATATTAGGGGCGAATGTCCAGATTTTCCCCCAAGCAGAAGAACCAAATGAGTCCATTCAAATTTAAATTGCACCAAGGGCCTCGCAAGTACTAAATCAGCCACTGAGTACGCTGAATATAAAATATAACATACTATATGTATAATTCCTGGTAATATAGGCAATTATAAAAAAACTTAAACTTTGATGTCAAACTATAAAAATTTAAGTTTAAGTTGATTCTGTCATAAATAAAAAAATTCTTAATCACTATGTGAATCAAAAAAATATTGATCGTTACATGTAGCATCATTGAACGAATTTAAACTTTACCATAAGCTTAAATATAAAAATTACATGCCGTAACTAAAATATTTTCAATATAAAAGATATTATAGCGTTACTGTCACAATCAGATGCTGAATTTTAAGAATTGCATCGTTTTAGCAGCATCTTAAATTTTACATTCGTGCCATTATTATTTTAATAAGCATTATATTATATACTTAATAAAACTCAAAAGTTGAGCACTAAAAGTATTATTAGAAATGTTCCGACCGGATGTAATTCTAAAATAGAATGAATAAATTTTGTACTTGGAACATTTTAGAAGCCGTGTTGAAGAAGTGCATTCTTAAAAAATACTGTCTTCGTGCAACTGTCTGCAATCTTGTTTGGTCAAAAAGATTGATCAGCCCAATTTAACTTTCCTGATAACGTTGTATTTGTTCCAAACATAATGCAAAGGATTTTCTACACAATAAAATCGTTTCCTCTGTCTCTGCTTTGTTGGATCTCTGAAATTTGAACATTTGGTAAGGCAGCAACTCCTATTCTACCTTGTTCGTTTGGCACTGTACTATTTTCTACATCGTATGAATTTATATCACAACTGTCACAACCATCATCATGGGAAGGTTCCTCATCATTCATTTTTGGATTATCTGCAGCATCAGTTTCTGGATTACCTCTTTCTGAATTGGAAGACAATGTTGTTGAATCAGAACCTTGGCTTCTATTGCTATTTGGAGACCTTCGATTATTTTTTTGAAGTCGTTTACGGTAGCGCAAGAATTCTTCAAACGTCATTGAAATTACTTTTCCATTTTTCTCCCTAGCAACATAGGTTCTTGGGCTCCTAGACGATGTAGATGGTGCTCCAGCTATTAATGAATGTCTATCATCATTTAAAGACTCAACATCATATCTATAATAAAATAATGTATCAATTAATATATATATAAAATAATTTAAATATGACTCGCGTAAATCTGAAAAACTCTAATATATATATATATACAGGTTTTAAGATTGACGTAAATCATGTTGTACATTTTTAATTATGTTAGAAAACAGGCATCGTAACGCATATAAATTCTAACATAATTAATAATATATATCTCTACACACAAATTAAATTTCACATTTTAAAACAAAATATTCTTTGACAAATATTAATTTACAACAGGGCCGTAACAAGAGGGTGGCAAAGCAGGCACTCACCACGGGCGCAACTGGGGTTGGGGCGCAAAACGCAGAATACTGACTCAGTCGAAAGTTGCACATAGTTTTTATTTTACTTGACCATTTTACTTTACATGAATCAACAATGATTAACTCTGTCCGTTTTTATAATAAATACTAAATTGTCTAATTCCTCTTTTCATCGTTATCGCTTAAACATTGGGTCGACCCAACCAACATAAGCCAGGAATAAAGACAACAATATTTTCGACCGATTGTAAAATTTAAACAACCCACCCAATCAGTCTTCTTTGGACTTCGGTCGAGAGGCTCATTCGTCATATCAGCAGTCCAAAAAGCGGACCGATTGGACATACAGATCTTGTGGCCACTCTATCCTCTTTTAGGGCTTTTTGCGACATTTTTACGATCTGTACGATCATGAAAGCTACCTCAGATGCTAACTTACATAGATGGCAAGCACCAAATGAGGTTGCGAATCCTAGGTACTTTTTTAGTTTTAAGTTACAAAATCTAACTGATTTCTCTCCCGTGCTTAGAGCGCAAGTAGCCACTCAAAGTTGAGAACGATGCCTTTGCATGTCTTTGATGCATGTCTTTGATGCATGTCTTTGATGCATGTCTTTGATGCATGTCTTTGATGCATGTCTTTGATGCATGTCTTTGATGCATGTCTTTGCGGATATGAATATTAAATTCAGGTTTTGCTGTGCACTTTTGTTGAATGTTCCCAAATAGCAGGACTAATAAACAACTCGGGTCAATTGATGCAAAATGACACTTAATACCCTCGTTACGGCTCTGATTTACAATGTTAATGATTAATTTACATTAGAAAAAAAATAATAATTACTGATTCGGTGTAGTAAATCTATCTCCTCTTAAATTAAGAACACCAGTTAAAAATGGACCACCCCGTAAGCCTCCAGAAGATTCAGGCCAACTAGCTCCCTGTGTCACCCTATAAATAAAATATAACATTAAATCTATTGAAATATTATAATTTCTTATTAACTCTATGTATCATGTTTACTATTTGTATTTTAACACGTGACAATGAGATCATCAAACATATTAATTGTTTTATTAACACAATTATATAAAGTTAGAATGAATAATACATATTTTTAAATTTTATAGAAGACCTAAAAAATAGACACGTTTGATTACCTGGCATCGGGCTGATCAGGCAAGTTTGTTGCCACTCTCTGAGAATCACTTCGGCCAGATGCAACACTCCGTGCCGCACGCATGAATGGATTTTCACGCTGTCTTTCAAACGTACCGCCCTAAAACGATGTATAATAACATTATTAAGATATTTACCATTAAAATAAATGATTATCAAAAATATCATACTTGTGTGGTTCCTTCATCAGTTCTCGAATCAACTAAAGGGGCCCTATCATCATCAGTGTCACTATCCGAATGAGTATCGTTTCTATTGGCAGTATCTCTACTTCGTCTGCTTGGTCTTTCGCCACTTGCAAATACTTTTCGTTTACATACAGGACAAACGCGCCGATTCTTAGTCAGCCATGGATCAATGCATTTACAGTGATATGCTAAAAAATATTAAAAAGATACATGGAGGTATTCTATAGTCAAATGAATTTACACACATAGGATATATATTTTAAAGAACTGTTTTATAAAATATTTTTTAAAAATATACATGGTATATATGGCTAGGGCTAGATATGGAATATATATAGAGCTAGGGCTAAATAACAGTGCTCGTATTATGTTTGTTCGTATATGAAGGGCGGTTAAAATACTTTTTGGGGGTAGTTTATCTCAAGCAATTGCACATTTATTATATTTACCGTGTGCACATGGAAGAACTCTCAATTTATCTCCTTCTACATAATCATCCAAGCATATTGCACATGTGTCATAAGGATCGCCTTTAGCAAATTTACAAGTAGGAATTTTTTTCAATGAGCTATTCGGTAATCGATGACGCCTAGCACGTCTTCTTTCTCGTATACATCTAACCACCTGAAAGATCAATAATATTATTAAAATCAACCATCAATTTAAGTTTCATAGTGATATACAATAGAGCCTCAGGTTACGAGTTTAATTCATTCCAGAAGATAGTTTGAGAGATGAAACGATACGATATTTGATGGCTGTGTGCTTCAAAATGTTAAAGCACACACAGAGTATGAACGCGTAGAGTAGGCAGCATCGAGCAACAACGTACCCTACTAAGTTTGAACCGACGAAACTCATTCATACTCGCTCATGCGACTCGTAACACGAAAAACTCATAATCAGGATCATTCGTAATCCAAGGTCCCACTGTATTATAAAAAATAATAATTTTTACTAAAACTATACTTATTTATATATGCAACTTTATTTATTTACCAAAAATATAATCATTATGATGAGACATAGTACAACAACAACGGCAAAAGGCAGCAGCAAATGTGTATTTATATTAAATGGTAAATCACCATTTATTACAACGAAATATCTAGAAAGTAAATACACCCAAAATTAGTAAATTTTTTATTGATATTTCTAATATGTTTATAGCAAAAATGTGCACAAAAGAACTCAATATACAGCATTTTATAAGTCATATATTCTAATAAAAACTCAAATATGTAGTTTCAAACGTAAAATGTATATGTAAAAAGCATATACCCTGCATTATATAAATTTCTACTGCACACATGTTTTTATTAATTGACACAACATACCCATTATTATATTTGTAACTATAATCAATTATGAATCCTGTATTATCACTTACAAATACAGACGGAATAGTTATACCATTATGATTTTTTGCTGACATTATTTCTGAAATAAAATTTGAGCATTTAGAAATCATTGAAAGGCACTAGCTGAAAGTCTTTAAATATATACATAAAATATTTATTATTTTTATAGAACACTTATGTAAACATATTTTCTGATATAGCTTAAAAGATTTCTCTCCTTCATATAAAAATATTTATGGCATTTTATAGTACAGAAATGAATTTGAATTGCAATATATTAGTAAATTATGTATATATGATCCGTGGAAAAAAATTGAAAAGGTCAAAGCAAAGTCTTAAAGTTAGTTATCTGTGGGATATTTATGTAAAAAGATACTTGTTTATCATAAAAAAACACTGCCAGACTTGTATGTATAATATTTACTTTGGTTAATATTTTGATATTATTGAGCTATTGTAAAAGCTAAATAGGTAAACTTGTCTTTGATAACAAATTATTGTGTTAAATTAACCATGATTTACACAAATTAAAAGAAAAATGCTAAGCATAAGGCTTATCAATGGCAAAATATGTGATTCATTTTATACAAGTAAATAAAAATCTTACCCAAGTCACTAGAATTAACATTGTGTACAATAACACCATTATATCCAGCTGCCTGTGCATTTCTTACTTTTTCTTCAAATGAACAATTATATCTGAAATATGAAAAACATTTAAACACACACCATCAATAGACTTGTTTAGTTGAACCTCAAAAAACCTTACCTGGCTATAAGAACAACCCAATTCCCCGTGAAATTGGGTTCAGAAGGAGGACTTTGTAACTTAGAACACCCATCTCTGGGTTCTCCAGTTACTACAAATGCCCGTAATCCTTCGGCCGATATCACTGGACCGAACTTAGCAGGCATATCCCGAAATTCTTCCTCGATCTGCAACAAATATACAATAATAAATTAAACATGTAAACACATAATAAAAAATAGTAGCATATTATTGGTTATTCAAATACATTTTCAATAGTTAATAGCGTGTTTTCGTTCGACATTTATTGCAAATTACGTATGAAATACTATAAAGATGGAAAATAAAAGGACAAAAACGTTTCACACCTGATCATAATCATAATAAAATGTAGCGCAGTTGATAATGTAAAAAATAATCTATTTTGTACATACTATTGAGTGCAAATAAAAATATATAATGTAAAAATACATAACGTTCATCATAAAACCACAATTATATTTATAATATGAATTTATATACATTCAGTATCATTAAATGTATTTTTAAAGTGTTCTCCATTGTTGAATTGCGTGATACACGAAACAATATGAAAAAATGATAATTTTCATATGAAAATACATGCACAATAATCATAAATTCGTCACTATACTCTTTAAAATTACTATGAAACAATATCAATTTTAAAAGCAACATAATTATTGTATATAAAGGAAAAAATCCAAATTTTTGTTTTTGTATTACGCAGTTATATTAAAATCTTGGATCACTATGAAGATTAAAGAATTATTCTAAGTTACAACTGGTAAAATCCTTTCGACGATGATCTTAACACTATCGTGACCACATGGAAAAACCAAAGGATCAGACCATTGAACGCATTACTTCAAATAGATATAGGATCAGCAATTGCAGATATAAAAATTCATTTACCGTATTCATTAATTACTGATGTATATGCTGCATTATCGGCCATGCATGATGCAACATATGCAACACCGGCCACAAAAGTGTTAAAGAATTAGAAGAACAACATGAGACATCTTGCTATTGACAACTGCTTACTGAAGGAACAATAGATAATACTGAAAGAACTTACAAAGGAATCATCATCATCATAGTGCAGTCATAAACAGTCTACTGCAGAACTATGGGCCTCTTCAATATCTATTCACAAGGAGGGGCTACATCCATCTCGTCTGTATCAAACATTCACCTCCTCATTCGCTCGATATTAATGATAGCATAACCTTTGAGTTTCATTTAGAATGCTCACCCAGTGGGTCTCCTGAATAAAAAAAACGCTTTCGCAGCCGTCTCAATAGGGAGTATAGGTTTGTAAAGATTAAGTAGTTTTCTTCGGGAGACAGTGGAAAACTATTCTAAATGATCTTTTTGATTCTACTGGAAAGGATTTTCTGGAATGTAAAGTTGAGTCCCTCCTTTCCTCGCTAGGGTGTTGCCGGGCTAGGATAAAATCATACATGACGCTTATACAAAGAAATAATAGATATTAATTAGTTTAATACCAAAAACACAATTTCTTAATGAATAATATAAAAATATTATGATAAAATAAGTAATTTAAACAAGGTCATCAAGTAGTAATATTTCATACATTGTTAGTCATCTCATTGTTAGAGAAAAGTATTATCGGTAGATTTTTTGTACCTGCGGTAAATTCAGATAAATTGGACTAAAAAAATAGTGATAATATATATCGACAATAAAAGCAAACAATATTTTCAGTACATTTATAAAACGGTCCAGCATCTAATTGATTAATTCCCACATTTGGTTTCTATTAACATTCTATTGTCATTCCATTTTGCCTTGCGTTTTAATGTGATACAATTTATATTCCTGAGTTTGCATAAAATGAGATAAATTGACAATCACTCTCGTTATCACAGTGTTTACGAGAATGTTTTCTTAGTCGTTGGTCATTCCGTGCGTCCAATAAATTCTCAGTCCATGTCTGTAATACCGCATTACAAACGCCTCTATCTTTCTCATGATAGATACATTTAAAGTTCGCTTTTCACATCTTTACACGTACACCGGCGATACGTTCTATTAAAACGAGAGCGCAGGCAATTAACGTATGACACTAATTTCATTATCAGGGTTTGTTTCTTCATCGCCATTTTAATACTTGAACTAATTCACTCTCTACGTTAGCTCTCAAATGCAAATAAAAAATAGATAAGCAATGACAAAATGAAAATATGTTATTGTATGTATATAAAGCATAAGACAATAAAAGAGCTAAAGCATATATCGCAAATGCAATATGTATAAATATTAAAATGAAAGTATTCATTTGCGTTTTGGATTTTGTGGTGTTTTCTATTATTATTAATAGTATTTTTAATCTTCAATTTATAATCTTGAGATTGTATGATATCAATACTGCGGCTAATCAGTCGAACTAAGACTTTCCTATGCCTATAAGAATACACTTTTAAAACAATTTTCTTTGGATATGAAAACAAATTTAATAACACAATACGCTCAAATAAAATGCTAGTATTGTAACGTTGTTTTATGATCTAATACATTTATTTAGATAATCAATCAGTGTTAATCTATGATATTAACGACCGATTGGTTGAAAACATGATATGAATTAGTTAGGAAGATGCAATATCGACTACGTTTGCTTTGATGAAAACAAAAATTAAACTACACACTGCTTCTAATTAAACACTTTTTAGCGAGACATAATTTCAAACCTCGTTTTTAATTTTTAATACAAACAAACTCAATACATATGAAAACATACATTAAAAATTATAATTTGGTTTTGACTAAAACAATATTTTTAACGTGTATAATTTAATCAAAATTGACTGACGTATTCCTGCAGGTCCACGACCCTGAACACTTGGAGCAAGTTCACAACTACACTCGGAGACATCTCGTCTACAATGAGCTCCTAATGCGAATTTGATATTTGGCAGCAACGCAGACAATAATCGACTCTCTGGATATCATTCAGTATACTGACAGTCTAGACCACTACAATTTTATGTGCCAACAAACTCACCGATAAGGAAGTCACACGTAATCACATGCCTATCTTATCAGATGTAAACACCTGAAGAGCTGATTTGCACTTAATTCATCTCATCAATTGTAAACATTCTGGGTTCATGATTAATTACCCTGAAGGTGACGGTAATTATTTAACATTCATATGACTATTTAGGAAAATTTGGATGCCTTAAATAAATTACATATTGACTTGAATGATCTAAATTTGATCTCAATATATAAATAATTTAGCTCTTAGCATCTATGAATAGAAGTTAATTTAACTACAGGTTACAAAAGATCAAGTTTCAAACTATTCATATACTGCCTTTTTTGTACTCATTATGGTCTACAAAATACTTCAAACGAAGAGTTCAAAGAGATTAATATCCAGTGAATATGAACACAGCTATTAAGTTGGTTGTCCGGGTGCATGTTCATGACCATATCGAACGAAGGCTACCTCATCGATGACTAGGGAATCCAATCCAATCAATGTTTTAGGTGCTCATGAATCCCGGGATTAGTAATAGTAGTAGTAATGTTCACTTTTTTCTATGTAAATCTTGTAATTTCTAATCAAAAAAGAGCTCACTATCTTCAGCATTTTGACATCTAAAACGAATTCAGTCTGGTGAGCCCTATAAATGCTTTAAATAATAAACTTATTTTTATTTCAAGCAAACGTCAAAACATTACTAAATTTATATACATTTTTGATCCTTTTGTTGTTTTAATACATGCACAATGTATACATAATTCACTGCCTGATTTTATGGAACAAATCCAAATATACAAATTTAAGTAGAACGTTTTCATGCATGCGTGCACGTATAACAACCTTTGATAATAAATGACTAGAAATTTTGTCGATTATTTTGAGCAGATGACTTTGAGCGATAAATCATTATTTCTTACTGCACTTTGATATTTTAAAACGTTCTAGCCTTTTTATATTTGGATGTTTATGACCATATCGAACGAATGCTACCGATGAGTTTTTAGGCTACCTCATCGATGACTAAATGGATAAACAAGATATGAACGCGGAATTGTTAGTTGATGCGACTGATGGCAAATGTTCACCGCATTTCAGCTCACATTTCCTTCCAGATCGCAGGAATTTTCTGCTAATTTTTATATGTGCATATAAACAAAATGCATGCAGCGTGCATGTCGTTATTGCGCACTTACTGATAATTACCTTAAATCTAGTTAGATTTGATCAAGATAAATCGAGCCATATCGAAAAACATTCAACAAATGATAACCAAAATATTTATTAGGTCAGTTCATAAGTTCGTGGATACTATTTTTTGGAATATACAAAAGAAAAACCTCTTTCATTGTAACATATATTTTTCTGATCTATTTCGCTCTTTCTGTAATGAGATTCAATTTTGGTTTTAGCCTATTTCTATGAGACTATTCAGAGTGATACTATCAAACAGACACATATGTATGTTGTCTAATCCCTCTTTTCTTCGTTATCATTATGGACCAGGGAAGAAGCACCTAAAGGTGAAATATGGCCAGGAAAAGAGCTCTTTAATTGCAAATGTTTAATTTTTAAGATCCAGGCATGGAGTGAAGGATCCTAGCCAAGAGACTGCGATGGCATTGATGACAATAAACATCTTTCTCAGGCATGGCCAATGCAATCGTTCGTCGTTTGCTCTCGGCAAAGGCTTACCTTAACCCTTTGAGTAGTGAACTAATTTAAAATCGTCATAATCTTAGATGCTATATTTCCATGTCCGCCACTTATCATCCGTACAAATCCACTTATCTGTAAGGACCGTCGCAGCGTGTATGAAGCTTGTATACAAATAAATAAACACTGTCGATAGCACACAATATTCGGTCATTTTTTGCGAAAATATTTTTTTCAGGAAACCTACTGATTTGATTTGAAACATCAACGTGTATTTATAAACTACAAAATAATTCGAAATTGGTCTTCTGAAAACAGCGTTCGACCTTAACCTAAATAAACATTTGTGGAGAAATAAAAGAGTGCACAAAAAGATGCATATCATTGAAATGCTTCATAAAAATACATTTTATGTTTGGCCCTATTTAAATCATTTCCAACAAGGCTAGCACCGAAGTAACAATAACTAATCTATTAGCTAACAAGATGTTCAGGCAGAAGCGCGCAAAGTGCCCCCGCAAACAATGTGTTAATCCCGCGATAAAACCACGTGATTCACAAGATCAGCGTTTTTATTTTGGATTATTTTTAACCCACTCTTCAATATAATAATGAAAATTCTCATAATATAAAACCCATCCAGCAAACCATGAAAACCATTATCATACACATAAGAGCATTAAAAATCAATAAATAGAAATAAATGGCTGTTTACATAACATTGTGCCATAGCGGTCATTGAAATACTGATAGACAATGAGTACATGCGCCAAATCAGGTTCTTTTATGTATTTCAACAATCATTCTGCCGCTTGATTTGGTGAAGTTTGCCATGTTTTATCGCTGAATTGATGTCACTTTTTTTAATTAGTTCGATTATCAACACATGGTATCAATTCACGTGTGTGTGTGTTGATGATTTCGTTCCCATTCAGGAAATATTATTTTGATGGACTTTGCTTTTTTGCATCTCATTCAAATAACATCGACAGGGCTACATCCGTTTTATCGCTAATTTTAAACGTGAATCATCATCATCATCATCATCACCTTGTTCACTGCAGGATAAATAATGCCCCTCCAACTCGTTTATATTTATCTTAAATTATTCTCATCCAAAATATGCACACTGCATACTAAATTGCATAGCCCTCTAATAACTGTCTAATCTATGTATACATATATATACAGTACATATATTTTTCAAATTGTTATAGTAACCTTTCCCTACCGGTGATGTATTTACTACACCTCGACTCTAATAATAGGAATATCGATATGAAATATAATAGATACGGGGTTCAGAATTTTTGTAATCCTCCATAATATAATTACGAATCACATCAAAATATGATAGTATAAAAGTATTCATCAGCAGTGACGGAAATAAATAATTTGTCGGGAAATCGGGAATTTTGCGAGTTTTAGTCCGTGTCTCAGCAGAAAAGAATTTAATCAGTCACATTGATGGTGTTATACGAAAATAGGGGCACACGCGATCGTCAATTCGACCTAGCATTTAAATATCCGATGACGATACCTCCAACGAGTGTGGAAGCTGAGCGTGCATTTTCAGCAGCAAGTTGCATGGCTTCCAAAATCAGATCCAGACTAAATGACGAAACACTCTCGATGCTTTAATGTTACTTTGGTCATATTTTCAAAATAATATTTGATTTTTTTAGTGTTTTATTTATCTATTTTTGAATTGCATTTTTATCTTTTCTTAAATAAATAAAATCCTTTCGCCTTCAAGTTATTTTTTATATTAAACAAATGGACTTATTGGTATTTTTTTATCAAATTTATCAATGTAATTTCTTAAACTATTGAAAATCCCGAGACTGATCCCGGGAAGGTCTAATGCAATCCCGATATCCCGGGATCGAAATTTTGGCTCGGGATTGGATTCCCTACTCGCGATACAAAATGCTAGTTTTGAAGAATTCATGAAACGGCGCTGCGAGCCGGTTCGTTCCGGTCCATATCGAGCCCTGCTCGTTCATTCATTCAAGATTTCGACCTTTTAAATTAAATTGAAAATCTCGAACTGTCGAACTTTGAATCGAATGTGGTTTTTATGATTAATAAATCCTGATCAACAAGATGATTTACCGTATCCGTCTACTCTTCCTTCAAATTCAATGATTCATTTCATTCATATATAATGATAAATATGCATTTCCGGCAGTTAAATCAATCAACGACCTATGATCTCTATATTCAACAATTGGAGAATTTACCTAACACCTATATCAAAATTTTCATTCACATTACCTAATATTTACTTATGCCTTCTGAACAAGATCTTCCAAATCGAGTTACTGACTCAAGTTGTAAACGAAGGCCAATGTGTCAGCTCAGAAGTACATCCTTGATGTTATTAGATCATTGCAAGCAATGGATCGATGAAGAGGCAACTCAGTGCAGTCTTTTAAAACGATGTCTTTACATTCTCAGTTCTAACATCTTCAAACCCGTGATTTGAACACCAATGCTCAAGTCCTCGATTATAGCTTCCTTTAACAATCGATCAATGTTCATAGTTGGAATTGTCAATGGACGCTATAAAATAAAACTATCAGCGACATTGAATTCTTGAAATCACGAAGACGTCTGTAAGGTCACGGATAAAATAATCATGGCAGCATAAAAAACGACATCATTCATCATAAACTTCATTGGTCGAAATAAATAATTTACTATGATTTTACTGAATAATTAGAACATGGATGAATTAATGATAAGAGAAAATGAAATCAAAGATTCAAAGGATTCAATCCCAACAATATTATAATCAAGACTTCGATCCGTTTTTTTTTTTCATTTCGGTTTTCGTTCCGATAAAAATAACTCCGGTTATCGGTTTTCGTTTCAGTTCCGATTCGAAGCCCTGATTATAATTATATAATCTTCCAATGCGTCATATGTAGCGCATTTGCGATAAGTTGACCACCCCTAATCTACAAGTAAACCCTTCAAGTAGTGAGCTAATTTTAAATCATCATAAACATAGATGCTATATTTGCATATCCGCCACTTATCATCCGTACAAATCCACTTATCTGTCAGAACCGTCGCAGCGTGTATGAAGCTTGTATATAAATAAATAAATACTGTCGATAGCACACAATATTCGGTCATTTCTTTGCGTAAACATAAACAATACACTTTAAATCGATTAATAATATAATTTAGATATTATTAGTCGATAAATTTGGGTTAACGATCTATACAACCGTACGATGTACGCATGACACTCTCCGTCTCTGTCTGTCTCCGAGCTCAACGTGTAAGAATGCTCTTTTTGAATCACTCAAATTCGGACACAACTCTGTGTCTTACCTCTTTAAGCGGTTAAGTATAATGTAGCTGGTTCAGCGATGGATGACGAACGAAAAAAATATTCAAAAAACACCGAGACTCACGAGACAGCATTGTTTTTACGATGCAACGAAAATATAATCATTAACCAATGCGATTATTCCACCTCGAAAATAGTCCTAAAAAAACAGCAGACGTTGGTCTGTTTTTATGGCAGTCGGTGCAAACTTGTGTACAGGAATAGGTGTAAGTCCCGAAGCAGTCAAAAGAGTTATCAGGAATGCTGGATACCATGACAAAGCTGACTGAAAACGCTTTTTCGTAGACGAAAGAAATCAAAAGAAACTATTAAAATTCGTCAAAAATAATAAAAACATGAATTGAAAAAAGAAAATGTGTCCCTGAATTTTTAAATGTTCATCGTATTGAACACCTTTGGAATGTTCTTGGAAAAAATATCAAAAACAAATTATTTGAAGCGAAGCGCCATTAAATATTAATGTAAAAATAAAAAAATGCATACATATACAATTTGTAATAGTAGTTTCGTTTCATTAACATAAAGATGTCATACATCATAAAGATGCTACGCGCATGCGTCCGCGCCGCCTGTACTGTGTGTATACGTAGCATAAAACAATCAAATCACCAATATTGCGCCTATTTTATTATATATTACACAACACACAGCGCAATCTTTTAGCAAACAATTTCCCTTAAATCTAAAAAAGCAATGCATAAATTCTATGGTGGTATGCGAGTCATGAGAAAATGCCTTTTTATACTTAGATTTAATTTATCAATGTTACATTAATTAAACAGAGGAAACTATTATTTTATTTTACTATTGCGAACTTCATATTTATTTCTATTTTAAGCTTAGTCAATATGACTATTTGATTGATATTTTCACAACTATACGTATATCCCATGACTAGTGACTCAAAGTATCTTATTGATGATTCAATCAGATACAAACAGGAAAAATGTTCAATAATATTTTTAAAAAAAAACGATTATTTTCTCAGGAGTATTATTTTTAGGTAAATTTAGTTCTAAAGAATATCAGATGATAATTTTAAGCTTGGGGTTTTTGCGTATCCCGCACAATAGCAGAGAGTTAAAATCAAAATATGTGCATATCTACATTGCTTGTCATTGGATTTTTAAATCCGTTCAATGACAAATTAACAATTGAAAAATAAGCTTGTGGTTATCAGCGTATACAAAAATCAGCATAGACGTATATAATGACGTAGGTTATAGATTAAAAATCGATCAAAAGACGAAATTTCATGATATTACTAAGAGAATAAACGCGGAAGGGCATGTGATGAAACAGATGAAAGAAACGCAACAAATTAAATTTTATTAGTACAAAATCAACTAAAATTAATTTTAATATTCGTCACAAAAATCAATTTTCAAAAATGAACAGAAGAGCGCTTAAAAGTACACTTAGGTTTCAGTAAATTTCGGTAAAAAGGTAAAATTTCAATATTTAAAGTATACACATAAACCTTTTTTGTGCGGTAGATGCGTTTCGCGGAAAATCGCACAAAAAAAGCTATGACTTCCAAAGAAAAAGTAAAGATGCGTCCCATAGATTTTAAAAACCGCATAACTTTGAAACAGCTATATAAAATATATCCAAAATCGCATAAAAAAAGTTAATAAAAAAACAGAAAAACAATAAGGCAATAAAAAAATAACAGGACGTCTTGCATCATTGGTGAATTTTTAAGGATGTCTGACATCTGGCATCTCAAATGCCAGACATCCACTAGAGAAATACTAACTATTTTAATTACAAACTATCATCGCTGTATGATAATTTTCATTGCGATTTTCGATATGACTTAAAGAAGGAAGAAATAGTATACCCAGTGTCAATGTCATCATTATTCTGTGTAGATTTTCTCTTTCCAACAATATAATTCATAATTAGTAAATGTGTCACTATAGTCTCTAACTAAAAAAAATCACAAAATGGCGACTGTTTGAAAAAAAATTCAGTCAAGTCATTTTTGGACTTATATTGTCACATTTTCAATTTTTTTAAATAGTTAAAAAATAAATTTTGACAAATCTGGTAGGAATAATAGAGGGTTATATAGAAAATATTGAAAAATATAGTTTCGAGTAAAACGCGTTAAAAGATTTCATTATGAAATGAAAAAAATAAGAAAAAATCGCTTTAAAAAAACCGCATAACTTCGAAATCGCACAAAAAAAGTCACACAAAAAGAGGTTTGAGTGTATTATATTCATCGAACATTTGAAAAAATATTAGGACACATCGATCAAGATGAAAATTTAACACTTCCACAAGCCTGGAAAAAATATTCTATTCGAAATTGTGTCGATATTGTTTCTGCGTCTACATTCTATTGTATATTCTTGTTGAATAAAGCTATGGTTTGAAGTAGTCTCTGTAGAAAATGTTTTACCATCAACAGAAGATGAATACCAAAGGACAATAAACATTTATCGTGATATTGGCGGAGAAGGTTTTGATGACATGGTTATTCATGACATCCAAGAAATATTGGAGGATCATACCTTGAACGAAGACAAAATAGTCGAAATATCAAATGAATCTACCACAATTAATGACTCAGAAAGCAGTTGCAGCAAAGTAGCTACATGTTTCTCGTGAGTTCTCTGATGATGGAAACCCACAACAGATCACGAAAAATAATGAAGCATATAGAATTATAAGTGATAGCGATGATGAATGAATGGTATATTATGTTAATAATTTTTAAAAAATGAACTATCTTCGTTATTTTTTTGAACTGCAAGCCTTAATTTTGTATGAACTTCAAACCTTGTATAACACGGATTTGTATTACACGACGTTTTTGCGGACTATAACCGTGTTATACGAGGCCCGAGTGTATTGAATAACATTCGGAATTGGTTCTATAATGTCAGTCAGATAAAATGTTACCGACAAAACTATTGTAGATATCAAACCACATATTATAATAGCGCGCTTGATTGTTTACAACCCACAGGAAGCATTCCATTGTAATTTTAAAATAATAACAAATATTCGCAATAGATCTCAAACAGAATATGTATTCCATATTTAACAATCCTAACGGGCTATTGTTAGTGAACTCAAATACCAGTGATTTAACAAAATATTTACAAATCGTATCGATAATATTGGTTAAATGTTGAAACAAAACAGTGGAGTAACTTATCCAGAAATCGTTCAGGAGGTGAAGTATCACATTGAGCAAAATCCGAGGCAGGGCATACAATGATTAATTTTGAGCAGCAAGTAGCCATTACATTGTAGACTCGCTCGGGTCATAATTTGAGTTAAAATCTATCTGATAAATCGAAGCAGGATTCTAATTATACACACCATCGGATCGACAATAATGACTTGAAAAATTGTTAGAAAGAGATATAAAATTGTGAAAAAATTGAGCACGGCAAGGTCAAGTTTGTGGCTTCAATGTGTGTCTATCCAATTATATATAGTTAAGAATTTCGATTTAGATTAATTTGTACAGCAGCCGAGCACACATGGTTTTCTCGCACGGATGCTGCATCAACTCATTTGTCGTGTAAATGACTCCAACTCTTGGTGCGCTCAAATTAAGGACGTTAAAAATAGAACAAATAAAAATACTGCATACGGTCAGACCGAAGTTCAATCTTCAAAATGACACACGTCCTTTGAGTCATTTGCAAATGCTTTTCAACCTTCAAGTCCTTTACAGCAGCAGATTAAAAGCAAAGAATTCTATACTTGATGCACTGACGCCATAAAAACAGACCAACGTCTGCTGTCCTTCAGGAATATTTTCAACGTGGAATAATCGCATTGGTTAATGCTTATGTTTTCGTTGCATCGTATAAACAATTCTATCTCGTGAGTCTCGGTGTTTTTTTGTATCTTTTTTCGTTCGTCATCCATCGCTGAACCAGTTCAGCTACATTATGCTTAACCCCTTAAAGAGGTAAGACACAGAGTTGTGTTATGTATGTACAAGCTTCATACACGCTGCGATGGTCTTTACAGATGAGTGGATTTGTATGGATGATAAGTGGCGGACATACAAATATAGCATCTATGCAGACAGCGAATGATGGCGATCCTGCCCGCAAGCAACGTGTTAAATTAACAACCAGTGTGAAATGTGAAATCCGACAAGGTTCCATTACGTCGCCTACGCTGTTCAGTATTTATTTTTCCAGATAAAGCCAAAAATAGCAGCTCAGTCAGAAAACGATCTCCGAAACTTGTTGACCGTTTCACTGTCAGCTGTCAACTTTTCGGGCGTAAAATCAACAATTCAAAAACCGTTTATTGTTAAAAAAAAAAGTTGTTATGTGTCAAGGCTATCAAACCACACAGACCTCGTGAACAATACGCTCTGAAAAACATCAGTAACCCTCATAACATGTTATCTTATGATTTGTAGACGTGGTCTTTCCTCCAAGATGTCTGTCATGATGGATATTAAATGGCAACAATGGATGAATGTATAAGACTAAACTTTCAAACAGAATGAGATTTCTCAATGTTGGAAGATGATTGAATTGACAATATGATGATGTTATTGATTTTGAATTATCATCAAGATATGAACACGACTCGATGAAGGCTACTGAATCGAGACATTTCCGCCGAAATCATTACAGTGGCGTAACTACTAATTAGCGAGCTTAGGCGACGCTAGGTGCAGTAACTGTCTAATCTATGTATACATACATAGAGTACATACATGTTTTTCAAATTGTTATATTAACCTTTCCCTTCCGGTGATGTATTTACTACACCTCGACTCTAATAATGGGAATATCGATATGAAATATAATACATACGGGCTTCAGAATTGTTGTATTCCTCCGTAATATAATTAGGAATCACATCAAAGTATTATAGTATATAAGTATTCATCTGCAGCGACGGAAATAAATAATTCGTCGGGAAATCTGGAATGTCCGTGTCTCAGAAAAAAAAATTTGATCAATCACATTGATAGTGTTATACGAAAATGGGGGCTCACGCGGTCATCAACACGAACAAACATTTAAATATCTAATGACGATACCTCCAACAAGTATGGAGGCTGAGCGTACATTTTCAGCAGCAAGTTGCCTGGCTTTTTAAAATCAGATCCAGACTAAATGACGAAACATTCGATGCTTAAATGTTACTTCGAACATATTTTCAAAATATTTTTTGATTGGGATGAATTTCCACCTTTTCAGGTCCACGGAGCACTGCCTGAAAGATTCAAAAATGCAGCTGCAAGTGGAAATACATTTAAAATCGTAAAATAGAAAGGATCAAAGTACTGCGAAAGCAATACTTTGATTTTTTTTTTCCCTAAAATTTGGAATATTTTCGGGTCTCCTAATATATTTGATTAGAATTTAATTGTTTTTTATTTAGCTCTTACATTCATTTGCACAGACAATACGCAAAAACTTATGACACGGCCTGATAAGGTATATCATGATATATTTCCAAATATCTATTTGTCTGTATCTCCATCATTATTCCATGAATACCTTTGTCGTTCATGCAGTATTTTAAATTTAAAATGTCCTTTTTCGAGCAAATAAATAGTATTATAATATATGTTACATATTACAATAATGCATTTCTAGGTAGGATATTTTTCAATGCGATATAATACATATATTCATTCATTATGGATTCGATGGAGCTGATCTGAATGTAGATCGTATAGATCACCAGATGAGGTCAAACCGTCTACCGTATAATTGCTGCCGGAGGAAACTGACACAGAGCAATGAACGACTTGTATTGCTCCATTGTATCGACACCAATGACACAACGACCAAGATACTTGAAGCTGAAGAATCAAATCAAAGCAAAGTGTTCAAAATCCCACTCTCATCTCCGTCTTATTTCCATATAATTTAGTGACAACGTACTAGGAAAACCTCTGATCAAAATCAATATTTAATATATTCAACTGTAATTACACAGCAACTCAAATCTATGGACGTCATTCAATGCTCACATCTTAAATACGACACACAATATAAATACTCTCGGTTAAATATAAATAAATCCAGATATAACAGACTTGTACGACGTATTTCACAATCAATCCATGATTTGTATAAATTCAATCACAGGATATGTATTCAATGATTTTTTTGGATATTCAATACAACAAAGGACATAGTTTAAGAATCATATTTGTAATGCAAGCTCATAAACTTTTATGTATTAATACACACTCAAAAGATCTCAACGGAAAACATTTTCCCCTTTTTTTTAAACATTTTTCAAATTAATACAGAACATGATAAAAATAAATCATCATTATGATTTCATAATATTTATGAGCTGAAAAATACTATAAACAAATTTGACACCCACTCGACCAACGCAGCTAACAGATAGATATCAACATGATAAAAGAAAGTTATTTGAAGTACATAAATAAAAAGTATTAATTAATATAATAAAAGATTAAGCATAAAAAATAAATATGTTAAATTAAATGTTTGCATTGTGATACATTATTAAAAACCTCATCGGTTGTTTGACTACAGGATAGAATTCGCAACAAAATAATACATCATCAAACATATACGTCTTAGAGCGTTGAAAAAAGTCTTTAAAATGGTATAGAAATTAAGAGCGAAACGCTTCTTAACGCACCATAAATATAACAAGTAATACCAACGTAGATAAGACCAGTTAACAATATGTATTACAATAGGCAACGTGATAGATTGTTTTATAGTACAAAGAAATGCAATAATTTATTTCTAGCCCCACAATACATTAGCTTCGATGCAAATCACTGCAAAGATATTCCGAATGCATAAACAGTACTCATATTCAAATGACATTGAATTCAAATTAAAGACAAATTTGTAAAGATTTAAGAATTCATAACGTTTATTTCAACAAATAATATAAGCAAAATTAGAGAAATGCCGTTTTATCTAATCAGCACTGTGCAAAATTGTATGTTCACTGACCTAAGCACGTAAACTTCCTATATAAAACCGTTATAAAGCGCATGTAAATACAAAATTGAATTAAAACCGATGTATCTACATTCAAAAAGATTTGTGATACTAAAGTCAATTAAATATCGGTTCATGCTAAGAATACTTCTATTAAAGAATAATTTTTCAATAATTCTACATTTATTATATAATTCTTAATAGTATTGCTCTAAAAATAACAACAAAGATTTGACATTTGCAGATAAGATAATCTGTTTTTTGAAAATTTACTTGGAAAAGATCAACGTAATTATAAATGCCTCAATTCAAAAAACTTAGAACCAAAAACACAATAACAATTATTAATGTTTAAAAATATTTATCAAGTCTACGTTGGCATAATATTTGAAATATAGGCATTTTTTTAATTGATTAAGCTGTATTATTAAGATACCATTAATACGGTGATGATGAATGACAAATTTATTAATGACTGGTATATTAATAACAATTTATTGAATGATTAAGAATATGATAATATTAACAGGTTACAGTCCAGTCAATTCCGCACTGTTCTTTATGGTTGAGCCGGGTGACATAAATCAGTACCGTCGACGATTCGCATGTTAGTTCCTTGGACCGCTGCATTTATTTTGCTGACTAAATCAATTCTAATGTAAATATAAATTCAACGATTCATCATTATATTTGATGTCGTGTCTATATTATCTGAACCTCAGCTTCGATTAAAGTGGCAGATGACAAATCTTCGCCAAATACTAATTCGAATATGTTCGCCAAACATTAATTCGCTAAAAAAAATACATTTTGAATGAATTATAATTAATGAATGCAGCTCACGAAAAAAAATTGTGAGCTACATATTAAGACATACAGAGAAGCAAGACGATTGATAAAATAATGGTCACATGATTTTTGTACACATGCATAAAAAGGCGAAGAACATAAATGCTACTTATGTAATATGATGGAATGTTTCTATTTAATTACAGAATGATTTCCATAATTTTAAATGTCATAATGTAACGAGGTATTTAAGATTAAATAACAATAATAATTCAGTATATGACGCATTCTCAATAAATTGTGAATAACTGCACTATGATGATGACGGTATATATTTAGAGATTCGATAATGTGAATTGTATCCATAAATCCTTAAAATGACACTTGTAAAATTTTAGAACTAATAGGAAAAATAATCCTATACAACGGATAATTTTTAAATTATCTAAATAGTTTTAGTCACTTCCCTTGCATATAACAATTTGTTACAAATAATCTCATCTATAGCAACATATTCATTTAATTTTAACCTGCGTATTATATGATGTCGTGCGACAAAATATTTCAATCTCATCCCTTAATTAAACAAAATCCTTTAAATCCTATAACACCACCATAATCAATGTCCAATAAGTGTTATACTAATAAGCAGGTCTTTTCAAAGGCTAGGCGTGAGACAGAAAGGATAGTCATCAGAAAATTCACAAATCTGTATGCTTTTATTCTTAGCTTTAATAGGAAATGCACATAATATGAATGAAGTGTATATATTTTTAAAAAAATTATTATTAAATGTTTCTGTAAATAAATGAAAACATTTTAAAACTAATAAAACCGTCATATTAATAAAACAAAGTCTTACCAGTCTAGGAGGCTCCTGAGTGTAAACAAGAATGTCACATTCACCCATCGCGTTAAAAACGAACAAAATGATGAACACAAAATAATTCATGAATACAGCCATGGCTGCAATTTATCTGCGCTTCCGCGTCAAATACTTCCCAGCAATAAACTTGTATTCACTGTCATTAATTTTATCATTCAAGATATCACTTAAAGCACTATATCATTCCAAATGTATATTGAATTCTCCCATAGCAACATTTCGATCGTTATTGACATACTTGTAAAAAAGTGAGAGCGTTAAATACTAACGGACAAAGTTCATCTTTTTAGAAGCAAAAATAAGAGTACAAAATAGAATTTAAATCATGAAAATTATTAACGAATAAAAACACTGTAAACAATATGCGATTCCAAAATATTCTTGTGTTGACATTTCTCACATTCAAAATTGTTATCTATTTTTTTGGGTGATTCATCAATTAAAAATGTATATTATGAAGGCAGTCCATCTAAGAACTGAAAATAAGTAATAATTGACTAATAATATCCTTTTGCGTTAAACGTGTACAACCTTCACTCGAAATCAAAGTACAATTTCGTTCAATAGCTCTATTATACTATGACACAATAAGAATGTGACTTGTTTATTTATAAACAAGATTGAATATAAAAAGGCGTGTATATTTTATTGGAGTTATCAGAAACAGTTTAAACGTATTACTAAATTTCGCCGTTTAGCCAATATTCCAAATATTACAGAATTCTCGTCGGAATTAATATAGTGACGCACTTCTTCGATCAAATCACTTTTGCTAAACGTCAGTGGAGACTTTGGAATCGTAGATCGTCACAATGATCTAAGCTCGCTGCTTATTTGTAAGCACATTTACAAAATTACATTCGAATAAGTCGCGATTTGTCAAATTTCCTAACAACGACAGTTGTCAAACAGATACACAAGGGCAGCGACTGACCAGACTGACATCAATCATTCGCGTATTTGGCCAACACGCTTTATTGTGCAGGCAAGTTCTGTCAAAAAAAAAACAAACCTCTATTGCGCATCAAATCGTGATTACTTTGCACCAATAATAAAGAAGATTTAAAATATGAATATATTTTATAACACTTATATTTTATAAGTGTAATTTTTTAATACTATAATCAATTTTATATTTGAATTTAATATTTTTATTGATAGTTATTTTCCATTTAGAAATTTAATTGTACCAATTACCTGATTATTCTTTTATGCAGTATTGTAATTTTAATTCCCTATTTGATATATATATTTTTTTATAAATGAAAAAAAATTCTATGTATTCAATATTAATAGTTTTATATGAAAAGCAAGTTTTATGTAACAATTTTTTAATTAATTTTAATCCACACTCTTTTCTGGTTTCCAAATATAAATATTTTTTCATATACCATATCAAATTATTTCAAATTTGTTTATATTATTGTATCCAATATCTAAAAAAATTTGAAAGTGACTCAAATTTTATTGATTTTAACGATTAACAATTTTTTGATATCTAGATATTTTCATATGTTAATTCAGTTTTTTATAAATAATTATTTTTAATTATCAAAGTACTTCTTATTTCCTACAATATATTATTAATAAAATATGTTTAATGATTGGAATATAAATGTAAGCTTTTACAAAATTAATCAATAAACAAATATAATGTTATTTTTATATAATAAAATTATTTGTTTTCTTGTATAATTTATTCTTAAATTATATAGGATTTTTTATTTAATTTAAAAAAAGATTAAATAGTGTTTTTTAAGTTTTTATTTCTTAACTACAATTACAATTCATATAGTTTATTAAGGACAATAAATATAAAAACTAAATGTCATTTCAAAAACATGACTTCAATAAGACGTGTCTCTGAAACAATCATTGTGTATAATCATCTAGTTTGTTAAAATTTATTTTAAAATTAATTTTCATCAAGTACTCATTTTGTCTTAATCTTAAATACATATTAAAGCAATCCACATTCACTAAATATACATATTTTAATATGAGATTTTTCAAAAATCACTTGATCTAGAGGTTTTGTACAGGTTTATCAACTTAATATCTATATCAAGCAGCACATTCTACGTTTATATAAAGAAACATCATCAATGGTATGAAATATATTTATATATATAATGATTTGGAATCATTTTTGTTAGTCAATAATTTAGCATCGTAGAAATTATCCAAAATCACGTTTTCATCAGAATATTCTAAGCAATTCATCATCGTTATTATAACATTGAATCCAAATCCATATCATTGCCTCCGTATAAGAAATCATAAATGGATAAAGCAACGTCGTCATAATCTTCAGCATTTGCTTGCGGTGTTGATCCCTCGCCTTTGATTGCTTTTCCGACCCTAGACATTGAGCGGAAATCTGAATCAGATTCCATATCTTCTTCAGCGGTGAATCTTTCTCTTATGTCTTTCATAATGCACGCCTCCAACTTCTTGTGCTTTTATGTTAAAAATAATCACATTTATTTATTAAATTCAGTCAATTTAAAACACAATCAATTTTATATTTATAATGTATACCTTATAGCATCTGAAAAATAGAGTTGGCTTAATAACTTCTCGTGATAGAGGCGAATTTTCTTTTCTTGTTTCCGGGACACAACTCTATAATAAAGCATAACAAATAATTAATATTCAATGATGAAAGACTAAATGTTTTCTTATATTTTTTATAATTAAGTTTCTTACAGCAAACTTTTCACAGAATTGCAATCCTTCTTGCATATCACTCTTCAATTCACTCGCTACCGGGAGATTTTCAATCCTTTCGGCTATTTTTTGATAGTTTGGTTCCAAATTCTACGATACAAATTATATAAATAACATTGATTATACATATATTCAATTGTTACAGTGTTATTGCATATATTTTTATAAAATCACCTGATCCAAGTACCCGAGCTCTTGCATTACACATGTTACATTACGCACTTTTCCGCTTGTACGTGCCGTTAAAATCTCAACTCTGTTGCGGAAATCCATATCTCTCTGCAATATTCGCAATGTGTGATTATAAATATTGCTATTTATATATTTAATCGTTAATATTGTTTGGTTTAATATCGACTCACCGACATCCTGTTCCTAAAAACTGGGAATTGATAGTACGGCATGTATGGTTGAGGCTGTGGATATTGCTGCAAAAATGGATTCACCACTTGTTGTGGAAAAGGATAATAGGGAGCGTTTCTGTACGGTTGTATCGGATACTCCGGAATGGGCTGTATGAAATAATTTAAATAAATATTAATTTATAAATGATTTACAAATTTATATATGTCTGAAAATATTTTGAATATTTGAGAGTTGGTATGAAATATACTGATTTATAAATTCAAATGCCTTAAAATAAAATCAGCTGATTAAGCCTCTTTAGCTCAGTGGTAGAGCACTGGTCTCGTAAACCAGGGGTCGTGAGTTCAATCCTCACAGGAGGCATTCCATTATATTCCCCCAAATCTACGTCCTAATATAGCTCCTCAAGCCCGTTACATAATCCTTAACCAAATTCATATATTTTAGAATGCACATATTTAACCTTATTTATATTTTATATGACAATATGCTTATTTTATTTCTTCATTTTATTGTTCTTAAAATACAACCTTTTCGGCGTGACATTGGTTCAAAGATGAGTCAAAATTAAGGGTGACATCTATTCGTGGATTGAGAATCTTGCATGAAATGTTTGTATAAAATCAACTATTCAACATGTTATCTTTAAAATTCAAGGGAAGAAATTCAACAGCGACATTATGGTGTAAATCTTTTTTGCGATGAAATTATTTTCTGACCTGCTGTTGCTGCTGCTGCTGCTGTAAATATAGCGACATGATGGCCTGTTGTAATTTGTCGACGACTGGTTGTTCTTGGGGTTGGAGCGGTAGATTGATTGGACCTATTTGACCCGATGGGATCTCATTTTGATTGTTATCAGATGAAATTTCTCCCCCTTTGATTTGATTGAATCCCATAACTCCCATAGGAGGCAACCTTCCTGCGTACATCGGTGATTGTGGTGGACTTGGAGGTATGACTTTTTCACCAGACATGGCACACTTTGCACAAGCGAGCTTCATTTCGCGCCTTATTTCTTTAACCACTTCAGATCCAAAGCAACTCTCATATATCTAAACAGAAAACATACATTACATTTAGTATTTTATACCATATAAGTAAAATCCTTTGTTACATAGAAATCTAAATATGGACACTAATAGATGAACTCACGAAAGTGCTATTCATAACCACTCAATTATTCATATTTATTGTTGTTATTTGAAGTCATTGTTACATTCTAGACTAATATGTTAAACTTTCTATCCGGATATCTTACAAATTATATTCGGAACTTATTATTTACACGCATGTAGATATTGAAAAATTAACAAGTAATTGTGGAATCTATCTGCGGGCAAGTCTCATACAATAAACTGGTTAAACCACAACTAATAGCCACCGATTAAAGATCTACAAATTACATGTAATTATTTAAAAAATGTAATCATTTTTTTCTAATGGGTTCTTATTATGTCTATAACCTGTGGCTATCATTATTTCACCCCATCATATTTATTGAAGGCATATTTCATTCAATAGAATAATTTATTGTACAATGACTTGAGGGTTTATTCAATTGAGGGACGTTTCTACCTTGTTGTACCTAAAAGTGATCAATATTTTAATATTTTTTTATGCGAAAAGTATTAAATATATAATGTTGATATTTAGTGTGTTGACTAAGCAAACATTATTGAACATAAAAATATTTTTTAAAGTTTAACAAAGTATAGTAGTGAGAGTGGGAGGAGACACGTATGATGGTGCGCGAGCGATGACATTCTTCATCATGGAAGTCTTAAATCCGGAACAGGTGATTTTTAGCAAAAAATTTAAACATATTTTTATTTTCTATAATATTGTTTATAGCTTAGACTATAATTAAGAGAAAATATAGAAAAACATAAAAATAGTGAGCGATCGAAGAAAAGTTTGTGTTTTTACCAACATTTTTTGTAGTTTTTTGTTCATTAAATAAATACTTTTAAATATTTTTAGATAATTGTAGTCTATACGATGAAAACGTTTATTATACACATGCCTGTTAAATTTCATAAATATTGCTTATCTAGGACGTGTGGGAGCACTTCCATGAGCTTGGAAAAAGTAGTTTGAAGATGTCCTAATTCTGCAACGTTTGTTTGCATCTTATTATAGTTTTATAAAGAACATATTAAATCGATTCCCATGAAGATAAAAATCTCTGGCAACCTCGAATATATTTGAGTACAATGTCGTGCGAAATAAAATTCCACGATTTCCTCGACATTTTTACAACAAGATTCCTATTTATTTCCGTATAACTTTTCTGTGATCACTTCCTGCGATTGTCTAAATAGTAATTGATAGTCAATTAATTCTTCCGTTGTAATAAAAATAAGTGATATAATTGCTATGGATTTTATACATGTTAACCGCGTAAATCAAGTTTGAGAATAATAATAACTTTTAACTGCTTTTTTTCACTGGGATTTCGAAACACGCCTTCATTTTCATTGACAATTAATCTTCAAATTTAAACATTGATACATTAGTAAAGATTTTCGCTTCTATAATATTCCCGTGAGATTCACTGATAAACAAGGAGTGCACAATTATGAAATTAAACAGAAATATAATTTATTGTACGTTTCAGATTGTCATGGTTATCAGTCGTAATACTACATGTATTATTAAAACAGCTAATGTAAAAATGCATAAGAATTATATTTAACCCCTACAGTGGTGCAGTCGCCTATTTGCGATCGAATTCCAGTGATTCAGAGCATTCTTATATGTTGAGCTCGAATACAGACAAAGACGGAGATGGAATTGCACATTGAGTTTAAAAAGAAATAAAGACGGAGAGCTTATCTTGCAGGTCGGAGATTGTGAATGGGAGACAGAGACGGAGAGAGTAGTGTTGCGTACATCGTACAATTGTATATATAGTTAACCCAAATTTATCGACTAATAATGATATGTGAATGATATAATTAATCGATTTCAAGTGTATTGTTTATGTTTACAGAAATAAATTACCGAATATTGTGTGCTATCGGACAAGTGGCGGACAAGCAAATATAGCATCTAAGATTTTGATGATTTTAAATTAGTTCACTACCCAAAGGGTTAATTGAAGAAGTTTAAGCTCGCAAACAATAGCTAATTTGGATTTGTACACCCAAATATAAGGCAAACCCCTATTATATTTAAACTTTAAACTGATATTAAATCAAATATAGGAATCGGTAGTGGTCACTGCAAATTGAGCAGGTTCATATTTTATCATTGTCACTTACTGTTCTAATTTTTTCCACTAAATCAATTAATAGTATGATATACACACAAAGCTCAATTATTTAAAATAGAAACAAGCTGTTTATGAAAGACAAATCCAATGCAAAAAGATTCAGTATAATGCAAGCAATTCATCCATTTATTCTTTTTATGGGGTGTCTTGATGATATTATGGCAATATTGAACTAGGTAAATAGAAATTATCTTAGAGCATTCCGTGCAATTACGATCCGAGCTTTGTCTCTACAAGCCACACGATTAAAATGCAATTATGGATGTGGGGGCCCTTTTCCTCCCCGAGCTCTGCACGTCTCACCAGGAATGTTCTCCGAGACTATCCCACGGTATCTTCGCAATGATTCCAATGATATCCCATTAAAATCGTGGCTCTTTTCCATCTCGGCGAGAGTAATTCAGACGAGATTATTTCGAGATTAAACAGACTCTCGTTATTAGCCGCACATTTAAAAGCAATTGCGATGGAATCGACCGTTGAGGATGCTATTTGCGAGAAGAATTGGATGAATAATACTACATAAGAATACCGGGATCGATATTGAAGATAAACATCTGAAGCATCGGAGCTTTGGTGACGCCATGGCCATTATGTACAATGATGCAAGCGTTTTGGTTTGAAAAAATCTTATGTGGGAATCCGATGCGATAACTACCTAAGTGGGATCTATAATCAACTTCAAAAATCATTTGGGAGATAAAAAAGGTGGAGCAAAAACCTCATAAATTAATCTGCCAGGCGGGGATTTAAATGTACACACGTCTAGGATACGTTGCTGAAAACATTTGTAATGTTTGGGGTCAAATCTCAATTTGTCTGCATACTTCAATCAGCCATATTGCCTTTGATAATCCGAACTCTCTTAATTTATTTATCCAGTTCTCTTTTTACCATATGTTCTCATCTTCTCTCCACAATCACATAACTATTAGCTCGGCTTTTTTATTTTATTCCGTCTGTTATTCGATTAACTAGAAACATCCCGAGAACGCGCTTACTTAACCCTTTACAGTCCGGTTGCACTGTTATATTTAATAGAAAATATTACGTAATAGTACGCCAAAGTGTTTATAAATCCTAACAGTTTAGCTGGTAACAACAAATGTAGAAGAAAAGATGAACATAGAAATGAATATGTTAGAAATGTTCATGCAGAATTAGCCAGATAAACGACAAGCTAGAAGGGTTAAACAGTGTGTCAAAAATGTATTGAATGATATAAATTTAAACAACATGCAATATTCTGAATAGTGTAAAATTAATTGCAATAACATCTTGCTAAATTATGAAAATCGTCTTTTAAATAAAGCCATTTTAAATTATGTATTCAATAGTTTGGTTGTGTGAGAAATTGATGATGAGTTGAATGATGATCATTTAATTGACATTATTGCTATAAGTTCAAATGATGAAAGTGAATCTGATGTTTAAGAATGAATCTCACAAATGTATGCATAAAAATTATACAAAATAGATCACAAATGGCAATACTTCGTGATCATGGGCAGTCCAACATGTCGGAAATATCAAAAACAGGTGAATTTATAGGTGGATAAATCCACCTTTCACAAAAGATGCTCAAACAGCAATCAAATGACAAATAGTCTGTTTGTTTCTATATAGACGAATGCTATTGTATTTGAACTGCATAAGCAAAATATTGAATAGATACACTTCAAATTATTTTTTGTGTCCATTACAATGTACTGAATATTTTAACAATTATATCAGAATCGAGTTACAGATAAATAAAAAATATTTTCAGTATCAACAATTATATTTTTTGAACAGAAATTGATCATAGAACATATAATTACCTTCATCATGGCGTACTTTTTGATAAACCGGTCATCGCTCGATCCAAAAGCAGACACCATTGTCAACAGTCCAAGAAGGGCAATAACTTTGGATAGGATCTCCATCTGTTGAATAGATCAAACACCAAAAAATAAATTTCATAGCACTTAAAAAACGATAAAAAAGAACAGTTACGATACCATTTCGAATTGGACATTAAGACTCTATAAGCAATACTTGCATGGATATACTTAATTATAAACTGGTTTCCAAATATACGATTATCACACAACCGTTGATAAATACTGTTAGACTAAAGACGATCCTCTGCGAGTTTCCAGGATGCTGCATAATTTCGATTTAATTTAAAAATATCAATTTTTGCATAATAAGCACATCCATTTGCAGCAAATATGCATATGATGAGATTTCATCAATTATGTCATTTTTATTATAAATCTATATTAATTTCTAGTGCATGCAAAATGGCTACATTTATAATTATTCTTTGTATGGAACAAATCTGCATATATCTTGAGGAAAATGATCTCTCAAAAAAAAAATCAACAAACATACGATATATCATTGAACTGTGACATTTCAAATACTTTGAAGCATGTAAATTCAATCGTACATAAGCAAAATTACCGTTAGCAACGCGCTGTCCATTTCTCATAAGTGATGTTTGTTACTCAAATATGTTCAATGACAAAAAACGAACATGACTGTATTTAAAATGAACTAAAACCGTTAGTAATTTACACCTAAATCTATGGAAATAGAAATGAAGCATAGCTTCGTAGAATAAATTTGGACGCAATATTATTAAATTATCGATGTTTATATTTTTTAATAAATTAATATTTAGCATATATAAGGTGTACCCATAAATATTTTCGTTTTTTAAATGAAAAATTTTAATGCTCATATTTTTAACATATTATTACAAAATTTAATTTCCATCGTTAGATATAAATTCTCTCCACCCATATGGCAATATATTAATACCTCTGTCATAAAACATCACGGGATTTGAACGAAAATATTCTATGAGTCCATTTTTGAGAATCCATTTAACGAAGACTAAATGGACTGGAGTGAATCTTATGGACTCACCGCTTACTATGAGAGCTTGAACACCCACTAGTGGACGGTAAGGACCAAATTGACTACAACTGATCTAAACCATTCAATTCATTCTTGGGCTTATTGTTTTTTTTAATCATCAAAACAAAAAAATGCCTTAAAGAAAGTTTGCTAGAATATTTGATATGTTTTATTTTTAAAGCGTTCCCATGGAAGCCCAAGCGACAAATGAATGACAAAAGATAAACTTGCGCTCTTATGACAGCATAACCCAGTTAGTAGCCCAGATGTGATTCATTGATCCACACTTTACAAGAAATGCACTCCGCTTCCATCGAACCTTATTCAAACATGTTTTTTGGATTGCAATATTTAGATTTAACAACCGCATAACTGCCGATTGTAGCAAGTCTTTTTTTCGGCCATTCATATGAACCAATCAAACAATTCACAGCGGTGTATCTCGATGCCATAATTACTTTATTTGATGGAGCATTTGATCGGACCAGAGGCGAATCAAAGCATTTTAACGCCCCGGGCCGCAATGGAATACACATCACGATCCTATGGGGAAAATTATCGAAGCCAAAATGCATACAAAGCGCGCGTGTTATAGCCGAAAATTGAAGCAATCTCGATAACGGTAGGGTCCCATTTTATTTTTCCCGAAAACCAAATATTTATTTTTATTGCCGGCTTTAAGCGAAACCACCGTATGGAACGTACGGAGATGCAGTTAATGTTGCATAATTGTAAGCAAATAAGAAATACCGCTATTTCGATACTCGGCGATAAGAAAACAGGATGAAGAACAATTTAAGAGTCATCGTGAGCAATGCTTCGTTTATTGCCTCGCAGAAGTGCATTGTTCACAGTTGTTCAACTCTTTAGAGGTAATCGATCCTTTATGCGTCTTTGTACATCAAAATGTGTTCAATGGCAATTGGCGTATATTATTAAATGTTAAACCGCAAGCCTTAACGATTGCAATACGTGCTCTTGAAATTGCTCCATGGTGGTTTGAAAAATCACACTATGCTGCAAACCATTATAAAATGAGGTTTGTTTAACTGATAATGTGCTTATTGACGATTTTGATACTTGGGAAGAACTATATAATTTAATAAAACCGGCAGCAATAGACATGCTTCATATAAATTGTGCTGATGAATAGCACTGTCAAGCGATATTGTTTGTAAACTTGTGTATGACATATCGATTGATATTAACCCTTTAAGTAGTGAGCTAATTTAAAATCTTAGATGCTATATTTGCTTGTCCGCTACTTATCGTCATACAAATCCACTTATCTGCCAGGACCGTCGCAATGCTGTATGAAGTTTGTACATAAATAAATAAACATCATCGATAACATCCAATATTCAGTATTTTTTTCAAGTAAACATAAACAATACACTTAAAATTGATTCATTATATCATTCACATATCATTATTAGTCGATAAATTAAGGTAAACAATCTATACAATTGTACGATGTACGCAACATACTCTCTCTGTCTCTGTCTTCCATTCACAATCTCTGACCTGCAAGATAATTTTTCCAAGCTCAATATGTAAGACACTCTCCGTCTCTGTCTGTATCCAAACTCAACGTATTAGAATGCTCTTTCTGAATCACTGAAATTCGCTCGCAAATACGCGACCGTACTATCATACAGATTAAGAAATAAGCAATTTAAGCCATCAAAGCTAGTGGGCAATTCAGTCTACAACTGGATATAATAACAATTAATGACCTTCGTACGCTATGTAGGATTTACTGAAATGGAAGAAGAATGTTTATTTTGCCAGCCATACTAAAATTTGGTCTATTCATTTTCCAAATAAGAAGAAATCTTAGAATTAATGTCGTGGAATCTAAATTGATGTTATGCCATCAATGCCCATCAGGATTTTTATGCAAGAGTAAAATAAGTCAACCCTTTTTAAAGAACCTTGAAGGAAAACCGTTTAATTACCTTCTTTATAAGAAAAATACTATAAATCTAGGTCTTCAAACCCAAACTGAACCGAAAAAAAACCGCAACTAAACCGGTTCGATAATATATTTTTTTCGGCTTGGTACACATCTTACGACAAAAGTATTTAGTTTATTTTTGTGTTATTGTGTGACATTCACTATTCTTACGCAGGTTGTATTCATCTGATGATGCTGTAATCTTCACTCTTTTTTCATCCTGTTCAAAGTCAATACTTCAAATAATATCGTGATCAACCCAAATTTCAGCTTGAAATCTTAAGTCATCATTATGTATTGCTATGTACCTAGACTGAGACTCCCAGACTTTAATTTGTTTCCTAATGATATGTACTATATTATATATGTGTACTGTATTATATATTACAGACTTAAATAACGTTTCGTGTATGAATATGATGCAGAGGTGAAATGCAAAGATTGAAGCACCATTTGCTTTAATCTTGCCCAATTGCTCGATGAAACTGGAATAAAAACAGGTAATTCTTGGGCAAAAGTACATAGATCGTGATATGAACTATGTAGAAAATTATAATAAATAATTGACCCATTCGGAACGGTGAATAATTGATTAAATATATAATAACAAATAATTATAAAATAAATTGGCCTCTGCAAGAAGTTGAATGACTTAATGTTGGTACAAGCACTTGAATGCTGTCCACACCATCAAATAAGCGATGATAATTGTAGAATCCAATTATATGCGTACTCAAAGCAACTGGATAAAATATATCCCAATGATAACTTAGATCCAAGAACGCAAAAGCAATTGGGGATGTTATAGTTGCCTCACACCATCCACGTCTCTCAATGAGGATTTCCGTGTAGGTTTCATGCATTTTTTTTTTCCAACCTGTTGTTCCAGTATAAGTCGTCACAGTTATTCGGCCGATCGGTCAGTATTCTAACAATTCGATACGGATCAATACGGTCTCGTATCCCGGATGAGAGCGACCGTCACGTATAATCAATGAAGATGGCTTCAACTCTTGGCAGCCCCAATAACATCATGATGAGAGGTGTTTTAAAATCGATCCATTAAAGATGATGAACGGCTGAAATTCGTACATCGAAAATTGATCGACATGGAAGTGATTCGGGCGTGAAGTTGAATGAAGTAATTGAGATCAAGGGTTAGACGGGTAGTGGAACATGTTTCATCTTCCTACGTACACCTTCTCAGCGAGTAAAAATATGAATATTTGAACATCCATTATTTAAGAACTGGTTCTCCAGTAATTTACACTGTTGGAAGTCTTTGTTGGCCATCAGCGAGTGAGCATTCCAGAAACGTTAATACTCGTGCATCTAATACATCATCAATATTCATAGACTAGTAACAGAACTGGGCAACAAGTTAAATTGAATAGATCAACGAAATTCATCATTTTTCATTTCGATTTGCAAAAAAATCGGGCGATAAATCATATCTTAGAAAAAATATACATATACATCATGAACTTAAAACTAAAATTTAGATCCAATATTAATTATAACATCTAATAATTAAATTTGATTGAAGCAACTGTACGTGAGCATAATGCCTTATGTCATACGGTGATTTTGGCGCGTAAAATGCAAGCAATGCATTCATTGTAAAAATATATTTAGCTAATAAGAAATTTACAAAATTATTTATATCGTGCTAAATTCAACTAGATATTAAAATATTTCTAAATAGGCCATTGGATTAATCAGAATCTCTATTCAGCATTCTCTCCATCAACAGTTTAAATCTCGATCCAGGTTTAACAAGTTTTTCTTGTTTTGCATAGATAAATTCTAAAACGATAAATTATATCGAGCAAGATTATCCATTAGATACACTAATTTGCAAACAAGAATTATAACATAGTTTTAAAACATTGATATCTTAGCAAATTATTCATAAATCCTACATACTTTCATCTCATATATCCTAATCAATTAGTAGACACTATATTAAATTCCCCTATCTTTACCAACCTCTTAAATCTTTAATGGTTTAATTTAAATTCAATTTTTCAGTCCTGACACCACTGGATTTCTTTGCCTGCTGACGTGCCCTATTCCGTGGCTCGCACGGTCTCCAGACCTGACACCACTGGATTTATTTGTCTAAGGACGTGCAAAAGAATTAATTTACACGACAGAAATCCTAATTGAAAGAATAATCGCCGCCAATTTTGTGCATTTTTTCAAAATGTTGAAAAATATTATATTTCGACAACCCTGATATTTAGAAGATAGGGCCTATGTGTGAAACGTAACAAATGGTCTCCTTAATCCCCCAAAAAAAATTGTCGGTCCATGTGCGAAACATCCTGTAAAATTACATTATTTTCAAGCTGTGTACTATGGTTAAGATTAATATTTTCCTTTGCAGGGTCCTGTAACATCTATTTAATTTATCTTTTGACGATATAATAATGAGCGGAGACAGACCTTCGATCGTCTGCTGGATCTTGTCTACAGGAACATAATTATCCTGTTCGATATAATCGCTTTTTGATCAAATGATGCTATTAAGCCTAATGTTGAACATCCATGGAATACAGGCCTAGTATATTAAAATGTAATTTTTCGCTTAATTTTAAATTCGATGGCACTAATGTCATTTAAAGTCAATAACATGATCTGAGTAGGTTCTTGTATTCTTATAGTCACTCACTGCTTCAAATTATTACTGTATTTCTCTTCAATCAAACCCGCTTCAAATTTTCAAGTGGAAATTCAAGTGCATTTGTAAAAACTTAGACATAAACTAGTGTATATAAATAAAGCCTTCCAAATGAATCATCATCCCCTGGGTTTTAAGGCCACCCCTGCAGTAATGCCCATATAATTTCAAAATGTTTAAAATGTATTTTAATATCGGTTATTACACTACAATAAATAGCCACACATATCGAAACAGTCGCTTAGTGAGCGTTCTAAATGAAACTCGGTAATCATGCTATCTTCAATTTCGAGCAAATGATACAGACAAGATGGATGTAATCGTTTCCTATGAATGGATATGGAAGATGCCCTAATTCTGTAGTGGACTGTTTGTGAAAGCACTATGATGATGATAATGATTTGATGGCATCGAACTCTTGAAGGAATGAATTGTTCATCAATCGAAATATCTTCGTGTAGTATGCTTGACTATTGTCTATAAATTTCCTTCATATTTGTGATATAAATAAGCGTTTAGATCGTTGTTTTTATTTTTTTGTAAATACGCATTCCATAATATTATTTCTTAGCTGTAAAAAATAGGGAAATCCAATTCTTGGACAAAAATGCATCCTTTATCTGACATGACATACATTTTAGGTTTTATTACGTCACTGAACGATAGTCGATTTGGGCTTTGGGGATTTTTTTGTAAATTAACGTTATTTCATGATAAAATTCAAGAAATATCTTTAAAATCGTTTTGACTGTAGCACAACACCCACATAGTTCGGATTCCCTGCGTACGCATCAAGTGCATGGCGCAACGCTCTGAGATTTTAACATCCACTCGTAATTATATCATCGCATGCACGCAACGTTGTGCAATCCCGATTTTTAGATTATGGGTCATTACGGACGTCTAAGAACCTCCATAAACATGCATTAATGGCAATGCACATATCAAAGATCGTACGTAAATATGCAACGATGCCATGGCAATGATCCGAGCGAGCGATAACCGAGCTTTTGAAGAGGAAGCTTCAGCCGTAGGGCTTTTAGCTAAACAATGGCGCTCGAAGCATCGCCGCCATGGTACGTGATTTATAATCGCCCATCTACTGTAATGATGATTGCGTCGTTCTAAATGAAAAATGTCACATCATCCATTGGACTTTAACACCCGACACGACGCCGATATTAAGCAGATATCCGTTAACTTACTAACGAGCTGTTTAAAGTGAATTTCACATTGTTAACCTTGTTTCCCGGATATTTTTTCAGTTACAGTTATGGGCTGGTACTTGTTTGATGATTTTAGTGGCGAGGTCAAAAAATCAGTTAAAACTGTTAAAACTCTCCCACGAACCGCATCCATTTACTCATTGTTGTGTGAGATCTTCGATAACCATCAAAACGTCGTTGTTTTGCATTGAACAATGCGCTTTTCAGCATTCAGATTATCATAATATTTTAATTCAATGCTTGAACGCTTTAGAAGATGATAGGTTTGTGGTGTGATTAATTGCATCAAATAATAAACGTCTGCAAGCAACAGAGCAGAAGAACTTATGAAGGAACTTCAACACGAAGAACATGGTGGACTATTAAGCATGGATATTATAAAACTATGAAAAGGCTTTCGTCTCGGTCAATGTGAGGCCAATTATAAACGCGTTTACAAGTAAGAACTTGGGGATAAATACATGCATTATATAATCACAATTTGAAAATAAGCCTAGAAACAAATTACAAAACCACAGCTTATAAACAGGAATGATCCTAAGATACTAAATAAATTTAAAAATCATCCAAAAAATTCCTTAAACGTTTAAAATCCAATAAATTTGCTTAGAAGATACAAAGCCAATTCAACAGCTTTATTTAAATAATCACCTAATTTGAAAACCTAATATTTGTGTTGTTAAAAGCAAGGCTTTGAACCGGAACTGAACCGATTCGAAAATATCAGTTTTATCGGTTCGATACGTATCTTTGTTCATACTGTTAAAACAATACTTTAAATATTATTTTTATCAACCCAAATTCCAGCTGGCAATCTTAAGTCATTATTAAGTATATTTTTTAGATTAAATCTTCCTATATATTTGCGATGTACCCTAATTAGGACTCCCACATTTCAATTTGTTTCCTAATGTTACATACTGCAAACTAGGTCTTCCAAACTTCTTACCAATAAGTTAATATACTTTGGGTTTAATTCATTATAATATGATATACTTCTTGACATGATAAATTTAAAATTCATTTTCAAGAAAGAAATTGTCAATTCATACGTAGAAATAGCAAACAATACGTTAACTAACGATTCATCAATAATTAAAGATTGTAAATTCGATAATATTATTCATGTAGATTGTTTATTATAACGATAAAAATAAATTATTTCAAAATATGCTAAGAAATAAGTTTTTAATACAAATAAAAACATTTTTAAAAAAATCAAAAATGAATCTCCCGGATCTGAACCGAAAACCGCTATTTTCCCGGACCAAAAACCGTAAACGAACTGATATAAATGTTTGCAACTGAATAATAATATTATGAAAAAAATATCGGTTCGAAGCCCTGGTTAAAAGACTGAGTTTATTATATATTTTGTAAGTTTCAATGAAAATACTATTCATTCAATAAGCATAAAAAATATTTTAATTTTAATATGGTGTTACTAAAATGTGGTTAGATCCTAGGCTCTTCATTTAAAGTATCGGGTTCCAATCAACTAATATGGGAGATCAAAAATTCCGTTCAAAATAAATTTTATTGATTACTTAATGATATACTTTAATAGGCGCCCATTCGGTTGTATATTTTGGAAAAAATGTATTTTTGAGCGTTCCCACGGATGCAAAATGGCATATGACAATTAGAAAGCAATGTAGTTGGAGTTTTATCTATAAAATATATATATTTAAATTGCCATATTACTATTTATTTCATAAGACTATCGTAAATCATTTTGATAAAGTTTTTTGGGCGTATATATACAATAAATCATCGAACAACTTACAGGTAAAAAAATATACTTTTCAACTAAAAAGTGATATTAGGACATATGAATCCATGAATCATTTTCTAGTCAAGATTTACGCTAAATTTAGGATAACAGGTTTGCTCATAAGTACACAATTTTAATCAAAACATTTTGAACTAATGTCAAATATAACTCTGTTTGGATTCAAATATTTGAGTTGCGGTAATCAAATATTTGAGTTTATCAATTGATTTTAGCGTATGTAATTTTTTATTTGATTTGTGTGTCAATAAACGATCAATTTTTGACAGTATATAAATGCTTAAATAGTCGATCATCGACCTCTGCTTGGTCATTCAAAAAACCTGTCTCATAAGAATTCAAATTATATCGATATTTCCCAGTTTTAAATGTACAATATATTGAAAAAAATCGTATACAGTTATGAATAAATTATTCGGATTTATAATCATGGAAAAAATTGATGATAGAGCTTTTTCCTGCATTGACGAAGCTTAAAGCTTCGTCCAAGTTTCTATGGGAATATTTAGAATTATGGCCATAAATCCGAATTTTATCCAAATTTTCAATTTTTAAAATATAAAAAAACATGTATATTAACCTTTTTTTCCAAAATTGAACTAGTTGAGTAACTACAATTTGATTTTACTACAGGCACTAGTGAATAGCACTGCGCGACATTGACCTCACGTGAGGGTCATCAACGAGCAAGTAAGCGCGATTCCCGGCCACTTTACCTTTTATACTGGTCAAAGATGGCAGATGCGTTATTAACATCCACACAATCCATGTTTTATCTCCATTTTTTTCAATAAGCATATCCTAAGTAATTAGACTGAATGTCTAAAGCAGCATATTCAGCAAAAGATTGCGTCGTAAAATTGAAAACTATTTGTATATACCACCATAAAATGTTCATCCATAACATCCATAAAAAATTGCATAATTGCATTTATAATGAATTTTCGCCTCCATTGCTAATTTAATTATTTAAAATACATCCGGGATGAATGTCTGATATATTTCGATGATCTTCCTAAAATAATCCAATCAAATTTCTTGTGGTGGTCCATAAAAACCCTATTACGTCGAAGGTTCACCATCATCAACTAAATACGAAACAAAGACCATATCAATCAACAAATCCCAAGCATTCATTTTTGACATCTACTTAATTAATTGTATTTTTATGCTGATTTTAAAAAATCAACTTATTTGTGTGTATACATTTCTTAATCATTTGCGGTCCCTGGATGTTTGCAAAAAAATTTTATTACCCGGCATGCGTTGCAATGCCACACAAAGAAGGAAAGTTTTTTTATGTTTTGATTATATTTATTGAAGTGATTTCAAATATTTTTAAGTGAAGTGCATACGCTAAACGTCTCTCATAATAAACTGTGTACACAAACAATACTTTTACTATGCCTATGTTATTCTCGCAAGTATAAATAATAAGTTAGCAAATTTTTATCACAATCGGATGAACGGTATGGAAGCGCATTAAATACGGACAAACAAACATTGATTTAAAAATATTATACTATGCCTATGTTACTCGTGCAATTCTTAGCAATAAATGGACGACGATTTAGAGATAGATTAATTTATTAGAAGAAGATTTGTACTTTATAAGAAACATCATCATTATTTCCATCAACTAATTCTAATCTTTTCGATTTAACATCGTGTTCATAAATATAAAAACTGTCGTCAATCACTTTCAAAATAATTTATGTCAGTTTTTTTCATAATTTTTGTTACTTTTTAAGTCTCCTAATTCAATACAAGAATAAGAAGGAAAATATATGCATCTCAAAAAGGATATAATTTATCTATTATATATGCATTTTTTTAATTTCTACTAATTACAGAATAGCGTGAAATCATCATGGATCATAACAAATTGAACTATTAAGAGTTCTCAATATTTTAATGGTTTCCATTTGTGTATAACACGTATGTATTATAATAGATGACAAGTGTTAGTCGCAGAGTTTGTATCATGCATCTTAAAATGAATCCAATACAATGAATAATTCTAAATTTGACAATAATTTTGAACTGGATGTAACAGAATAGTCAAATTGGTCAATTTTGTTGTATTATTCTTCATTCCTTGTGCATACATAGGAACATTTTTACGCGGTCATCAGATTGTTATACGGCATGCGGAGCTTTAAATATTAAATTTATAAATGTATGTACATGAAAGACTGTGTTCGTATTATTTTATCGCTTTTCTCTGTATTAAATTCACAGAATTTATTCGACCTGTGCTTTTAGCATAGCTTATAAACGCTGTTATCTGTGCACTCGTATATTATTTATAATCGTTAATGTTATAAATCCTGATTAATCGACATTTCTTATTGAATGCCGATTTTAATTAGATGCTTTAATACATTTAATGTATTATCGATTTGAGTTTAAAAAATCAGCCATCGATGGTGGTCTTCAATGGTCAACAACAGAGAAAGTCCTCTCAAATTCAACATTTGTTGGATCATCACATAAACGCATAATGAAATTTTGCTTTAATAAATTAAAATTATGATATTTGTTTACAACACTTCAATTTACCTCAGACATTTTAAATATATATTCTAAAGGAGGTTTACTAATAGGATCAAGGGGTAGAATATATTCATCGTCTATACAAATTGAAAGAGATAGATCCAAAATTAATTTTATTACTTTAAATTACACATTCCTGAGAATTTTTATGGTTTTACACTAGGTTTTTTGCATTGAGTAAGCATTTCTTTATGAATTTTTATTACTCATTTTTAACATTGACTACCTTAAACTTAAATTAATCCTTAAGCTAATTGCTTAACAGTGTATTTTATATAATCAACTCTTTAAATATATCGTAGAGTAGCATTTGCACTTAAAAGGCTTCTTGATGGCGTTTCTGAACTCACTTTTATAGGAATTACATTGAATTGATTACAGGTTAAAATAACATCAATAAATAACCTCTTGATGAGATTTATCAATTGATTACAAAAAGACTATTCCATCAAACTTAAGAATCTATAACTAAAGATAATTCTAAAACTGTCGTTTTTGCATGGTAAACTTCACTCTTTTATATTATGTATAATTTCTTGCTTTTCATCAATAAATAAAATATTATACCAATTACCTTTCATCATCAAATGATATTTCGTCGTTTGTGATTCCATGGGAATGCTAAAAAAATGACCAATTTATTCCAACCCCTAAACCTAGCTTATCCCGAAGAAAAATATACATGATTGATGAGATATGCATGAATCATTCACATGAACAATCCTAACCAAATAAAATTATCACGACAAAAGTACATTGTTATCTATTAGAAAGACATAACAAGTATTTCAAAGATGAATGCAAAAGTTTTATCAATTAAAAGGGAATCATATTTCATCATAATAACATTCGTCCCCATATAATAAGAGTAATCAGAAATCATATTAGGATTTTTTTTGCATTTCCCTAATCAGTCTATATAACGTCTATGGCCAATCTATTAGATTAGCCATTTTGAATATACCTTCAATATCGAATATATGTCGAGGAGCATATTTGCATGATATATCAGCGGTCAATCGTTTTTTCTATCATTATTGAGGTCTTAATCTTGCGGCGGACCGCTTAAGGCATTACATGTTGACATGACTGATTTTTCTCAAATTATGCTTCATAAGCCAGTATGAGAATCTCTCACATGCTGGACTTATCGTTTTATGATGATGCCTATTTTTATGCTGTCAAAAAATTAAGAGCACACTTCCCTTGCGGAACGCTTCCCATCAAAGAAACGCTATCTTGCTGTTCAACTTCCTTCACATCTGAAGCTAGATGTGGCCAATTTATAATTATGAATCTGTCGCCAGTTCATATTATGAATCGCAATTATAATCATCAAACATACGAGCGGACACTGAAAATGTATATCGCAATTACGATCAACAGCCCGGCGGCTGCGTGTTAATGATGTTGACTCCGCGAGTGCCTACGAGATTAGGCAGTCTTGATGGTGAATTAAATTGGTTCTCGAATTAAACGTTTTCGATGAAAGAGGCTTAATTTCGACCACAAATAACTTTTTTCGAATGTAGGCGTGATGAGGCAAGTTTAAAAAATACGCTGCTTAACTCCCATTCGATGCCTCTAATGCGTTCGTAAGGCTAAAGGTACTGGATATCCTTATTTATTTCTATTTTCAAGATAAAATTTGTAAGAAGTTACGATGTTCTTAATATATAGATCGAATAAGTACAATTTTTGAATATAATTATCATGATTTTCTCCAACAACTGTGTGTCTGAAGTAACATTTCCTCTTTCATTTTGGCAAAGGTGGTGATTATTCTTTCAATTAGATTTTTTTTTATGGGCACCTCTGTCGTGTAAATTAATTCTTTTGGCGGTCCTATTCAGTGGCTAGCACGATTTCCAGACCTGACACCACTGGATTTATTGGCCTGGGGACGTCCCCTATTCCGTGGCTCGCACGATCTCCAAATCTGGTATTTTCTTAACTCTGGCTCTAGTAAACTGGTACATCTGCAAGCTTACAAGCTTATTGAATGATTTACGATTATTTAAAGGTGATTTTTTTTGGCATTTCTTAAAAATACTGAAAAAAATATTATTTTGACAACCCTGACACTCAAAACATAAGGCCTATGTGTGAAACATATAAAAAAAGATCTGCCTAATCCCTAAAAAAATTGTTAGTCCTGTATAAAATAGTCAAATGAAAGCATACAAGTCAAATATATATATATATTACAAGTTGCAATTATTTTCTAATATTTATTATCATTAAAAATAGTGAAATTGCTTCTTTGCTCCTTTTAAACTTTGAACATTATTTTTTAAAAGGTTGAGATAAATTATCAGATGACGCAGAAGCGAATTCATTAGCAATTGATCTATTTTGCTCTTCTCAATATTTTTATGAACATATCAAAACTTATAATTGACAATAAACTGCAAAAACGTCAAATTGATTATTTAAATTTGTATTAAAAAAGCCTTATTGTATTTTTAAATTTTAGCTTGACGATATATGTTTTTCAAATTGTTATATTAACCTTTCCCTACCGGTGATGTATTTACTACACCTCGACTCTAATAATGGGAATATCGATATGAAATATAATAGATACGGGATTCAAATTTTTTGCATTCCTCCGTAATATAATTACGAACCATATCATAGTATTATAGTATATAAGTATTCATCTGCAGCGATGGAAATAAATAATTTGTCGGTAAATCGGGAATTTTGCGAGTTTCAGTCCGTGCTTCAGCAGAAAGGAATTTTATCAGTCACATTGATGGTGTTATACGAAAATGGGGGCACACGCGAGAGATATAAATATTTCCATAGCATAATCGTTTTACTAATAAAGTATTCATTCAATACTTTATTAGTAAAACGATTATGCTATCGATCAATTAAATGGTTAATCAATATTGAATTATTTGAATAATTTGCTAAAGTCTATTTGACGTGATAAATTATGAGACTGGTTGAACGGATGTTTCTCATCATATCATAAGCAGAAAAGCGGATGTTCAAACGTGACTAACAAATCCCATCGATACTTTGTATCGATTACTTTGACTTGAAGCCCTCGATTAGATTAATTACATTGAAAAAACTGGTTAAAAATTAGGTCAAAAATCATACTCTGAATGAAATATAGACATTATCGCGTTAATTCCGCGAAACAACGGTAACCGAATCCATCAATTAAGGACCACTATTTCTATTCATTATCATTGCTTTATTCGAATGTGGAATGAAATTAACTAATCAATGATACTGTGGCATACGACTAACGTGATTCATAGTAATTTACCTAAAATCCGGATACTTTTCTTAGCATATCGGAAAACTCGTAATTAGGTTTCATTGATTTGCATCTGCTGCTGATATCGATACTGTTAACTTGTACTGCTATGAGTGCAAATTAAGACATTATATAAAGAAGCACTCCTATGTGTATGAAATGGTCGTTAAATGTTACTTTGATATATTATTATTTATAGATATTAGGGCACATTAATTAGTATTACTCTATATCAAAGTTATAAAGAGGACAAACGCATAGGAATCGTTCAGTTAGCGATTATTGACTTCGAAAAAGCCTTTCACTCGGTATGATATACGATTCTATCTTCACATATATTAATACAAGAAGGCAATTCTCAAATATTTCAAGAATTCAAGAAGAAAAGTTTTATAAAGTCTTTCAATCTACGCTAAAACTGAAACTGATTTTCGGTATTTAGTTTTATATAATAACCACAAAGGCCGACAAGTCAAAATTGATCGTTTATGAAGTAACATACTGTAGGTTGCATTCAGTTTTCATATTAATGATAATTATTCATTATGCAAGTGTTCACACGTAAACACGAACAACATAAAACGTTTATACATAAAGATTTTCATTAATATTAATGATTTCAATTTTTAGTGAAGGCCTGCATAGTTATTATCTCTAGAGGAATGGAAAGAGTTAACATATATAATTCTATGAAAGTTATGATCTTATAAAATATATATGATTTAAGTGATTTTATTTCATCACTCCCTCTGGAAAATTAATGTGTGTTTGCAGAAATAATGAGTAAATCAGCTTAGATATCCTGTGCATATTTAATACATTATATACCGGGAGCAAATATTCATACTATGTCATGTTTCATTCTATTTCATTTATATAAGAAAAAAATCTTAAAAAGTTAAATTTTGCTAAAATTATTTTTAAAAACGTAGAAAATAAAATCTTTATAAAAAGATCCTATACATCTTCAATTTTATTGTGTGCAAATAAGTGAGTGTCTCCGTCTATTGTCGCCAAATTTCCTTAGCCAATTCTGATTGTTGCCCGAACAACGAAGATGTCAAACATTGCGGCCTCATTAAAATGTCGTTAACCCGCCAAAAAATATTTACCATCATCGACATAGTAAAAAATGGTTCCGATGATTGTTCAATAAAAAGGTCTTCCGAATAAATTTGAAAATTCATCAAATTTATTCGCTCTGCTCTGTAATTCTGCAGATCCCACGTCAGACGCTCTCAAGCGCTTAAGCCTTTTTCCACGATTGACATAATCACAGATCTCGAGATGCTTACTATGAATTTTAACGCTTTAAAGACGGACGTTCATGTATGTAATTTATCTCATCCTCTGCGATCTTACTGAAAAAAAAATCCGTTACAAGTAGCGGACACGATTAACTTAAAATGTGCATTATAAGGTTCATTCGGCTATAAATGTCGATGACAAAAAATTCCTAGAACATTGTTGTTGGTTTAAACATTGATTTCCTGGGAAGAAAATGTGTAATTTTGTTGGAATTGTCAATGATATATAGACGATTAAAAATTCCATATATCCAACTCAAAATTTCTAGTGCCATCTTAGACTCAAGCCTGAATCTCAGGAAATCCATCGCAAAAATTCAACTAAGCTGAACTGATGATATTAGAGCAATAATATCGAACATCTGAATCTGATTATAATGAAGATATGAGGCATAAGACAAACGTAAATGGCGAAATTCAGTTTCGTTGCCCAAAAATCTTTTTTTGGATTGTAAAAGTTTGAGGAGAGGAACTACTTTTTCCAAGCTCATGGAAGTGCTCTTATGCGCTCTAGATGAGCATTCTTTATGATATCTTGCAGGCACGTGTATAATAAACGTCTTCATCGTATAGACTACAATTATTTAAAAATATTGAAAAGTGTTTATTTAATGAACAAAAAACTCCAAAAAACTTTGGTAAAAACATAAACTTTTCTTCGATCGCTCACTATTTTTTTATTTTTCAATATATCTTTTTAATCGTAGTCTAAACTGTACATAATGGTATACAAAGTAAAAATATGTTTAATTTTTTTGCTACAAATTAGTAGTTCAGGATTTCCATGGTGAAGAATATTATCGCTCGCGTACCATCATACGTGGCTCTTTCCACTCCTACTACCATATTTTGTCAAACTTTTAAAAAATATTTTTATGTTCAATAAAGATCCCCTAGTTAACACACTAAATATCAACATTCTATATTTAATACTTTTCCTATAAAAAAATGTTGAAAAATCCATCACTTTTAGTCCCAACAAGGTAGAAACGTCCCTTAATTGAAGCCATATTCAGCACAACAGTCCTAGTTATTCAGGATCCAATCAATGAGATAAGAATTGTAGAGAATTACACTTGAAAGCAAAATGATATTAGATTGTATAATTTTCACGCAATAAAACCAGAACTTTGAACCGAAAACCGGTAAAAAAAATTTTTTTTCGGAGCTAAACCGATTTGAAAAAAACGGTTTGTCGGTTCGGAATACGTCTTACACGAAGGTCTTTGTTGTGTTGATATAATATGTGATCTTCACTATTCTTATACAGAATTTGTTTGGTTGTATTCACCTGATAATATTGTAATATTTACTCTTTGTTCATCCTTTTAATTATCCTGTAAAATCAATACTTCAGTTAATATTATTATCAACCCAAATTCCGGCTTAAACTTAATTATAATTCGAATGTTTGAGAGCCACTATGTGATGATTGCAGGGCGGAATCACTCGGTCGAGCGCTTTATAAGTACGCAATGAATTGACTCTCGAGACGTGCATGAAAAATAAATTATATTTGAATTACGTCGTATTTTGCAATTTAATTATTAGAAGGAAGCTTTCAATCCCCCGTGGAAAAAAATGGGATAATGCTCGATGATTTGTATTGAGTCCAGAATAACGATACCATCAATCATCAGTCGACGTCTTCAAGAATGGCCTCAAAGACCGCGTGCTTCTTTCGCTTTTCAACGCCTTTACTCTCATATAGTGAAATTGATTTTTTTTTCGCTTAAGACAGATTTTATAGCGTCGAAAAAAATTAGAGCGATTCTAGGAAACGACAGAAATCCTATGCGAAATATGGCAAGACAAAAGGTGGCGTTGGTGCGGTTGAATGGCTATCCAAATAATATGATAAAAATGCTATTCGAACAGTGGCGTAAAAATATGTGTATTCTAAATTCAGATAATTTTAACACGTCCGTCGCCACGTCCACCAGATATGCGCGACGGTCTTAAACAGGTAATTTGCGGCAAAAAAATTAAACATATTTTTACTTTGTATAATATTGTCTATAGTTTAGACTACAATTAAGAAAAAATATTGGAAAATAAAAAAATAGTGAGCGATTGAAAAAAGTTTGTATTTTTACCAACATTTTTTGTAGTTTTTTGTTCATTAAATAAACACTTTTGAATATTTTTGGATAATTATAGTCTATGCGATGAAGACATTTATTATACATACGCCTGCCAAATATCATAATGAATGCTTATCTAAAACGTGTGGGAGCACTTCCATGATCTTGGAAAAAGTAGTTTCGAGAAAAACGCTTTTAAAGTTTCTCCTCTCCTCAAACTTTTCAATCCAAAAAAAATAAATATATATATACAATCCAATATATAAGATACTATTAGCGATTATTTGGGATAAGAAATTCTTTTATAGATAAATATTAGAACTTTCAAGCGCAATCATCCCTCAATTTACGCGGAATATTGATCAATATTATATGCACTAAAATGCTTTTGATTTAAATAAAACTAAAAAATTTGTCATAATTTTTAACATAAGTAATCATAAATTGTACGCCAGAAAATATTTAAAAAAGTCTTGTAATTATACTACTTTTATACTATTAACCAGGGCTTCGAACCGTTATATTTTTCTTTTTAGTTTTCGTTGCAGTTCAGTTCAAAACATTTATATCGGTTCGATTATGGTTTTTTTTTAATGTTATTTATTTTCTAGCATAGTTTAGAACCTTTTTTTATTTTGATAGAAATATCTATTAAAAAAATGTCTACAATTTTAGATCTAGCGCATAGGCGACAAAAATAATATAAATCATCGGTTAAAAGTATAAAAATTAGAAGTAGACGAATATAATAATATTATTTATTAAATGAAAAGATTATGCTTATTGGCTGAAAGTTTGGGAATTCCAGCAAGAAGATCATAATCCTAGGAAACAAATTGAAATCTGAAAGTCCTAGTCTAGGTACATAGCAAATATATAAGAAGAGATTGCAAGCAAGAATTTGGGTTGATAGCAATATTATTTAAAGTACTGATTTAACAGGTAAATTAACAAGATGAACAAATAATAGATATTATAGTATTTTTAGATTAATACAGTTAAACAAATTCTGCATAAAAATTGTGAAGGTCGCATATTATATCAATACTCATGTACCAAACCGATAAAATAGATATTTTTAAATTGGTTCAAAATAACGGTTTTACGGGTTTTCGGTTCAATTTCGGTTCGAAACCCTGCTATTAACTACAAAAATAGAAAAATGTGAAACATTTCCTTTCATTTTACACGACAAATACTTTGATTGAAGTGGATTTTATTCCCATTAATCTAAACTATGATCTCCATATTATTTTTACGCGATCTTACTTAAAACCTATATCTGCCACATAAATCGAGGATCGGATATATAATATAATGTCGCCATTTTATTGTAGCGTTGAAAATGATTGTCTAATATTATTTTTGTAGTTGTACAGTACATTTTGAACGTTGATTAGATCGACATTCCTGTACATTAAATACATCTCATCTCGTAAAGGTAATCAAATAATTAATGCTATAAAATTAAGATAGCAAATGCTATCCAAAAGTCACACCATTGAATACCTCGATCGAAAGACGACTCGCCACTTGCATAATAGATATTTTTATCCTCAGCATCTTCGACATTAATCTCTCTGCATTCCTCAAGTTAATCGTTACTATAATGTCGTGCTAAAGTCGTCAATCGTTTCAAAGTCGAGTAATTTCTGCCAATATTTTATGCGTAATATGCCTCGATTCACGCGATTTTTCATAAGACAAATCTATCAAAGTACAGATATATTGATACAATGGTTTCCCAAAAATGGGCGAATTACATTTTTCTAAATAAAATATGTATCTACAATTTAATATATGCTGTAAATGTATGATTTTAATTTAATGCATGATTGGCAGTATTTCGAACTTTGGCTAGCATTTTTTGTTCACAATATAATAATCGTAAAATTGTAAGTATTCAAATGCTTTGAGGCTATATTTACCCATTAGCAAATTTTTCAAAGATGCCAGTTCATTTTTCCTTAGGTCATTACATTTGATTGGCGATTTTATTACATAAAATTATGATTTTGATTCATTGACGATGTTATAATCCTCAAGTAAATATTAATTTATTTCTAATTAAAATTATGCATTACATATTGCAAATATTTAATTTTTTTAATACCGAAACGTTCCTTCTCTATTTAAAAAATGATACAGAGTTTTAAAGTGTTTTTGGGAAAATTATTTTGTAATGTAAAATTTTGCCTTAATATTCGGAAACCTGGAAAGTACTGTATTTTTTGGAAATATTTTCAAGTACATGCATTTTTTAAAATTTGAATTTGTTCAACGATCAAACAAGTTTATATGAATTCAAGCGATTTTTTACTGTAGATACCAACATATTAGATGATAATGATTTAAATTGAATGATGATATATTAAAATTATCCTCAGCTTCCATCCATTTTGGGTGGCACTGTCTTTTCCTGTCCTTCAAAATCCCAGGCTCTTAGTGTCTTCTAATGGTTTAATGCAACCAATTTTGATGAAAATCTCCATTTTTTTAACAATTTCCCTAAATAAAAACCCTAATTTCATTGTGTAATGATTAAGTTACAAATTGTGATACTTAATTCGGCTAATTTTGCCATTGGAAATAATATGCTGTGTGTTACTAAATTAATTGTCAGTGGTTAACTTAAACCTTTTTTGTGCGGTAAATGTATATCGCGGAAAATCGCACAAAAAAAGCTATGACTTACATAGAAAAAGTGAAGATGCGTTCCATGGATTTTAAAAACCGCATAACTTTGAAACAGCTATATATAATATATCCAAAGTCGCACAAAAAAGTTAATTAAAAACAGGAAAACAATAAGGCAATTAAAAATAACATTTTTGGTAACATTTAAAGGACGTCTTGCATCATTGGTAAAATTTTAAGGATGTCTGACATCTGACATCTCAAAAGCCAGACATCTACTAGAAAAATAATTATAATTTTAATTACAAACTATCATCACTGTATGATAATTTTCGTTACCATTGTCATCATTGTTCTGTGTAAATTTTCTCTTTCCAACAATATAATTCATAATTAGTAAAGATGCAATATGATTTACACAGTCCCAATTTGTAATTTTTTTCCAAATTTCGGTTAGTGTTGATGATTTATTTCCTATTTTATCCAAAATATATCGATACGTACTCTTTGTGAAATTAAAAAAAAAGAAAAAAATGCTTTTAAAAAAAACCGCATAACTTCAAAATCGCACAAAAAGAGATTTGGGTGAATATAAGGAACTATCATCATATGCAAACCTTCTGCAGATATGCATTATATATTTTAAATACAAAGGTTGGTAAAATAATAATAGTACGTTTGAAAATGAATATTTAAATCATTTTTATGCAGTTGTGTGTGAAGATGTTTCCGAAGACGTTTTTCATTGAAGTATGTTATGAAGTATTGTTTAATATTATATTCATAGTTAATGCGTATATATTTTAAATATTGATTGCATGAACATCCATCAAAGCGAAATTAATCCTATAAAAGCTAATTCAATTGATGCATTAATCTGCTGTCTGAAAATCATACTCCTCAGTACCTCGATTGGGTGAAGACCTGCTTCCAGTCTAATCGATACATTGATTCCTCGACATCTTCGCCATTCCATTTTCTGCATTCCTGAGGCTAATCGGTACTCTAGTGTCATGCTGGAGTCTTCGCTCTCGTCGAAGAAGCTATCGGTCAATTCGTTTGATGGGTCGGATTCGAAGGCAATGCTTGTCTCAGCATAACATCTCAATCAGCCATCAGGTGAGTGACCTGGAGTCAGCACCTCGCCCTCACCAGCACACAACCGGCCTTTTTTGTCATGGGCCATTGCTCCTCAGCATTTCCTCACCTTTCGGAGCATTATGCTTCACAAACACACTTCATCAAACAGCTTTCCTTCATATGCAAAAATCTTATGAAAATAACCCATCCTCCTCACTGGCCATCAACATGTGAAGCACGTCTTCAGGCGCGATTTTCAAATATCATCAAATTAAACTTGACCTCGAGGGACCTGTAACTATTCTGACCGAATTCCGTGACAATATGCAAAATATAGCGGCCGCTTTGCATTTTACTCAAAATCTTCCACATGACCCGCGTTTGAACCGACATCCATCACAATAAATGGCTAATACAATGCAGACGCCATTGGAATGAGAATATCCGTATCCTTTCATGGAGATACCACGGTAATTAGTTTTTTAGCGGTCCGTTTGAGCGGTGCCATTATTTAGCGACACAAAGATTTCAAACCCGTAAACGAACCTCACAAAGAACATTTTCCTACTTCGAATAATACAATCAGCCAATCGACCATCAAACTCCAACAATTAATTACTTTTCAATCAAGCGACCGATACCAATCCTAAAATGTGTCGATGATAATTAGAAATTGAACGAGAAACATCAATGGATGAGCAATCTTCGGAATTTAACAAGCCATATTTTTGTTCAACGAAATTGCGATCGAACTCGGTTATAACGAACGCTTTCTAGACTTGACGTTATCTATTCATCCCTCTGTTATCGATTAATTTACATCAATTGACTTTCCATCTATTCAAATTAATGAATTATCAGCATCATGCAGGATTTATAGAACTTTTTCAATACCAATGAATAGGAAAAGGCAGGGTCGTAACAAGGGAGTAGCAAAGCAGATAACTGCCACGGGCGCAACTGGGCTTGGAGCGCAAAACGCAGAATACCGACCCAGTCGAAAGTTGCACACGGTTTTTATTTTACTTGAACAATCTACTTTACATGAATCAACACTGATTGATTCTGTCCGTTTTTATTCCGCCGGCATAAGCCTGCAATAAAGACAACAATATTTTCGATCGATTGTAAAATTTAAAAAACCCACCCGATCAGTCATCTTCGGACAACTTCGTTTTGTAATGATAGTACGTAATCGTTATGTAGATATGTTCATGTATGGCGTCCGATCGCAAGGCGCTCATTCTTCATATCAGCGGTTCGAAAAACGGACCGATTGGACACACAGACCTTGAAACCACTCCGTCCTCTTTTAGGTTTTTTTTACGGTATTTTCTATGATCTGTATAATCACGGAAGCTCCCCCAGAGGGTAACTTGCATGGTGGCTCTAATTGTGTTTAAAGTTGGCTGGATTTAACTAGTAATTTCAATTGAACCATCAAAGATGCTTCAAATTAATGACGAAGCAATCGTATTTAGCTCATTACAATTTACATTAAAACGTGAGAGCATAGTTCAAACCGAATACTTAAGATGCGATTTGTCAGTCACGATTTTTTATAATAATTTCAGAATTAATTGCTGTATCGAAGCATACAACATCATGAATTTAAAAGCACCGATAGAAAGAATCATCACATCTAAAAGTGTTAAGCGGCGCACTAAAGATGAATGGATTCGATTCAATCACGGTGTCTCTCAGGCTTTCAAATATCAACCATGATACGATGCAAACACCATGACTGTTGTGGAAATATCTCGGGTAAAAAATACCACGATCGACACTTTTTCTTCGGCGAATAATAGTGAACTCTGTATGAAATTCGCTTTGAATGGTAACACCAAAAGTGTCAAGTGTTAAATATTTGCTAATGGATGAGTCACGGCCTCTCAGGAAGCAATGGCCCCAGTAAATGCAGACGTGATTCAACAACTGTTCTTTATTAGGGAATATAATAAAGTCGAATGTGACATCGATTTCTTTGCAATCATGTTCACCGTTCGAAGTGTTTCACGATCTTCGATCAATTTCGCACGTGTGTATCATCGATCTACACATTCGATCGATCGGGAACCTGATTTTTTTTAAATCCAACTAAATCACACGTAAAATTTGACCTCAAAATGTACATCCGAAGAAAGATAAATATTTGGAGTACAGCCACAAAGCCTCTGTGTGAATAGAAAATTGAATATTTTAAATGCGGCTGAAGTCTGAAAAAGACAAAGCATTATATTGTAAAAGTAGAAGATTGGAAAATCCGGCTATATTTGCATTTACGTCATCCCAGACAGTATTATGTTGCTGTTTGCCGTTAATAACACTGAGTAAAATGGAGCTCTTATTCAAATTGACTGAATGGTTTGTCTTGATGACCAGGACGTATCAAAGAAGCGGGAGAGACTGCTGTCCCGGGCCTCCCAATATTTGGGGTCTCAGCTTGACAAGTCAATATGCTAAACAAAAATATAAATGAATGAATGAATTTTAAAACTATTTAAAGAAGAAGGAGCCCTCAAAATTGAATTACCCCTGGGACCTCTCAAATATTAAGTCTGCCGCCACTTATCGTCCGTACAAATCCAATTATCTATTAGGACCACGCAACGTGTATAAAGCTTGTATATAAATAAATAAACACTGTCGATAGCATACAATATTCGGTCATTTCTTCAAGTAATCCTAAACAATATACTTGAAATCGTTTCATTTGGGTTATCATTATTCGTTGATATATCTGGGTTATGGATCTATACAATCGTACGATGTACGCAAGATACTCTCTCCATCTCTGTTTCTCTCCAAACTTAACGTGCAAGACACTCCGAGCTCGACGTGTAATAATGCTCTTTCTGAATCACTGGAATTCGATCGCAAATACACGTCTTAACTCCATAAAAGATTAATATCGCATAAATAAATCAAACAAAAATGAAACATAGGCCATTTTAAGGATTTTGAAAGTCAGGACCAAGCGAAGGGTCCACTGTGAAGAAATTGTATTTTATTGTAGATATGTGGGAGAAAAAATATGTGGGAAAAGCGCAAGCGGTCTTGCAAAAATAAAAGGACGTAGCTGCTGTACAACCCTGTCACTTTTCTGATTTTCTTCTGAATGGGTAAATTTTGCAAAATAGTAGTAAAACGTCAGTCAAGGTTAAAAACAAAAATCCTAAACAAACATCTGTTCTCTAAACAACACAAACAATAGGACTTTATGACAGAGCCGTAACGAGGGTATGAAACGCCTGTGGCAAGTATCTAGCTTATCTATATCCGAAAATGCCGCTAAAAGAGAACGGAGTGGCTACAAGGTCTATGTGTCTAACCGGTCCGTTTTTCGGACCGCTGATATGACAAATGAGCGCCTCGCAATCGGACGCCATACCTGAGTATGTCTACAAATCAATTACAAACTATCATTACAAAACGAAGTTGTCAGAAGAAAACTGTTCGGATAGGTTGCTTAAATTTTACAATCGATCAAAAATATTGTTTTCATTAATTTATTGCAGGCTTATGTCGATTGGGTCGGTCCAATCTTTAAGCGATAACGAAGAAAAAATGGATTAGACAACTTAGCATGTATTATATAATAAAAATGAACAGAGTCGATCATTGTTGATTAATGTAAAGTAGAATGGTCAAGTAAAATAAAAACTATGTGCAACTCTTAACCGGGTCGGTATTCTGCGTTTTGCGCCCCAAGCCCAGTTGCGCCCGTGGTGGGCGCCTGCTTTGCCACCCCTTTGTAACGACCCTACTGTATAATAACGCAGTTGTGGATTTAGCACTCAAGAGACCCTTGGCACAATTTAAGTCTGAGGCTCAAAAACTTTGAGCTTCAAACATTCAGGGGGCGCGCCTTCTGCGCTTATGGGTAAACAAGGTTGTCAATAACAACCTCGAAGACGATAAGAGCGATATCGGTACGAAAGCTTCGAAAACAATCTGGAAAATATTAAAATAGTTCATAGAACTGGTTTTAATAAGTCTTCGAAAAGCTTCCAGTTATCCAGATCCGACCGATCGTCTTGGCCGCGGGAAAGGGGTTTGGTCTTCTCACGGCCGACTTCTCCAATCTGGTAACCGTAGTCTTTATCTTTGACCTTAATGTTTATATGAACACATCCTGTAATATCCTCCGTGAGAGAATCAAATTGACAATTTTGAAAGACCCTTCATCGTAGCCTCTGCATGATCTATTGCGCCAAACAGTGAGCTAATACAATTTGCCATCTGGATTAAAACAAATCTTAAAATATCAATCTTGATTTATTACAAAAATATTACAAAAAAAATATAACATTAGAGAAAAACTATCATCAAACGCGTTTGAAAAAAAATCATATTTAAAAAAAGCGGGAAAATATAAATATTTAATCATGATAGCAATATATTTACCAGTAAGAATTGGATTTGTATTACAAGCATAAATGTAAAAAAATATATTTTAATAAAGAAAAATAATAATAGCCTTAAAAATATGTACAAAAAAAATATTTTTTAATAATTCCAAATAACTACATTTTTTAGTCCCGTTTCATTTTATAGTAGTAATATAATCAATTTGATAAATATTATCAAAAAGACTGTGAAATAATATTTAACTTTTAATAAATAGAACTCTTATTATATTAACAATTACTCATCAAGACACAGAATATTCTATATTTAAATAGGCAACAATTTATAATGGACTGCGGAATATTAAGTTCTTAAAGCAGCAAATGGCCGATCTGGGATTTTTGACATTTTTATGTACCTTCGACAAGATCCTCGTTCATTCAACAAGATTTATTCTCTATACAAAAACGTTTTTGTTTCAGGTTTGATAATAGTGATAGTCAACTTTTTTTAATAAATAAAAGCTCTGTACTTGTACAAAAATATGTCTGTGTATTTATAATAATAATTATAGCAGCTAAATCTATGTGCTCTAGTAGTTCAATGAAACTACACGTCACAAAACAAGGCGGATGTTCAAAGGAATTTTATATTATAAATTAAGTCTTTAAAAAATATTTTTTTCAGCTACAATTAAAAAAAACCTTAACCTATCATAAAAGTACAGTTTTAAGTAAAAATATAATGATTTTTGTGTAGTCGTCGTGTGAAGAGGTGATTTTTTTATATTGACTAGAAAAGAAAAATATATGTTAGTTTGAATGAAATTCTATATATTTTAGGCAATTTACCAAAATTTATCATAAATTTCAAATTCGTGAAGTTCTACTGCATTAGCTTTCTTATGTGCTCTCATGGGAATTCAAATAAATCTTAAATGGTAAGTTATCTTCAACGACATCTGTAGAATTTAGATGGTGTTGTAACAGAGGGAAATTTAATAAACAGCAGCTTTGTAATTTTTTTTTGGGGTTAATTTTAAATGTCTTAGAGGTTGGAAAACTCTAATAAATGCAGAGTTAAGAATGCGGCTTGTGACCTATGAGCTGTTGTTTATAAGCTTAATCCGTTGCTTTGTGATAAACTAAGCTAAGAAAAACGAAGGGAAGATGAGATAAACAGCAGCCACAGTATAAAAAAGTAGATGCAGATTTAAAAGCCGTTCTTGAAACATGTCTTGAACAGTCAACATTTGAAAACCACTAACGTTTGTCCATCCTGAAAAATTAGTGGAGCCAAGGATGCAACCCTGATTACATAACAGTATTATTATAAAAATTCAGATCTAACCACTTAAGTTCAAGAGAATTAGTTTTTCAAGGTTTTATTTTGGCGATTAATAGTTTATCGTTAAAATAAATATGACTGTTTTTTACAAAATTTCAAACTTACATTACTTAAAACTAAGCACAACAAATATAATACAAAACATTCCTAAGTAATAATATTTACACAAATACTAAACACTAAATCTGTTTATTGTCACTTATAAAACTGCTTGAACAGACATTATGAATCAAATAAATCTTCTGTTCCTCCTTCTTTCAACTGATAGATACGATGGATCACCATATATAGTGGAATTGCTTGCGTCTAGACCAGGACTAGGTGGAGATTGATGCATACTTGAGCTGTGAAGTGAAGATGGTGATGCTCCGGACCCGCTTAATGATAACGGAGATCTTGACTGATACGACATGTTTCTAATATTAGATGAAATATCGTGTGACGGTGTCATATCTAAAATGCAAACAAAGAAATATACAATTAACTGTATGTGCTTTTTAATAAGTAGTCATTATTTGATTTCGTCATTAATTCATTCCCATTTTCTGAGAATTGATAAATATTTTTTACGCCTAGCAGAAAGATAAATCCATAAGACAATTTAAATTAGTAAGAAGGATTTCAGAATGATGATATTAGTAAGTGTTTCAGAATCAGTATTAATTTTAAAAATTGAAAAGTATATTTTAGAATTACAGGGGAATATCCCTTCTGGATATTGGATACAAATTATTTGCAAGAGCTCTGGATCGGACGGCTGTCTTCCATCATGGACGAACTTCTCGGGGAGTACCAATGCGGTTTCAGAATTGCCAGGTTCACTGTGGACCGATTATTTAATGTGAGAATATTCTCGGAAAAATGTGGAAATACGGAGTTGATTTCCACCACATATTTATAGACTTTTGCAAGGCGTACGACAGCGTCAACCTTTCGAGAGGACGACAGGAGTCAGACAGGGGGATGCTCTCTCACCATTGCTTTTTAATATTGCACTGGAGGCAATTATGAGGGAGGCTGGCAGATCGGGACACGCAGATCCATGGAAGGACAATGCAATGCATTTGCCCTTTGCTGACGACATGGACATCGTGACTAAATCAAGATCATTAGAAGATCAGAATGTAAGATAAATCAGAAGGTTATGTTTCACAAGAAACATATGAAAAAAAATTACTGCCTCCTGGAGCGTACGTGGTAATCATTAATCAGAGGGTTAAATCATAACGGTTATCTTAAAATTTGCCTTACTTGATGTATTAGATGATTTCATTCTTAGTGGATAAAAGAAGTTGCCATACACTGAAACAAACAATCATTGTTTAATACTTTATGATGAATTAGTACTCTATTTATATACTTCTGTTTTTTACATTAACATGATTTAAAAAATGCAAGCAAAACACAAACTTTTAAAAAAAAATTAGGAATGCAGTTAATTTTTCTATAAGGTATAAGCTAAACATACTACTATGATCTTAAATAAATTAAAGATCACTCTGACCCAAAACCTTCTCCCGTAACAAAACTGTAATCGAACTGATACAAATATTTTACACTGAACTGGAAAGAAAACCTAAATGAAAAAAATAATGCTTTGAAGCCCTGGCATTTTCTACAGATATTGTATAACTTTGCTTATTCTGTATAGCTAAAACATAGATTTATATGCATTACGTCATGTAAGACTAATGAATAAAATTTAAATCACCATAAATAGTAACTGCTAATATCACAGCCATACAAACAATTGCTAATAAAATAGGTTGATATTTTTGCAATATTTCAATTATTGTTGATCCTCCTCCAGTTATGCATGGTCCATTGGGACCGTATCCATTATTGAGTGACACCATTATCTGAAACAAAATAATGAGGTTTTATTCAGTTCTGAAATTCAAGCGCTAAAATTATCATGGATTGAATCAAACCTCAGAGCTCTGGTGTGTCAAAGGTGAAATAAAAAGAATATGCGACTTTTGAGCCCCGGCTGAACTGGTCTTTGCCCTCACAATATACCTTGCGACTGTATCAGACAAATGCATAGGACCTTCAACTGACAAAATATCACCATCCGCAACAACCTAAAATTATTAAAAATGTAGAAAACATCACATTATATATTTTCTATAGTAAGTAGTAGTCTATAGTAAAATCGGCCGGCAAGAAATTATGCATGAGTATTCCATTAAATAGTATTTCAGGGTAAGCGATAAGAGGCCCTCCGAGCACAATGTGTTCTGCACTGAGTCCATCATGACCACATGACTTTTTGCCAGTGAGCGATTTGAGCAATTTTGCTTCATTAATAATTGTTCTATGTAACATCAACATAGTCACTGTTAGCGCTATTTGACTGTTTGGCATATAGCGATATATCATTGTTTAGTAATCTGAGGGTTAAATACTCTGTATTTACAAAAACAAAAATATATTACTTGTATCTGTTTTAGCACTTCTAAAGATCCAGTTACATCCAAAGGTGCCAAAGAAGCAGGTGGTGGTGATAACACAACTATTTCAGGTTGTACAATGGCAGCCCGTATAAGCCGTAAAAATAAAGGTTCGGTTGAAACTCCTCCAGTTCGAGCGATCAAAGTAATGCCAACACTGTCATTTGATGGCAATAAAGTTGAAGAATCAGGGGACCATGTTAATTGACAGCCATACGTACCTGTGATTTTAAACAAGATCAAAATGCAAATGATTATTGTGTAATTTAGTATAAACTATCTTATAATTTTAAGTTTGCAGACCTTTAATCTTATTAAAAACGGGCGTGACAATTATATGAGGTGTGAGAATATCTATAGAGAGCTTAATTTCACAAGTGAACGGCAAAATTTCCAAATCATCAATAAGGCAGTCTCTTTCTTCAAATATCTAAAATGTACAAATTAAAAAATTTCACGTTACCCAAATATTGATATATTATTTTAATATATAAAACTAAATTAAAAAGATATTTACTAAATTATTGTATTTGTTCTGCTCTTCATGATTACCAAGAACCAAATATACTGAATACGGCTTTTCATCGGTAACAACGTGAGACTTTTCAGACTCCAAAAAGTATATCTGAAAATTAAAATAATATTTAAATTTACTCCTCAAATTTTTATATAAATTTTACATTCAAATGTGTACAAACCATATCTGCAGGTCGTGTTATAACAGATGCTTGAGTCAGATAAGGTAAGCCATTGGGCGGTTGGTATATAAGGGACGTTGCGGCAACATTCGAAATGTGAGCTTGAGCAATTCCTGATGGACCGGTCCAAACAGTTCCACGCATGTTTTCGATCCAGACGCCGCCATGAACAGCGCTTCGCATACACCACACATCACCAACCGTCGCTAGTATCTGATATAAAAATAAAGTGATTAATAAAGAATTGAGCTTTATCGAATCCACAATGGTTGATTGTATCTTAAAATTTGTATTCTTTTCACCTTTTGTGGGTAAATAGCATGGTTTATTTTTATTGAAAGATAATCTGTGAATTGTTTTTCAGATTTAGCATCCCATAGTTTCATCACAGCATGGCCAGATTCTGCTACGTATACCTTTAAAAATAATTATTTTTATTAGTTATTCATTTAAATATTATATTTAAACACAAATATTTAAGCATACCTCTTGAATTTTACTTGAGTTACTAGCTGTATATAACAAGTCAGGTCTATTAGTAAGAAAGCGAATTTTTTCAGTTGAAATAGTGAGTTTTCGGCCAAGGTAATCAAATTTAGACAGAATCAAAGGCAATGTTAGGCCAGATGGTAACATTCCTAATCCAGATAATTTGGTCCAAGCATATTCTTCAACCAACTCAGCCATAGCATAATGTGGAGCACAAACCTAGTTTTAAAAAATGATAGATCATATTGAAAGCATTGTCATTAAAGATATTAATCATCAATTTAGCTTTGATATCTCACCTCAATTGTTATGCTTATATGTTGTTTAGACAATTGAGAATCTATAGTGCTCACTAAAAGTACACCAAATCCAAGTCTTCCAAATGTTGTCAATTTTCCATCTGACGTAATTTTAGCTAATGGTCCACTTCCTGAAGATTTATCTGCATCTTCCATTAAGCTGTCAAATAATTGGAATTTATAAATACTTTATTAATGTAATCACCAATAACCAAAATTAGGGATTTTATTATAATATTGGTCATTTAATGCATTTGTAGACACGTCTGCAATTGCAGACGGATGTGATAAATATTTATTGCACTGGATATGTCTACGAATATAGGCACACATTTGTTGATATAATGTACAAATTAGGGTTTACAATATACAATATACACAATAATATTAAACATAACTAAAATATCTTGAAAAAAATAGCACAACATACCTATAAACAACGTTTTCAAACTGATAATTAGTTTCCAAATTAATTGCTGAATTTGGAGCGAGAAGTAAATAAGAGCTCTTAACTGGAGGCGTAATCATTTGCAAAGGCTCAATTATAACTAAATCTAGTTTAGCATACCATGTGTAACCACAAGTTTGAGCAATCACTGATCCAGGCAATGCCTAAAATATAAAAATAAACTGCATCTTAATAGTTGAAAATAAAATTAAATTCATCTAAAAAAAGTAAGTCAGTAATCGCGAGTGAATCTGTTGACAGTTCTCCTGAGATACAGCTGATCGAGGGAGACAACAGCGACAAATCCTCCTTTTAATTTCCACTCTAGGAAAATCTGTTCCAAAATTATTTTAAAAATGAAACTCCAACCCAAATAACTAGTCATATAACTGATTCTATACCGATTGTAACCATCATGTGGCTAATTTAAACAAACATCTAAACATAACTTGTGCAAATCTAAAACACTTTATAATTGTAAAATGTATACATACCGTTACATTAAGATGTATAGTAACAACCCCGGGAAGAATAGCCTTAAGCCGAGTGGAAACACGATCAGTGTCATCAAATTCAATACCTAGCAACATAAATAAGATTTACCAATGTTTTCAGTAAATTTTCACAAATGTATTGAAAAAGTTTATATTACAATGTAAATTATACCTGTTACGCCCAAGACATCTGTAATGCTGACAACGCCATCTCCGGAGAGGGACCAACGAAAACGTAAAGATGGTTTTAATGCACCCAACTCCATTGGACCCAAATTATCTGGTGTACCTAAATATATAATATAAATTAACTTTATGGAGTTTGATAAATTTAAAAATAATCTACCTTTATAACAGTTACTTAAATATGCACAGCAGGATATTTTTTTACACCACTTTGAAAAAAAATAAAATTATGTGATTGCATCGATCACTTACCAGTTGCCCAAACTGGCATTGTATTCCCAGTTAAAAGTGTCGAAGTCGGTGCTTGTATAGTTACACCTTCCAATGGTAACACCCGTACACTGGCAGATGCACACACATATTCAGCTCCTCGGAATCCATCAGCGCAAGCCTCTACTCCAACTTTTCCCATTCCAACACCGAGTATGACTCCATTTTTGCTGATTTCTAAAATAATATGTTGTTTTAAAAATAAATGTGTTTTTATTTGATACAATTCTTTTATTTTTCTTACCAACAACATCAGATGGGCCAGAATTTTTACTAAATCGCAGCGTGGCAGGTGGTGGAGGGCCTCCAATCACACCAAGTTTTAAACTACCACCGGGTAATATTACTGATGTTTGTGGCACTAATTGCAATGGAGCAAATATGTATGTGTGAGCTGTGCCCCTTGCACTGCCTGCTGTAAATTCTATAAGAGCATCGCCAATTTCTAAGCCTAAAAATATGTTTCAATTCCATTAATAATACTGAAGTTTATATAATTAATTTTTAAAATAGTTAATATTCCATATAAAAAGTGTATTTATTTAAAAAGTTATCGGTACAATAAATACCTGTGACAGTGTATAAAATAGCATCATCGATTGTATCCTCGGCAACAGCTTGAACATTTATATTGCCTTCAATAACTCTGGAAACTAGAGAAGGAGCTCCATCAATAGAAGCTAATAGAACATTGCCAGCTCTATCAAAAAAGCGTACCAAACATTGTACACTTCGTCCCTTTTCTATTAGTTCTGGTATATCTGCGATAATATTTGCAATGGAAACTACACTGACCTAAATAATATCAAAAAATAAATGTTCCAAAAAATGAGCTTCTATTAGGCTGATTAAAAAAAAATTAAAAACTATTTTCAAATAAAAGTTTCATTTCATAAAAGACATTATGAAAACTAAAAATATTGTGTTATTATTATTATAAAACCTTACCTGTAGTACAGTTGGTGGTATATGAATACAAAGATCGTTTATAGATACAGTGATATCTCCATCAGCAAGAGGTTGAATTGATACTGTACGTTCTGTGGATTTATCTAATGAAACTCGTGCAATACCACTCTTTGATGTACTAACTTGAAAATAACTAGATCCATGAATAAGAGGGACACGTACTAAGCCAGAAGGATGATTAAATATCAATATCTAAAATTTTGTAATGAAAAACAGAAATTACGATAAAAATCTTTGAATGGAAAATTACTTCTACGTTTAATAATTTACAAAATATCATCATAATAAAACAATAATTATTGTGTAAGCTCTCTTAATATTAACTAATCATACCTTGTTGCTTGGAGTTTGCACTGGTGCAATAAGCCTCAATGGTAGAGTGGCTTGTGGTAACGTAGGCAACGTTGGGGTATGTCGGATACCAGCATTTTTTAACACTCCTGCTCTTAAACCGATGGTTTCCAGCGTTATTTCTCCAGTGCCACTTTTAGTAAGTTCGTTTCCAAAAACGGAAAGTGTCTGTAAGTAAAGATGGAATTTATAAAACCTTGTTCATATTCTTCTTATCCGGTATTTTATCTATTCTATCTTTTAATCCATAATGTTACTCAGAGAAATCAAGAAATTAGTAATATGAGATATATTTTAAGACTTCAAATCATGGTTACTTGCGGGTTTGAAATATACAGAAACACAACTTATAATTCAGATATGCCTATTAATTTTTGTAATTCATGTTTGAGAAGTGTAAGAATTCCCCTACTTTTTGTTACTCAATGGCTTAGTTTTTCAAAAGGGTCACCCATAGGGATACAGTTTTTTTTTAATTCCAAGTTAAACCTTTTACCAAGGGTTTCAAAGAGGAAAAGGTTTGACTTGATATTTAACACTGATGCATACAGCCGTCAAATCCCGTCATGCGTCACCAGATACTGTCTTCGCAAACACTATAACGAAGATATGCTGGCACCAAGCTGTCACAAATGCTTTTAAATCTTATCATACTTTGAAATGTGTGTACCATGAATATGTCAGATCCATTGCAACGACGGAGGGTTAATTTAAATATATTTGTTGTTGAAAATATAAAATATATTACTTGGTAGTGATAATTGACTGTAGGCACGTTATATTGATGATCCAATCTAGTCAATAATTTTTCAAGAGGTAGATCTGGTAATATCACAGTTGGCTTTGCTGACCAGCGTGCACGCAAAGATGAAGCATTGTGAAATTTTTGACCATGAATATCCAAAACTGTAACTTCCACTTCCACTGGCCCGCCTCCACTCACCACCATCATCTATAATGCATATGAAAGCATATATATTAAAGCATACAATTGCCCAAAAAGTTAAATGCTAAAAAGTATGTGTTATATTTTGAGCTAAATATAACTGATATATGAAAAACTGACCTGTGATGATAATGCTATAGGACAAGATGGACCTACGTTGTTTCTCAATGAAAGTTTAAGGGAATAAGGATTGGAGCATTGGACATCAACAGATGCTTCAGCTGTTCGAGATTGACTTGGATCAAATTCATTTTCTCCAATGAATATTTTTAGATTAACTGTTGTGTCTCCAATCTAAAAAATATACCTTAAGATAAACAATTCGTTTTTTATAATAAAACACTTAATAGTCGTACCAACTGAGAAAAATGCATTTCCTTATAAATAGCATGCAAATTTATCAAATTCTGACTGATAAATTAGAAAAATATATAACAAACCTCCAAGCACGTTATAGTATACACATGAAGTGAATTTTCAGTTAAAAACGGAGCTGTTTTAACTATATCTGGATTCAAAACTGTGGTCTCTCTTCGTGCATCAATTTCTCCACTAAATAATGACACAGGTCCACCTGAAAAATTAGCACTATTTTTAATTATGTATTCATTATTCTTAAATTAAACATCATATAATGCAAAACCAACCAATTGCAATATATAAGCATTACTATACAGCATATTTAGAATTAATTGTACCTGTGAAAATAACATTAAGAGAGCTGCCAACAGTAAGTATAACAGCGGCCTGAGACGGAGATGGATAAAGTCGTTGTAAAGGTGTATAGCAACCCAAAGACAAACCAACTTCTAATTGTCCCCACCTAATTCCAATTAATCCATTGCCTGCTTCTTTGCATTTTACATTCAACACTGTACAAGCAGAACCTATCGAAAAATAAATTTTAAGCTTACAAAATACAGAACATCTTTAATCTGCATTACATTTTACGCATTAAATATTACCTCTTGGTTCGTCCCGTTCTTTGGTTTCATCATAATCAACCACGTCAAAATCAATTCCTTCAATGGATGTAATTTTAAAATTAGCAAGATCACAGCTAAAAATTATAACATTTCATAAATAACAAAGAAAATTAAATAAACATGAATTCTATCTACTGCAAATATTTTATGATTCTATTTTGAAAAAAAAAACATCAGTAAAATAAAGTATCATTTACAATTGATATTATTAAATGCTGCGACCGACCTCGCCTCAATAGTAATAAATGATCCCGTTAGGAATGTCGTTTTTTTCGTATGAATATCTTCAAAAAAATAATGCAACAACTGCAGCTAAAAATATTTGTGATATACTCGGAGAATCTCTAACTGTTTATCAATGCCAGAGATGGTTTAAAAAATTTGATCGAATTTGAAAATTCTTCGAAAAAATCCGAAGTGAGAGAAAGGTTAAAGTGGATGACGATATCCTGCGTGCTGAAATTGAATCAAATCCAACATAGACTATACGGAGAAATAACGAACAAGCTTGAATACTTCCGGGAAAGTATTCAAATACACGTGAAAAAATAGGAAAGACCATAAAATAGGGGGTGTGGATACTGCACGACATTACTAATGAGATCAAAGCGGTGCGCGGGAGCTGGTTTAAATAAATGAAATAATCAAAAATAAATAAAATTACTTGGCATAGGGCACTCGAATTCCAGAATTTATAGATAATTCTGTAAACAATCCAACATGTATAGGTAATGATGAGCCAACGGCGCCTTCTTCTTCATACCATACCACTTCCAAAGATATTGGTTCCAAAACTTGAACACTAAAAAATATAAACACTATTACAAAACTTAAAATTCTCAAATATATTTACATCAACATCTTATATTGACTGATATCATTCGATATTGTAATTATTCAATCAATAAATTAAATTAGGAAGCAATTGAAAATAATAGTTATAATAAATTATAATAATAAATAAAAGGAATAACGAATAAATATCTAAAACAAGTAATTAACGAGGCAGGGTAAGGAAGATTTGGAAACATGCATGCATCTTGAATGCGTTCAAGTCTGTAGTCTGTGAGACTAATGATAGAATTCTGTATTATTATTCAGTTTAAATAAAATATTAACCTTGCTGTTCCAAATATACGTGAGTTAGAGGGCATAGATGCTGTAATTGTAGCATTTCCTACTGTTAAAGCAGTTACTAAACCACGAGAATCAACTTTAGCTGCTCCTTCTCCATGCCAAAAATAAAATCCGTCACCACCAATAGCTTGTAATTGTATTTCAGATCTGTAATCAAAAAAATTATACTTATTTTTGCATTAATACATTTTAACCCTTTCGGACCGAAGAGACATGCTACGCTCAAATGTAAATCCAATTTTCTGTCTGCCCCGCCGCAGCGTGTAACAAGCTTAATAATGAACCAAGCTCAATAAATTAACCTTAACTTCAATTTCTTAGTTAATTTCTTCAGAATATTTCTTAATGTTCAACTTGCATGGCATTTGTTTTCTGTTGTTCAGCTATTTTTCCCTATTAACGTGTTGCGAAAATAAAAGAACAGGGTTACCATGCAAACCTGCCAGATTACTTCTGAAGGAGTGGTGATACTCGGTCAATGACGCCACTCCCGAACAGTCAAGAGGGAATAACAAAATTGGTCCAAGATAAAAATGATGCGAGTATCTTAATTATCAAAACAAACACCTGTTCTCAAGACAACACGAACAATCGATTAGGCGACTAGATACTCATTCATAACAAATAACATAGTGAATTGTGAGCAGAAAGAAATGCTTTTTGAAAAATATAATATTGTAATTTGTGTGTATTTACGTTTATATTTTTATCATCATACAAATTTTATTTTGATTTTACATAATGATTTAAAATAATGCCTATAGATGACCCAAAAGGTTATACCCATATAATAAATAAAAGTTTATAAAAATGTATACCTTGTACAATACATTCGATAATTTAAAAAAAGGGGCATCTCTTTTTGCGCCGAATTCCCAACAAGACACGTCTCTGTCTCACGATTTCCAGTCCGATAAGGTTAATATAAAAAAGTATGTATTTTCATCCTACATACCTACTGTGATAAAGGGCATCCCATGGAAGAAAAACATCAGGTGGTATAACTTCAATTCTTTTGAAAATTGTTATTTCCGCATTTGCTGTAATCTGTTAAAGTAAAAGAAGAATAACTTGAGCTTTCTAAATTTCAGGCTGTGTTAAATCTAATTATCCGTTAAATGAAATTGATTTACTTTGGGCTTGATTGGTTTTCCAGCTACTGATAGCAAAGTCGCCGTAATAGGAACTACGCCTGGATATTGAGCTATGCCATTTGAAATGGTACCATTTAAACTCCGCCAATATACAGTAAGTAAAGATTGATCAAACTCAACAGCTACTCGAGTTTCTGAACCAACATGTATTTGCCGATTTTCTCTAAAAATAAAAAAATGTATATATATTAAGAACCAAAATTGCACTGGATGCACTAAGATACTAATATAAATACTTCATAATGGTAAAGATCATATATATAGTATAAGCATAGTATTACTTGTCTAAGATAAGCACAATCACAACAATATCGTCTCCACACTGGAAGTTCCACAGACGCGAAGTCGGTGCAGGTAAGACTTCTATCCTTAAAGAGTAAGGGACAACAACACGCAATAAAGCTTCGGGACTTCGAACGGAATCACCGTCCTCATCTGCTCCTTCTCCTGCATCTTTTAACAAAATGCGAGTGGTTCCTAGTGCTTTACCCACAGCAACCCCTAAAAATAAACAATTATTTTAGCTTTCATATTAAAAAAAAAAAAAATCAAAATCTCTACCAACAACATACCCGTCTTCAAATTGAGGTCTGCAACTGTAGAATTTTCAATATCTAACCAATATTGAATAGAAGGCTGGGGTATTTCTGTCAAACGACCTTCGCGAACCTAAAACAAAGATAATAAACATATTCCATAGAAAAAAATAATTTGATGCCTACACTATCATAGGATGCAATTTTAACCTGTATTATTTTAAAATTAACTGAATCGTGTAACATTACAGCTACATCCGAGGGCATAACCAATAAATTTGCAACTACTCGCAATGTGACTTCTGCACTGTTTACTGATGAATACTCGGGTTGTATGAGTCTAGCCGTCACCTAAAAATAATCATTGATTTAGAATATTCGTTAAGCATTTATATTTCAATAGAATATTTTCAAATAGCAGGTGGAAAAATTTAGTGACCTTGGCTGATCCAGTTGATACTCCTTCCAATAATACGGTGTTACCCCGGAAACCTCGAGCTTCCAAATCTTGAAGAGCGCTCGAAGCTTTGTATGGCGATTCAGCAAATTTTATTACCCTATAAAAAGATTAATGTATCCGATATTAAATGGCTTCATCTCTGAATTTAGTGCATATAGCTTTGTAATTTAAAAATGTTTTACTTAATAAGTTATTTAATACATATATAATTTTAAAAACCTTATAACATCGCCTTTCTTTAACGATGATTCAACAGTCCAAGAAAACTCTAATCCATCCAGAGATGTGAACTCGTTACCTAAAATAAAAATATGAATTGTAATATAAAAACAGATACAAAATTTAAAAATGTACATTATCGATGCCTACCTTGATCGTCGTAAGCTCTAACTTCGAATGCTTCGGGTGCTTCTTCAACGAAAATTTCACGTGTGGTAGTCACGATTTTCAACATTGCTATTCTGTCGATAATTATGTCACATCTGAGAACCTACGAGAAAACAAAGATGTTACAGGTGAAAAACAATGCAGTATATCCCTTTCAGTGGTAATGCTCTTTCTGAATCACTGGAGTTCGGACCATTCAAGACGACCACAAGCTGTCCAAATCATTTATTTCCTTCTTTGTATACTCAATATTGAACAGTGTGATCCATAGATTTATAAAGGCACAATAATAAAAAAAAATGAGAATGCTATACTGGCTGATGGGCCGAAAATCGGAACTGTCCTTAGAAAATAAAACAATTATTTATAAAAACATACTAAAACCTATTTGGACATACGGAATACAGCTCTGGGGTACCGTATCGACCTCCAATATTGACATTCTCCAATGCTTTCAGTCCAAAGTGCTGTGTACTATAGGCAATGCTTCATGTTTCGTGACAAACGACATCATCCATGAAAGCTATAGTCAAAAAAATAAACAAAGACTAAACACACACCCCCAACCGCCTGGTCAAAGAACTAACCAACGAAACCTCCAGGACGCATAGGCTGAAAATATATATGATCTATGGCCTAGAAAAAAGATTCTAATGAATTAACAAAAGGTCCTCATTAATGAATGAAGACCTATACAAGTCAGCAACATAAACGTCAAAAGAACTAAATATCTCTGAGGATATATTGTTTATATACAAAAAAAATTGATGAAGAATGTTCCTCGTCACAAATTAAGTTTTATTCGAACTTTCTTTTTATTTTCATGTTTGAGTTTAGTGTCTAGCGCTATTATTTATTGCAACGTATCCCCCACGTTCAGTGGGTTCTTAATGTACTAGGTTTGCTCTGATAATCAGAGATACACCTAAGTAAGCAAATTACAACAATAATAAACATATGATAGAACATCTTATAAAGTCCATCACTCATCAAAATTTCTAGTTTACAAACAGCGATCTGATACATTGAGAAATCCTTGGTTTTGTAAACTTTAATGTACTCCGCAATAAGCAGCGGGGTAACTGACTAGAATGAAGGAGCAATGTTCTAGTGTTGCAAATTTTAAAATATCTAACATTTATAACTTTGTGTGTACAAGTGTTTCGTGATATTTCCGATTGTCGGAATTCGAACTAGAAAGGACTTGCCTGTCGGGTGTCTCTGTCTTCGGCGAAAACGATTGCAGTACGGCGATCAGTGACCCTCGTCGAACTGAGGATCCTAGCCGTGGCGGAGCAGGATCCAACCGGAGACGTCCTGACGATTTCGACGACATCATCGCGCGATGAACTCCACAAGTAGCAGCCAGACGATCCCGTCACGGTCAACAAGAGTTCGGCGGGGGGTTGCGCAGGCCCCCGCAGTGGCAGCAGCGCCCGTGGCAAACTCAATTTTGGCCCGGAGCACACCGCGAGCTGCAAGAGCGTCGCCAGAAACCATAACGGACGCATTTCGACGCTCCGTTTTAAATGTTACCGGCAACTTGAGATCTTAACCTCATTCGCGCGCGAGCTCGTTCTGCTGGTCCAAACACTAGAATATGCGACCGTGACTTAAAAAGTATTAACAAAAAATTGCGATCCATTTTTAATTCTACGAAAATATTTAAGTCGCTGTTATCATATTTTAAATGCGTGTTTTCAATAGCATTATTTTTTTTAATCATGATATATCAACATAAGATTGTGATATATTTTTAATTTTACGAATATAATCATTTTTTACAGAAAAACTTTCATAGGAGGAATAGATCAAATTGGACTGAACGTCACGAAAAGTGAAACATTTCCCCTTCTCCGACACCAGAAGAGAAGAAAAAGAAGGTGAATCGTGTCTAGTCTCTGGGCCGCATAGGCCATTGGCTAGACGCATGCGCGGCGTGACGCTTGTGTTTCCGCTTGTGTTGTGCGAGACCAACCGGTAATCGGTCAGAAAGAGAGGGAGAATCGTTTATACGCTCTCCCTCTCTGTTGCATGGATCATATACTGTGTGTATGCGTAAACCAATAGAGCTTGCGTATTTTATTACATATATTAGACAAACACAGCTTAATCTTTTAGCCAACTTTTTCCATTGTGTGAAAAGTGAAATGGAAAAAAAATCAAGCACAGAAAGGGTGCGAGCTTTTAGACAACGGATGAGAGCGAATAAACCACCAAAAAAATCGCCAGCGAGTAGCTTGGAAAGAAGTAGAAAGTATCGAGCCAAGAAGAGGGCGCTAAAATTATACGGCGGATCACATAACCTCCCAACGACGCTGGATGAATCGATATCGTCGTTAAGTGAAGACACAGTGAGTGAAATAGAGTTTTTTTTAAATTTAATTAAGAGAAATTTTCCTAAATTAAATTCCACATAACCATTTTCTAATCCTAAAAAAAATTCGCGAGACTCGCGTGGTAGAAGTGAAACTTCATGGCGCCTAGGAAAAATCCTTTAAACGTTTCTCTCCGTAGGAAAATTTAATTTGTAAATTAGAAATCAGAATGTGACCTTAATAAATTGTAGGAATCGACGCACCTATAGGCTAACGGGCCTCGGCGAACGCAGCGCTAAAATTGCGTAACGGGAAAACGGCCGTATCGTGAACTACAACGCGCGTTTAACAATACGACACCTGCTTGGCGGGGATCATTCATTTGTGCCGCGTTGCATCGGCGCAATAGAGACATCGCATTGTGCGCACAGGGCTGCCACAAATATCCGACATATATTTATGAGGATTACATTACAGACATCGCGAATACAGCTCCATGAATTTGCACAAATCTGATCAGATTTCGGGCATAATTCTAATAGCCCTTTGATTAATGTAGTGAAAGTGAAACATTGAGTAGTGTAAGTGAAACTCTAAGCGGTAGTTGGTCGGAAAGAGAGTGATAATCGTTTCTATCGCACGCACACGAACATAGAGACGCTACGCGCATGCGCCACGTCGCCTCTATTGTGTCTTTAACCTGTTATTCGCCGTAAACGTATCGGTGCGCAACTATCTCTATACCCTAAATAGAAGCGAAATTAATTTCGATTTCTTAACAGTGACATTTGGAATCATTTTCTAATCCCAAAATAATAGAAAAATGTAAATAATTTTCCTTAATTTAGGATATATTCGAAATATCTCGTCAGGGTTCGCACTAACAGAAACTGTCACAAAACATCAACTTGTCAATTTCATGCGATTAAGATTATCCGACGCACGATGCATATGTTGTGCTGTTACACACACATGTTAGCAATAATCATTTGATTTACGATCACTTTTATGACAAAAGTAAAAAAAAAAAAAAAAAAAAAAAAAAAACAAAGAAAAAATAAACAAAATCTCAGAGCATTTAAGGAATACGATTGCATCAAACAAAGTGGATCGATAAACTTGTGAATCCGTAATGAAACCTGAATCGGTCATAGACTATAAGAAATATGTGCGTTGTCGACAGAAGTTATAGCATCATATTTTTTATAAATCCTATCCGAAAAACCGTCAAATGAAAATGAAGTGTTGTTTTTTGTGCAAATTATATCATAATCGATTGTGACTCACCGTATAATATACGTGAAAAACATTAGAGTTATTTATTTATTAGTAAAAGTACATTTTTTTGTTTGTGTTTTATCAAAACGGCGACGACTAAGAGATTACGTAGCATGAAGCAATCAATGACACTTTTTTATATTGCACCAACACAGCTTAATCTCTTAGCTAACAATTAATAAGAAAAAGACAAGTGTACATAGAGTGCGAGCCTCTAAAATACAGAAGAAAAGTTTCAACAAATTAATAAAAATTATTGCATGAGCTAATAAGTTTCACTTCTATCGCCTCTCTTTTCTCCTTTTTGTTTATTTAGATACACAAACATATAGATATATCTTTATGATATATTTTAAAACAGTTGTTGACACGTAGTGCTACCTCACAATCCGGACACCAGTATGTAAATTATTTTCCTTTTTTGTAATAAACTCGACATTTCGTAGCTTTAGTTCTCTTTTTATTTGTTCTTTAAAAATGTCTTCCAACTAAGCGTGAGAGCTTAAGTGTAATGCTGTTTTTTGATGCCTTAGGTTGGATATTTACTACGTTGTCTGAACTGAGCATCAATACGTATTTTTTGTTCTTCCATTTTAAAACTATAAGTTTGCCTTTGAATTTTACCTTATGCTACTAGTCACCATTTACTAAGTACACGTCCACTCCAACACAATAGCGAAATGCAATCAATTTGCTACGTATCTTAAATTCATGTCAAAATATGTATCGACAACTCACATTCATTAAACAAAAAAAGTTCCGCCTGCTTTAGGACTCAACATATATTTCGAGGACGTATATATACGTTCTAATCAATTTCGATGCAGTTTACGTTGGACGTAAATATACGTCCCGCCCACTTAACATGTTAAAGCCAAAACGGATAATTGATATTTTTTGAATACAAAATATTTATTATATATGTTATGTGGTATTTACATCTAGACAAATAAAAATTATTCATACTTTCCCTGTCAATTATGACAACATCCAATTAGTCCGGATAATTGAGGTTCTACTGTAGTTGGAAGCCCTAATGAAAATCGTTTTCGTAAATTCTAACCGGCTGGAAAGAGAGAAATAATCGTTTATAATGTGTGTCTTCTCATACATCATACAGTTGCTATGCGCATGCGCCGCGACGCTTCTACTGTGCGTGTGTCTATATACAGCATAAACAGAGGGAGAATCATCGAAGGACGTTTGTAGTGTGTCCGTGTCCGTCGCATATATCATTGAAACGCTACGCGCATGCGCCGCGCTGCCTCCACTGTGTGTGTGTTTATGCGTAGCATAAAACAACCACTACACCACTAGCAAGCCTATTTTATTATAATTACACAATACACGACGCAACTTTTAGCTAAAAATTTCCTTTAACAAATGGAAAAAATGAATGCGTAAAATCAACTTGGTAGCAAAGAATTTTCATTTCTACTGCGTTGGGGTCTAACGCATTTTAAAAAATTTTAGATGACTAAATAATAATAAAATGATATGTTAATTTGTAAAAAAAAATAATCGTTATAATTTTAGGTCGTTCCACAATCGCCGTTGGCGCGAACGGACGGAAGCTGCGGGCCGCCTTTCGGCGCGTTGTTTTCGCATTTGACGTTCGGTTGTGGTGTCGCGGGAACGGGTGCTGATATGGAGAGCGACTTCGCTTGTCGGCTCTGTGGGCAGATAGACGGCTCTCAACCTCTCGTCGATCTGCTGCGTCTCAAAATCAAAGAATGCTTCGGGATCACGGTAAAAACCGCAGGAGGACGGCGAGACGCTCCGCCGCTCCCGTCATTCTTTCTTCACACTCTGTCTTTTCCACTTACAGGTGACCCACGACGACGGGATGTCACAGAAGATTTGCTTCAAGTGCAAGGTGATCGCTAACGAATTCCATTCTGTCATGATGAAGTATCAAACCACGCAGAGGGCGATTGTCGCCGAGCACTTTAAATCGATGGTGAGTCTTGCAGCAGCTCTCCTGCCCTTCGCACGTTGATAAGTCGATCATATTTCAGTATTTCGAATTTTCAGGGTCAAGAATGGAAGCCACTCACCTTCCCGCAGAAGGATACGATCTCACCGTTAGTCCCGGAACAAATCTTGCTCCTCAATCCACCCGCGCCCCCTTCACCCTCCCCACCAGTGATCAAAACGGAACCCGTCCCGGAAAGAACGGACACGGTTCCTGTCGAGTTCGTCACCGTCCCCGATGCAAATGATCAATTCACCGAGGTGACCGTCAACGCCATAAAAGACGAAACCCCCGACGAGGACGAAGTACCCCTCGTAAAAATCACCACCGAGCATCGGACGCCTGCCCCGACCCCGACGGCGAATGCCGTGATGAGGGGCACGTCTTACTCTTGGCAGCTCGAGTACAACTGTACCCTCTGCGATCGGCGCTACCCCACGGTCTACAGGCTAAAGACCCACATTACGAAAGCGCACCGGACCCTTATCGATTTCTACAACATGCACGCAAAGCCTTTCCGTCTTGCAATTCCGAAAATATCAAACACCCCTGTCCCCCCCAAAAAAGTTGACTTCAATGTGAATCCCGGTTGGATGCATTTCGATGAAAAGACAATTCGCAGGAGCGATCCAAGAATCCCACACTGCTTCATATCTAGGATCAGGCATGAACGTCGACTGCCGGGCGAGACACCCCATCCGCCCGTGCTGCCGTGCAACGACGCCGGCTTACCATCTCGAGCGCCCATCTGCACCGAGAAGACACAGAACGATGATAATATCTCCGATGACGATTCAATATCTATCGCCGTTGATTCCCCGGGTATCGATGTGTATGAGAATCCTGTCGGTTCTCCGCCGATCACCGATTCCGAACTGATGAAGTGCGAGAAGACATATGGAAAACCAGAAACTCCATCAATGACCGCTGAACAGACGCTGGTAGACCATGAAAATTTGCTCATAGGTATGTACAAACTTTTTGTTGATATTTGTAAATCATAAATATACTATAAACATTTGTGTGTGTGTGTGTAAAATGAAAAGTCTTCTTGAAAAACGCTGACACAATGCAAAATGTAACACCGCGTCAAGCACACAATTTCTGATTAGTTCACAGACTTGCAAAGATAGAATACTGCTTAAACAATTTAATCACCTGATAATTTTTTACTCGTTATGTTAAGAGATATTTTTATACGATCCTTCACAATATTCAGTCTTCTAGAAATAACAAAGGAGAAGAGGTTATTGACCATATCGGCGCTTGACAGATTGAAATTGACTTTTAGCGTGTGCGGTTATTAATCGGCTTTCGATATACGAATCGTAATTTTATATTCGTTTTGTGCAAAAGTGATAGCTGTTAAAATTGTGAAAAAACTGATATAAATGAGTTTGAATGTGATTAACGACAGTGTTTATATACAGGAACTGGACATTTATTTGGAAAGATTAGCATTAGTTGACGGAAGTAAAGATGATCTTAATTGTGTAGTGTAAAAAAAACCCTAAACCATCAAATCCTGCCCTCAGATTAGATTCCAATTCTGATAAAGAAATTTTGATTCCCGTGAATGCAATACAAACGTTCAGGTTGCCTTCAACAGCACTAATCAATCAGATTTTCGATCAAATAGTCCACTATGGAAAACTATTACCAATAATGATAATTATAGTCCAAATATACCTTTTTTCTGTTAGATAAAAATCAGTTAAACCTTCAATTCCATGAATGTGTATTTTTTAAATAATTTTTTGCCAAAAATATGATCAAAAAATGCACAAGCAAAACAAATATCTATGCAGCTATAATTACAAAATATGAAATACTGTTTCTTAAAAACATTGCAAATAATTAGGACCCAGGACAACGGATTAATGTACATTATTTTTAATAATGCTTTAACCTATCCAAATAGTATGCAAATATGTTTTTAATTTTTGTTTTGAAGCTTATTTATAATCACGTGCAATTCAAACAATTTGTAGATTCATATTTTAAAAGCATATTAGATTTCACCTAGGAGTGAAATTTGTAAGTATTTATTACAGAAAAAATATTAACCCCTTAAAAAGGTAAGACACGATGTTGTGTCCGAATTCCAGTGATTCAGAAAGAGCATTCTTACATGTTGAGCTTAGAGACAGACAGAGACGGAGAGTGCCTTGCATGTTGAATTTGGAGAGAAACGGAGACGGGCTAGGTTCCAGAACACCGGGTAAAGCGAGTACATTGTATATACACATGTATCTGCACAAAAAAGAGAATTTTATTAAGAAATAGATTTAATAGCTCGACATAAATTTATAACATGTTTATAATTAAAAGCATAATTATATAATGATAATTTTATTATTCCACCTCCTCACTGCTGTATTCTAATTCAATCAATTTTTTCTTTTTGGCTGGCTCGAAATCACTACTATCATCGGATTTAAATCCAGCAGCAGGTTCTTCTCGTCTTATTAAATAGTCCGTAACTAATTTTTGTGTTGTGATTTTTCTAAATTCTGTCTGTAAATTTCATTGTTGTGCTGTATTTCAATGTATTAAGGTTTCGCTGAAATTTAACAGCACGTTCAATAACAGGATCAGTGGCCAAAACCTTATTTTCTAAGTAATTGGCCAATTATAAAATTTCTGAAATGGTTTTAAATGTAAATTTATTTGGTTTATTAGTAATGTCATTATCACTACCATCGCTACTTTCAACATTTTCTTTTTCGTTAGTTGTCACCATATAAATCAATTCTTCTTCATCTATTTCCTGATCAACAAACAATTCATCGATGTCACTGAATTCTACATTCTCCAATCCTTGTCCCAACGCTTTTGTTATATTTAAAATGCTGTTAAATGTTTCATTTCTTGCTGGAATTACATGATTACATACAACTACTTCTGCATACTGCTCTCCAACAAGCATTTAATGTCAACTTTTTAATTTCTTTAATTGCTAATCCTATATATTTCACACAATTTAAGGTTGTGAAATTTTTCCAGGCTTCTAAAATCGTGAGTGACGCATTTCCCCCTATTTAATTTGATATTTCTTCATATGACCACTTTATGTAGTATGTCTTGAATGTTGAAATCACACCTTGGTCTAATGATTGGATTAGGGAAGTCGTATTTGGTGGTAAAAACATAATTTCAACATTTGGATGATGTATATCTTGTGGATGACCGGGCACATTATCTAAGAGTAAGATAACTTTGATTGGAAGGTTTTTCTTCTTCAAATAACTTTCTGCTTCTGGGATGAAACATTCATTAAACCAAAATGGGAGTAATCTGATGCAATATACGTATTTGTGTGACGCGTGCCACAAAACATGTCTGACCGTGTAAAATATTTCCAATGAATACAGACAATAAGAATTCCTAAAATTTTGATAAAAAGGATGTGATCCTAGCCCGCATCTGTTGCAGCTTATAACGTCGCGCCAACCCAAGCAAGGGCTCTAAATTTCGTGCCTGCTCCAGGTTCTCTTTGTCAGCTTATATCTTTGCGAATTTTATTTATATCGACTTAAAATTTACTGAATGTTTTCCAATTAAGTTTTATCTATAAAATAGTGCAATATATGTATTAAAGTGCAATGTTTTCATATACGTTCAAATATTTAATTTTAATATTGAATTATTTTGATTTTCAGAATGTGACCAGGATAAAAATAGTTTTGGCAATCCCAACTCTACATCATGTGAAGTCTATGAAGACGAACCATTTGATCCAAAGACGTGCACTATTCGAGCTCATGAGATATCCGCCATCGTATCAAAGTGTTTTAAGGGTCTCACGGGACGTGAAAAACAGGTTGTATACCAAGAGATCATGCATCCGAAGAAGAATTTAAATGAACAGTTTTTGGAGCGGATTCAGAAGGAACCGATAAATATTTTGTGGACTCCCCTACATAAGGGATCGAAAATACCAATCCTATGCAAAGCTCCGAAGACTTTTGAGAACCTGAATCTTATGACAGGTTTCCATTTATACAACAGCAAGGCAGAAAGCAGAAAAGAGACCACTCCAGCTGCACAAACATCTCTAAAGTTGAACGTGAGAAATATCTCCAGAGAGGCAGAGCTCAAGCTGTCAAAACCTCAAACTGATATCCATAATGATAACTTAAAAAAACTCCCAAATATCATTGAAATTGATATCCCTATGGATGATTCAAGACAACCTCAAACTGTCACTTCAAAAAATCCTGAAATTAAAGGTGATCTCGTCTGCCATGAAACTTTGTCAACTCGCATCCCATATCAAACATTTGCTCCACCTACTTATGACCAATTTCTTTTTATGAAATCTTTACATAAGCCTGAAGAACCCAATGATGCCTCTCGAGGAACCAAGCGGAAAATTTTAGTGAAGACAAATGGTCCTCAAAAAAAAAAAGCTGTCGAAAATAAAAACGTACTGCCAAAGATCATATCCACTTATACTATCTCGACGACCTCGAGTGATGGTGATCAGTCTCAAGAAAGTAGTGTCTTTCAAGATCCCAAAATCTCTACGAGCACTGCAAATGGCAACGGTTCAGCGGTGATATCCAGACCCATGATCAAATGTAAACCGACAGAACTTCTAATGGCATCACCCACTCCACGCGTCGTAGTTTCCCCTGACAGTGTCGGAAATTCTTTTTTACAGATTCCCTCTCTATGTTACATCAACAAAGCGAGCATGGCGGAAACGAGCACGGCTACTAACAATCTGCAGCCTATGCTCTTCAGTAACAATGCAATGCCTCTCAATAACGAAAATCTCAGAAACTCAAATGTTCTAGTATCAGCACCACAAAATACAAGTAGCAATTCTTCATTTCAAACTGAAGCTGATAAATTAACTTCAGACATGCCTATTATAGAGTATCCCATGAACGTGTATTCTGCGCCTTCCCCCACTGATGCAGGTCAATCGTCGCATTCTGATATGCCTATAAATTTTTCCAGTAAATATTTATTCTTAAACAAACTTCGCGAGGCCTTAGAAAAGAATGGCGTTGAACTTTTTACGCATCAAGAATATTTTAAGGGAAAGCAAATAAGTGACGCGAAAGAGGGGGAAAATATTAAAGTGCTCGTTAAATTCCAGTTGCAGCTGCAAGTTCGACTCAAATACAAGCTCGAAGCATTTAAATTTATAATTTCTATGGATAGAGAAGGTGTGTTTATTCTCGATGTCCGTAGCTTACATTCTCACATATCGGTGGATATTAATAGTTGGAATTCAGTGTGTCAGGTCAGTATGTTCAGAGCTTTTCAGCGGAAGTACGTTTTGAACGCAATTTCTATTGTCGCAAATGCGTGGCCCCATAGTAACTCAAAAAAACTAAATTCATTTTTAGTGACGCTTGCTGATATGACGTTATGATAACCTTCTTTAAAAAATATTGTACATAATTGCATTTATGTAAATGAAGTAACTATTAAGCTTTACTGTATTATAATTGTTTTAAATTATGAAAAGTATTTATTTGTTAATGTACTGATGAAAGGAGTAACGTGTATTTGTCTTTTTTACATGAATATTTCATTTATAATGAATCCAAACGACAGAATTGCTAAGAATTTTTCTGATATCAAAATCTCGGCTGTATCAGAATTTGTTATTTTCCAACCAATTTCTGATTAAATAGTTATGAATAGTAAAAATTCGAGAATAAAGACTTGAAAAATGTTTGCGCTTTGTTTATATTTTAAATAATAACAACAGGATATCCCAAAATGTTTTTATTCAACTGCTCCAGATTACAATATTTATGCTGTAAAAATAATCTCATTGAATATCAGTCAAAAAAGATCGACACCATTCATATAGTGAGTAATTGTTTTTGAGTAAATTTTACTATATTAATTTTATAAGCAGTTAAATACATTTCTGCTAAAACTGAATATGTATACTGGTGCTTTCCATATATTTTTATGTACATAGATGAGATACAACAGTGAGGGTGTTAATTCGGCTTTAAAATTGGTAATAAATTTTTATTGTGTTCATATCATCTCCGAAATTTACACAAGACTAAGTTGAGATAGAATCTTATTTTTATTTGGATGTACTATTTCCTAAAGAAGAAAGTGAACAATGAACTAACTAAAACTGTTTTATTTGTATTAAATTATTTCTGGTAAACCTCCAAGATATTCCTCGGACATTTCTTGTTTGTTTACTCCTCTAGTCAGTTTACAACATCTTTTCAACTGATATCGTTGAAAATTTAATGATGTTGAATTAAAGTGAAGATCAGAACTGGTGGAAGTTATTTTACAGATGAGATCATCAGAAATATAACTCGAATATATTTACAAAAGCTCCCACACCTGTCCTACTTACCAAATTGCAATCGATTTCAAGAATTGAAGTCGTCTTTCTTTTAGACGTTTGATCATCTGCTTTCGGAAACATAAATGATAGATCATATTTTATAATGTATTTTGTCAAAATGGGGAATATCGTGACGTACGACGGTATCGATAATTTTTATAATATGTCCGTAATTGATTATTCGTGTTTTTTTTACTTCGTTCGATAGTTAAAATCTTTATATGTTTTGACAAAATACTATATGCTAAATTAGTATTGATTATTTATAATTGGATTTCTCCTGCCATGTTAGTTGAAAATACATTTCGTTGTAAAACTGTTCAATGTTATTAAAACTATGCATTCCTTTTATATATCATAAACACGTTTGTAAAATAAAAGTCGGTTTGTATAACATTTTGTTTTATTCCTCCAAAAAAATACTATGGATTATTCAGAGCCGTAGCGAGGGTATGAAGCGCCCGTGGCAAGTATCTAATTTGCACCTCCCCACCCGACAGAGTTTAAATGAGGCCGTACGAGCTGCTAAGATGAACTTCAATGTTTAAATTTTACAATCGGTCAAAAATATTATAGTCTTTACTTTATTGAGGGCATATGCTGGTTGGATCGGTCTAATGTTTAAGCGACAATGAAGACAAGTGGGATGAAATAACTTAGTATCTATATATATATAAATGAATGTCGTCGCGGTGTCCGATCCGGTTTTGCTAAGGGAAAAGATGCCACTAGTCAACTATGCCGAGAGGTGGTAATGCCGTGTGCGCTGTCCGATCCAGGTTTGCTAAGGTAAAATAAGTCTAGTCAACTGCCAAGAAGCAGTAATGTTATGCTTGGGTGAAGTGAAGCGTGGTCGAGCGCTTTACTTCACCAGAGTCGCCGCCGGCGATGATTGCGGGGCTTGGCAAGACCGCGGGCGCGGAAAGGAAGACAGTCGCTTTTCGAGGCAAGGGAGAGCGCACGCATGCGCATGGATCCTAACCTCTCAGCCCCACAGCAATACATCGCTAGGCTCTACTACTGTCTTTTCATTTCTAAGCGCGTGTGGCTAAGCAACCACATCCAACATATGCGTCTCCAAATCAATAAATAAACAAATCAATCATTCATGTATTCTAAAAGCGAATATTCGCCAAGCAAAACAATGCCCAACCTTCACACACAACAAATCAATGAATAGCAAAATTAATTCCAAGATTCAACACGATAATTGATGCTATTATTGCCTGAAAAATATATTAAGGAAAAAATCAGTACCGACGAAAACGAACATCAAAATTTAAAATTAATTAAAGACCTCGTAAGAAATTCATGAAACTACTTCTTTCGTAAAATTGATATAACTCTTAAACCAGCTAATAGATTGAAACGAAATTTTAATGGTGCCTACAAAAGAGCTTACTGCATCGGTATATTTAAACAAAACAGTGGCTTTCAATATGTGGTACGTGTATCAGCGTGATAAATTCAAAAAGTGACTTTTTGATATGAATTGTATGAAAAGGTACTGATTAAGTGACACATAAATACACGAACGAAACATAAGGATATCATTCAGTTAGTTCATCATTCTATATAAAAATACATTTGGATTGTTTATTTTAACACTGAAAATTGGCGTGCCTATAATTCTTCGTCGAAACACATATCCACCACGGCGTGTAGCAACGGTACCAGGTTTTTAGTGAAAAAATTGATAAATAATATCATCACTTTCAAGAAGAAAAGGTTGTGTTCCAATGATTCCGACTGATATGCTATTCGAATTGAAACAATCTTTCCATGAATAAAATCTTTCCAATGAACTGAATCAAAATACATACACTTTATATCTATAAGTGTAGCATTACAACACATGCCGGGTGTTCGCTAGTATAAGCGAAATAGTACAGGTGAGTGAAATGGCAAAAAATATAATATCACATCATTATATCAAAAATGTCATATCACGTAAAAATAAACATATTAATACTTGTGAAAATTTTAAAATATTACATCTTTTGTGATTTTTTTTTTAGCCAAAACTCATTTTCAAATCTATTTTTTTTTTTTTTTGACATAAGCGAATTACTAGACGGAGTTTATTCCCACTAGCAGTACTGCCTGACTCACAGTTTTCTATGTGCTGGCAACACTAAAGTGAAATGTCAGTGGGCGCGATGCCGACATTAAAAATTGTGTTTTTTCTCGCTATCTTCTTGCTGTGCTTTGGTTCGTTTAATCCCCGTTTTATTATTATTTATAATATTAACATTTATTAAATGTCGTTAATAAATTTCTATATATCAGAAATTGTATATTATTTTAATGTGCAGTATTCAACGACACCATTTTTAAAGAATGCTGACACTTTTGTCAATTTTTATTCTATTTTGTCATTTTTTCTATAAAGATTTCGAATCATAAATATCATACCATATTCAATAAAATGAATAATATTTTTAAAATGAAAAGGATGATTCACCGAATAAAATATTTATTTGTCTATTGTCATTTCTTAGGTTGTAATTAATACTATTTATTTTGACGGATTTTAGGATATATTTATAAGTTCAATTAAAATATAAATATAAAATAAATCTTATTATAGTATTAAAACTGTACATTTATTTAAAAATGTAATTTTATAAATATTATTTTAGCTCATGGCCAACGGCTTCGTGATAGTATATATGATTCTATATTCAGCGGAGGCGCTTGTTTTAAAAGATTAAATGGAACACATCAAATAGGATGCTCTTGTAAGTATTTAACACGTTTATAAATGCAAATGACGAGTGAAACATATAATCAATGACTCATCTAGATGCTGTTTTCATTTCATAATAATTGATTTTAATGATGACTTTAATAAGTCATATTTGTCTGATCATTCCTTCTCTTTTGTATTAAATTGAGAGAATTAATCTTCCTAGTCAGTGCCAAATGAAATCTCTATGTTCCTCTCTTCAATATTCCATGAACCACGACATTCTTATACCTTTCTTATAGGTTATTGAAATTGAACATTGACAGCAAGGCATTTTTCGCCAACTTTCATCTGCCATAAAACTATCACAGACAACTCAAAATGATCCTTTCATGTAAACAGGAATTGAAAACTCAAACTTAATAAACAAAACTTCAAAATTAAATATTTAGACTTCATTCTTGATCAAATATTGAAATAGGGTCGTTGAAAATCAAATGCTGAGATCTGAAAACTCACAGCTCTTAGACTACTATTATCTATACATGGTCACCATTAAGGATTCTGAAGTCTCGGGTTTTTCAGTCCATAAATGATAATTGCAAAGTCTCTAGTCCCGAGACTTTTGTTGAAGGTCCCAGGACTCAATACAGCAAAAAAACCCAAAAGTCCCAGTACGTCTTGACAGAATCCCTAGTCAGCATGTTGCTTTCGCGTCCACCAATAAATATTCCACAGATGGTGCTTATTAAAGTAAAAGAAAAATTGATATTTCAAAAATAATTTCCTTCCTAAAAATTTTAATATAAAAAGTGTGAATATCCTTCGCGTACAATTTGGATACACAATTTAAATTGTGTTTTCTTTATGATATTTTGATAATTTATAACGGCCTATAATTTGGCTAGCACAGGATAGAGATACATGGAAAAAAGTTAAAGAGACATTTGTTCTAAAATTGTATATTTTTTAATTTCATGTGAACACTGTATTAAGAAATATATTAATAATTTTAGCTAAGCGTGGAGGAACTGTTGGTGTATTACATGCTGTGTTTGGATTTCAAGATATAGAATGGATTTTAAATGATGGAACCGCTGGTCCATATGTTCCTATTTTACCATTATATTTATTTAAAAACGATATAATAGATCGATTGATTACGGAACCAGATAAAATTGCGGGAATAATTGTCGTAAATAATGGTAGTAATATGTAAGTTTGCTTTTATTTAATAATCATTACTAATATAATTGTTGTATTGTATTTGATTTAACATGTTTCTATTATTTTACTTTTTATAAATAGTCCAGATAATTTTTCACATGACCAACGGTGTCCAAATCAACGCTCTTTATGGATGACAGAAGGCTATTGCCAGAACTCCCAACAGGATGCCGACGTTTGGAATCCTGTGGGAACTGGACTCATGTGGCGAGATTATCCGTTTGCTATATTTTATATCCCGCCAGAAAAACGCGATGACATAATTAAGCTATATGATTGCTTTAACAGGTGAATATAAAATGATTATTACAAACTTAACACACTTAAAACGTGCATGTTAGAAATAAATGAAATTATCACACTCGTATATAGATTACCTATAATTAGTAAAATAGAAAAGATTTAAGTTCAATGAATTTGAGTCAAACTTTAGAAACAAGAGTGAGGGCCTAGTGTGTTTATCAATATAAAAATAATAAAAATCATCAGGCTCAACAAATGTAAACAACATGAGTTATGTTCCTTGTTTATGTCACTGATTAGTTATACATTGATTGAAATATAATATTTCTGATTCACTATTAACATTTTATTATCTGCTAAATAGCTCCATATCACACTGTTATTGTTTGTGGTTTGTGTTTCATTAACACTTAGAAACCCATTACTATTTGGACATTTTTGTAAGCACTTTGATTAGTGAGTTAATTTTAAAATGACATAAACATAAATGCTATAGATTCATATGTACACTGCTTATTGTCCATACAAATTCACTTTTCTCTCATCACTGTGCACGAGTCAATTTTTCATATTTCTTCATTTCCGCATGTAAACCTAAACAATATACATGTGTGTGTTTACTTTTAGTAACAAAATAATACATTTATTGAAGCTTGAAATCGATCAATTTGGGTTATCATTATTATTCTATAAATTTGGGTTATTGATCGATACAATCGCATGATGTAACCAAGACAATCTCTCCATCTTTGTCTCCGATTCATAATCTCTGAACTCAACATGCAAGAATGCTCTTTATGTATCACTTGAATTCGAAGACCAACATGCGAAGTTACTCATTAATCCTTTCCAACCGGAGAGCAGACATGCTTCGTTCTAATGTAAATTCACTTCAGCTATTAATGAAAAATATCTATTTGTGTCTCTTCTTCAGTCAAGAATATGAATAATTTGCGGGATTATGTGGTATCACTCACCCAAATTCTTCATCATTTTAATATATTCTTCATCAAAAAAATCATTTTAATATACGTATATTTTATTAATGTTTTAAATGTATGTTTTTTCAGATTCAATGCATTTGAATTGGACGTGCAAACTTCCAGGTCGCTTTGTGCTATAGAAATGGATTCCTTTATGTATGCTGCAGTAAACAGTGAAGTTTGCATCAGAAGGTTATAAATTAATTGATTTTTATTTTCTGTTTTCTTGCCCCATATTATTTTCGTCACTAACGGATATTTTTTTGCAGATCCAACAATATTAAAAATCTGAGTCCTGTTCGTTATTGTGATCCACTGTCAGATCTGTCTATGTTTACTACATTATTTCCGAGAGAATCTTACTTTGAAAAGTCATCAAATTATGTATGTGATTTCAAGCCTAATATTTTTTAATGCAGTTTCAGAGTTTTAAATGTTCTTATTTTCTTAGGTTAAAAATAGCGAAAGTGATCCTATAAATATGGAGCGAAAAAATTTTAGTGAAAAAAATGGGAGCATTGCACTTGTAACTGCGGCAATGGATGCGACTTCAATGTTTGAAGGTTTGTTCTTAAATAAAATATTTCGTATATTTTTTAAGTTATTGCAATGCTTAAAATATCAGGGCTTCAAACCGTTATTCGGTTCAATTCTAAGCATTTATATCATTTCGGCTACGGTTTTCATTTCAGGAAAAATGTTTGTTTTAATTTTCAGCTCAGCATCAATGATTATTTTTTAAATGTTTTTCTTAATTGAATTGACCCTTATTGAATGACAAATTTTGTGTTAATAAATAATTTGTGTTCTCCCGAAATATAACTGATCAAGGGCAACAGCGAGTGAGGTTTTTATTTCAACAAAAATAATGGTTTTCAGTTCAGTTTCGGTTCAAAGCCCTGTGAAATATTATCCCATGAAAATATTATTCTGGTTTTATGTTATTGTGTAAACATAGCATTGTTATTTATTTATATTTTAGTCATGATATAAATATACATGTTTTGTTTTACAGCTGTTGGTATCGGTGCAGAGACTACTCTTTCAGGCATGGTTACACTTCTTGTGACAATTCATGCATTAAATGCAATGTTTCCATTAAATGAAACAATTGAATATGGTAAGATTAGTATGTAATTGATTTTCAATTTTCTTTTTCAGGAGGCCTTTGCTTTCGTGTAAAACATGAATTGGCATACAAGCATTGATTATTAGTAATTATTTAGTGTAGTGTTTATTCTATTGGAAAATTCAGTTTTCCTCAATTATTCATTCTGATATCACGGGAGTAAATTGAACTTAGACACAAAATAATAAAAATCTGATAATCTCTTCTTAAAATTTCTTATTGATTATTTATTTTGTGAATGTAAAACATCATCTTTTATTTTCAGATAAAAATGTCATGTTTGTGTTATTATCTGGTGAATCATACGATTATATAGGATCTCAAAGAATGGCTTGGGATTTGTTATCAAATACATTTCCATATGAAACATCGATTCCTGCTCCTCCTCTATCACCCATGGCAATTGGTCCTCATATTCATTTAGGACAATTGCATGGACGTGCCAGTCATCTGAATGCCTTTGTGCCTATTTATGAAGAAAATGAAAGAGACGACATGGTATACATCAAAAAATAATATTTGTATAATAGCAAAAAATAACATCACTCGGGAGATGAAAAATATTTAAATGATTTTTGAATTTCATTTTTGTCACTTTATAGCATTTTAACTATTGTCTAAATTTCAGATATCTTCTTTCATCAAAACGATGCAAAATAGTGAAAAAGCACCCATTAAAATAGTTAAAGGAAATAATTTACCACCTTCATCTGTGCATTCCTTCCAGCGAATGTTAAATTCTTCAGTAACTCAAATGGGCTCAGCTGTTTTAGCGAACCATGATAAAAATTTTGGAAACAAATATTACCAGTCAATCCTTGATGATAAAAATAACTTAGAATATACATACTTAAATTTATCTTCAAAGATCGAAGGCGGAAGTAAGTATAATAAAAAGTTGGTAAATTGGCACCATTTTTCATAATTTAAATCAAGGGTGGGCAACCATTTTTCGTTCTTAGACGAAATTATCATTCTGTCTCCGAGTCAAGTCCTGGACCAAAAATATACTTCAAAACCTTTAATTGTCTCGTCGTGCCTTGAAGTGGTAATTAAGGTGAAAATTTCGAGGTGTCCCACCCTTGGTGTTAATAATTAATCATGAATAACAATTTGCCATATTTATTAAATTTAAAGGAATTGGAAATTAATTTTTCATATAACAAATTATATGTTTTCCTAAATATCGCCCATATTTTTTATACAGCGCTTCCTGATAAATTAGTTCCAAATGATTTCATTCAAACGAAATTAGCGAATATTGCAACATCTTTAGCCAAAGCTCTTTATCAACACGTCACTAATAAAAGTTACACTGGATCTGTTAACGCTAGTGCATTCTTAGTAAGTATTATTTGAATCATATCATTTTATAGCTAAGTAATTTAATTTGATAATTAAATTAAAATATACATAAAATTTCACTTACTCGTCTTCTAATATATAAAAATGAAACTCTCTTTGTTTGTATGTAATGCGCTGCCATACCGTTCATCAGATTGCAATAAAACTTCATCCACTTATTGCTATAGATTGCGCGAGTAACATAGGCATAGTCTAATGTATAAAAATCAATGTTTGTTTGTCCATATTTAATCCGCTACCATACTGTTCATTCGATTGCGATAAAACTTTGTCAACTTATTGTTTACACTTGCGGGAATAACATAGGCATAGTAAAAATATTGTTTGTGTACGCAGTTTGTTATGCGAGACGCTTAGCGTATGCACTATACTGGCTCATTTTGGACTGATGGTTGCTAAGGTAAATAAAGCAGTATGACTGTTGATCGTATTCCCTTTTCTTAGCATAATTAAAAATATATGTAAGCACTTCAATAAATAGAATCAAAACATAAAAAACTTTCCTTCTTTGTGTGGTATTGCAATGCATATCGGGTAATAACTAGTCTATATATTATATATATAAAAATAGCTTATAAAAATATGTATATTAGAATCTTTGAGATTTATGAGAGTCATGTTTAGATTAGGAAAACGAGTATGCAACACGTTAATATTAATATTTATTTAAGGGTAACGGATTCACATAATTTTTTTAAATATTTCAAGCAATAAAATTTGTCTAATTGAATGACTATTGTGTGCTTTTTTAATTACAGGTGGATGAATTGCTACATTGTCTTTTGGAAACTCTTTCTTGCCCATTGCTATCTGCTGCATCAGAAACACCTTTACCAGAATCTCAATCTCCGTTACCGGCTCCTTCGCTCTATGTAGGCGTATCATGGACATCTTTCCCCATTTCTTCTTTGGCAAATTTTATCAGCGGCGTAGAAGTTCAAAAAGATAAAAATAACTGCAAAGGCTCTGATATTGAATCGGTTTGTAAATGTTATATTATGTAGAACTGAAAGTCTTTTTGGCAATATGGTAATATACATCATAGTTGTGTTTGAAACTGTAATTATCATGAGTAAAATCAGAATGATTGCTGAATGTTAGTTTGTATAATGTAAATTGTAATATTGTGGGAAAAATACTGGAAGAGCGCAAGTGGTCTTGCGAAAATAGAAGATGAAGGTTGCCGTGCAAAACTGACAGTTTTCAATTAATTTTCATCTTGTTGTTGGCGGCTATTCTGCTTCTTCGAAGTCTAAGAATGATCAAATCCCACCAGGTGTTGTCATAAGCTCCGTGGAAGTCAAGGAATATTGCCACAACATACTTGGAATTGGTATTTTCAACTGTGTTGATGACCTTGTCTATGGTATTTACAGTCGATTTTCCTGATCTGAAACCGAACTGCTTATCAGATAGTGGCTTAGTGCCTTCAAAAGTCATGTTCAGTCTGTTGGCTATTATTTTTTCCAGCTGCTTGTCGAGTATCAGAAGGATAACGATAATGCGATGCGTCTTTGGTTCACTGGGTGGTTTTTCAGTTTTCACCTTAAGCGTTGAGGGTTGTTGTGGTTTTGTGGCTGCGCTTAATGCCCCACCTCGACGTATCAAAGTCAAGCTATTTCTGTGTAATGATTTGAACATTCTTTTTTTTTTACAGGTATCCTATTCTTGGGTACCAGGTTGGGAAGGAAAAGGTATATGCATACAATCAGCATTAAATTTTACTACAGCCAAAAGCCCCGCATTTTTAGAAACAGGTTATTTTCATTTTCTTAAACAATTTAATTATTTTTTCTAGTTTATTTTATATATCTTTATTATTTCCTTTTAGATTATGATTTTACTTCTGGTCAATATTCAACATGGACGGAATCAGTATGGCGTAGCATATCACTAAGAATATTTGTAAAACCACCAAAACGGAGAGAAAGCGTCACTATTGGTATTGGCTGTACAGTTTTTGCCCTGTCTTTGATTTTCGTATTGGTGGGACGCAAACATGTCATTTGGTTATTGAAAACAATCAACCCTGATGAAGACTCTGATGTTTCACCCCAATCACGGTAGTTGTTTTAAAATTTCATTTACTAAACTATATCATCGATATTGAAAATAATGATTGATTTCTGACTTTTAGATCTCGTGCAGATTGCTGATTGATAAAATCCCTGAAATTTAACTTTTAATAGTCTAATAAAGGTCCTTTGGGACAAATTAAATGAACATTGAAACTGTGATGCCTTTGTAATAAATTTTATTTGTATGTTCGAATTGCTTAAGAAGAAAATTTGCAAGACATAAATATTCTTTACGAATTATGATTGCCAGCAAGAGATTTTATTTGTGTTGTAATCTTCAATTTCAATGTTCTTTGAGTGTCGAATAAAAACGTACATCGGCGATAAATTTCGTAGAAATTTCAGTATGTTTTTACATATTTTAACACATCACCGACTGAAAATTACTGATTTAATTTGGTGAATTTTAGTAAACTGTGTTTAAAAAATGTATTTATGCTTTGAAATCTCAGTTATTAATGACAGGATAAATATACAAAACATTCATTTGGTGTGAGTTTAGTGCAAAATTATCAAAAATTACACAGTTGGTATAGTGTTAAAATTCATTTATAAGTAACTACATCTGTACAAGGGAAAATAAAAGATATTCTTAGTTTTTGGAAAATATAGAATCTGAAATTTCTTGAAATTAATTTTTTACTTAGAATAAAATTAAACTACGATATCATATGGACTAAAAGTTTAATTTTTTTAAATAATATATATCAAAAGACATTGTATTATTGACCGAAGATGTATTGATAGTTTTTTCCCAAAAATGACAATGCATCATCAACAATTGTTGACGAAATAATTGTTTTAATGTTGGGATTTTTGTTTGAAATCTTGTTTATTACTTAGAACACAAACATTTTGATTCTTATGTTCCTTAGCTTTTAAGTTAATATATTTTTAAGAATAATAAGAATTGGGTTTTTAGATATTTTTTTATTTTCATTTAAGTTCTCGATAATTTATTATTTAATAATTATTTTGATTGAGGAATGAAATTTATTGTATCAGAAAGGTTGCTGTTTTTTTGAATGAAACGCAGATATGTATTTTACCAAAAATTAATATTTTTTTTGCACGAGGAGGGGAAATATTTTAATACATACTGCCCGTACCCGGCAGTAGTGTGGGAATCCTGATTGGATCCTAAAAAATTAACTAATTCCAAAATTGTAAATCCAGTTACCCACTAAAACCTAAAAGTATTGCTCAAGAGTGGCAGTGATGTGTCCATCTCGGGCTCCCCTTTGTCCATGTTATTCGGTCAGGTTGAAATCAAATCAGCAATTGAGAATGTTTCCACTTGCCTTCTTCTCCTTATTCATTCAGTGTCTTCTTTTTGCTGCATAACGCACTTGATATAACTCCTCCACGCATTCCATGCCCTGGTATTGTTCGGCGAGAGCGGATTGCAGTCGGATCCCAGCTCATTGCGGAGATTGTCCCTTTCAATATGCCATGCCCGACAGCTGAAAATCGTATGTTTGGCATCATCGTTATTTTCTTCGCAGTGATGGCACTCCAGGCCTGTTTCCTTGCCAATTCTCTTCAGGAAGCTCCCAAAGTATCCATGTCTGGTGAGGACCTGAGTTAGGTGGTAGTTCTTTTGCCCGTATTTCCTGGCAGTCCACGCTTCCAATTTGGTAACCTGGCCAGATTCTCCGCAATGCTGGCCGCCTTCTCCGTGTGGGTGACGAATCGGAGCTTGTTATCAATCTCCACCCCTAATTACCGAATGGATCTTGAGTATTTAATCTCGATCCTCAGGGGTGGGGGCGCAAGCTTCCTATGTCTTGTGAAAAAGAGGGCCTCCGTTTTTTGAACAGCGAGCTCCAGACCAGCTCCTGTCAGCCATTTCTTGGCCTTCCTCAGTGCGTCCACGCAGGTCATTCACAGGATCTCCGTGGATTTGGCGGTGACTAGGATGATGGCGTTATCAGCGAATGCGACCATTTTGGCTCCGTCCATTAATGGCGTCCTCAGCAGCCCGTCGTACATTATCTTCCACAAGGCTTTCCCCTTTGGAATGAGAACCAGCTTCTGCCTTTTCCATGGTGCTGGGAAGACGCCTCCCACTAGGCAGGCGTTGTATACTGTTAGCAGGAGGTTCGGGTCAGTATCAGCGACCAGGCCGATGACTACGTTTGGGACACCATCCAGTCCCAGTGCTTTATTGTGCGCTAGCCGCTTAATAGCCGTAGCGAACTCTCCCATACCAAAAATTAATCTAAAGTATTCCCTTTTTATAGAATCTAATTGAGTTTGAATTTTAATTCTTCACGCCCCCCCCCCTTATCTTGATAATGCTGCCCCAATTACAATACTCTAGTTATCATTTTTTGCATTAGCTTATGGGATATTATTTTATATTAAAATAATCAGAAAGAATAATACATAATCCCAAAATAATCAGCAGACCTGAAATCAATATTCCTATGTAGATAATTTTTTACCCTTTTATTAAACTAACTCCCAAAGTTATCCTGTGAAAAGATAATAATATAATAAAGCAATATCTAGTGTCTATGAAGGTCATAATAGAATCTCCTAGTTCAACTTCTGTATTTTTTCCCAAGATATTCTCGCTTTGTATTCAATTGGTGGAATTTGGTTGTTTATCTTTAAGTTTTTTATTTAATTGCTACTTGCATCTACATTTGTAAACTACACTTATAAAAATAATGGCTTTCTTTTCGACACCTCCCATTATAATGACACATTTTAGAATCAAAGATTTGTTACATCCTCTTTTGGCAACAACTTATTTCATTTCATACTTTACTTGCCTTTCATCTTCATTAATTAAATAATGCAAAATTGGCATTTTCATCGACTTGTTCACTCAGTTTTTCTTTTATCGTCTAAAATATTTAGCGTGGTCTGAATTTAGATTCTGTACGTATTTAGTAGGCTTTTATAAAAATTTCCTTGATAAGATGGCACCATATATTTTATCGGTGTTTTGCGAGCTGACTTAAATACTTATTTATTTAAATGCCGTTAATTCTTGTGAAAAACGAGATGATGCCAACTTGATTATTAAACAAAATTCTGATTTATGGCTAATAAAATTGTATTAGAAACATTTTTTGTATTCTGATGCTAAAATAATTGGCCAAAGCTACAATGTATTCTTAATAAATACAGAATTGATTTTTGTAAATAGTTTAAAATAGATCAAAATGTGAATTTTATAAATTCAATTGTATACAATTGTACATCATTTTTTGCAGTGTTTGTATGTTAGATTTGTATAAAATTTAGCAATTAATTGTGCTACAATTAGAAAAATAAAAAACATCATTAACGCATTGGATTTACACATGTAAATTGATATTAGTCACATTTCATTTTACACATTTAATATCAAAGTCTTTTTATTGAGCGTAGGACTATAGGTGATTTACATGTTTAAAGGGCTCAATTATAGTTATTGATGTTTTTTTTTCAACACAAATTAGGACTTGTCAGATATTTTTTCTCAAAATATTAATAATCACACAAAGTTGCCAAACCAATTTAAAAAATCAAAGTAGTAATCTAGATATAGAAAGCTAGAAATATTATAGTTATGATAATAATCATTGAACGAAAGTTATATACGGCAAATAAGACTTTGTTTTGAGAGATTTTGTATCAAGTCCAACGTGTAACTACTGCTGTTATAAGTGATAGTTATAAGTATTCATTTTTTAGAATAAATTTTACTTAAATTCTACATTTTTAAAAAAATCATAGGGTCACCACACTTAGTGCCTTTATGAGAAAGCTGTTGCATTTTATAAATGCACACAAATTGAGCAATCTATGAATGAAGACATTTTTTTATCATGTATAAGGCGTATTTGTTCCTCATAGAATGTTCAAGCTATCAGCTTAAAATAAATCATGTATTTTTTTCTCATCATTTAATAACAGACAATAATTAAATATGGCATATACTGATATTAAGGATGATTTAACCCTTTTGCATCTTGAATATATATTGCCGTTTTTAAAAAATCTAATTTTTAATATAATTTATAGCCATTTTCAAACTATCCTAAAGGATAAATCAGCCAGACATGACTCCGGACACGGAGCTATAATCTTATTGCCTAGATCTTTTTTGAATGATATATGTCCATCACTTCTTTTTTAGCTATATTTAAGTACATTTTAAATGTGTGGAATTAAAATAATATAACGTTCACATATTCTTTTGGACTTCTGCATATACAGTAGAACCTCAATTATCCGGACTAATTGGGGATGAAATTAGTCTGGATAATCGAAAATAATCATAATTGACAGGGAAAGTATGAATAATTTTTATTTTTCTTGATTTACATACACATACACATGTAATAAATTATTTTTTATTAAAGGAATCAAACAACCCCATTGCCAAAATTGTACTATAAAGAAAATCATCTAAGAATTCTTTCAATAAAATTTAAAAAGAGTAAGGATCCATATCCCATTTGATGCAAAGGGGTTGACTTTTTAATCTTTTGTTGTTGAATGTTAGCTTTATTTTGAACATCCATAGCTTAGATACTAGAAATATTACAAATTGTGATCCGTCCAGCAATATTTGGTTTTTTTAGTGTATTATTTTTCTTAAAGCTTAATTTTGTATAGATAAATTCATATAAATATTTATCAGTTTTGTAATTAATTTTCTAGATTGTCATCAAATAGACTATAAGTAATATAGTATTAATTCAACTAAAACTATAATAGTTTTCACGTAATTGAAACAAAATGTGAGCGTTATTTCAATCGATGATAATATTCATGCTGCAACTGACGAAGAAATCGTTGCCTCTGTGCTATTTGTACACATGTTTTGCATTTTCCAGGCGGATAATCTATAATCATAAATCAAACTTTATTAAATTGTTTTTGATAAATAAGTAATTGCATTTATAAAACAATAACGATGAACATATCATTGATATTAACCCAGACAGGTAATGGGTTCCGTAGCTCAGTGATTACGAGTATCCGTCCAGGAGTATAAAAACATGGGCTTAAGTCAATCAAATTTGGATAAAGTGTGCTTGCATCCTCCCTAGGATTTTTTTAAACATGAATAATTAACCATCATAACAAAAAATTAAACAATTTACTCATCAATTTTATTAATTTATTTTATATGATTATTAATATATAATTTATGAAAGCATATATCGTTTTATGATTTACGAATATTTCCAGAACTCAATCATACGTTTTAGATCAATTACTTTAGATTTTTTTGATGTGATAACGGAACTATTACATTATTACAATATTTAAAACGCATCCGATAGGTGGTTCGAAATATCAGATTAAGGTAAAAATTTTGCCTTTAAAGACCGTTTTTTACTCACGTAAATCTTAATAAACTCCAATTATACATTGAAAAATATAATACAAGATATAATTAACTTATTGTATACACGATTCATTTTGGTTGCACATTTCAAGAAAATATAAACGCTGATATTTAAATAATATGATGCGCCAATATTCCTAGTGGATATGCAAATTACATTTGTGAGGTCATTGAATTTTGTGCTTGTTTGTTGAATATGTAAAAATACTAAGACTATTTATTATCGTAAGAATAAGTATTCCAATATTTATGCGTAGAATGTATATACGAATATTACACAGTTCAATTATTTTAGGATTTTAGGCCACAGTTCGCTATTTCTGAAGAGCATTTTATAATTTTCGAGGCCTGTTCTTTATTATGCGGATATTATGAATATCAACGTGTACATGCCGTGTGCGGATATAAAATAAATGCATTGTATATGGATATTTGTAAATTGTATATCAATCGATGGTTCGGGAGTTGAAATCGTGGAAAATCACAAACAATCACGTTTTAGGTAAGATCGACAGCTCGCGTAATTTTTATTTTGCTCGTTCATTTATTGAAAAAATCGACATATTGAATAGTTGCTTGTTTGATTGTTGTTTATTTTATAAATTGAGATTTACGTCTTATTGTATGGATTTTATTTGAGTTCGTCGTGATTGTACTAATTAAATTCCACCAAACCAAAGTATGAAATTATATTTAAAAAATATACTATTTAGAATATAATGACATAAGGTAATTTTTGCTACTGTAAATATAAATATATTTATAAATTGTATTAACTGTATTGTAATAAATTTTGCTACAGAAGAAGTTAAAAATAAGATCTTTTATACTTAATAAAAGTAAAAGAATTTTGTCTTATATATTTTATGTTTATTTATTGAAGTGAAAAATTACTTTGATTTTTTGTCTTAACATATAATTCAGAGAATTATGTTCGCAAACAAATTCCTATAATCATTATAATGACTATTTGATTATATGATGTGCTTATGAACAATCATATTTGTTTTTTTTGTATTATTTCTAATCATTAAAAGAAGCAATTAAATTACCGAACAACAAGTCAATTATTATTTTCCTCTTTTATTATATCATCAATGTCATTTCTTTCTTATTATTATTTTTAGCATATTATTTTTTTCCAATATAGTGATTCAAAACTAAAAGCTATACTATAACATGCTATACTATAACATGAATTGTTCCCAAATTTACTTTTAATAATTTCAGGTATGTTCCCATTCAAATTATGACAATGAATAACGTGACTATTAATACTTGAAGTCGTTTAAATTTATTATTAGATATTTATGTTTTTAAACACTTGTAATAGTAGAAAAATAATTGCTATGTTGCTATTCATTTATAGGGTTTGTGTCCAATTTATGATTTTTTTTGAAAGAATTAATGTAAGAAAATGACTAATTTTATATAATATGGCATGTATTTTATGTCATAAACAATACAAAATGAAACATTATGACCCTAGCAGGTCGTTTCTATTTCGTGTCTACTTGTTGCTCTAAATCAAGGGCTCCCAAACTTTTTGCTACATTGACCACTTTAATAATGATTTTCTTCATCGACTCCCTTACATGTTTCTCTATAACATATAGCACATAAAACAACTTAAAGATTTGTTTGTATTTATGCACTAATTTTTGTACTACAATATAACCTCGATTATCCGGATTGTTCAAAATTTAACAAAAAATATATAATTTGCTGATTTGCACGTAAAGAATTGTGTCCACTTTTGCCCACGAAGCTTACTAATTGTTTGATATCTGAAGATGGAAGTTCAGAGCGAAAGTTATGAAAAAATCAGGAAATACAGAACTTGAAAAATGTTTTTTTATGTGGTAAAAACCAATATTTTTCAATACAAAATTAAATGGAGATTCCTTCTTCAAAGCAAAGTCTGAGCTAGCTTGAAAAATTCAAAGGACGACATGTAATCAGGGAATTTTAAATTCATGAGGAAAAGCTTTCTGCTGATATATTAGGTTGTCCCATAAGTTTCATTCGCAAATGAACACGGATCTAATCATAGCCATGGTTGAAGAAAACCCGCGATATACTGTTCGCGAAATAGCTAACAAGTTAGAAATTCCACGAACATCCTTCCATAATCATCTGACAAAATTGGGCTACATCAATCGTTCTGATGTGTGGCTTCCTCATGAACTGACTGACTCAAATAAACTTCAGCGTATTTCAACATGCGATCTTCTTCTCCAACGACACAATAGCCAACCTTTTTTGAAGAGACTTGTCACTGGAGATCAAAGTTGGATACTCTATGAGAATATCCAACGTAAACGATCATGGATTAAGGGTACAGAAGCTTTAACTGTAGCTAAACCTAGCCTACATCCAAAAAAAGTTTTGTTATGCATTTGGTGGGACTGGAAGGGGGTAGTTTATTATGAGCTATTTCAGCAAGGTGAAACGATCAATTCAACAAAATATTGTCTCCAACTAGACAATCTAAAGGATGCCAGAAAACGGTCAGAATTAGCGAACAGATGAGGCGTTGTTTTTCATCATGATAACGCCAGGCCTCAAGTGTTTATGCTCGTCAGAAATAAATTATTATCATTTGACTGGGATGTTTTACCTCATCCTCCATACTCTCCGGACATTGCCCCTTCAGATTATTATTTATTTATTTAATTGAAAAATTCTTTACGTAGTAAAAATTTTAATTCAAAAAATAATAAAAAAAATGTACCTTAATTAATATTTTGCCAACGAACCTGGGAAATTTTGGCAAGAAGGCATTATGAGGCTTCCGGAGAGATGGAGAAAGGTTAAAGAACATAATGGATAATATATTATTCAATAAATTTTGATGTAATACAAATTATTGTTTATTTTTTTCTTAATATAAAAACGAAAGAAACTTATGGGACACCCTAATACTTTCAGCAAACATTAATTGACACATTGAAGCTATTTGTGGAGCCCAATTAGTCCGGATAATTGAGGTTCTACTGTATTTAAATTTAACATATAAAAACATGATTTCAGCAGCACAGAATTAATGGAACAAGTTTGATTACATTATGCTATGGTTGAGTTTGTTCTAGTGATATTTTCTTTTTAATATTTGCCCTGATTTTTTTTACTATTTTACTAACAATAAATATAAATATATATTTCATTAAACAATTTTACTGATTTATATATAATTAGAAGTGGATCACTGCCTTATATGAATCTAAATTAACTTCCATCGAGACCAAAGAGGTCCATCCGGACCCTTATTCTAAGTTATTGATCGATATACCCCTTTAACAATTTTTATATATTATATATAGTCCTTATTATAACAGTGTTTCGTATTGCTCGTAAACAATGTGGTAAATTGATACTTAATTGAATATAAGTACTGTTATCAGTTGCTCAACGGCTATAATGTGTTAGTAACAGTTGAACTGGTGGACTCTATATAAAGATAGCTATTACAAAATGCTAAATTACAATTAGCTGAAATTTTCAATACAAAAGCTTTTAAATAAGTTCGCTGGGAAAATTCATAAAGGTTCGATAATGTTTTAAATATTTATTTTTATATGTTAATGTTTTTGATAAGCATGTTTGAGAAACACGTTTTGAGATGTTAGCAGATCCAATATTGAATAGCCAGTCTTGTTCCAGCGGTCGGTGTGTTAACATCACATCATGACTACTGCCACGAAGATGTTCTTCGGTAAGATATTTTTTAAGATACAAATAAATAGACTCCCCCGTTCATAGTTCCAGCAGTTGAAAACCCGTTTTTTTTACAGCAACGAAAAAATTCAAACGTCCCATTTATTATTACATAGATCAAATAAGTCTCGCCATTAAGTCTATCGCCATGTCAATATATTTATATGCTCATTCATTTTTATTTTTTGAAGGATAATTTTTAATGTGTTTTTTAATCTTTATGTATATATTTTATGCACACTTCGTGCAGATTTTTTGTTGAGTGGCTAAAAATATATTTAATAGACAGAAAAAGATAACAGAAATACCTGGCTGTGATGGAATTCCCGCTGAACAAAGTTGATTTTTTAACAATGCCAAATGACCATGCACAATAACAATCCATTTTGATGTGAAATAACATAAAATAATTCTAAGTGGTCAGAGGTTTCAATGTAAACTTGGTCACCAAGCCCAGATTTAATAATTGCCCTTTTAACATTTGAAATATTCCAATTCAAATTCGGCACAATCTGGTGCAATTCCAATTCAATAAGTTATCAATCGTGGATTAGTTTTCTTTCAATCGCGGTCGTTTTGAATTTTTTTTCTATTATCTTCCATTTTCCGCGGAAAAAAGATCAATTATCCCGATGTACAGGAATATCAATGGATTTAATCTTCGATAAGCACATCCTGAATCTGTTTGTAATTATCGAGCTTTACTTTTGAATAAAAATTACAATCGTCTATCATATATTTTGCTGTGTTGGCATTCCATATGATGACACGATGGATGGAATTATGATTTTAATGGTTCAGGTTCAAGTCTAGACTGCAGTCTAAATATCTCATAAATATGTGATTTATCTATTTCTGAAAAAAGCGAATGTTAGCTGATTTATAACATTACTTTTTTTTAATTAATGTATATGATATACTATATTGTGTCACTATAGTCTCTCGAATATTATTCCACGAAGGCCTTCGTTCATATTTCAAACGTTCGCCTTGTCATATGATCTGCCTCAAAGCAAATTTATTTGGAATACATAGATTTAAAAATAAATCCACTTTCTGAGACAATAAAATTATGCTCTTTCCACTTAAAAAAATCATAAAGTTTCGTCAATTGTCTCATCATTAATTCTCAGCATATATTATCATTTGTCTGGGGTCGTAATAAGCGAGTTGTGGATTAACTGGGGTTAGTTAAAAATCGATTTAAATATATATAGTACATAAAATGTAAAATAATTTATTCGCTCCAGATAATCAAGACATAGAGACAAGAGAGATAGCATAGTAAATTTCTTTAAAAATATCCATTATAATTACACAAAAAAAACCTTGCGTATACAAAAATTTGGACTCTTGCCCCCTAATCTGATAATGTTTGACCTCTATTTTGAGTAATCAAACTTTTTACATTATTGTTTGGAACTTATTAACACGTTAACTGCGGGGAAACTTCGCGCGGGATGCGAAGAATCTACCAAAGTCGCGCGCAAAATATTTACATAAAATGCCTTAAGGCACGTTTTTACCTTGTTAGTTAAAATTTAAAAAAAAATGCTTCGTGTATCGGAAAGAACCAATGTTTAAGAATACGTTCAGTAAATCGATAAGTCGATATAAATTCTCAAAGTTATGGATACTTTAACCGCGTTTTTCTCGAAACTATTTTTTATAGGCTCATGGAAGTGCTCCCACACGTCCTAGATGAGCATTTTTTATGAAAATTATCAAGCATGTGTATAATAAACGCCTTCATCGTATAAACTACACTTATCCAAAAATCTTTATTTAATAAACAAAAAACTACAAAAAATGTTGGTAAAAACACAAACTTTTCTTCGATCACTCATTATTTTTTTATTTTTCAATATTTCTTCTTAATTGTAGTCTATGCTATAGAAAATATTATAGAAAATAAAAATATGTTTTATTTGTTTGCTGCAAATTGTTTATTCAGGACTTAGGACTTCCATAGTGAAGAATGTCATTGTTCGTTCACCGACATACGTGGCTCCTTGCACTCCCATTACCATACTTTATAAAGTATTTTTATATTCAAAAAAGATCGCCTAGTCAACAAACTAAATATCAACATTCTATATTTAATACTTTTCACATAAAAAAATGTAAAAAAGTAGATCACTTTTACGCCCAACAATGTAGAAAAATTAAGTATTTTTTTAAAGATAGTTTTAATAAAATATTCTGACACTAGTATTAAAAGTCGTTTCGTTAATTTTAAATGATATATATTGTATACATATATACAATATTTATAAAAACGCGTTCTATAGTATCAAGTAGAATTATAAACTAAAAAAAATAAATTATAAAATGTATACATTATTTTTGTTAACTCCGTATTTTGAGAATGTGCTCAATTTTATAAAAATAGTTTCAATAAAACCCCATTTGCAAACTAATGTGATAAACTGTGAACAAATAACACATAGTAATATTTAAGTAATCAGCCGACATATATTATACTGATATACTTCCCGTAATAAATGTGTTAAAATCAATATTGAATGCTGACTAAATTCTGCATGCTTATGTATTTTTATAATACGTTGTATGATTGTATTGGAGGCAAATTCATCACAATTAATGTAATAATAATAGATACGGGGTTAAGAATTTCATATGGTGTATCAAATACATATCATGGTAGCGAATGGGTATTTTTTAGCACGGCAAGGGAAAGGTTAAAATGTGAGTTCTTAAACGATCATTATATTTATTCCCACATGCTATAAATTAATTTATGAATTGAGTGTAATGAGCGTAGTTGTAAATTTGTTGAAAAAATTGCCCTTGAACAAATAATTTTCATAATGCAAATTCAATGGAAGATTCTTGTTCAGTAATTATGCTCAGTACTGTTGAGCGTATAATGACTATGTCTTCCAAAACCAGTTAATTTAATGTCGTCGCAATATAAGCAATCAGTGAATTGAAATATTATTGAAGACAACACGAAGAATGGATATTTTTTTACAGGTCGCTGAACAGTTTTGCTTTTTCCAATGCTTATGTAACGTCTTCATAATATGTCTTTCACAATGAATGCTTCTAATTGAACATCCCAAACATCCGCGAAGTCTGATTCTTCACATGAAATCAATTCAATTGCGTTTTTTTACAGCCTTGTTTTTTTTCGTGCCCCATCAGTTTATTTAAGAACGTCCTCAACCATTTAGCTTGAATTGATAATTATCCTCGTTCGAGGCGCATGATTTATTGTGAGATTTCTGCAAACTGCTATTCTAAGAGTGACCATGAATTTGAAGTGACGCAATATAATATATTAAACGTTGTTACTTTTCAAAACCTGTTTGAGAACTATTCGTGTAACCGCGAGACAGTCTGATTAAAGTTTTGGCATGTCCAAATCTAAATTGGCTCTCGAATTGAAAAATCACATTAAATAAGCCATGCCCTGGATGTGATATCGATCTTAATTCTTAGCTCGACAATAGAATTAAATATAAATTCGTATCATTATAAACGTTTCTTAAGTTACGAATTTATCCCCTAAAATCAATATGAAAATGTTTGCGAATTTATTCTATTTCCGTCGAATCAACGTCTAATACTCAATAGATACATAAAATAATGTTATCTACACTAGATAATGAGCATATTATTATTCTCCTCAATGACTACTTCGATATCATTAAAAAAAAGGTTGTTGTTTGTTGCAGACAGTGATAAAAATGAAAATTGATTTATTAATGAGTGCAAGTTTGAAAAATGTATAAAATTATATTATTCGTAACGATTTATTAACCCTTTGACTAGTGAGCTAATTTTAAATCATCATAAACCTAGATGCTATATTTATGTCCGCCACTTATCATCCGTACAAATCCACTTATCTGTCAGGACTGTCGCAGCGCGTATGAAGATTGTATATAGATAAATAATCCTTGTCGATAGCTCACAATATTCGGTAATTTCTTCAAGTAAACATAAACAATACATTTGAAATCGATTAATTATAACATTCACATACCATTATTAGTCGATAAATTTGTATTAACTCTCCAATCTCTGTAAGTCTCCGAGCTCAACGTGTAAGAATGCTCTTTCTGAATCACTGGAACTCGGATACAACTCTGTGTCTTTGGGGATTAAGATTGGACGCTGGATCAGAGTAAGATGTGTGAAGCGAGAAGTTTATTTCTTTCTGCCGTTCTCGAGCTATCCTTGGCTATGCTTGAAGCTCGTCGTTGTCGCCATTGAAGTCTCGCAGTTGGGAGTATCTCCATGCATAAAGTAAATACAAATTTGAAACAATACAGCCGTAAATGTTATTGTATCGAAAGATTGTTTGAAAAATCACTTTTGAAAATGTTTGCTTTCCAATGAAAGATGTATGACATTATTATTTCGTCGAATTGATAAAAAAAAAGTTTGTTTTGTCGCAAATTTAATTCCAAAAATGTTTTGAACGGAAATTTCTGGAATACACAGCGTTTCAACAACAGTCTTGTTTTAGAATTAGGTCGACGCTTAAAAAATATATTTGCCGCCATATCCTCATAAACGAACATCAAATTCACGTTTTTCTATTAACATCGCAATCTGCATTTTTATAAAAATGCGCCGGCGTATATAACTAGCTAATTTGAATACAACGTTCATCGCATTTTAAATATAAAATCTGTCGATTAATTATGCAACAGTCTGCGAAAATTGTGGCTGAATGATAAACCAACCATAACGAAAATTCTAACTTTTTTAATAGATACTATTTTATGTATGGGAAGCTCAACATTGTTAATAAAAAAACTTGATTGATTCAAATTAGCCTCAGTGTATCGTTCATTTTTATTGATAACATAGTCAATAATTATTGTGTAATGAAAACGTCATGGAAAACTATTCAAACAAATCGACATCAGAAAGATCCATCGATTAATCGATTTCCTATTTTATTATATAATTCTGTGCATATTACAAGAGGGTTTTTTTTAAAGCCACAATTAAATTTTAGCAGTCTTGATTGAAGACACGCTAGTTCTTTTGAACTTCGTATTGCATTTCTTAAGAAATGAGTGTTGTATTAAATAATTGTCACTTTAATCACGATCGAATCTGCATAATATACGTGTTATGTGCAAAAAAAATCATCACAAAGACTTGACGGTATAAGATCCGCGAATAAATTGTTTACATGTCCACAGTATGAGCTCATTTGTTAACAACACATTGTTTGCGGAAGCAGAAAATTACCATCATTCGCGGCCAATCGCCGAATCTCTTCTTCTTAAATACTATTATGTACTCCCATGATATGTTTTAGACAGCCAATTATTAGTTGAAATGCAATATTAACTAAATGTATAAAAATGAAAATGATAATATTCTATATAAATTCGGGTACCGCATTCATTGCGTTCAACCAAACTAACCCCGCAAGCGAAGTGTTAATATTTTTCGAACGCGATCGAAAAGCGATCTTCAAACTTTAATGCGTTCCAAATTATGACCTGAGTAAGACATTGATTTCTTATGGTCACACGCTGTTCCCAAATATTGGTGAACATCCTCTTCAAGCAAAGTTGGTTGATTTGATTTTGAGACGAAGGGAGTTTTGGTACTATACTTTTCCAAAATGCAATTTTTTTTATTTAATCCGTCTCTAAGATCTTTCATTTTTAAATTTTGTTGGACTTTAGACAAATATTAGCCGATTTGGATCACATGACATTTATAATAATGGGTGATTTGTAGAATAATAAAATTGGTAACACTTGACCTAGCGGAAGCTGATATGTCTCAGTGGCTTAATCAGTGATGAAGTATTATTATAAAAGTTTAGATTCAAATCCATATTGTGGATGAAAATTCATCGTACCGACAAGTTTGGTAGATTGAAAGTATTAGTATTTTCGATCGATCGTTTTGATTCATGTTTAGCCCTGATTTTTTGATTTTGAAAAAGCCAATATTAAGACTTATAACAAAGCAGTGCAGAACTCACTCAAATAACTTTATTTTAAAATATTACTACAGCCATAGTTAATACGTCCGCAGTAATCCGAAAAACGTTTTGCAAGCCAATGTCGGATTGTCCAATTTGTCGGACTATAGAGTATCGCCCCCGACCCCTTGTTGCTGAAAATGATGAAATATACATAGATAATACAAGATTTCATAATATATAATTAACGTCATAAACACATCAACGTATTCCATGATAATCTTTGAAGCATTTCAACTATCCCTTGCTAGCTACAAAGCTCTCTTCTTTTTATAAAACAACTTTGCTTTCATGGTAAATATGGGTCCAGAAATATGTGTATGCCTGTTTCTTTCCTAAATAAATCACATATACAAAGCTTCCTCCACATCTGGATGTTAAACTTTCTGGAAAGTTAACCTCTTACCTGGTCCATAATCAATGGTAGAAGCGAACTTTTGAATGTTCTAGCGGTTCTTTTTTGTATCATAAATTGTGGATTGTCCCACGCCGTACTCACTAGCCAACTCACAAAAAGATTCATTACGATTTAAGTGGTCCAGAATCACACTTTTGCATTTTTTTACATTGACGAAGCTTTATTGTACATGTGTAATATACTTGTATTGGGATGTCGGACTACAGGGGGACGCCTGATTAGACTGGGGCCGGATTACCGCATGTCTGCCGTATGTGGAAGGCAATTGGAAACTTGTACAGGATGACATCGGAAATTCATCACATAAAAATCTTCAGCTCTTGACAGTATATTCTGTGGGGATCAAAATCCTCATCGATGATGAGTAGAAACACCATGTTTGTTAAAAACAATTAAACATCTTTCCTGCTGACACATAACAGATAAAATGCAATTTTATCATCACGTTCAACCTTCTTAAGATACATACTAACCGGATGTATTTAACCATTTGTCCTACATAAAGATACTCGTTTACCTCATTTAATTTTACATCTATAATGCTATTGTCCTTGCTTGCACGTTCCTTATACGTCACTTTTGATTTTCTCATATCCTTAACTCATTTCTATCCTGTATGTTTGCCTTGTAATCATCAAACTGTAATGACATACGAAACCCATTGCTAAAGTTTCTTATGTATTTAAAAACACATTTCAAATGTTTAAAATTCATCGTATATCAAACACGCATAGAAATTATTGTTTGTATCAAATATTAAGGAATTTTATACTACGTTTTCCCCAATATTTCATATATTTTTGAGAGTTTGATTACTTTCTGGTACCCCTAATAAATTGATCATATTTTTCTTGTAATGGAATAATGGTAGTTTTTCTGATCGTTCATTCGTTCTTGCATTTAAAACCGTGGGGCAAATCCATGTCAATATTGATACTGTTGCTGTTATAAATTTATTGCCAATGATGTAAATCAAAATGTCATGTTATAACAGCAGATGTTGCAATACTTAGCAATGGAGTGATGAAATTTTTAACACAATTGAACACGTGAATCGTGAAATGAAAATCTGTGTTATATGAGGTTCAAACTTTATACAATAATATGATATGCATTCCAAAAAAAATGTAGAAATCTAATTATTTGTGTACACTCGGGCCACGTATAACACAGTAATATAGTTTCGTCGTGTAATACAAATCCGTGTTATACAAGGTTTCAAGTTCATACAAAATTGGGGGTTGCGTTTCAAAAATATGTCGAAGATAAATATCTTCGATATTTTCGAAGTGGATTATTTTATTTTTTTAACAGATATAGTGTGAAAGTGTTAAATTTTCCTCTTGATCGATGTATCCTAATATTTTTTCAAATGTTCGACGAATATAGTATATTGAAATTGAAAGAATACCATGTTCTAAGGGTTGGATTATAGACGTAGTGTTTGGCGGTAAAAATAATATTTCAACATTAGGGTGTTTTAAATCGAGCGGATATCCTGGTGCATTGTCCAATATCAACAATACTTTAAAATCAGGATTCTTTTTCGTCATATAAGCTTCTGCATCAGGTATAAAACAATTATAGAACCAATCTTTAAAAATAATATTCGTGTTCCAAACTTTTTTATTGGCTCTCCAATAGACAGGTAAACTCCTTTTGTCATAGCCTTTTCGTGCTCATTGGTTTAACCCTTAGAGTAGTGAGCTAATTTAAAACCATCATAAACATAGATGCTATATTAGTTTGTCCGCCGCTTATCATACGTACAAATCCACTTATCTGTCAAGACCGTCGCAGCGTGTATGAAGCTTGTATATAAATAAATAAACACTGTCAAAGCATACAATATTCGGCCATTTCTTCAAGTAAACATAAGGAATACATTTGTAATACACTTGGAATCGATTATTAGTCGATAAATTTGAGTTCTCAGAGCTCTCAAAGCTCTCAGAGCAGATCTCAAATCTCAGAGCTACACGTGCAAGAGTGTTCTTTCTGAATCACTGGAATTCGCTCGCAAATAGGCGACTGCACCACTATACTGGTTCATCATCATCATAATGCAGTCACAAACAGTCCACTGCAGAGCTATGGGTCTCTTCGGGCTAGGGTGCAGACATACGTGACGCTTAAGTGCATCTCGGATTCGCTCCTACACCAAGTTCTTCATATGCCTCTCCTCAAGGCCGTATATTTGGTGTTCTTCTTGTCCTTGTTCTGTTCCTAAAGCTTCTTGGCTCCGAACCGGTAAGGTTCATCGTCTTCCATATTTTTGGGTAGGGTCGATCGTATATCTATATAATAAAATCGTATAAGCATAGTAGTTAGGAGTAGTCAAACGTGGTTAAGGACCGATTAATAAATAATGGCTTCATTATGAAATATCCGGGAGAATTAGAACATATGTAATAGATATTCTTTCTTTCGCCACCTTGAATCCCTTCGCATGTTTTTCGCTTTTTGATACTTTAATTATGTATATTTTTCCATTCAAACCGTGTTATATAAAGTGTGTTATACAAACGTGTTGTATAAAACCGTATTATACGAGGCCCGAGTGTATTTTGTTTTCTTCAATAAACAATATAGAAAATTTAATAATAAGTATCTTATTAAAGTACACATTTAATAAGATACTTATTACAGCGATCATTCGTCATCATCCATCAAAGGATAGTTTTATATATATAAAAAATGTTCTAATTTGTCCATTTTTCTTACTAGTCTTTTACCTATATTTTTTAAAATTATTATGGTTTGATGTTCAAATCTTATATGAAATAGTTTTATTTGATGTTTCCACTAAAATCGTATTATATAAATGATATTATATAGGTATATGTCATAATTCATCAATCATTTACAATCGAGACCGTATTATACACTCCATATATAAAATAATTATGGATAAAAATTTGCAAAAAATGGATTTTATCGTCAATTATCAAATTATCGATTGTTTAAGAATCCATTCTGCATTCATTTTGATTGTTTAAAAACAGAATACTCGTGTTAAGCATTTAATTGCTTGTCAAATAGTGTAAAGTTAAATGTTTAAACAATTGTTCAATACATGTTATTTTATATTTATATAGCTATGCAAATGGCATGTTGCTGCTATTTGCAGTGTTTCCATTTAGAGTTAAAATAGGTAATCTATCCATAAAACTATTAATTGATCAATTTGTTTAATTTCACACCAGTTTTCTAGCGAAATCTATTTTCACGTGGTGGTTTTGCGTGACAACTTCGGCGCTGACGTTGCTGCGTTCGAATTAAAAGCAAATAATAATTGTGTACAATTCAAATACTGTTCGATGCGCATGTTTTAATGTTTAAGCATGTTGTTTTATTAAAAGCCATAAATCTTTATCACCAAATTGACAATGTATTTATTCAATGGTGTCTATGTATGTTTTGAGAAAAGTTAATATTAGAAAATTATTTCATGCAATTTTGTTTTCTTAGCTGTTTTAAGAAAAAATGTGGATACAACAATGCTATGTAAGTTATGTTTGTTGAGAAAAATCTGTTTTTTCCATCGGGGATTTGCTCCCAATTTAGTATTCGCAGTGATCTTAATTTGGGGTTGCCCCATTTTTCCTGTGATAGCCACAAAGGAATATACACATCATTTATATCATTTTGATTTATACCTTAACATAAATTTTATTTTATTGGCGAATGACAGTCAGAACTTTAATGCTCTATCGTGCGGAAATTGTTTGACTTTTATTAGCTTTTATCGCCTTTTATTAATAACTAGCGACTACCCGGCATGCGTTGCAATGCTATCCTCTCCCCACCCTGCTTCACTTCGCCAGACCAATATGCGCCAACATGGTGCATCCGTTAAACGTCTCGCAAAACAAATTTCGTACACTAATTTAAAAACCATCTTGGAAACATACCCAATAACTCACCAAAGTTTCATCGCAATCGGATGAACGGTATAGGAATGTATCTGTAGCAAACTGCACGACAGCACGCTGAACCACATTCATTTAACATATTTCATATTTATATATATATATATATATATAGCTTCTTTGGCTTTTTATATTCTTTAGTAAGGAATTTTATAATTGATGATTGCTCTGATTAAACACTTTCATCTCACATGTATTAGGGCGTACCACATGAACATTCGGAATTCATAAGTGAAAATTAAAACATCATTACTTTTACAAAACATAATAAATTCAACCAAAACAATCTCCATTAGCTTCAATAATTTTTTGCCAATAAGAAATTAAATTAATTGTCCACACTCTTAGAATCAATAAAATCTATACAATCGTGCGATGTAAGCGGGGAAGTTCTCCGTCTCTGTCTCCCGAACTGCGCTACGTTCTATCTCTGTCTCCGACCTCAACGTACAAGAGCGCTCTTTCGAATAAATGGAGGGGGGATCCCAGGCCCTGGGATAGTACTCCTTTAGGGGTTGAAAGGTACTCTAAGTGGCAAAATAAATGAAAATATTTTGGGGAGAGATCAGACAAATAAGATGCAAATGGTGAATTTCGTAATTTGTTGCTTTGAAACCCAATGGGCTTATTAATGCCTATTTATTAAAATTGGTTGCTAAATTTTTAGTTTCTGCTACAATACAAAATATTTTCCATTTCATGGCAATAGAATTGTAATAAAGACGGAATAATATATTATGCTCTTACTTGTTCACCATTCAATAACCATAAGATTTTTTTTGAAGTAATGAAAGCTTTATCGCACTCGATAGCTTTACCGATAAATTTTCAGGACACTTCCTGAAAATTTATCGGTATTCAACCCTGATATTTTTTTAATAGTAGTATGTAGTCCATTTTCATCACAAGTATTGATACAACTTAAAAAGGGAGAGTGAATTAGCTTCCCCTACGGCTTTTAAACCTTCATCACTAATGACAGCTTTGGGTTTTCTCACAAATCGATCATTCTCCGAAAGCTCTATTGATATTACTAACTGCTTTTGCTGTGTTGTATCCCAATTCGAATTCATACAAAAACAAGTAAGTGGAAATTTTTTGTTAACGCTGACATAGCAAAAATGATTCGGTATTTAATCAAACTTTGATTAGCTAAAATTCCGACTTTTGATGTGGTATGTCCTAATAAAAGTTTTGATGCGAATTTAACATGTAAAGGCGTCCATGATATCGATTGGTCTTAGTGCACCATCATCTCCTATTATGATATTATTGACATCATTAGATTTTGATGTCAATGTCAGTTGGTGTTAATTTGATGACAATTCTGATGGCAACCGAGAACTGAATTTCATACCGAGAAATTTTCATTTACCTTGATCTCTGAACATGAGTGGCTCACTTATCGTAACCTTTTCCTATCAGAATTTAATTCATTCAAGGTTATCGTTATTCAATTTTATCCTGATTATCCTGTTATCGCAAAAAAATTTCAACTTGCTCGAAGACCCTGACCTTGCGCAATCAATTGTCTTTAGATGTTTTTTAATTTATTTTACAGAAATTTATGTAACTTCATTATCAGCGTTCAATAACAACGTTTGATTATAATAAAGCAATTATTGATTTGGATGTGCGCCTAGAGTCGTCTAATTAATTATATCATCAATTTCAATCATCAGACAAACCAAGAAAAATATAATTAATTTTATCAAAGCTTTAAACCAATTTAAAATAGGTACAAAGAAATTATTAATGTATTTTTATAATAGATGGCGTTAATATATTTTGTTTGAAAAGTATTATAAACTGCATTTACGCTTGAGTTTTAAATAACGGACCATAACAATAAATATTTTAACCATTAAAACGCGTATAAATTTATTATCCCATTCTTTTAATAAAATGATACATTTTTATAGTGACATGTAATTTTATAAATCCCCTTTTCACTATTTTTCCACTATCGCGCTTTATAATCGTATAATCCTTTAACGACATAAAATAAAAATGATAACAATTTCAAGTATACACTGTGTATTTATCATTCAATTTTATCGTCGATAAATTCAAATAGCATTAAGAAGATTAAAAGTTTTGGATTTTCCTCCTTTTTTCCATGATTAAATTGATTTTAAAAAAATATAAAAAACGACAATATGATGGTGAGTATCATCAGTATCAAAAAGAGGGTTGCTTATTTATATTTATGAATTAATAGCTAAATTATGTTAATTTAAAAATAATCACCACTACTAGCTTAAATACAGCATAAGGTCACATTAAAAAAATATATCAATACTTTTAAATACTTCCTGTGTATGGTTGATTGTATTTAAGTTCTACCTCTATTTGATCTTCAGCTAATGGATTAACCGTGTCAGTAGGAGGATACTTTCAAGGTTATTTATGTGGAATCAGTGATTGTAATGTTTTATTTTAAAAATATAATGGCTTTGATTGATCATGTCCGATGTAGTTCACAAATGAAATGAAACAAGCAAAAAAGAGCTATTTGTGAGGGAAGGTCGCTTTAATGTGCTACTAAAGTATGTCACACCATATTGATTTTATCCATGGTCTTTATGGCGCCAACAATCTCACACATCCAAGCCTGATTTCTTCAGCTTGTTTTAAATATGAAATATAAATGCTTTTTGTAAATAATTATTGATATCTCTTTTGAAAAGAGATTTTTTTTATGAAGTTTAATGGATTGATTCATAATCTCGTTGTATGTCTGGATTTAATTTTGTCTCTAGGCAGATACTTAATCGTTATCATTACATCAAAGATCTAAGATAATACCAAGAAATGTACGCCAAAGAGACTTCGAACAAGATTTAAAACTTTCTTTCAAGCGCTTTTGATATTTTTACGCGATTTCTCCATTAACACCAATCCACCGCGTAAAAGTAGAATTGCATATTCACACATGCATATATCATATGATGAATATAAACAAAATAAATATTTAGCCTAAAGTTATGCCTATTTTTTTTAATACAAATCACAGTGTAAATGAGGACGTTGCAAGACGCGATGGAACCAAATAAGATCCATTATAAGCACACATTGAATTGTTTATGAATTGCTGCATAAGTTCTGAAGTCAACACGGAAAAAATAAATAGTTTTTCCCCATGTATGAAAATCTTGTGCTAATATACATGACATCATATGATTATAATTAAAGTATTGCCTCATGTTAATTATCTCTTTTTCACGATTATAATCAAGGATGAACAAATTATTGATAACACATAGATTAGATCTATTGATAATATTTTTCATCAAAATAATGCTCCATGATTTGATTTTGTATTGATGTATTGATTTTGAAGAAATCAATTGCAATGAATTTAACTAGAAAGATTTAACAATTTTAATATTGGCATACAAAATATAGGATGTTTGATCATCTTGAGATTCTGAATAGTGTATATTTACTCATCTTTATCTCTTCTTAGAAATACATACGTCAATGTGTTCTTCGTGTTTACAAGAATCAACATAGTTAGATTTAATGTGAGATTATGAATGCCAAAGTTTTACAGAAAATTTAATGCAAAACTGTCAATGAATCATTCGAGAAAATGAAGTTTGATATGAAGTGGCGGATTTAATCGTTGTTGAAATACCAACGTTCAATTGAAAAACTAGGCAGTTCTCTATGCCGCATAATAGTAAAATCGTAATAAGAAACGGGGGTCGCTATCTTTGTTGTTGCGACTTGATCTGGTTGCCGGGATCGATCGCGGCGCGGTCCGTAACAATGGTCCCGACCCACGAGTCGGCTGTGATAAACGACGGAATACATTTTTCATTCGCTCGTTGATAGAGATCGAAATAAGACAGGTGCTGCAGGTGATTAATAAAACAATTGGCACAACACGATTGGAGAACCAGTGGCAAGCAAGCGGGCGATGATCCACCCGAGGGTAGACGCTTTGTCGGAGCGTCTTCTTAAATTCGAAGTTGGTCGTCTTCCCGAATATCCTCGCCTGTCGGAGACCAGAAGCAAAGAGATGACCCACCCCCGCGAAGATCTTCCTCCGTCTGCTCGACAACTCTGTCGTACTGGGTGCCTTTTATTCCCGGCGTAATATCTTTTATTGCGTAGCAAAATCTCGGCGTTTGATTACCGTGGGGTCCCTTTTTGAAAACTCGCCGCCCTTTTGACAATTTGCCGCCATTTTGCACTTGTTTCTGATCACTTTGGCATATCGTCTATAACTTTTGTATTGCTTTAAAAATGTAGTAGCTTACCACAGCTCTTAAAGATTTGAACCCAAGTTATTTAAGGTTATGAGTCCAACTGCTAAATCTCGCTACTTACTAGAGATTACAATTATTCGTCATTATCAACTATTCGAATATCGAATAGTAAAATTTGCACTATTCGGATATATTCGAATATCCGAATAGTTTTTGAAGTATGAAAATAACAAACATTACCATTGAAAACGAGCGTATTTTGTCATTTATTGAAACTTGAAAATTCATTTAAATATAACAGAGCATTAAATGTTTGTTGTTTGTTCTTAATTTAGTTTTAGTTTGTCCTACCTTTGAAAATGCTCGTTCAGTAGCTGTATACGTTGGTTTTATTGTTAGAAGTGTATTAAACAACACGTCCAACTTTTCTATCTTTCTATATTTATCTAAATATTTGAAATCTGTTTTCAGGTTATTTGTACTGTCATATTTCTTCGTTTTCGTGAGAAATAACATTGAATTTTGCATTTCATGATGCAATTTTGAAATTGAAAGAGAATGAGGTGTTATTTCCACACCATATAAGATATTCATAGCACCAGAGCTCGGGGAAGGCAAAAAAACAATATCCCTAAGTAATGGTTTCACTCAGGTAGTGAAAACACCAGTATTCTTGTGATCTTTCGTTGATTTGGTAAAATATTATTTTACCAAATCTTTGACGTACACAGCCGTCAAATCCCGTCATGAATCAGCAGATAATACTTGCTTTTTGCGCCAGATAAGTCTATGCATACCGTTTTCGTGGTCACTTCAAATCTTATTTCACATCGACGAAACTCATAAAAACGAAAACAACCTGAAGCGAGTCAAAAACTCTCAAACTTCTCTGAGAATAGAAATGAGGCAGATAACGCTACTGTCAACAATCAATGTCATTGATTCAAAACAATAATAATTGTGTGTTTTAGCGATGGTTTAACTCCAATTTTACGTTCATAAATTGCGAAAATCGTTATTCCAAACGTGTGTCAACCGGGCAAAAATCGTTACGAATACTATTCGGATATTTTCCCAAATATCCGAATATAGAATAGTTTGAAAACTAGCGAATATATCCGGATAGCGAATATCCGAATATCCGGATTGGAATCCCTACTACTTACCATAGATCCTATAGATCGATAATCATAATAGTTCATCTTAAGAAGATGTAAAATAAATGAATTTCCGCAGTGAACATGATTTACGTACAAATGCGACTCGCCGGTGAGTCGTTGGCATTTAAAAGGTTAAATAGAAATTTTATTATCGAATAGAATTTATTAATCGCCCTATTATTTACTTCTTCAGATCCTGAATATTAGAGTAAACTTCGATTGGGAGCCTTTTACCTTAAGATTATTATTTTAGATCCAGTTCATTTCATCCATTAAGATTCGATGGTATTGTTCATTTGCCTGTTTTAGCAATTAACATATTTAAACTACGCAGGTTCAAGTTCAATTTCCAAACCATGTCCAGTTTACGAAGATATTATTCTAATTATATTTTAATGTCCTAAAAACCTCACTACTTCTTGTTTTAGTTGAGTTTTTTTGATATCAGGCAATGTTTTTTTTTCTTTCTTCTTTAATTCTTTCTTTTTCTACTAAATTCATTTATAAATTTTTCGCCATGCATAAATATATAATACAAAGTATAGAAGATAAATTATAATCATATTGGTGAAGTATTTGATAACATTTACATCCTGGGAATGACATTTGTGACAATGTGATATTTATATTAAAATGAAGCGTTAATAAAGGTGAAGTGTTAATATTTATAACGACGAAGTATGTGCAATAATAATGTTGCAACAATTACTTGGATTTTGAGATGTTATTGGATCGAATTTATGGGTTCAGTAAATTGATTTTTTCAGGTTGCATCAAAATTTATACTGCTTCCTTATTATAATTTCTATTTTTTCTGATGGTATAATTTCAATACATATATGATATTAGTTTAAATCTAATAAGAACATAATCGAATTATATAGATAAATGAGAATAATATTTGGAAAAAAAATCCACAGAACCCGCATTTAAAGTGTTCGGAAGCCTCTGCTCTTTTCACTGTTATATTTCAATTTACATCCTAGAGAAAATTATCATATGGAAAAATAATACATTTTATATGTAGAAAGTCCTGTAAATTTAGCTATCTGACTCGCAGTTCAAGCATTTTCGATTCAATTCTAAAGGAAATGTCTTCATAATGTAGTTACATATTTTCGCGCATTGAAAATTATGCATGATTTCCAAGAACTGTTTTGAATGGTCAGAATCCAAAAATAGTTATTAGCAATAAAGCGAGAATTCTTCAAATTGGATTTTCCCGATATTCGGTAGATCTAAAGTAACGGGGAATGATTCGAAAATAGATTCGGCTCGATTTCAACATGTCTTGAAATTAGATTATGATATTTTTATCGACATAGCTAGCATTTATATTCTGTGTATAACGTTCTACCTTAAAATATTTTTCATTCTTTAATCGATTAATATATCCAGGCACAGAGGCGCAACCCGGCTTCCTGAATCCTTGGTAAATTTGTCATTTCGTACATGCTATTTATACTAAAGCCACTCCTCAATTCAGAAAAGAATTCCGAACAATTGTTCGTTTATATGTTGAATTGGTTGTAACTTTTATGAGTAATGAAAATAAGTATTTATACATAATTAATTAATTCAAATAGTATTTATATGAAACAGGCAAGTGTTGATTGGATAGTACCACATTTTGATTACATCTACACAATACAATTTTGTCATACATCATAGACACTCTATGCGCATGCGCCACGCTGCTGTGTATGTGTGTGTTTGTCTATACGTAGCATAAAGCAAAAGCACCAGCAACTTGTTTCGTTTTATTATATATTACACAATCACAGTTAAATCACAGTTAAATTCTTCCGATCGAGAGTTTCACAGAATTGTATTATTTATCAATTTACCTAAAGTAGCAGTTATTTCCTCTAGCACAATTTTTAGCCAGTTCATCTATTGTATTTCTTTGAGCCTTTATCAGCATCTGATTGTTCCTTAAGCTCAATCAAGTATTGATACGTGAAATCTTCTAATATAGCTACCAAAAATTGATTTAACCTATACTGAATAATTGAACAAACTGTACAGTTGTATTGACCACCTCCTCTATATTATTTTCTCTAAAATTACTAGGACTATAAAAATGTCCTCCTTTTACGTAATTTAATGGCTTCAATAATATGTACTTTTTCATCTTCATAATAAAATCAATTATACGTTTTGGTCGCTGCACTATGATGATGGTGAAATATAATATAAGATTCAGCCACTTTTTTCTACGCTTATTTAAACGATCAATTTTTGAAAGGGTTGTCTTGAAAGCAGCTTTTTAATTCAAGATCATTCGATTTTCATATTTGCAATATTCTTAATAAGTTTGCACACTTGCTCTGAAATTATTTTAACATATATATGGACATCATAACTCTTCATTGCAATTCATAAAATTCAGTTATGATAAGCAACTATCTGCATACACAATAATATGGGTGGTTTGGTCAATCATATCTTCTGTATGTTCATCATGTATTTACAGTTTGCTATAATAGTATTATAGAAAAACACGTAATAGTTTCTGCCTAACGGAAACGAGATCTGTTTGTTGGAAAACTGACTAGTTTATTACGCATACTATTTCACCATCGTACGAAATGTCTATCTATTAGTCTCTAAACAACAATAACAAACTCATCTATCTTTTCAAATTGATTTTTTAAAGACTAACGCCAATGAGTAATTTCTAAGAACTGCGTGTAAAAATATAAAACTACTTTGGAAATGGCAGTTCTTATAATTTTAAATAATAGATATCGTTATTGAAATCAATGTATCTTTATCAAAGAGCTTTGTATTATATTATTTTTTTTAAGTGGTTTATGAGTTTGATAATGGATTTTAATCAGTAAAATAAAATACATTTCTGCAAAACATCACATTTTATCAAATGGATTACGATCTCATTGTTTTATATGAAATATTTTCATACATAAATTCACAATTATCCTCAGATCGATCATTCTTAAATAGGCAGAGAATGTATTAATATTAAACATACAGCAATGTTAGATTATACCTGTTTCTTTTTTTCTTTGCATATTTAAACTTAATAATTATAAACTTTTTAAAAAAATAAGAAATGCATATTCTTTGCCAAGTTCTTTATATTTATGCATAAAGTGCATTAAACATACTTTTAGCATTTCATCTTCAACTTTTTCAGAAAAATTAGCATGTTGCTTCTAAACAAGATCAATCAAAATATATCAAACAAATATATTAGAGTAATAGTGTGCCTTTATAATACATTTTCAGCAAATACCTTCACATAAATATTTCACATCGTTGATAATTTTTGCACCTTTTAATCGTTCACCATGAATGTTATATAGATGAGAATGTTGGTGTGCTAAGAGTCAATGAACACATTAAATACGAGTCAACAAATCCATGACTTTATCTTTATATATGGTCGTTAAAAAATGGCATCTAATCCGTTTAAAAATATGCTAGAAATGCAAAATGAAATGATAGTCCATCTTGTAAATTGCTATGAAATATTTAGCGCCTCTTCATTTATATCTATAACTAAAAAATATGATCATACCTCACAAATCTCAATAAAAAAAAGCTTCTCCCTTAGAGTTTGAGTAGTGAGCTAATTTTAAATCATCATAAAATTAGATGCTATATTCGTATGCCCGCCACTTATCTGTCAGTTCCAACGCAGCGTGTATAAAGCTGGTATATGTCAATAGTACACAATATTCGGTAATTTATTCAAGTAAACATAAACAATGCACATGAAATCGATCTATGCAATCGTACGATGTGCGCATGATACTCTCTCCATTTTTGTTTCTCTCCCAACTCAACGTGTAAAAATCCTCTTTCTGAATCACTGAAATTCGAACGCAAATATGCGTCTTAACTCCACAAAAGGTTTAAGGCCAGAAGTCCAAGTATGTACCTGTAGGTAGTCCTGCAATTACGCGGTCGATCTCTAGCAACTTAATCATCTTAGGTTCATATCTACAGAAGGCTGATGAAAAGGCAATATAAAATAGGCTGGCAAATACAAAAAGTCTAGTCATATGATGAGTATAATATTAAGCTTTTGGACCAACAGATTTATTTAAAGAAACATACAAATGTCTTTACAATATCGAAAAAGATTCAGAACCATCTGATTCTGAATCTCAAAACATTCCTTGACGGTCAGTGGTTTTCTTCAAATCACGATCTAAAAACGGTTGTAAACGTCTATTTTGAGAGACTTGAGAAGTCTCACTTTCGGGACTCGATAGAAGCTTATATTGAAATATAAAGTTGATTTCGAAAAAATAAAACATCTGTGTTATAAATGGCTATGAACTATTTTACCGGATCATACATATCTAGGCGAAATTTCAATTTAGTCGATATATCCTTATCATCACTGTTATCTCAACCAAATTAATAAAAGTGTCAAGATCTGTTTGTTTAACAGATTTTTTTCTATATTAACATATGTAAATTATTACAACATTTGTAGCCAAAAAACATAATTCAAAGCAACAGCTTTAATTAAAATTTTTAGGAAACCCTATAATGATGGACTTTTCATATCTTAATATTAATGTATGTATTTAATTATTTTCCCTGAATCATTAGTAATCCTTACAACTTCATTGGAATGTAATACATCTTCATTGACGAATTATGCTATGATATTAAAAGCTCATCCATTAAGTTGTTTGGCAAATGTCAAAATTTCAGCTGTAACTTCAGTCATCGTTTTTACCGGAATACGACTTGGCAAGGAATGAGAACATAAAACCATGCAGAATATAAAACCGTTGCTTTGATATTACTCCAAGCTTTTTTTCCACTTTTTTATAACCATATGATATTGTAGCCTAGCCAAAGATTCCAATAAAAGATTTGGTGAATGGCATAAATATATAAATTGGACATAATTCTCTTTTTGCGCGGTGGGTTTATTCCAGGGAAGAAAACCGCGTAAAACAAGATACATATGAAAATTGGCTGATGATCTTTTAGAATTGAATTTGTAGCTAGTCCCTTAAATTATATTAAAGCAGATATTCATTTAAAATACATTTCGGTATTTGAAAATTTTAAATTAAAACAACATGCGAATTAACAATGAGTTGTGCTGGAATAAGTTGATTCCCCGTAAACAATAATGAACTAAAATGTCCCACGAGAGGGGACATCCGAGTGATATGCTAGAATTACGATGTCCCCTGAGAGGGGACAACGGAGTGCAAAGGGTTAATAATTGACTCCATTCGATCAATATTTGGTATAAATTAAGTTATTTTTAGAGCGGATTTTAGACAAGAAAGAGCTTCTTTTTTTGGACCTATTGAATCACATAAAAAGTTGATGGCATGAAATCTATGACTTAAAAAATATTTTAGGATAAAAGACTATTAAAATTCAAGGAGGGAGTCGATCGCTGTTCAAAATAAGCTATACAAATACCTCCAAGAACTATAAAGGTTGGACGTCATCAGTCTACTACGTCTATTATTAGTTGCATTGCCTTATTGATACGATATTTAATATCAAGTGCCCCCACACATTGAATGATCTATGGATATTTCCAGCATGCCAATGGAAATTGAAATTGAAAAATCTTCAGCCGATGCTATGCGTTTTGGCGAAATCTAAATATTTTTTTCTAGATAGAATTCATCATTTTTCATAAAAACAGGTATTTGATATACATTTTATTATCCATTTAACGTAAAATTGATATACAATCTTGTATAATGTTCTGTTACTGTTCTCATTTTTAGCAGTTTTTTGATGCTATATTATATATGTATTATATTATATGCACCAAAAACATGATCTAAGCAAATCTGCTCGTTTTCATAGCTACTTACTGCTCCAAACCATCAGTGGACTAGCTTGGATTCAATTTAAATCTTCACTTCTTAAATTATCACTGAGAGTTTCAGGCCATCGAATCGTATTTTTTCGTTTCGGTTTTCGTTCCGATTCAATTAAATAAATATATCAGTTCTGCTTCGAATCTCGTACCGGAAAAATATCGGTTTTTAATCGTTCATCCAGCGAGTCACCTGAGTGAGCGTATCGAAGGACGGCCTTTTTTTGACAGCTGTTTTTCTAAAAAGGACTTTCTGGAGAGTACATTAAATCCTGTCCTTCATTTCTTCGCATGAACTAAGGATACCAAAAAAAGGGTCGATCTATCGGGTGTCATATTTATGATCTTTCTATTAATATTGAAAATATTTCTACTTCTGCGGATTAATTGTAGCTTGATTAATCTGATAAAAATTGAATGACATCCAAAGTTTAATACATAAGTGCTAAATACTAGATTTATCAAATCTGAGAAATTTTTACACGCCAATTTCTTGACATTGATATCATACTTATTTTATAACGAAAATAATTATACGTATGATTCATACCCGATTACCGATTGATCACTAGCCCTCTAATTGATCGCCTATTAACTGCTGTGCTACCGTTTAATTTCTAGGTTGTACCATAGCTTAAAATCGATATCACCTGTCCTAAGCATTTATATTCCATGGTCATGATGTTGTAGTCCGTGATGATAACGAAAATTGCTTTGGCGTAACTATTTCTACCATCCAAGGCCAATTTATGTACAAAAAACTAACAATGGGAAACACTTCTCGTTCAATTTATGATGAACAATTAGATGAGACGTCACCTTCGTAGATTTCAATTCATTTTAATGTGATGTAAGGCATTGAGTAAGGTTACCGTGTCTTGGTCATAAGAGAAGAAGAAGTTTATCACGGAGAATGATAAGATTTGAATCTAAAAAAATATATCAAATTTAAATAATTTATCCAATTGCAGCAGACCTGCGGTATTCCGACAAATGTTTTACAAGTCAGTGTCGGATTGTCCATATTGTCGGATTATAGAGTACTGCCTCCGTCCCCTTGTAGTCCGAAACTTTTTGGAAAGGAGTCATCGTAATCCGACGAAATGAATGAAAATAATGAGATATACATAGATAATATAAGGTTTTATATTATAGAATTAACACCATAAACACAATAGACATAGCAGTTATAAAAAATAAAAATATGTCACCGTGATTCAAATGTATTCCATGACGATGTTTGAAGCGTTTTAACTATCCTTTGCTAGCTTCAAAGTCTTCTGCCTTGTAAAACAACTTTGCTATGCAAGAAATAAGTGTATGCCTATTTCTGTACCCTGTTTCTATAAGTGTATCTATAATGTTTTATCGTACATATATACTTTACTTGTATTGGAATGTCGGACTACAGGGGGGCGCCGGACTATCGCGGGTCTGCTGTATACACTCAAACCTCTTTTTGTGTGACTTCTTTTTGTTCGATTTCTAAGTTATGCGGTTTTTTAAGGCAATTTTTTATTTTTATTTCACAGAGTACGTATCGAGATATTTTGGATAAAATAAGAAATAAATCATCAATACTAACTGAAATTGGGGAAACAAAATATAATTTGGGATTGTGTAAATCATATTGCATCTACTCTCGCTGAATTACGACCACGCTCTTTATTCTGATTTAGATTTTTGCAAAAATGGATTTCGTTTTTTGCATTTGCATTTTTCCAATGTTTTGACTTTTAAAAATACGTTCTCTAAGGCCTGATCCACACTATGGTGCCGGTAACGACTCTCGGTCTCGGTCCGGTCAAATATTCTCATACAAATAACGGGACTGGAACGATCCGATAGTGTGAACACTCTGATTGTTTCTTGTGTAAGAATATTTGATCGGACCGAGACCGGAGCGAGATCGAACCGTTACTGGCACCATAGTGTGGATCAGGCCTAAAGGAATTTCCAAAATTCCAACTACTTACGGAGTTATAGCTATTTAATTAACGCGGCAATTTTTCCGGTCCTTCATAATGAAATCTTTTAACGCGTGTTTCTTGAAACTACTTTTTTCAACACGGTTGACATTATATCAAGTTTTAATTGATTAATTTACTTCAATCTGGGTACGAATCTTTTCTATATAAAAAATCGCAAGGAAAATAATTATACAGCGATGACAGTTTGTAATTAAAATAATTAGTATTTCTCTAGTGGATATCTGGCATTTGAGATGCTAGATGTCAGACATCTTTAAAATTTTACCAATAATGCAAAACGTCCTTTAAATGTTACCAAAAATGTTATCCTTTTTTTTCATCAACTTTTTTTATGCGATTTTGGATATATTTTATATAACTGTTTCAAAGTTATGCGGTTTTTAAAATTCATGGAACGCATCTTCACTTTTTCTATGATAAATCATAGCTTTTTGGTGCGATTTTCCGCGGAACGCATCTACCGCACAAAAAAAGGTTTAAGTGTACTTACATATTTAAAAACCTCACACATTATATGCGCGATACTAACTTATGGTGGCGCTTATAGCCCTTATAAGAGAGCCCTGACCACCGACAACGCTGGTCGTCATTTTCGTCTGTCCTGGGCCTCCTCCCTATAATTGCCCAGGCCCAGACGTGCGGCGTCTATTTCAACTTGACTAACCCTGCGTAGCCGAGGTCTCCAACGGGTTTGCTGCGGCTCAAGGAATTCTGCCCAATAAAGATGGTCGCGATGGACGAAGGTAGTAATTGATACCTCGCCGTACATGTCAGTGACCTCGCGATTGGACCTCATGGTTTCAGAGCCAGAGATTTCGTCCCGGAGAGGTTTGAAAATTTTAAATATAACATATGCGGGATGGTTATATTAAGCCGCGAGATTTCATCTGAAGCTTGGAAAGAGCAATAGTACTGCCACATCTGTACGCTAGTTAAGCCCTTCCGAAAATTGACTTCTCGGATAACAATTCCAATCCAGCTAAGCTTTTCAATAAATAGACCAGCTGTTTTTACTGTCCATGGATTTTATTTCTGATGCATATGGAAACCGATGTTATGTCAGATTTACTGAAAAAAAAAGCATTTATTTCGTGATGCTTTTAGCATAACTTTGTGCAGAATACATCTTTGTTTACTCAAAGTCATTGGTTACCAAATACAATGTTGATTCATATACATGGATGTCTTTTAGTGAGATTTCAATTAAATTATGCAACTTAGCGCATTTAGTTCCCGCAAGTGACGTGTTAGATATTCAACTTTTGCGCAAACAGCTTTTCAATTTACTAATAGACTTCAACAACAATTTCAAGAAGCAAAATGCATACGAAAAATCAGACATATGAACGAATTTAATAAAAAATCCGAAGAAATAATACAAGTCCCGAGAAAATCGAACGTGTGGTAATCCTAATAAAAATGTCTAACTGTATTTATCGGTTGATGATGATTGGGTGAAGATTAAAGTTAAGTAATTTCTGTTATCTTGGGATCAATATTTTCTTCAAAGTAAATACAATTTATTGCTTACTTTGCTGTCGTCTTCAAACGTTGCTCAGGAAAAAGCAATATTTCAATCACCTAAACTAGTATTATTGATCGATAAATCTTTAAAATTCGATAAATCGAAATTGATCATATTATCACTTATCGAGCTACGCATGCTACGGGCCGAAATTTCGAAATGCAAATCATACAAGACGTATGATTTGTTCTGACAATCGTAATGTTTCAACAATCATTCCATAAAGTAAACAAGAAGCAAAAATAAAATATATCTCATGATAATCGCGCATTCCTCGATGTGCTATTTTCATGTAAAATTTCGATCTGAAGAATCTCAAAAACGATATGATCTCACTGGCAATATTCGGAAATGCAATCATCGAATCTTATCCGATTTCATATTCATGTCGTTCTTAATTAAAATTAATGCAAACTAAGTATTTAAAGAAACACATATGTAACATTTTATAAAAATTAAGCAATTGTCAATGTGTAAACTCAATAAACAGTGCTATTTGCTTGATGATTCACTGGCATTCTGCTGTTGTTGAGGGTCATGTTTTTTAAGCGGTGATGTAATGCAGAGGTGTCGTAGCTGGAGTTGCCGAGATAACGTTTAATATCCACTCTGAGGATATTATATTGAAATATACATAGATTGAATGGGATATTTTAAAATATACGTTTGTGTGTAGTTGTTACGGATGGTGGATTGATGATAGTGGTCTCTTGATTATTTGAAATTATAATCAAAACTCATATAGCGTCCACTTCTATAGAGTTTTTTCCTATAGTGCGATGTATTTTATATAAGCACGTGCTAGTCACTTGTGCTTGTTAACAAACGAAACAAATTTTGTATGGGTACTTAGTTTTCTATAGCGTTTTGTTTCCATAGTGTGGTCCCTATCTCGACGCTATAAAAGGGTTGACTGTAATTTATTTGATATAATAACTATTGATACAAAATTTGCAACGTAAACAAAATTGTCTTCCGTTGACTTCTATATCGTTTTGTAATCGCCGAACTGAGAGGGGCAACCTGAAAAAATGGCGAAACCACTCAGTCTCGAATTCGCTCGGGTAAGTTGTACGGTGACGGGGAGACACCCTCAGTTGGTGTAGGAGCGAATCCGAGATGCACTCAAGCGTCACGTATGTCTTCACCCTACCCCGGCAGCGCCCTAGCGAGGAAAGGGGGGACTGGACTCCTTGTACTCCAGAAAGCCCTTTCCAGTAGAGTCAAAAAGGTCGTCTAGAGTACAAAATTACCACCAAGGTTTCGAACCGCTATTTTTATAATTTCGGTTTTGGCTCCGGGAATAAATATCCGTTTTTATTTGCATTAAAATTATATTTTTAAAAATCGTATTGCACATGCAGCGTTAAAGTGAAATCACCCAAATGGGTACCGCGCATTTCAAGGGTCTAATTTTATAACAATGTAAGAATACAATCACCCAAGTTTTGCATAAGAATGCCGAAGGAAAAATGATGATATGAGATTATTAAGTTTGGCACTATGTTTATGAGTAACATTGCACTTCACAAGCACTAATTTCCAATCAGATATTATAACAACAATTCGGACGTGTTGATATGCCCATGGTCACGGATGGACTGCTGCTGTTAGCTCGTTGTCCAGTGTTGCGTGTGCGAATTATTTAAATCAATTGACATGTTAAATATAAATAAAATTATCATTTAAATCAAACGAGAGATAACCGAGCTACTACGGTCAGCTCAAGGACGGCGGAAAGAAAACGTCTTCTCTCGATCAAGGCACACAGCTAACACTGTTGATCTTGAAGGCGTTACATCATAATACTCCTCACCACTCCGCATAAGCCTTCTTCGTCTTTTGAAAAGAAAGACCACGAACCATCTATATATTTTTATATACATATCTCTCTGCATGCAAAAGAGATCTTTATCGATTGCACCACATGACTTGATTTGTACCTGCAGCGCTTTAAATAGCGACCTAACGCAGGGCTAATTTTAATCCATGCTTCAAGTGAAGTGTAATATTATAACAGTAATTTTTGTATCATTATTCATAAATTCGATATGCTATCTTAACCTTATCGGATTGGAAATCGTGAGACAGAGACGGGTGTCTTGCGTCTCATCATGCACTCGTGCATAGATGACAAGATCATGCCGTCTAAACACACGCCTAAATATTCTCAATATATTTTTTTATAGAAACTCGTAAATGTTCATACTTACTATTCAATAAAAAATCGTATTATAAATAATTTTCTAACCGTCATAAAATTTAGGTATAATTAACTGAAGTCGCTATCGTAGGATAAACTATTAATGTTGTCTTGAGAGTAGGCGTTTGTTTTGATAATTAAGATACCGTATCATTCTTATCGTTGACCAATTTTATTATTCCCCCTTGACTGTTCTCGAGTGGCGTTATTAGCTGAATATCACCACTCCTTTGCAAAATCTACTTCTTCAGAAGTAAATTGGCAGATTTGCACGGTAACCGCGGCGGAGCTGACAGAAAAGTGGACTTACATTAGAGCGTAGCGTGTATATTCTTCGGTTTGAAAGGGTTAATATTTGATTGTTAATAACTCAATTCAGTTGTTAAAATTTTATTATAAACATCTTCATCATCATAGTGCAGCCACAAATAGCGCAATGCAGGAATACGCCCTATTTAGTATCCATTCACGAGAAAGGTTTACATCCACATCGTCTATCGTCTTCATATATTTACCTCAGCATGCACTCGATATTGAATGCAGCATAGCGGGCCATCTGAGTGAGCGTATCGAAGGGCGCATCTGTGGCGCATCTTGATATGATGCGTGGATTGCATTGCAAATATAATGAACACTTTTATTGATTTTTCCTACACTAAATGATATTTTACTAATATTATCAAATTGCATTGTTCGTTTATATATTTGTCACGTTTGTGTTAATCGCAATTCAACGCATGCGTTCCATTTCGCCATAATTTTTAAAGTGAAACTTGTATCGACGCGGTAGGGCAAATTGATTTGACGTCACGAAAAGTGAAACTCCAAGCGGCATTTAGCCGGAAAGAGAGGGATAATCTTTGCAAATTCCAGTGCCATTTATGGTTTTGTGGTTTTACTGGTGGTCGATGTGGTCAGATCTTTCGCATTAAGATCACCAAATTCTTAATCAACTTCGCTGACAACGACAAAATGGCATATAAATGTGAATTTAAAATAATCAAGCATATCAATATAAGGAACATGGTGGGTGATGTTAGCGATTGTTGCATTTTATTGTAAATTCATTCAAGAAAATTTCCAAGAACTAAACTGAATTAAAATTTCGAACAAATATGCTAAATATTTACCATGGATAAAAATAAATAGTAGATTATAGAGTCCGGATAAACTGTTGGTCCATGATGTAAGTTCATCTTAGCTGACCATATGGAAGTTGTATACACTTAAAACTGCTCTTCACTATCTAAACATTTTATTATTTAAAATGGATATTGTCTAGACAATACGAATGATTCAATTTGATAATGAAAAAATAAATCTATCTTTGTTTTGGTCCCATGAAAATTGCATTGGAAGCTGTGAAATGCTTGCCAGATAAAAAATCAGTTCGAAAATAGCCTTGCTCTTCGTGGGTAATATATTTTTTTCAACATCAACTGGAGGTCAACCAGTTCTTGACAACATTTCATCAAAGACGATTCTTCGTCTATGTCGAATTAAATTATTACAATACCATATACTGCTTGTATTTTACATATTTGCCCGATCCTTAAGTTTTTTTATACCCCATCCATCAAAGAAATCATTTAAAAAGCACAGATTTGACATGGTGTTTGAGTTGTGAAAATTAATTGACACCCTGGCTTACTTTATTCGGTCGACTACCACCCCGTTATATAAACACCAAGCACGTATTTTTAGCCATGATATCATGGAAAAGAAAATCGATACCATGTACATGAGATTGGTACACTTTCAAAATACTTCATTTAAGGACGATATATCAAATCAACGAATAGCATTTTCGTAATACGATATTTATTGCTGAAAACAAGGACTAAATTTGATGTTTTGAGGATTACTCATGAAGATCGATAAATGTATTATATTTAATCAAAAATTACTCCACGATTTGGATGATTTAAATTTGATAATATTCTCGTTAATATATTCTGCAACAATACTCGAATTGTAATTAGAAATTATGAAAAATATATAATCGTTTGAGCAGAACAATGATGATTCCTGAATCATGATTGAGCATATATCAGCGGAGAAGTTTTCAGATTTAGGCCCGATCCACACTATGGTGCCAGTAACGGTTCGATCTCGCTCCAGTCTCGGTTCGATCAAATATTCTTACACGAGAAACAATGGGAGTATTCACACTATCGTATCGCTCCAGTTCCGATCCGATATCGCGCCAGTACCGGTTCGTCCGAAAGAATATTTGACTGGAGCGAGATCGGAGCTGTCATGAGTCATGACCTCATTAGCACAACACCGATGTTATGAGTCGTGAGTGATACGTACCAATATCATCGGTCGTGCAGCGAAATGTTACGTTTTTTATCTAATTATGGCTGTCAATAAATCGTGGAATTCTTAAAAAGGTTTGTATTACGCGTATAATTTATAGAATTTGATTATAAATAATAGATAATTACACTATAATTATTTTTGCCAACTTTTCTAGAAGCGTTTTTTTTTGAGAAAAAAGTGTGTATAGTAAAATTGACGAAAATTTTAAAAGAATAGTTGACTATTTGGCACTTAAAAAATATTTTACATATGTAGTAAATTGAATATATTTTTTTTACTTATTTCCAAATGTCCATTCGACAATATTGTAAAAATTTGTCTTCGTCGTCTATCAAATGACGTTATAAAGTGTGATATTCGCCTTCTTTTTTTCGTTAATAAATTGGGATGTATCCATATACTTATTTTTTTTAATTTTACATTGTAATTTATTTTATTTGTATCCTGTTTATTCAAAATAATAGCTATTATCGCTAATTCTTCAATTGAAAAATTAAATGCCAGTTTTTGCCGAGTCAAATTTATCTGATAAATTTAAAAGTCGTCCTACACCGACCATGGATCGAGACAGATTGGGTCTAATTCACACTATGGTGCCAGTAGCGGTTCGATCTCGCTCCGGTCTCGGTCCGATCAAATATTCTTGCACGAGAAACAATGGGAGTATTCACACTATCGTCTCGCCCCAGTTCCACTCTGATATCGCTCCGGTACCGGTTTGTACGAAAGAATATTTGACCGGAGCGAGATCGGAACTGTCATTAGTCATAACTTACCAATGTCATGGGTCATTAGTAGAGATACGTGATTATCGCGTTTTGCGATAAATGCGATATAGAAGCGATAAATGCGTAATTGTTGTGAAAATGTTAAAACTTAGATGCGAAATTTTATTAACCTTTTAACTGCCTGATGCGCTGATGAGTCATTGGCAGTTAAAAGGTTAAAACTGCTGAATATTTTTTCCAAATATCGTTAATCTTGAAAAATTACTAAGACAATCCTCGCTGACTCTTTGCTCGACTCTTATCTATGGTCTATGATGCCAAACACTAATATAATATATGAATGGACACAAGAAGAAAGCTTTGAAGCGTCAATCGACCATAACAAATATAATAGATAGAAGACAAGAAAAATCGAAATTCATAAAAAAAACCGTTTGCACGTGCCTCAAAGCCAACTTTCCCCGGAAAAGTTGAACCATCCTGCGGTGAAATAATATTTTCGGGAATATGTGATTTGCGATCGAGTGATTTTTCATGTGCAGATCAATTAAGAAGAACTTATATTCCATTATGTGGAGCAGATATGAAGAAAGAAGTCATGGAGATGACATAAAATGCCATTTTTATTTTTAACCTGTTAAATGTCAACGACTCACCGGCGCGTCGCATTTGTACGCGCTTATGAGTCAGTGGCAGTTAAAAGGTTAAAAAAATAGATGCTAAAAACACGTATCTCTAGTCATGAATCATACGTATCCACATTCTTTTTCTTCGTTGCAATTGTTTTTTATTTGTATCTTCATTAAAAAAATGTGCTATTATCGCTAGTTCGTATACCGAAAAATTAAACGCTATTTTGTTACGAGTTAAATTTATAAACGTTCTACCTCGACCGTGGATCGAGACAGACTGATTGTGAGACTAGTAGTGTTGACACAGCGAAATTTGATCGGAGCGAGATCGAACCGTGCCCGTGCCGTTATGAGATTAGTAGTGTGGACACAGCGAGATTTGATCAAACCGAGACTGGAGCGAGATCGAACCGTTACTGGCACCATAGTGTGGATCGGGCCTTAGGCCTGATCCACACTATGGTGCCGGTAACGGTTCGATCTCGCTCTCGGTCTCGGTCCGGTCAAATATTCTCATACAAAAAACGGGATTGGAACGATCCGATAGTGTGAATACTCTGATTGTTTCTTGTGTAATAATATTTGATCGGACCGAGACCGGAGCGAGATCGAACCGTTACTGGGGCCATAGTGTGGATCAGGCCTTAATCTTTATACCATTTGGACAACTGTTCATCATCTTTTCAATATTTAATTAATAAATTCAAACAGTTTTAAACGTTTATTAGAGCATGTCATATGAACGTTCGGAATTCGTAGGCGAGAATTAAAATGTCATAAATTTTACAAAACATAATAAATTCAATTGAAATTTTATAAAACTCCGCACTTTTAGAACCAATAAATTCTTCGAATCCATGAATTGCTTCGTACTGGATTTAGAGCTATTTAGTCCTTGAAACGTACTCCAAATGGTGGAAAAAGTGAAAATCTGTTGGAGAGAGATTTGGCGAATAAATTTGTTGAGTGTAGTAAAATCTCGTAATTTGGAAATGGTTATCCGCAATGGAATATATGTGGTCGAATCTTGATTTTCTTGATTTCTGGTGCATATTTCGATTTTATAGCAATATGATTCCCTGTTGTATAAAATACATTTATCTTACGATTCATCAAGAAAGATGGTATCCATTTATCCAGCTTTTTAACCTTTTGCACTCGAGAGGTGACTCTCACTCACCACTCGGTTTGATGTAGACACTTGATGCATGGCAATAACTATTTACATTTAGTTCCTTTGAAGCGTAAAATGTCGTCTTATGAAGTGTAACATGACACCCTTTCAAATAGATATAAGATTTTATTATCGGGAACTATTTCGCAATCAAGAACCGGACTGCATTTTTAAGCATATTTTTATTTCAGCATTAGTGGTACACATTTTTTTACCGGTCCGCATGTATAAAAAGGTTGGGGAGCACTATCCTATGACATTCACCTCCTTGTGTACTCGATATTGAAGATAACATGATTTTCAAGTTACATCTATGAATGCTCATTCAGTAGGTCATCTGGGTGAACTTATCGAAGGGTAGGGAATTCAAATGATATGAATGAGTTCAGGAGTTCAGTCGTTCATATTTTCGCATAGGTATACTCGTATCTTTGATGTCGTTTGCCTTATCCTTAAATAAAAAAATAGGAAGGTTTTATGTGATTCACATTTACACTAAGATTAATACAAATCGATATGAAAGAGAATGGAAGATTATGTCGTTATTGTTTTGTAATCCTTCCATAACTATCTTCTGTATGTTCTAAATCAAATTCAGCCTGCATTGTTGTATTTTATTAATTGTATTGATACATTTCTGCGAAATCAAATAAATATGTAAAATAAAAATATTATTCATCAAAATTTCTGAGAATATTTAATTTAGCGCCAAGAGTGAGGGAGCTCTGATATAATGGCCATTTTAAATTCAGTCTAGCTCGTGCCGGTTTGTTACTCGCACGTCCAGTCGTTCGATACGCTCTTAAGCCGGTACGTAAACAAATCGGCTTATTTTATGGAAAAAAAAATCTGTGTGTTATTTGTGAATTTATTTTGTTGTTCTTGTACGGCAATTTTATTGACTGTGGATCGTTAACGACCAATAAATAATTTTGGATTTTTTTTTCACTGGCAACACCAAATCCTGCGTGAGATTTAATTTGAAATAGCGGTCGCGTTCATTTGTTATTTATATAATTTAAATTTAAATATTGAATAAAAATATAATTCGAACATAATTTTAAATAGAATAAAATGATCGAACGACACACTGTATCACATATATCACCAATCATTGATTAAATTGGATAATCTTTTCACAAAATATTTTTTTAATTTTCAACGCGCTCTTGGAACATGTTATCTTAAGCGTTTTGATAAATGTAATCGATTACTAGATATCATATTTTTGATTGCTTTATTAATTATATAAGTTATTTACAATATTCTTGTACTATTTAAGTGTGTAATTGATTGCCAACTAAATATGTTTTTGAAAAATATTAAGATTTATACGATTTTTTTGACGCGTAACATTTGGACGAAATCTCTTTTGAAAACGCCAAGCACGCAAGGATCGAATTTAATTCCAGCTAATAGTATATCAAACAGACCACAAAATCCTTTTTGTATGTTACAAGTACTAAATAATAATTTGTTCGATTAGCATCCGTATTAAAACAATATTAAGAAAAATGATTATTTTTATTTTTAAAGACTTATTTAATAATCAGACGGAAATAATTTAATTCATTTCGTTATTTTTTAAGGTAAGAAATTAAATTGATTAAAACATAAATAATGCGCAAAGTAGCCCCTGTTTATTGATTAAATATCAAATCAATATACGAGAGGTTATGGCCATGATTTAAAAAATGTAATCTGTCGCGTGACAGTTCGAGTCATTTGTTTTTCTATGCAAGTGTTGCTTCAATGTTAATGCTATTTAAATCAAACTCTCGCAAATTTTATCATTGGAAGAGAGAAAAAAGCAATCGTAATAAAGTTGTTTTTATTCTGAATGCACAACTTAGTTTTAAGTGGATTTAAGCTAAGTTTCTTACAAACTTATCAGAAATGAATCAGATTTTGAATTGAAAAAATCATTTTGGTTTCTCAATTATTTTTTAATGATGACTAGCTATTGCGTTCAATTATTTAGAATTGGGTTGCCAAATTCGTATATTATTATTGTTACAAATAATATTTTCATATGCTGCCCAATCTGTCCTTTATTAATCATCTCAATATTTATATTCATCAAATCAGAAATTTATATAATGAATTGAAACGATTGATCAAAAATATAATTACAATTTATTCTTCAAATTGATTATTATCTTTTAATATTTATTTTTTTGAGGTGGCTTTTAGCAATCCCTTTTATATAACGAATATATGTCTTAAAAATGTGGTCGCAAGTCACACCCTCAGCAGATTAGAACCCATGACGATTGAGTCACTAGTGTGACCGCTTAACGCTTTCGCGGACAGCTCAAAATCAGCTGGAACATCAATTATCAACACAATTCATGAAAATAAAGTAAAAATTTAAACCATCGCCAAAACTCATTTATTATTCATATATAAATCATGAAAAATATTTTTAAAACACGTATCTTTTGAAGAATACGGAGAACACGTCTCATGCAACATTCACAAAATGACTGCAATTGAAGACATTTCCGCCAAAGCTTTAATGGCGAAACTATCTACAGGTCTTTTAATTTAATTTTTTTGAAATAAGGATGTATCCAAATTAAAATGTATACAGTAGGAATTCAGGGATAAGCTCACTGTTCCAATATAACTTTTCCAATAATTATGAATGTATTATTTCTATAAATTTTGTTTTGATTTTTGTTCCAGTATTTTTGATAGTTTCCCTCGTTGCTTTTGTAAATTCAAATCCAACAAACATGGAAGAAGAACGCCAAGTAGCTTTGACCAACAGCATCAACCAATTCTCAGCACAATTTTACAAGGTATTCATATTATTTACTTGATAATATTTGTATTGATTATAGTAATCCCAGTAGTTTAAAAACTGACTGTATGTCTATTAGGAAACAGCTGCTGAACTTCCTGGAGAAAACTTGGTTATGTCACCACTATCAGCTGACATTGCTCTGGCCCTTCTTTCAATGGGTGCCAAAGGGCAAACATTGAAAGAACTCAATGCTGGATTATTTTTACCTGACATTGAATTTGTAAGTATTTTTACAATATGTAATATTAAAAATGAGAAGAAACTTTTGGTACAGTAAGAACTCGCTTAATACAGGAGATATGTTCATATGAGTTCCAGCACAAATCATGCAGCGTTAAACAGGATAAATAATGTGGATGCGTGAAACAGAACAGAAAAAAAGTTTCTTAAATAATCTGCAGTTTATCGAACCGTGTTTCATTAGCTAGCTTGACAATTTTGTCGACATCAACAATGGATTGAATCTGGAGATGAAACGTGATTGGCTCTTTACACATCAGTCGTCATACCAATTCCCCATCTGCCAAAAATTCAAAACAACAATTTCGGACAAAAAATCATGGCCTCAGTGTTTTGGGCCTGAAAAGGCAAAATTTTGGTTGAATTTTTACCTTAAATGGAGACCACCAATGCACAACAATATTGTGAGGTCCTAAAAAACTCAAAAGGAACATTCAAAAGAAAAGGAAGGGAATGCTGATGAGAGGAGTGTGCTTGTTGCATGACAACGTCCGTCCTCAGACAGGCTTTGTTACCAAGGTGCTCTTGGATTCATTTGGCTGGGATGTTTTGAACCATTTTCCCATATTTCCTTGACTTCTTCGGATGATCATCTTTTCACCTCTCTGGAGTCACACATGGGTAGAATTAGTTTTTCAACCGACGAAGAGGTTCTGAATTGGGGAAAAAAACCTGGCAGGAGAATTCTTCGAAGAAGCTCACCCAGAGAAAACTCACCATATGCATTGAACGACATGAAATTTATGTGGAAAAATAGTTAATAAATTTATCAACAATATCCTGTAATATTTTTTCAAATACGCTTTTTCTAAAAAAATATAAAAATCTAGTACACTTACTTTCTGAATATATCTCTTATATTGGACATTCTTGACTGCAGTACTGTCTCTGATAGATAAAGTGCTGCATTCCCATCTAGTTTATTCGTTTATTTCGATTTTATTAAGGACATGGACGAAAATTATTTTTCGTATGAATAGATTGTTGATAATGACATTAATAAATTTATAGTTTTACAGCTTAAAGATGGATATTCATCTTCCACTGAATACAAAGTTCAGAATTTCATATGGTGTACCAAATACATACCATAGTAGTGCGCGATAAGGGAAAGGTTAATTGTTTTTTTTCTCTACTTGTAAGAGTACATGAAATGACATTCTTCGTGAATCAAAAGACCTCAGATTATTATTTCCTTTACGAGGACCCTCGTTTTTGAGATAATAGTGATTCAATTTTAGTACCAATGCTTTCAAGTGTTGACTTGTTACATTTAAAACACACGCTGATTCCTGTCGATGTCAGCAGCAATTAAAAATTCTTGCAAAAGTGGAAACATTTCTAAATCCCTCGTTCGATGATTGCAACAAAACGTTATTTTGAGGAATCCCAATTCTACCCCGTAATACTGAAATAACTTTTAAACGGAGCAACATTAAGCTGGATCTTACTGTACATAAGTTAAAATATTTAATATCTATTTATCTTCTTTGATCAATCATTTGTAGTATAAAAGCTAAGAAAATTAATGACATGGCATGTTTATTGTGTAAAATATGTTTGACGCTTGTTCATTGGAATTTTTTTATCAATTGCAGACAAAAGCTGCTTTCAGACCAGCCATTGAGAAACTGAGAGCCGTGAAAGGAGTTACACTAAATGTGGCTAATAAAGTCTATGTAAAAGAAGGCCAAGGTTATGCTTTGCATCCTGAATTTTCAAAGCTTGCCGTTGAAGTTTTTGATTCTGATACTCAGAACGTGAATTTCAATAATGGACCAGAAGCTGCTAAAATAATCAACACTTGGGTGAGCAAATTATACTATTAATAATATTTTTGAATAAATTATAATGTATAGAAAATATTCTTTTACAGCTAATAAACTTTCTCTTAAATTTCTTAATTTATATTATCCACTAACTTTGTGGATTTGTTCTACATTATCTTTATTCAGAAGACTATATAATGATAAATGAAAATAATTGGCATAATTCCCCAATTTTTCATGGTAAATGATTTATTGTTGAGTTTCACCGTAAATAACAATCTGATAAACTTGAATCTCTCGTTATTCCTTTTGAATTAATTTAAAAAAAAATGCAGTCGATAATTCCTTATCTAATACTGGAAGTCATCTTAAAAAAATATGACTTACCATAAGTGGTTCAAAGTATTCCTCGATTAATGTTGTATTTGGTTTTGAGTACCAATTGTTTTTTAATATCCTAAATTAATATGTATTTTAAACAGGTGGAAGATAGAACAAACAAGAAAATTAAAGATTTGATCAAGGCAGATTCCTTGAATGCGGATACAAGATTGGTTCTTGTGAATGCTATTTATTTCAAGGTAAATTAAGTTCGTTGATATTATGAAAATTATCTTTTCTGTGATTTGAGTTTAAAATTTAAATCAAACATTAATTAGGGTGACTGGAAAAAGAAATTTGATGCAAAGAATACAAACAAACAAGACTTTTATTTGACCAAGGACAAAACAGTCAAAGTTGATATGATGCATCAAACGTCGAAATTCAAATATGCCGATGTTCCTGAATGGAATGCAAAGGTAAAATTAAATGCTGAATTTAAAAAAAAAGTTACAAACATCAATATGTTGTGATTGTTCATTAAAGTTTTGATTGTTATCTTTTAAATTATTAGGTTTTGGAAATGCCATACCGTGACGATGAAATGTCGATGGTGATTATCCTTCCCAATGAAATTGATGGATTGAAGAGCATTGAAGATAAATTATCATCGGGTGCTAATCTGAATGAAGTTTTGAATACAATGTATGAGGTTGAGGTTCAGCTCTCTTTGCCGAAATTCAAAATTGAGACTACCATCAATTTGAATAACGTTTTGCCCAGGGTAATTTAATATTTAATAACTCAATAAGTATGGGAATACGTTAGTAAATTTTAAAAGTTATATAATTGCATTGTTTGTTTTTAGATTGGTTTGAAGAGAATATTTACAGGTGAGGCTGAATTGGGAGGTTTGTTGGAAAATGATGAGCCACTATATGTATCTGAGGCTATTCAAAAGGCTTTCATTGAAGTAAATGAAGAAGGTGCTGAAGCAGCTGCTGCTACTGGTAAGTTTCTTATTTTTTTTGGGGCTTTTTGGCGGTTATTCCACAGATTTATAACTTACATAGGAGATGTGAGTATTATTTTCAAAAGTTTAATTGTATTTACTACTCATAAGAGAAGTACTATATTCAGCTGTACAAACATTTCTAAATCCTTAAAAATGTTTACACTATTTGAAGTGTTTTGAGATATTTTTCTAAGCCTTCGATGTTTAATTTTTTATAAATCGCATTGATATTAAGTGATTTATGAAAGATTTTAGTATCAAAGAAAATTTATAGCAAATAACCATAATGTGTGATTTATGAAAAAGTTTTATTAGCTAAAATTTTAAGTTTTATTAGCCATTCAAAACTTAGTGTCAATAAAATGAATTTTTCATTATTTATTTATACACTCGATTAACACTCTTTATTTCCAAATCTATGTAACTGATGTAAATGATCGATATAATAAATAGATATTTAAAACATTAAAACAGAATATGACGTTATATTCAGTTTTGTATTTTTGTTGGTTCTAAATAAACATGCATATTGTATGTATTATTTAAAATGGATTATAAAAACACATTTATTTAAAAATATCTCATAATGTGTATTATAAGTGTAATATTAGCATTTTACTAATATTGTAAATATACGTATTATTATTAATCCATTTAATATACTCACAATGCGGAATATATTAATATTTGAGTAGGTTTACAAAATCTTGGCTGAATTTGAAAACCGATGTTTTATGTATATTGATAAGGGACATAAAATACAAGAGATAATCATCACAAATGTTTGATTAAAATTATCAAAATAATATTGAATTCGGTTGGTATATAATTGGAGCATTAGATAGTTATTATTGGTAAATCATGAACTACAATACTATTCAATACAATACTTGTATTTAAATATCCAAATTATTTAAAGCTGTATATTGATTATAAATTAAATGAGTTACAGAGAATTCCTTGGTTATGGCATTAGTTTTGCTTGAAAATTTGGCATAACTCAAATTAAATGTGCATTGAAATTGATTTGATAATAAGATAATCTTTTTTCCCCTATATAATGACATATTCATGCTCACAAATGATGAAATAATTCTTTCTTTCTTTATATATGCATGGAGTTTTTAAGATTCATGCGAGTCATGTTTATATGATTTTAATCATATAAAACGTTAGAAAACGGGTTTTCGATTGAGTTTTTTAGGTTTTTAAGTCAGTCAATCCCGGCAGACAATCCTTCAAAATGAATCCGATAGGTGGTTTGAAATATCGGATAGAGGTAAAACATTAAATCCTTTCCCTAGTAAAAATCTCCTATGGAGATCGCCTATGGTTCGGATATGGCACATTAAGAAGATATATCAATAAAACAAATATGTATTGAATGCACTGAATTCTTCCACAACCCACTTATTTATGTATCAAAAAATACATTTAAAACAGGTACCAATAAATTTACGGTTGGAATAGTGTTTCTTTTTTCAGTTAGTCTGCATAGAAAATAAATTCTTTTGGAATAAATTAAATGATAGGGAATCTTAGAGATCGATCAGCTCATTCATTTAATGAACTCATTGGTATTAAATGCTAAATACATGACCTAAATCGGTTTTTGATTTTGAAGGCCACAGTTGTCCCCGTTTTCAGAAAAAAATTAAATACACGTTGGAGGGTTCACCTCAAATTCAACTTCTATCGGAAAGAGTCTTTATTTAGATTTTAACTGATGGTTTTATCGGCTAAGTAAATCTTTCTTTTAAAATGTATTAATACATGAACATGGCGCCGGTCATCTGTACACAAGTTCTAAACATATACAGTGGTGCCTCGCATAACGAAAGCTTCGCACAGCGAACTTCCTATTCGTTCATTTCATGATTCATACAACGAACTTTGCTTCACACAACGAAGTCGTGACGAACGACTTTGGACAGGTTTTTCATGAAACCATCGGCCAAAAAGTGTGCTTTTGCGCGTTTCACATAACGAACTTTTCGCATTACGAACATGCTCCTGGAACGAATTAAGTTCGTTGTGTGAGGCATCACTGTATATATATATATATATAAATTCGTTTATCATTCTGACGATTTTATTTTTAATGACGTTTTTATTTCTAAACATAATCATACAGGTATTTCATTGCAATTTTTCACATTCCATTAAATTTGTACAAGCAGAAGATTTGTACTCGTAATATAGGCACTTTTTAATTGTATTTTTATATTTTTTCCATTACTTGTTTTGTGTGTTAAGATATATCTATATTTTTTTAAAGTAATTGTGCTTACTTGAAATAATACAAAATTGTGAAAAGCAAATTTAAGCTGATATTATTTTGAAAAATATACCACAAAGAATGCATTAATACTGCATTAAAATATATAACAAGAAATTAAGCCTAACAAATGTATGAAATTCATCAAAATGGGTTGATTATTAATTTTTTTAAATTAAAAATGTTTACAATTATTGAATATTAGTATTTTTTCTTCTTCCACTTAATGTGAACAATTTATTGAAATAATACAAATATTTTAAAAGAATAACTAATATATTGATACTTAAACAACGAAGAGACATATCAATCTTATGTTAAATTGGTTAAATGGAACGCTTTTTGTAGCAATTTATAGATTTATGCTAAATTATTAATATATTTAGTTTTTTATAGCAGTAAAATATATTAATAGATTTAGTTTAGTCATTATCATCTAAGTTTATTAAAATTGTAAGCTTGTTTATGTATTTATAATTAACTATAAAGCCCTATTGATTCTTAAAAATACATTCACTTTCAAAACTCAACAGCTTTAGTAAATGTTTCATTTTTATTGTCATATCTACCTTTAACCACTGTGATGTGAGTCAATACTAATATCAGCTATCAACGACTGGCATAGCACAATACTTGTATTATATAAATATTTTTATGTAAAGTAATATCTACCATTTACTTATTATTAGACACTTGAAATAATCTGTATTATACAGTGGGTATTGGTGTGGGAAAACTAAAGTAGAAATATCCCTAATCATGATTTACAATCGGTGATCGGGATTGGACCAATACTTTATTTCGTTTGTTAGGTGTGTAATATATATTTTAAGTTTCAAAACTGATTTAATGTTTGATTTTAAATAGTGGTACAAGTTCGAATGAAAAGAGCTGCAGTGTTACGAGACAAATTTGAGTGTGATCATCCATTCATATTTGTCCTCCAGATTAATAATAGCATTCAAGAAGAAAATAAATATATAATTTTCTCTGGTAGATTTGGCAAGGAAAAATTATTGACTTATTCCGATAATGATAAAAATGAAGACTCAACTTTGCAACGGGATGAATTTTAATAATAGCTATCCAATTTGGTTTATTTTTCCTCTAGCAATTTTAACTCAATATCTTTTATTGCAACAATGTAAAATTAATATTAATTTTTCTGAAAATAATTCTGTGATTTAGTGTTACTTGCATCAAAAGTATTATTTTTTTAGAAAACACATTAAACATATAGTTTTCTTTTGAGCTTAGGATATCTTATATTTATCAGCTCTTTTTTCATAAGTAATTCAACATAATATTTAAAACATTAGTTATTTATTTTTTTATATTCTATTGTGAATGTTTCGATTATTTTTCCATCTGGAAATTACATTTTTTCCAATTGCATATCAGGTATATTAAAATATACTGTATCGCGTTAATGTTATTTTGCGAAAATTAATTGATGTATACAAAGTGTGTTGTACTCGCCATAAAATAACTGTAACAGGTATCATAGTAAACAATATCAAATGTTGATATTAACATTATAAAATTTGTAACATGAAATTATCTGATAAAATCTAGTCAAAAACTATCATATCTCTGCCCTGTTAATTTTAACAGTTGGTATATAAAAAATAAGTGTACATTATTTAAGTATATGATCAGTATTTTTTTTAAATTCATCTTCTAAAAATAATAAAAATAATTGTTGATTCTCTAATAAAAAGCAAACATAGTTACATGATCATACTATAAAAGAAGCATTTGAATTTTCATAAATTGTTATTTTAAAACTACTTATATAGTTTTTCGTTTTTATTTTTCATAACACATGTTTTAACAGTATTAAAAATGTACTATTGATATTGAATAGATAAACAGAATCTCTGACACATCATTAATTTTAATTATTAAACTTTATATACAATAAATTGCTGATACTTTTCTGCACATAACTGGAAGTAATCTTTTTATGACTTTGTCCATTAGGAATGGTTATGATGTGTCGTATGATGCCGATTCAAATGCAATTCTGTGGAGATCATCCTTTCTACTATGCGATTGTTGCTGATTCCAAAGCTTTATTCGTTGGAAGTGTATTAGGCCCAAATCAAGAAAGTCAATAATATTCATGACAATTTCAGTACTAAAAATGTTTTGCATTTAACTATTGATGAAAGGTAAAATGATAATATAGCTTCGTGTGGTAAGGGTTTCTTCTAAATTTCCTCCTCTAAATTGCCTCCTCAGAATTGCAAATGTCTGTATGTGTAAATTATATTTTTGTCACTGCAATTTGCCATTTTGTGTCATTTTGTTGATTGCTTTTGCAGATGTGTTTGTTTAAAAGTCTACGTATGTCTTATTTTTAGTTAGTTTGATCAACTTAATATAATCTTTTAAAATTGCATTAAAAACATCATCGGGTTTGTTATGTGTCCTTCATTATTATTGTTGCTTAGATTAAATATTTCAATTTTAAGCATTATTAGACGCTTTTAAATATTTGGTCATCAGTCACACTTCCGTGTGGATTTGAATCCAAAATTATTGAGCGGAATTTGAACCATAATCAGTCATAATCATTAACACTTTTTCAAAGTATTAACAATTTCATCGTCGAACAATTCTACTTGTGCATTATCTATAAATGGATGTTGCGCTATAAAATAGGATCTTCATGTTAATATCTTATATGTTGCTACACTTGGCTTATAAATATTTTTTATAATAATAGATATAATTACGAGACCCTTTTTAGTGTAAAAAGATTATATTTTTTTGTTCAAATGTTATAGAAATTGGAATGTCTTTGCTATGGTGATAGTTTGTAATATGCAATCTTGGAAGCAATTAATTAGGATTTTTTTTGTCAGATACATTTTAATTAAAAAGCTTTTCTTTTTATTTCATTCGATAGGATTTTGTGTAGTTAAATTTCATATAAAAGATTTGTTTCTCTATATTTTACTCTCTGGAGGAAGAGTATTTTTTGTTGGTAAATTGATTAATATTGAAATAATTTGATAAATTGCTGTATATAAACCAATTCCATCGAACAAGACTCTATAGCAATTTGTCAAATAATTTCTAAAAATCAAAGTACAATCTATGTATTAAAAATTTTAACAATGTTAATTTGAAGCCAGTATTTTTTAAAATTTATTTGAAATTTTTTGTGTAGCTAATTTCTTAAAATCAATGTTTTAATATATTTTGATTTGATTAGAGGAAAATAAATTTATAAAACAGAAATTGTATTTTTAACATTCTTATTCCTGTCCTAATATTCCATATTATTTTGATTGTGAAAATTTAGTATTGGTCCAACACGATTTATATCTGATAAACCTATTTTTCTGTCAGTTTATCATTTATATGATAGCATTTTAATGCTATCATGACTGCTTACTTGCATACATTTTGGGGAACGCTGCGTTTAACACATCCTTTAGCATTAATATGTTCGAGCATAGACGTTGTTCATACATAGCTGACTTGAACTTTTGAAAATAATCAAGTGCATTAGACTATGTATGAAAATTTGTGATTTTTATATGTTATAATAATTCAGTTTAAATATTGTCAAATCTAATCATTATAAAGGCTCACGATTAGTATTAATCTTATATGTTAATTGTCTGACTCTCGGGGATTTTATAAACGCATATACTAAAACACTCGCTTAAAGTAATTGGATGTATTTAAAATAATTAGTATAATCAGAAATATTGATATCGTTTGGAATTTAGCATAATTTGGAATTTAATGCGCGTAATGAGTTGTTACTCTGAGAGTAAGAGAGTTAATTAATAATAATGGATTTTTCATTTATATATATTTAAAATTCATAATATATTTATTTTTGTAAGTGAACATCATTATTTTTTCATTAGGAATGATTGTTGTGACTAAAATGATGACAATTCGTTTGCGAATCCATGGAAATCGTCCTTTCTACTATGCTGTTATAGCCAAGTCCAAAGTTTTATTCGTAGGAAGTGTAACAAATCCAAATCAAAGGAATAATTAATGCATTTGAAAATTTTCTGGAAGTATTTCACGTACAACTGTTGCTAAAAATAATTAAATTTAATAATAGTGAAAAGCAGGGGGAATTGGAGACTATAGATGTAAAAATAGAAAGATTTTTATTGTATAAAAAATTAATTAAGATAATCTGCATTGTTAACAATAGTATATACTTTTCATAAACATTGTTATTTAAATGAAGGATCAAGCTATTATGATTTTTGCTGTAATTTACTTATGTACCATAACTAGTTTTGTGATTTAGCAGTTGGACTTGTAACTCAACACATTTTTGATTTAAATTCCACAAGGGTAGTAATTAAAAACCGTATCAAAGTGGTCAAATATCATTCCGTAGACGGGATTGTAAAATTTAATAATTTAATAAAAATCTAGATATAATAATTCAATGTGGATTTTATTTTTGATTCAATTATGCTAAAATTTAAGGCATAAGTTTTTAAAATCACGATTATTGTATACCAAATATTGTAGGTTTTTACTTGTTTGATGTAATTTGATTTAAAAGCACTGATCATTTTAAATGTAGCTTTATTAGATTATGAAAAACAACTCTAAATATATATTTGGGGGGAAAAAAAACAACCAAAAATGAAATCCTCTCGCAAACTACTATTAAAATATATGTTTTTCTTAACAAATCTAAATTCTAATGATTAATTATTACTGTTATGGATTTAGGAACTAATAACAAGATCGACAGACATTAAACTTATGTTCGCCGCAAAGTGGCTTTTTGCATTTGTGATATTGCGACTTTTTCATCCTGTTTTATTATACGACAACAGTATCGATGTTTTTTGACTTTTGGTTGATGATTGATACTTTTAGAATATTTTTCAGTGGGTTTTGGCAACAAATCTGTTATATTTTGGTGTAAATTACACTTCAAAGTTAGTGCAGCTAATCTCTTTTCCATCCAAAGTAATGATAATATAGAACTCAACTTTTTCATGTATTTTTTTCTAATGACTGGTTTTTCATTATTTTCAATCATGAAATATCGCCATTGGTCATCTGTTGTTTTGCGACTACATGTCATTGAGGGAACACATCGAAGATGTCAACCCATCCTTTTTTTTGTTATAAAATAATATCATTTGCGGTATCCTGATCTACTGTTTGGGTTTCTTCGACATATTCATTCATCGACAAGTCGCTCTGAATATCCTCTTTGAATACCTCATCATCCGAAGCTTCATCTATCAGAATCTTCTGGAGTATAATCATCTTCATTTTGTAAAATATTCTCAATATCAGAGGGATTTAGTTGCCGGGATGATGACATTGTTCTTTATTTATACCTCTTCCTAAAATATGTCGAAGTGACGTATATTATATTAATATTATTAAAATCGTGGCACTTACTAATACGATACGACCATTCCTTGGTACATAAATATGTAGTTTAGGGTTAACATAAAATAAATTATAATAGAACAATCAGATTCTTTTATATTCAATAGTATTTGTTTATTAAGTATTATTAGTTTTTTCCATTATTGATGCTTAAAAGCAGTCATCGATCACTTTCAAATCTTCACTATATTTCCTAAATATGATAAATCATTGAAAGCGAATGCTTTTATCATTTTTATTCTACGTTTGTAATATGTAAGTTATATGAACACGTTTTGTTAAAAGTATGGTTTGATTCACAAATTTCTCTAATTTAATTTTACTCGAAAGAAATATATTTATAATAATATTTTAACATGCTTTAAGTTTTTAAACTTTTTTCTTGAAGATTTTTCAGTGTAGTTTAACATCCATTTAAAATTAATATGATATATTTAAATCAATTTATATTGAACTTAAATCGAACAATATTGAACAAATTATTTTGTGTTTATGATTTCAAATGTAAGTTTTTTAAGCATCTTATATAAATTTGCATAGCGTAAAATACTCTAAATAACATTTGACCTATTTTAATAATATTAAATGAGATACATTTTTGTTTATAAATTTTATTAGATTCATAGTTTTTTCCCCTTTTCTCTTCTTATTCTATTCAGAATTTGAACTTATGCTGCGATGTGACTTCAGTCTTGGAGAATTAATCTACACTGTCTGTCATCCTTTTATCTATGCTATTACGGAGAGAAAGCAACCAGTTTTCTTTGGGCGTGTTATCGATAGATTTTAGACGGTTTTTATATACTTTTTAAAAATAGCATGTTTTCTTAGATTCATAACCAATAATCAAATAGAATAATACTGAATGTGTAATATAGTGTCTTTATGGGCACTATATATTTTGGTGTACAGATATTTTAATCCTTTGGCTGCTTCGGTGTTTTTTGATGAACAGAAGTTTGTTCGTTATCTTCCTCTCTTTTGTTTAATCGTTGTTTGTAGTTCTCGTTAGTTTCATAATCGACAATATATCGTTGTTTAGCATCCAGAGGTTTAATTTCACAAAACGTTATGTGATTGTAAATGCTAAATAATTTTGTAAAATGCATGCTTTCATTAATTAGTGTATTAGCAAAGCCTTTAATTAACGATCTAATAATGTATAATTTTATACCAGTGTTATTTAGTGTAGAGCTCTAAAATTTTATTATCTGACTTGCACCTCATCGTTTGTTTTTCCTCCCATCATCCATTTTTAATATTTTGATACAAATGTGTTTCAATTCAAACTGCATTTTATTTGCTGTAAAAAAATAATTTGTTAATATGTTGTGAATTTGTTTGATACGAATAATTTTTAAGTAATGTGTTTTCGTCTCATTGATTCTTTATTTGTTTCTGGCTTAATTAACCCTTTGCACTCTGAACCATTCTGGACATTACGAGCTACTCGGCGCACCTTTGCTGTAGAAACGTGTGTTTATGAACCCTCATATTATATAGTATAGTTTTGAAACCAAGTAAGGTATTGTAATAATATTGGACTTAGATGAATTTGTAGACATCAAGAAATATGTATTTGCAAAATAAAATCCGAGTGATAGAATTACGATGTTCCCTGAGAGGGGACAACGGAGTGCAAAGGGTTAAATATCCATGTGAGTTTCTAAGAAACTTATTCTCCTAATCTATAATATGTTACATCTTATTTATTATAATTATTTTCTTCAGCGATTATTATTTCCAAGAATGCTATGTTGTGCCCTATGGGATATTTTATCGTTAACCATCCATTTTACTACATGATCATCAACAAGGAGGGATTGATTCATTTTGATGGACGCATGAAAAAATTATAGTTATAATTTCTATGCCAAAAATCTTTAATTCATATTATCGATATTACATATTGTAATAAAAAAAGTATTTTGTGAATATTTAATTCTAAATTCAGTGATGTAATGCATATATAAAAATCATGCTATTTCAATAATTGTTATCAATTTTTACATGATCAACTAAATTTGATGTCTTCTTGTCTAATTAACTTGTATATACTTAAAGAAAAATGTATTTTTTTAAAAAATATCCTTCTACTCTCTGAATAGGGTTTAAATACACAGAAAAATGTTTACATTTTAAAATATTACCTAACCTTTGTCAAAAACATTTTTGTATTAAATATTTAGATTACAATTTTATTTTACTATTTTGTCTTTTATTCATCAATGTCTCCAAACATTAAGAATATATTTTAATTTCTTTAATCTGTTTGAATTATGTATCATTTAAGGTTCTGCTTGGGCAAGAAATGGAATGTGAATATTGCAATATAAAAGTCTTGTATTATTAAAAATCGTATAAACATACTTCCGAATATTAACGGTATATTGTTTAAAAATTAGAAAAACAGTATGAATTTGCCCTTGATTTATCTATGCCATTTTAATATTGACTTATATATTAAGATAATGATAGATTATTCAATTATTTTAATCATATCATATCATATAAATATATATAATAATCACGTTAAAATACATTTTTCATCAGCAATAATATTATCTGACTCAATGACACTTGAACAAAAGGAATTTAATGCAAACCATGGCTTATTATTCACTATAAAAACAGCCAATGGATTATTTATATTTAATGGAAAATATTTGGGGAAAATGTAAGTTCATTCTGAACATTTTTTTTATTCGTTGAGATTATTTTAATTTAACCGACTAATTAAATGAGACGATCATCATATTATTTTGTAATTCATAGTGATTTTTTGCCAGATCATGAAAACAAATGGGTCAAAAGAATGAATTTAAGCTAATCAGTAATGATTTTCAGCCATGCTTATTGTTTTCGTTGCTTCCATCTGAATTAGGATTTATATTTAAAATACGAGACATTTATTGGAGTGAAGTTTCATGTTAGAGCGATCTTTTGATTTTATATACTATAGAGCTTAATTTTTATAGACTTATTTGTATAAAAAAAATAATTATTACATTTATCAATGATAGGAGTTATTGTGCCGACATGGTCCTTCCCTAAAAAGGAATTATTTAATGCGGATCATCCATTTATTTTTATGTTGAAATTTGAAGACACAAAAATATTATTCATGGGCAAATTTTCAGGACCAAATAAGTGAGTAATAGTTTAACATTTGGGGAAATTATGTACGATTTGTTTATTAACATTTTTTCATATCAATTGATTTGGCTTTAGCTGAATAAATTCAATTCTTTGTTGACTTTCCTCTTACCCTCATAGTCCAGATCAAAATCACCCTTGAAATCAATAATCAAATAAAAGAGCGTACCTTTTTGCTCATTATTGTTGAATAGTTCTACCGTATAAATTTCAGGTTTACCCACATTTCTCAATGACGTATTCCTACCAGCAATATGTATTCCTACTTTTTTTACAAATGTTTATGATCATGCGAAGAAATATACTTCTAATTATGGCATTTGAATCATATATCGTCGAGATGGTTGCAAAAGCGCCATTGATACCTAGCGGGTCCCTTGGGTGAGCGTTCAAATTTAAATTCGGAGGCCTTGTTGCAATCAATATTGAGTGTGTATGATATAGACAAGATGTAAGTCTGCCTTATGGATGGATATTAAAAAGGTGTCCAAGTCTTGCAATGGACTGTGTGTGGCTGCATTATGATGAAGTATGTGAGTAAGATGTACAATATTTTAAAGTAGTCTTAATCGAGAATTTAAGCTAATAAGATATTTTTTTGTTCCAAGAACAAATATTTTATAGTATTTTAATATTTGTAGCAGTTGGTTATTTTTTAAATATATATTGTTAATATTGAAAATGGTCTAAAATAGTTAATGTTTTGATATTTGAAATGGAATTCGAATTTAGTTTGATATATTTGGCTCCTTTTTGTTAATCTCAAGACTTTTTTTTAACTAAACTAAAATTGACGAATAACTTAAAAAACAATGCTACTTTGTTAACAGAATTTAATGCCTTATTAAATACACTATTGAATATCAAAATATACATTTTAGGGTTTTATGTATTTTTTCTTGGGCAAAGTCCTATTGAAAAATTGATTATATTTAATATAGTCATTTTGATTATTAAAAATATTACAATTATAGTTTAGAAAATTGACGTTTGTTAATATACATTGTTAAAATTAAGAAAATAGTATGTATGAGTTTATTCTTGACTTGTACTATTTGAATAATCACTTATGTATTAAGTTAATGGAAACTATTCCATTTTTTTTATTCCAATATGAAATTAACATTTTTTTTTCATTAGCGGTAATACTTACTGAATCCGCAATGCCTGAACCGATGGAATTTAATGCGAACCATAGCTTTTTGTTCATTATAAAAACGGCTAATGGTTTGTTCATATTTAATGGAAAATATTCAGGGGAAATGTAAGTTCATTCTGAACTTCTGTTTTGATTTGTTGCTTTTTTTTTATAATGTAATTGACGTATTATTATTTTGTCATTTATATAGTGATTGTTTACCGAATTGTTAAAACGAATGGCTTGAAAAAGTGAATATAAACTGTAATCGATAATGTTTTTAAAATATTGTTGATCTGATTTAGGATTTATGCTTGAAATATCATTTTTTTTAGATAGAGTGAAGTTATACACTAAAATAGTATTTTGATTATACACACAAAACTTACTATATAGCAAGTGTATGGTATAAAGGTTTAATATTTACATCCTTAAAGGGCCTAATTTTTGAGAGACACTTAAAGAAAACCAATATTAATAATTATAATTACCGTTGATAGAAATTATCATTGGAAAAAGGATTGCTTTACCATCATTAACAGAAATTTTTAATGTGGATCATCCATTTATATTTGTGTTAAAATTTGAAGACACAAAAACATTATTCATTGGACAAAAAAACCCAGGACTAAATAATTGAGTAAAACACCTAACATTGGGCAAAAATATGGACAATTTGAATTAACATTAATGTTTTTAACATTCCTGTAGTTCCATAAATTCAATTCCAAATTGGCTCACCCTCAAAGGTTGAATATTTAGATCTAAATCGCACTTGTTATATGAGTCAAGTCAAACATTTGATTTGTGTGAATTGAAAAATTTGCAATTATTTTCATACAATGGAAAGTTTTAACATTTTTTTCACATTTCTAGCTATTATAGTAGGTTTTGGTGCTGCAATGAATAAAACATTTAATGCTGATCATCCATTTATGTTTTTATTGAAATGGAATGATACATCGGTATTTATCGGTAGTCTCAAAAAACCTAGCTTGTGAGTAATATACAATTAGAATTTATTTAAAAAAAAAAATGGTTTTTAGATAATTAAACATTGTCATGCTTGTACTAAGAATATATACTTTGCGCAAATATGTAAGAGGCATATGCTGTACAGAAGTACAGAAAGATTTGTGGATTGTTTTTATCGCTTTGATGTATGTATGTAAGTAATATAAGATGTTGAGTTTTATGGGATTTGTTTGTGCAAAATTTTGATCAAGCGAGGGTGTAATCAAGCAATGTATTTATTTTCAATATTTAGAAATCATCATCGGCAAAAGTATGAAGATTAAAATGATTATGGCTGCTGATCATTCCTTTATTTATATATTAAAGGCCAATAATGGTCTGAATTTGTTCTTTGGGAAATATATTGGAAAAATTGCTTCCAATATAAACAACGAGTAAGTGTTATTCAATCTTATGGTTTACCGAGTGGATGAGATTAACTTTTGCTCATTTTGTTAAAATTGGTTTTTGAACGTTAATTTCGTTGGGAGAATATTTTTATTAACATGATTTTTACTGCGTTTTTCCGTGTACCAAATTCAACCAATTAATTATTATATATTTTTTTTGATATATAAATTCATGATATTTAGTCGATCGTCCATTTATTAGCGTGATAAAGACTAAAACTGGTTTACCTATATTCTTTGCAAAATATATCGGAGTCAGAGTTGTAAATTTGGAAGTGAAAAATGAGTAAGTATAATTGATGAAAACCTTGCTTTGTGTGTTTGATTTTGGGCTGATTTGAAATGAAGAACTCTTGGAATGCTCCATTATTGATAAGGAATGAGAGTAACCGAATTCTAAATTTATTATTTTTAATAAAATTTCATCGTCACTTACGGTTTTAGTATTTAAATTCAATCAAAAAAATAGAGACTTGCTCGATGAAATACCGTGTGAATAAGCATTTAAAAAATATCCCCAGGAATTGTCGTGGCAATTAAGTCAGCAATTAAGAAACGCCTCACTTTTATATGCGACCATTCGTTCATTTATATAATGAAGACAAAAAAAGGATTGCCCGTATTCTTTGGAAAATTTATTGGAAAGGAAACCAATAGAAAGATAAAAAACAGAGCAGCAGTCTGTAACCAACGATCCAAAAAGCGTTGTAAACGAGTAAGTGCGTATGTAAACTCGCTTAATGTGTGTGTTTTCGAGTCGATTATAAATATTGGCTGTTCTGCAGTGGCATATTTAAAAAAAAAGGGAAACGCAATTTGTCATTATGGTAAAAGATATATTTTCTTTGATATTAATGCGTAAAACCCACCAACCCAAAATATACAGTGAGTCACAAAAGTCATGTAAATATCTCATTAGCAAAATAAAATTAGAGTTTCTTCAATTTAATTGGTGTAGCAGTATGTAATTAAGCAGAAATTTTAAATTAGGACGTCAAATTCGGAACGAATCTGATTTCAAGGGGGGAAACTACATTAGAAGGCCGATTTTTTATCGATTTATTTTTAACGGGGAAGGAATAATTGTAATTTGCTAAAACTTTGAAAGTCTCTGCCAATTTTCTCTTTCCGCCCAGATTATTAGTCTTCTTATCTAAGAATTTGCAAATAAGGACGTCTATCAGCATCTCCCTCTTTTTTTGTTTTCCTTCTTCTTCCCATAGTACTGGGATATAGAGCCAATTAAATGAATAAGGGTAGATTGGACGGTTACTTCTTACTAACTGGAGCGAATTTCGAGAAACTGCTAATATTCTTATAACTCTTTGAATTTATTACTTGTTTTTGATTTTTTTTCTTCAATCACATCCCAAATGTATTCAACAGAGCTATGATTGGGAGACTGCGATGAAGTTTCAATCAATTTTCAGCGGTTATATAATGAGATTCCAAATAGATATAGAGAGAAGAATTCCAGCCGCCGATATACACCTTTAAACCATAACATCACCGCCACAATTGGTTTTCGCAACATTTTCTATATTTTTCTAATTTTTGTAAAATCTAATATCTTTTGAAAAAAAAAATCTTCTGGCAGTTTTGTCGTGGTATACAGCATTCCTGACAAATCATTCCTATCCCCAAGTTTAAACTTTGTGGTAGTGTTTGATGCACATATTCTAGGATCCTTTTCTATTGATGATTTCTTCCAGACCATAATACGTATTTGTGGTGCAAATATTAATGCGAACCTAATAAATGAATTAAATGACATACGTATGTATAACCGAATATTTGCAATAAACAGGGGATTCTCTAGTTTTACCTTAGCCTTTTACATTTGGGTTGAATTAATTGAATTGAAGAAATTATTATTTTATTTGATCACTAATTATCAAAAAATATAAAAGCTGTTTTATTGACCTTTTAAAAATTACACATGTATCCCATGATTTTTAAGACCCACTCAATGTTTATGAAATATTGTAATCAAATATTTATAAAATCCTTAGCATTATTAATTAGCGCAACTTCAAGTGCTGTAGGATCTTCAATAATAAAGTCCTTTATCGCTGATCATCCTTTCATTTATATATTGAAGACTAAAAATGGTATGTCTATATTTTACGGAAAATTTGGTACTGGAAAGCCAGCTGTGAATACAAATAATGATGTGAATCAGTATCCGTGTCAAATGAGATATCCAAAAAAAGTTCAAAAACGAGTAAGTGCATTCAGATTGCTATGAAATAGATGTCGGTGTGCGGGCTCATTGGGAGAGATGTGTGAGCCATTTATGTATGTATGTAATAACGATAAAGGCGATGGCTATTGTGCTATTGTGTTTGATGTTTAGAATCATAGACTCTGGATTCCCTGTCGAAAATTCTTCGATATGTTCACCCGGGTGGCCCGTTGGGTGGGCGTTCATAAATAAAACTGATCGAGCGCACGACGATGAAAGCATTTGATTTAATGGACCCTTTTAACGCATACATATAAACATCCCCTAAATCCGGATTTGCAGATATCAAGGAGATATTAAAAGCGAAACATGGATTTCATTAATCATAAGTGTGAATAATAACATTTTAAATTCGCTTTTTCAGCCATTTTTTTGCGTGGTTTTATTTTTAACATCGGTCTCAGTTTTACTTTTTTTGAAGTGTTTTTTTTATGGTATAATAAGCTTTGGTTTGGTGTTGAAATGAAGTTTATCTACATTATTTACAGCGTTTGGCGGTTCTCCGTTATCAGCATCCAGTTCTTCGTGTGAAATTTTCTTTATATCTTTATATTTATGGTGTAAAATATACAAGAAGTTTGTCGATGAAAATGTCTATTTTTTCAAAGCTGAAATTGTATAATGCTTTAGAATAATTCATCGAAATGTCACCCTAGGTATAAGGGCTTTCACGCTCTCAGCTCCTCCTAGAAGAATAAGGTTTTCTTCGGATCATTCTTTTATGTTCGTTCTGAAAATGAAAAGTAAAATAATTTTCAATGGAAGTTATAAAGGATAAACGGCGAATTTGATTCAAACAGTACGTACTCAATAGGAAACCTTTGGTTATGGAATAATGTATAATAAAATTATTTTATGGTATGGGATGTATTACACCTTAATATACATAATATAAATCACACAGTTATATAATAAATTATGTATTATATTTAACTATATTCATCAATGGTTTTGCTTGTCTTTATCTTGTGACCCCCAGAGAGACATTTTCTTGATATTTCAGTTTTGAAAATCGTTAAATATTCTGCGATTATGTTTATTTCGCCCATTGCCATTTTTAATGTCGACCGTCCATTCGTATATTTAATAAAAACCAAGGAAAATTCAAACGTTTTTTTTGGGAGGTTCAACAAGCAAGACTGATAATTCTGTACGTATATATTTTAAAAATCGGATGGGTTATAGTGCACGTCTTTAAATGTATAGACAAACTGTACACATTAAAATTATATGTTTACTAACAACGCATCTCAATTGTAGTTTTCACATATGAAGCTTAAAATCCTTATATAGCAGGATATAAGTATATTAAACTTGGTTTTAATTCCTGGGATTGTTTTGCGCGAAGCATCCAATTACCCCGTTGACGGGTCTTCACGATCAAATGCACCCAGATGAATACGATAAAATGATGCTGAAATGCAGATTAAAAATATCTTTTCGTACTAAAGACACCATTAATGACAGTTGCATATTATTAAATGCGACTACAAAATTGTGCATAAACGACGGAAAAACTTAAAATCCGCTCAATTTCGGGAGTTAGGAGTTCAATTGAAATTCGTTAAACGTATATCTGACGATATTTTAATCAAAGTGGTTAAGGGATGATTTGTAAATATGTTGTTCTTTATAAATGTGTCTTCTTTAGAATAATAAATGGTCTTGGTTGTTGTAGTTTTCAAAATTATCAAAATGTCCACGATTATCTTTAGGATATCATCCGTTTTTAACGCGTTTTTAAAAGGTTCATTCCCATAATTAAGACGATGAAAATGGGTCGATCATTTTTATTTAAAAGTTGGGCGATCCAACCTAATACGTTTTATGTATATGATAAGATCATTTAAACGATCCGTAATAAACATTTGAGGATTGGCTTTATAAATATATTCATTTTAGCTGTTTTCATGATTAGGTATGATTTTTAAGACATAGAAAAATACGTAATATTTATTAATTGTATCTTTACAGTATTAGAGGGCTCTGGTGGTTCTTCTCTGTTCTTCCGTCAAGATTGTCTATTTAATGCTAAACATCCATTTATATACATATTACGATTTTTTGATAATGATATTATATTTTTTGGAAAAGTTGTAGGAATAAATTAGGATCTATATGAATAAAAAATATTTTTAACATGATTGATATTATTTAAAAAAATATACATACATATATACGTATATATCTATGCAATTTTGGCTCAGGGATGTATACTATATAATTACACAGCAAGCATAAGTATACTTAACAAGTCCTCGATTTGATTTTTTTTCGGAAAGATCGTCTTATCTAACAATATATAAATATTTTATACTTGATCAATATTGATTTATATTAAAAAGGATTGCGCATTAATGTAAATCCCTAGTTTGTTAGATTGAAATAAATTTCACATGACAATTTATTTTAATAACGAAACTTGTTTGCTTTATAGCATCAAGATTGAGATGTGTAAAAAAGAAAATTAATAGACGGCTTACATTTGAATGCGACCGCTCGTTTATTGTGTTCATAACGAGGAAAAACGATTCGATGATTTTCATAGCAAAATTGCAAAATCCAGCCTAGTGCACCTCAGTATGTATTCATAATTAGCAATAATTCGAATGATTTTTTTAATATTACAAACAAATAACATCCAATCTATTTTAATTACCCACGTTTTTTGATATTAATATAGTATTTTTTGACTGCACTCCTCTATCAAACTTCCACATTAAAAATGTCTAATGCGTTAAGGTTTTTTAAATGCTTTTACTGATAATTTTTATCATGTATTATTGCATTTGGTAATTTAATTTTCTATTTTTCACCTTATATTATTGCGTTTTCTGAATATTTTTCTTGCGCGTGCATGTTAATTAAATTATAAGTTTCAATTGGAATATTCAAATCAGTATTTTAATGATTATTATTTTGATATTGATAAATATACCAGGGATTTAATATTGCTCAAGTTTAGCTCGATTCCGTTGATCGTGCGTGTGACGATATTGTAGCTTAAGAGGTTAATAACAGTCGTCCATAATCATTCAATTGATATGTATTCTTATATACATAAAATCGGATTTATTCTTCATGTGTACACATTTAACTATTTTTGTGGGGATCGTTTTTGGCAATCTTTAGGGAGTCTGTATGAAAATCGCGCCATTTTTTCCCTCAATTTAATGAAGAACTTCAGTAACCTTATCTGCATGTGATATATTTTTTCTTTATTTATAATGTTTTCGTTATGTTTTTGCAGCTATAATTATCAGCTCTCGTTGTTGTGGTCCAATGCCCCGTAAGCTGATTAAATTCTTAGCTGATCGTCCATTTATTTATATGATCAAAACTTTCCAAAGTATAATTATTTTTAATGGAAGGATCTTAAAATCAATATAGATCAATACGCGTATAATGGTTGAATATATTTTACAGAATCATTTTAATTCCATTAATGATCTGTCATTTTAACCAAATCTATCTATAGTCTACCGATAGGTATAGATCGTTTTTTTTATCTAGTTATATCTTTATTGACAATATTATTTGTTAATTTTTATCTGAAAATATATTGTTTTGAAATCTATAAAAATATTGTTTCTTTTATTAAAATCTATTTCTTTTTCCAGCTATTAAAGTGACGTTTGGTTCGGCATTTATTTCACAACAGCAATTTGTATTTGTGGCCGATCGGCCATTTATATATCTACTTCAAACACGCGATAAAGCTATTCTTTTCATGGGAAAACTTCTAATTCAAAAATAGGTTTCATTAAGTATGTATACAATTAAAAAAATAATATAAAATCAATTAAACCATAAAAGAATAAATCATTATTGGTTCGAATCTTGAATATTTAATTATATAATTAAATTAACGCTTCTCGTTAATAGATGGCTGATTAATTTTTTATATTCATTTCTACCCAGCCGTTTAGATCATCATAAATATGAAGCATAAAAATGATTATAAATAAAGTTGGTTGATTTATGAATCAAGTTATTTTGATGCAATGCAAATAATATTTATTTCCGATCATTCATCAGTTTAAACATCTTGATTATTCTTCATTTTCACTAACAAATATCTTAAACTTACATTTAAGAAATTCATATAATGTTTGGATTGACATCTTATCCGTACATTAGGATGTATTTAATGCATGATTTTGATTTTATAGGTATCGTGGGTCAAGCCTTTTCAGCGTCCTTTGTTGAATACAAATCCTTCACGATCGATCGACCGTTTTATTACATCCTCCGCATGAAAAAGACGATTGTCTTTAACGGTTCATACCTTGGGAATTGATTCAACCCCCATTTGGCCATATATTTTACTAACACATTAGCGATCAAATAGCATTTACATTAGAATCAAAGCTTTATTAGCATTTTTTTATGTATTGTTAAAATAGTAATAAAATATATTTGTAAAATATACACACAATATAATATAATAATTTGCATTGGATATACGTTTTTTTTTATTGCATATTATCAATCATTCCATACATTATTTATCCCGTCTAATTTCATATAATGCGAATTGTGCTTAGAATTCAATGGTGAACGTTTACGGTATAGCCATTGGGTTTTAAACTCAATGTAAAATATAACCTTGATATTGTTTCATACATAGCTAATAAGTGGTGTTCATAATTCACTCGTATGATTTTAAACCAATGGAACATAAAAATTCATCTGGGGGGTCAAAATAAGTGGCGTAAATATTATTTAAGAATTCTAAATCAACCGCTTTCCTTTCGTTGTAATGTTTTTATGATTTATATTGATGTTCCGTAAATAAATTTTAATCCTTTCGCTCCATAAAATAATTTATCATATTTCTTACCTGCATTTTTACCAGTGTTTCTTGTTAGTCACAGATAATTCTTATGGCATCTAAATAACCATTATGTTTACCTGTCTATAAGTGTTAAAATATTATATTTTGTGATCTTGCAAATGTAAAAAAAAATCATTGAATACCTAATATAGGTATTGTCGTTTTCGAGCTAGGACATTTGATCCCAACAATAAAACTTATACTGACATGAAAAATGACCGATCACAATAATGGCGTTTAAAAATGCTTTACTTTCTGATATCTCTTATATCTACTCATTACATTAGTATCTTTTAGCAATCCCTTTTATGGGATAATTGCCAACAAATTTGACATGGTTTTTGACTAATTGTGGGGGTATCTTGTAAATACTTCGATGTATTTAAGTTCAATGAAAATCATTAAAAATATATACTTGATAGTGAATTTTTCGGGATCTAATATTATTTTCCTAAAATAAGATAACTATTTTCATTGTTACAGGAATTGTAGTTATGACCGAATCGTTTAGCTTAAGTATGGACTTTATAGCGGAGCATCCTTTCTTATTTTATTTGAAAGCGAACGATAATCTTATCTTCAGTGGAAGATATGCTAAATAAGCGATAACTGGTAAATTATATCTTCTTAATTTTAGCTTAAAAAATATCCTGTATCTGATTAGGTGGTTGTGGGAATTATTTATATAAAATCTGTGCAATTTCGGGGATTCATAGTGATAAGAAAGCTTGCTTTTCGATTATACACCTATTCGTCGTGAGATATTTGAATTGAGAAAATCACTTTTTAAACAAATTTATTACACAACGCTTTCTTTCTGTCTTCATTAGGCCATATTTTTTCTAATCATATAGCAATTAAACTATATAAATTGTCTTTAGAATAACATCTTGTTTTGGTTTTTGTGGTTTTTTAAATTATCAAAATGCCAAACGATCAAACAATCCTTAATAAACAATCACTAGCGTATCTTATGATTGCATGATCACATTATTATAGCTTATGGATAGCTGAGCAATAGCTTTCTAAATATATACATTTGGGTTGTTTTCATGATTAGGTATTATTTTTACGACAAATACGTAATGTTTATTGATTGTATCTTTACAGTATTGATGAGCTTGTCAATATTGATCTATATTAAATAAGGATTGCAGATTAATGCAACCCCTAGTTTGCCTTATTTTATGTTTATCGGTTGAAATAAATTTCACATGGCAATTTATTTTAATAATGAAACTTTTTTGCTTTGTAGTTATAAGAAATTTTAAAAAGAAAATGAATAGGCGCTTTACATTTGAGTGCGACCGCTCGTTTATTGCGATCATAACAAGGAAAAATGATTCGATGGTTTTCATAGCAAAATTGCAAAATCCAGTCTGACGCACCTTAGTATGTATTCATAATATGCAATAATTCGATTTTTTTTTTAATATTCCAAATGAATAACATCCAATCTATTGTAGTTTTTCATAGATTTTGATATTTTTATAGTCTTTTTTGACTCCTCTCCTTGTGTCAATCTGCCCCCTTAAAATATCTAATGCGTAAAGGTATTTTAAAAGCTTATTACTGATAATTTTTATCATGTATTATTGCATTTGGTAATTGAATTTTCTATTTTTTCACCTTGTATTATTGCGTTTTCTGAATATTTTTTTTGCATGTGCATGTTATATTAAATTATAAGTTTTAATCGGAATATTTAAATCAGAATTTTAATTTTGATGAATGATTATTATTTTGATATTGATAAATATATCAAGGATTCAATATTGCTCAAGCTTAGCTCAATTCAGTTGATCGTGCGTGTGACGATATTGTAGATTAAGAGGTTAATAACAGTCATCCATAATCATTCAATTGATATGTATTCTTATATACATTAAATATAAAATCGGATTTATTTCCACAATACTTTTTCTTCCAGGGGTTTTCATTAAAAAATCAGGCGCAATTGATTTTTCATATGTACACATTTAACTATCTTTAGGGAGTCTGTATGAACATCGCGCGATTTTTTCCCTCAATTTAATGAAGGACTTAACCTCATCTGTATTTAATATACGTTTTCAAATTTACTGTTTTTTTAATGCGTTATATTTTTGCAGCTATAATGATCACCCGTTATTGTGCCCCAATGCCCCGTTCGCCCCCGATTCAATTCATAGCTGATCGTCCATTTATTTATGTGATCAAAACTATCGAAAACACAATTCTTTTTAATGGAAAAATCTTACAAACGATGTAGATCAGTACGTATAATGGTTGAATATATTTTACAGCATCATTTCACTCATTTAAATTCGCTCATTTTATAGCGTACAGCAAATGGTTTCCCCATTTTCGACATGTAACGAAATGTTATCGATAGGATCTATCGTTTAAACCTGGTTTATATATAGTCTACCGATGGATATAGATCGTTTTTGTCCACTAACTCTATTGACAATATTAATTATTTGTAATTTTTAATCTAATAAAGATTTTTTAATTCTACAACAATATTGTTTCTTCTAATGAATTTAATTTGTTTTTCCAGCTCTTACTTTGATGTTTTGTTCGGCATTTATTCCACATCAGGAATATGTGTTTGTGGCCGATCGGCCATTTATATACCTACTTCAAACTCGCGAAAAAGCTATTCTTTTCATGGGAAAACTTCTAATTCAAAAATAGGTTTCATTAAGTATGTATACAATTAAAAAAATAACTCTATAAAAACCAATTAGACCATATAAGCATCAATCGATATTGGTTCGAATCTTAAATATTTAATTACATAATTAAATTAACGCTTCTCGTCAATAGATGGCAGATTAAATTTTTATATTCATTTCTACCCAGCCGTTTAGAATATCATCACAAATATGACGCATTTAAATTATTATAAATAAGATTGGTTGATTTAGGAATCGAATTATTTTGATGCAAATTTATTTCCAATCATTCACCAGTTTTAATATCTTAATTACTTGATTCATTTTCACTAACAAATATCTTATGCTTACATTTAAGAAATTCATATAATATTTGGAGTGACATCTTATCCGTCCATTCGCTTATATTTAATGCATGATTTTGATTTTATAGGTCTCATGGTTCTGTGCTTTTCAGCGGCCATGGTTGAATCCAAACCATTCATGGTCGATCGACCGTTTTATTACATCATCCGTACGAAAAAGATGATCGTATTTAACGGCTCATACATTGGAAATTGATTTAACCCCCCATATGGCCATATATTTTACTAACACATTAGCGATCAAAGAGCATTTACATTGGAATCAAAGCTTTATTAACAATTTTTTTGATGTATTATTACAATAATTATAAAATATATTTGTAAAAAATGATCACAATATATTTAATTTACATTGGATATACGTTTTTTTATTGCATATCATCAACAATTCCACACATTATATATCCTGTCTAATTTCATACAATGCGCTTAGAATTCAATGGTGAACATTTATGCTATAACCATTGGGTTTTAAACTCAAAATAAAATGTAACGATGATATTTTTTATTCACGACTAATAAATGGTTTTCATAATTCACTCATATGGTTTTAAATCAATGCAACATCAAAGGCATTTTAAAATATCATCAAAAATTCTACATGGATCATCGGATTTGTTAACTCCTATTAACATTCATTCATTGGGGATCGAAATAAGTGGCGTAAGTATTATTTAAGAATTCTAAATCAACCGGTTTTTTTTCATTGCAATTTTTATGATTTATATTGATGAATTTTTAGGAGCAATGTGGGTATTTAATAAGTTTGTACTCCCACAGGAATACTTCAACGTCGATCATCCATTCTTATTTTATTTATTAAATGCATCACATGTTATTTTCATCGGAAAGTTTGCAATTTCAAATATGAATTATGTTTTATGTGCATTGATTGAATGCATTTGTTCATAGAAAATGTTATAACAGTGTCCATTTTACAGCCACAAAGGACATCAAACTAACAATTGCACGATTGTAACATGATTTTCGATTGATTTTCATACTTTTTTATAGCATTAATGAGCCAAAGGGATTCAATCCGGTATTATTTACCGAATGACTTCAATGTGAATCGTCCATTCTATTTTTATATGAAAATGATAGACAAAATACCTTTTTGTGGAAAATATATTGGAGAAAAGTAAACTGGTAATTTTAATATGTATTTGGCAATATTCAGGCTGATTAACATAATATTACGGGTATCGAAAAGTAAACCATTTATTGGCTTCCATGCCAATAAATATTACATCATTCTATTTTATGATCTTACAAATGTCTAAAAAAAGATCATTGAATATGAACATTTCATCAAAACAATACGATTCATATTATTCCACAAAAATTAAATAACACCGGGATGAATATGAATAGACCACATAAAAGATGTTTAAAAATGGTTTATTTTCCGATATCCCTGATTATGTGTTTTAAATCCATTTATAACAGACGTATCCTGTAAATATCCCGATTTATTTTATCGTCGAAAGCAAATATGAAGCTAATTTCAATGCAAATAATTAAAATAATGTATGATAGTGAATATCTTGGGATCCAATACATTTTTCTTAAAAAAATATATTTTCATTGTTATAGGATTGCTTATGACTGATTCAATAAGTATTAGCATGAAGTTTCTAGCGGAGCATCCTTTCTTATTTTATTTGAAAGCGAACGATAATCTTATCTTCAGTGGAAGATATATTAAATAAACGAAAACTGGTAAATTATATAATCTTAATTTTAGCATAAAAATCGATCCCGTTTCTAATTAGGTGGTTATGATAATAGCGTTTAAGATCCTCAAAATTGGTCCAAATGAGCATCATCGTCTCAATTCATTATTCCTAAACAAATCTTAGGATGATTGCATTTATAAAATAATACTTTCAATCTTCATGTCGTTTATTTTAGAATTCGTAATTCAATATGATTCATTCGTGGAACCCGACGACTTTGTTGCAAATAATCCATTCTATTTCTATTTGAAAACGAATACAAACATAATATTCAATGGCAGATTTGTTGGATGAATTTGAACTGGTACATTAATTGAATATATTTTTATGTTTGCTATACTAATGCATGATCCTTTTGGCCGAATATCTTTTTAGTATTACCTCTTAGTACATTTTTGAACATATTATTTAAATCTCAAATTTCACTAAATACACAAACTTCTATTTTTATAGTAATGATAGTCGACATGAAATCCAAAAAAGGGGCTTTTGTAATAGGACTATAAATGTGTTTTATAAATGTCCCGATTTATTTTATGTTTGAAAGCAAATATTAATCTTAAATCAATGAAATCCGTTAAAACGATGCTTGATAGCGTCTTTGGAAAGTTCCATTTCAACCTTGAGATAATAAACTTCTTTGTGTCATTTTAATTTTTATAGCAATACGAACTCATTATCAATCTGCATTCTTAGGATGGGACTTTAATGCAAACCATCCGTTCTTATTTTATCTGAAAGGCATTGATTCTGTCGTATTCAGTGGAAAATACGTTGGATTGATATAAATCGGTAAAGTAAATTGATATTAATATTGTATATGCAATTCATTAAATGATTAAATGAGACAAATCTTGGCTATGCAAGGAGCTTTTGGGATGATATATGAACTCTTGTTGCATGACTGCGTGCTTTTATCTTACTTTTAACATTTTATGTAAAATCCTCATGGCTTTCTGTAGCGACTTGTATGACAATATTTAAATAATTTCGATTCTGATCTAGTCAAACGATTATTTTTATTATCCGAGCGTTCTCACCGAAACACAATATCAATTTTTATGATAGGTAAAAGCTTCAGAAATCACTGTTATTGTGTTTGATTAGTCCATATTTATCGTTTCTATTTAATGTTTGAAATCGTATATGGATTAATCGACTTGCAATGGTGAGTCTATTAACTTCAATAGTACATATTTTAAAATATTTATCTTTCATTGGCAAATGTTTCATCTCGTTAAGTCTAAGGTATATAAAAGTGTGCGAAAATCCAACGTGAATTGATCTCGAAATAATCATCAGCTGTCGTTTTTGTCGGCCGTTTGATATATTTTTTTTTAAAAAACTTTTATTGTTAAAGGAATATCACGAGGAGACATGATAATCATGAGTATGCTTGTGGAGAAGCCATTCATTTTTTATTTGATAGCGAATGAAAATCTCGTATTTAATGGAAGATACACTGGAGAAAAATAAACTGGTAAATTAAATAATTTTGAATTTGAGAAAGATTAACTTCAAAGGTCAAAAAATTCTCTTCATACTTTATAATAATGGGATTGAGAGTTAAACTCTCAATGTAATGATGCATAAACCTTTTCTTCAGCATGCGGCATAAAAAATATCATAACGGACATATTTAAAGGAAACATCATGCCATAAAAATCATGCCATAAAATAATGCCTTGGTTTAATTTATAAAACGAATATGAATCTAAATTAAAGTCACGCAAGTAACGCAAAATAAAATTTAAAGCAATGTTCTACTTAGTTCTTATAATATTTTGAATTTATTACCGATTATTAATAACATATCAAATAATTGCGATGAAGTTTCAATCACATTTTCAGCAGTTATATAAAAGTAACGTATGATTTACGCTTTGGATCATCGTCGTCTTGATAGCATTATAAACGATAGCCCAGATTCATTTTTTAGCACTTTATTATAATTGTTGTTTAAAATATGAAAATATTTCATCGATGAAAACTAAATTGACAACTTCAGCTATATGTGTTCAATATTCAAAGTTTATCAATATTTTTCTTATTTTTGGACAATTGTAATCGCTTTTCCCGATTTATTTAATTTATAAATAAATGTCTATTGGTAGCTTTGTCCAGCGTTCCTGATAAATTTCTTGACTATTTTGGGAATTTAACCTATTGCTGTCCTCAAGTCTAACTGTAGCAGTACTTCTACAATTTTACGGATATTATTTTTCTAGTTTCTGTTGATAATTTCTTCCAGGCCTTTTTTTCATAATAATAACACCTATCTGTAGTGCAAATATCAATGTGAACCTAATAAATCAATCAAATGACATACGTATAGATAACCGAACATTTACAATAAACAGGGAATTCTCTAATTTTATGTACACTTAATATAGCCTTTTAAATTTGGATTTAATGAATTAAATTGAAGGATTTATTATTTTTAACCATTGTAAACGTACAGATATGTGTACGTTTAGTTATAATTAAAAAAAATAAAACTCAGCCAATAAAACTGTTTTATAGATATTTTAAAATTACACATGTGTTCCATAACTCTTAACACTAATTCTATGTATTTAAAATATTGTAACAAAACATTTATAAAATCCTTAGGATTAATTATCTCAATTAGAAGACCTATGGGACCTTCAATAATAGAGTCCTTTGTCGTTGATCATCCTTTTATTTTACATATTAAAGACCAAAAATGATCTGTCTATATTTTACGGAAAATTTGGTACTAGGACACCAATTCTAAATATTAAGAATGATGTGAATCAGTATCTGTATCAAATGAGACAGTCAAAAAAAGTCCAAAAACGAGTAAGTGCATTCAAATTGCGATGAGTTAAATGTCGATGTCCAAGGCTCTTTGGGAGAGTTGTGTGAGCTACTTCGATGTTAAGCGTTTTAAATTCGCATTTTCAGCCATTTTTTGAGTGGTTTTGTTTTTAGCGTCGATCTCAGTTTTATTATTTTTAAAATGTTTTATAATAAGCTTTGGTTTGGTGTTGAAATGGAAATGAAGTTATCTACATTATTTACAGCATTTGGTGTTTCTCAACATACATACAATTTTTCGTTTAAATTTTTCTTTGTCTTTAACCATCTTTTTGGGCGCTTTTGAAGCTGAAAGACGGCACCATTATATTCATAGTGAAAAATCAACAAGGACATTAACATAGTTCTCATATTTTCATAGAAAAATTCTCATATTTTCACGCTGAGAGTTCTGGTGATTCTTCATTGTTTTTCCGTCAAGAATATCAATATATTTATATAGTACAATATTTTGATAATGATATAATTTTTTTTTGGAAAGATTATCTAATATAACAATATTTAAATAGTTTAGATGAGTTTAACAACATTGATTTATAGTAATAAGGATTAAAGATTAATGTAACCCCAATTTGCATTATATTATGCTTATTAATGGAAATCAGTTTCACATGGCAATTTCTTTTAATAATGAAACTTTTTTGCTTTATAGCAATAAGAATTCTAAAAAAGAAAATGAATAGATGTCGTACATTTGAGGGTGATCACTCGTTTATTGCGATCATAATGAGGAGACATGATTCGATGATTTTCATCGCCAAATTGCAAAATCCAGCCTAATACACATCAGTATGTATTCATAATATTCAACAATTGATTTGTTTTATTCTTTCAAGCAAATAACATCCAATCTGTTTTATTTGTCCATGTTTTTTGATATCAATATAGTATTTTTAACTACTCTCCCCATACGCCCGTAAAATATGTTTAATATTTAAAGTTTTATCGTGTATAATTGTAATTTAAATCGAATTTTCTATATTTGCAACTAATACTTGCATGTGCATGTTAATTAAATTATGACGGCATAATCACTGCACATTACCTTCAATTGGAATATTTAAATCAGAATTAAAATTTCGTTGGATGAAAACGATTTTTGTTGTCCCTCTTATGGAGACGGTCTTGTAGTCCTTGATTATTCATATGATTTCTCAAGGAATTACACCATTTAACTGGTCTATATTCTTAAATACATTGATTATGAAATCATATGTATATCCACAATATCTTTTCTTCCAGCGGTCCTCATTGAAAAATTGAAGGCTATTGAATTTTCATATTTTTACACATTTAACGGCAATCTTCCATTTCATTATTTGTTGACTAATATTGAACTGTTGACTGTTTTTGTAGGGATCATTTTTTAAGTGTGTATGAAAATCGTGTAATGTCATAGATCGTTTTTGTCTACTAATCTTTTTGTTGACATCCATAAATAACCATTGTTTTCGTGCCAATAAATATAACATCATTCTATTTTATGATCTTACAAATGTCAAAAAAAGGATCATTGAATGCCTGTTATGAACATTTCATCAATACAATACGATTCATATTATTCCACAAAATTTAAATAGCACCAGGATGAATTTGAATAGACATCCTTTCTTCTTTTATTTGAAAACGAATGATAATCTTATCATTAGTGGAAAATATACTAAATAAACGAAAAATGGTAAATTATATAATCTTAATTTTAGCATAAAAATCGATCCCGTTTCTGATTAGGTGGTTATGATAATTGCGTTTAAGATCCTCAAAATTGGTCCAATTGAGCATCATAGTCTCAATTCATTGTTCTTAAACAAATCTTAGGATGATTGCATTTATAAATTAATACTTTCAATATTCATGTCGTTTATTTTAGAATTCGAAGTAGAACTTGATTCAATCGTGTATCCCGAGAACTTTGTCGCAAATAATCCATTCTATTTCTATTTGAAAACGAATACAAATATAATATTCAATGGCAGATATGTTGGATGAATTTGAACTGGTAAATTAATTGAATATATTTTTATGTTTGCTATACTAATGCATGATCCTTTTTGGCCGAATATTTTTATTAGCATTTCCTTTTAGAACATTTTTAAATATAATTATTAAGATCTCATATTTTACTGTATACACAAACTTCTATTTTTATAGTAATGAGAGTCGACATGAAATTCAATAAAATGTTGATAAGATACATCCAGGCTATAAATGGGGATTTGGGATAGTACTATAAATGTTTTAAAGATTGTCGCACTATTGCATGACTGCATTTTTCCATCTTATCTTTTAAAAAGCTAAAGCTAAAAATACATCATTTGAATTAGGGGATATTCAACCCTAACTCAAATGACTGATTCATAGACTATTCAACCCGACGCCTTCGAGAACAACAGTAGACCAGTAGTCTGGGCGAAAATCTTGTGAGTTATTTTTACGCATACCTAATTCGACCAATTTATCAATTTCAAAAATATTTTTTTTGTTTGATATTCCGATTCTGAAGTTTAGTTTATTATCAATTTAAGTGTTACAAGATCTCATGGTAGAAATAGGTTTATCATATGTGTATAATAAATCCCGGAGGGAGGAGATGTCTTTTAATTTAATTTAACAATCGTTGTAGGAAATTTTTGGTATAAATAGTGGTATATACGATATAAATTCATAATAATGATATAAATTCTTCAGATATTGTTGTGGGAATAACATCAGAAGGTGATGATCCATTGACTTTTGAAGTCGATCGTTCATTTATTAGCGTGATAAAGACTAAAACTGGTTTACCTATATTCTTTGGAAAATATATCGGAGGTGGAGCTGTAAATTTGGAAGTGAAAAATGTGTAAGTATGATTGAGGAGAAGCTTGCTTTGTGTGTTTGATTTTGGGCTGATTTGAAATAGTGGCTGATTGGTCAATTTAATAGAAATCTTGAAATGCTCCATTATTGGTATAAAATTGATTTTGGCATTAATAATGAACAAATTTATTATTTGATGAAAACTAAATTGACAACTTCAGCTATATGTGTTCAATATTCAAAGTTTATCAATATTTTTCTTATTTTTGGACAATTGTAATCGCTTTTCCCGATTTATTTAATTTATAAATAAATGTCTATTGGTAGCTTTGTCCAGCATTTCTGATAATTTTTTTGATTATTTTGGGAATTTAACCTATTACTGTCCTCAAGTCTAACTGTGGCAGTACTTCTACAATTTTACGGATATTATTTTTCTAGTTTCTGTTGATAATTTCTCCCAGGCCTTTTTTTCATAATAATAATACCTACTTGTAGTGCAAATATCAATGAGAACCTAATAAATCAATCAAATGACATACGTATGCATAACCGAACATTTACAATAAACAGGGAATTCTCTAATTTTATGTACCCTTAATATAGCCTTTTAAATTTGGGTTAAATGAATTAAATTGAAGGATTTGTTATTTTTTACCATTAATTAGATATGTACGTTTAGTTATAATAAAAAAAAATAAAAATAAAACTCAGCCAATAAAACTGTTTTATAAATCTTTTAAAATTACACATGTGTCCCATAACTCTTTACACTAACCCTATGTATTTAAAATATTATAATAAAATATTTATAAAATCCTTAGGAATAATTGGCTCAGTTAGAAGTGCTATGAGACCTTCAATAATAGAGTCCTTTGTCGTTGATCATCCTTTTATTTACATAATTAAGACCAAAAATGGTCTGTCTATATTTTACGGAAAATTTGGTACTGGGACATCAATTGTAAATATAAAAAATGATGCGAATCTGTATCCGTGTCAAATGAGACAGCCAAAAAAAGTCCAAAAACGAGTAAGTGCATTCAAATTGCGATGAAAGTCGGTGTCCGGGGCTCCTTGGGAGAGTTTTGTGAGTTACTTCTTTAACAAGTCACATTTGTGTATAACCTCCCACCGCACCAATCACAATTTGCAGATATCAAATCAGGAAATATTAAAAGCTGAACATGGACTCCATTAATCATAAGTGTGAATAATATTATAACAATTTCAATTCGCATTTTCAGCAATGTTTTGCGTGGTTTTGTTTTTAATGTCGGTCTTAGTTTTATTATTTTTAAAGTGTTTTTTTATAAGCTTTGGTTTGGTTTTGAGATGGAAATGAAGTTTATCCACATTATTTTCAGCATTTGGCGGTTCCTTGCTATCAGCATCCAGTTCTTTATTTAATTTTTTCTGTCTTTGTCTCTGACCTTCTATTTGGATGCTTTTGAAGTAAAAAGACGAAACCGTTATATGACGGACAGAAATATTAATATAGATATAAAGTCTAGCAAAAATAACAAGTTAACTTAGTTATTGTAGTTTTAAAAATTATCAGAATGTCCACGATCATGTTTAGGATATCACCCGTATCTGTGCAATTTTGGCTTAGGGATGTATACTGTGTAATATTTAAATATTTTAGATGAGTTTATCAACATTAATTTATATTAATAAAGACTGACGATTAATGTAACCCCAGTTTGCATTATTTTATGCTTATCAGTGGAAATCAGTTTCATATGACAATCTATTTTAATAACGAAACTTGTTCGCTTTATAGAAGTTAAAGCCGTAAAAAAGAAAATGACTATGCGCCTTAGATTTGAATGCGACCGCTCGTTTATTGCAATCATTATGCGGAAAAATGATCCGATGATTTTCATCGCCAAATTGCAAAATCCAGCCTAATACACATCAGTATGTACTAACAATTTGTAACAATTCAAATGCTTTTTTTAATTATTTCAAGGAAATAAAATACAATCTGTTTTATTTGTCCATGTTTTTGGACATTTTTATAGTATTTTTTAATTCCTCCCCCTTGTTGAACTGCCGCATTAAAACATGTCTAATGTTTAAGGGCTTTTCTAAATGCTTTTTACTGATAATTTTTATCATGTATTATTGCAATTGAAATCGAATTTTATATTTTTGCATTTTCCTAATAATTGCATGTGCATGTTAATTAAATTATGATGGCATAATCACTGCATATTAGCTTCAATTGGAATATTTAAATCAGAATTAAAATTTCGATTTATGAAAACGATTTTTGTTGTCCCTCTTAAGGAGGCAGTCTTGTAGTCCTTAATTATTCATATAATTTCTCAAAGAATTACACCATTCAACAGGTCTGTATTCTAAAATACATTGATTATGAAATCGTATGTATATCCATAATATATTTTCTTCCAGCGGTCCTCATTGAAAAATCGAAGGCTATTGAATTTTCATATTTTTACACATTTAACGGCAATCTTCCAATTTATTATTGGTTGAATAGTATGGAAGGGTTTACTATTTTTGTGGGGATCGTTTTTGAAATTTTTGGATTCGCCAATATGTGTCCCTAGCAAAATAGCTTCATTCAAGTTTCATTTTATTTTTCAAAATGTTTGAAAGTGAATCACCTTGAAGTCAAATATTTTTTTTACCTTATATTAGTCATTATAGAATATATATGTGATAAGTTAAGACGTACAATTGGAAAAAATATCAAGTTGAAAATAGTTTTTAAGTGATCATCTTTGACAAACGCATCGAAGAATACATCTTCGTTGAAATTTATTTAAAAACTTATATTGTTAAAGAAATTGCACTAGAAGAGTCCGAGAACATTGCCATGGAATTCCTTGCAGATAATCCATTCGTTTTTTATTTGAAAGCAAACGAAAATCTTGTATTTAGTGGAAGATATACTGGAAAAAATAAATTGGTAAATTAAATCATTTTTATTTATATATATGATCTTTTTCAACTTCAAAGGTTGTAGTCTCTTCCTATTTTTTAATGATGGGATTAAAAGTAAAATTTTTGATGTAGTTGTGCATAAACTTCTTATTTCCAAGAACACACTGTGGCACACGATATTAAAATCAAGCATTTATAAAAAAAAATCATAATACATAACTTCATAAATAATTTTTGATTTTTGGGTGTAGTATATTGTGGTAATTCCTCCAGGATTTCCAATTATTTTTCGTATTCGTTATAAAAACTTGATCAGAAAGTAAATTTATTTATAAATATATTATAGGGAGCTTGTCCCTAATTTGTGGATGTCCAGTGTTTTCTTTTTTTTTTTATTGAACTTCCAAAGCATCATATGTACCAAAATTTCATAATATCTTTAAGCGTTTATCGTGATAAAATCGATATCGTCAAAAAATAATCTCAAACACAGGTCAAATTTAAGCTTATCGAGCAAAATTCAAACATGTCCAAATATCCCATTATATCCTCGGGATATTCTTCTTTATATCCACTTTTTTATTAACCAAATACATTTTCATTTTTATAGAAATTGCAATTAAAGAGAAACAAAGACGGAGAAGATGGGATTTTATTGCAAACCGCCCATTTATTTTTTACTTGAAATCCATTAGTTCTGATGTATTTAGTGGAAAATATATCGGATAAATGGTAATTGGAATGAATGTTCTTATTTTGTATATACACTTTATTGATTGAGACAATTTTGCTTTTTGCCTTTTTTGCTATATAGCTAGTATTTATTCACTTTGAATAATCCAATTGATATTCTATTATATATAATTTGAGCTACGAACAAAATATTTAAATAATTTTGATCCTGAAACCGTATCAATTTTTTGACTTAAGATTAAGGCTTTTTTAAAAAAATAAACGATTTTATGCATTTATTCACGGCGTTCTTAATTTTTAATCCTCGTTAGCCGTTGTTTTATCGAAATACTTATCAAGCGTTCTTACAGAATAACAAACGACTAAAAATGTTAATAACAATATTAACACTTTTGTTATCGAAAACTTATGATCTTTTGATTCAATTTCTAAAATATAAGTATAAAATTACCAAATATAAATATGCATATGCTCGTTATATATTTGGTCTAATTTTTACGCAATTGATATGAAAGATTTACTCTTTCTACTCGTATGTCGACATAATATCGCCAAAATTTTAAACTCGTATATATACCACGTATTATATATGTTTCTTCTTAGGAAAGTTTTATAATTTTCCGAAGAAGAAACATATATAACTTTTTAAGAAGACCTAGATATTTTTTTCAAAGGATTTATACAGGATATCACGTTTTTCTTCATTTTTCGTAAAAAAAATTAATTGTTTTGCTCCATAAAATAATTTATTATATTTCTTACGCTGTCATGCATTTTTACCTGTTTTTTAAGAAATCTTTTTTGCATCATATGTTTGGAAAAACTAGATTTGTATATTTCGTACGATAGTTTTTTTTACCTATTTAATTGACGGAAGTACATTAAACCATTTCATTGTCAGATTTATTAAAAACGCACATTTATTTATTTACGTTGTGTTAATATTTTGTCGAACAAAAAAATAATAAAAGGACGTTTTTTTAAACTTTATTTTAATTTTAAATTTCGAGTATGAAACCTGAAAAGCGCGGGAAATTAAATATGAGCCAGCGTTAATCTTACCCAAAAAAAAAAAAAAAATCAAGGAGAAAGGGTAAAATTGATTCTGATGGTTCTAATTACATCATTTTGAAGACGATCACTTCAAAATTAATAATTATATTTTTCTGAAAATATCATTTTTTGTTTGTTATAGGACTAGTGGTTATGTTAGAACGTTTAGTAATTCCCATGAAATTCATTGCGCAGCGTCCGTTCCTTTTCTATTTGAAAACGAATGAAAATCTTGTGTTTAATGGGAGATACACTGGAAAAGAGTAAACTGGTATAATAAAAATATCTCAAATTTAACAAATGGCATTGTTCGATTAAAAAAAATGTAGTCTCTTCAGTTTATAATTATGTGATTTTAAATAAAAACATGGCATACATTTTTCGGCTATCTTTCCAAGAACACACTGGAATACACAAATCATTAAATCGTGCACATTTATTTAAAGAAAACAACAAATTTTCTTACAATTATAAAATGATGGTTATTTAAATATATTATGGAGGACTTTTTAATTTTCCAAGCGACATACATCGCATTCATTCCTCCAGGATTATTCGATATTTTAACATCGAAATTCCAATCTATATCCAGATATTGCATTATATTAAACGGCGCTTGATTGTCATTTGTGTATGTCCAGTGTCTTCTTGTAGCTTATTTTATTAATGAACTTCTATAACTTTATATAGTATGTGCTTCATCTATATTCTTCCAACTTTTCCTAAATATTATTTAATTTTCAACGCATATTTTAGCTTTTATTTAACCGTTTACAATTCACATGATCGAAGAATATGTTTATCGTAATAGTACCATGATTAAAACTCAAATGTGCTCGAAAAAGATTGTCCCCAAGTGGACAAATGCACAAAATAAATTTAAATGGCAACCAATGATTGGAATAAATCTTAAACTATGAATATATTTATTCCTGAGCGTTTACACAGAAGCAACAATGACAGAGTACGAAACATGATTAATAACATTTGTAATTTTTCTCGAGTATAGTTGCAGGGATAAGGTTTAAGAGCTCACATAGGATGAGATTCCGTACCTACTTTGTGGTCAATCGTCCATTTTATTTCGCTATTCGATCGAAAGTTACTAAACAAATCGTATTTGCGGGATCCTGGAAGAAACAATAAGGTATTTTTGACTACAAGCAAATTGTTCAGCATGCTTCATCAGCATCTTGTTAATGTAATGGGAAGTCTTAAATTACTGAAACGCTGCTAGAATGCATGGTTCAAAATCATGTTTATGGTTGATTAAAACCATGTCATAAAAATATAAAGCATTCTTATTTCAGAAAACTCTCAAATAGTTTGAAATACAAGAAGCACCTGTTCAATTATTCTTATAAGCAAACCCATTGCAATTGCGAAATAAAGTGGTTTTTAAGTATGGTTTTGCCAAGAGTCAATCATTTTTATATTGCAACAATTCCGCAATGCCTTTATACAAATGACACACCCATTTTTAATAGTAATATGCTGGAAATATTATAGGAAAATTGTACTTAATTAACTAGCACAGATTCTATTTATACATTAATGATGAATTGTTATGCAAGTATTATTTTCATTATGATTTTTTTTTAATCGATATATAAATATATTTTAATTTTTCAGGCTTTCTACTATACAGACTGTTTTGCACATGGAATGACATTATTTTTTTTTTTTGGGAAGTTAAAGGGATCATTTGCTACGTTTCACACATAGGTCCTGTGTCCCAAGTGTTAGGGTTGTCGAAATATATTTTTTTTTCAACATTTTCGAAATCAAATAAAATGCGCAAACGAATGAGAAATATCAACTTCTAAATTATTTAAACAAAAAACTAACAAATATTTTGAACTTTGTTTAGTTTTAAAAAGTTCTCTAGAATATACCCTTTCCGACGATATGCTACATGTCGTACAAATCATTCAATAAGTCGTTAAACTTGAAGAGGTACCATTTTGCCAGAGTCCAAAACTTGTTGGTTAAGTTGTGGTTGGTCCAAAATTGTCGGTCCATGTGCAAAACAACCTGTATACAGGGTGCAGCATGGAAACTTCTTTATTTGAAAAGCGTGCTGGGAAGCGACAGTTATTCTAAGAAGTGTGAAATGACTCCTTATGGCGCGCATTTCAAATACGGTAGTTTGCCTGCCGCACCCATATATGAGAGTCGATTATTATTCTATGTTTGTGTCTGGATTTAATTATACCTCATTTTATTATACGAATGACAATTTAAATTTTTGCAAACACGTCGTTAAATCTTCCGATCGCGAGCCAGCGACGGAAGCGCCACGTAGCGTCAATTAAAAAAATACTCCTACACCTCGTTATACGGTCGCTTTTTATGCGGCATTTCGCTATAACGACCTTTTTAATTATGACGCTCTTTTGATTTACGGCCAAAAAAATACTGTATTGTTATAGTTTCTGATTCTCCGTTATACGGCTTATCTATCTAGGCTGTAAAGCGAGGTATGGGTATACTTAAATGGCACATTATTTTGACGCATCGCTGACCGGACGAGTATTTATACACACTTTGTGTCTCGTATTTAAGCGGATGTTTTTTTTCAATTAATTGAAGCATAATGCATTAAAGAGATTTTATTGTTTGTTTTGAATATTACAGTATTAGAATTTGGTCGGAGCGCACATATGATTATATTCGATACCTACTTTGTGGCCAATCGTCCATTTTATTTCGCTATTCGATCGAATGTTGCTAATCAAATCGTATTTGTGGGATCCTGGAAGAAAAACTAAGGTATATTTGACTTCAAGCAAATTGATCGGCATGCTCTTGCTTTTATAATGGGAGGTCTATAATTACTCGAATGCATGGATTAAAATCATGTCCGTGGTCGATTATAACCATGTCAACTTTATAACGACAATACATTGATACTAATCAAATCGACGTGGTATTATATAATACGAAACGAGCAATTTTGCGAATTTTATAATACAAAGCATTCTTATTCAGATCAAAAATATATTGCAAAATACAAAAACAGTTATTTTGAGCTATTACGACCACAGATAAAAAAGTTATAATGGTTTAAAGGTGAAATTTTGGGTATTTTTTCAAAATATTGAAAAAAATGTGTTTTGACAACCCTGGCACTTAGAATATAGGGCCTATATGTAAAACGTAGCAAAAGATCCCCATAACCCCCAAAAAAAAAATTTCGGTCCATGTGCTAAATATTCTGTATATTTGAAATTCGATTATTATGCTATGTATGTCATTAATGTTTATGAGTTTGTATCTGGATTTAATTATACCTCATTTTATGATATGAATAGCGATTTTAATTTCCGCAAATACTGTTCGTCTGTAAATCTTCCGATCGCGAGCCGACGATGGAAGCGCCACGTAGCGTCAATTAATAAAGTACTTAAATAGTACATAATTTTGACGCATCGCTAACCGAACGAGTATTTATAAATATTTTGCGTCCCGTATTCAAACGGATGCGTTTTTTTACAGTGAATTAAAGAGGTTTTATTGTATGTTTTGAATATTACAGCATTACTAGTTGGTCGAAAGTCGTTCATGATTCGTTTCCGTACCCCCTTTGTGGCGGATCGTCCATTTTATTTCGCTATTCGATCGAATGTCGCTAATCAAATCGTATTCGTGGGATCCTGGAAGAAAAAATAAGGTATTTTTGGCTTCAAGCAAATTGATCAGCATGTTCTAGCTTTTATAATGGGAGGTCTAAAATACTCTTGTATGCATGGTTTAAAATCATGTTCATGGTTCAACGATGGAACACAATAAATTTTTTGAAGTGTTGACCTAAAACATAATTTTATGAATTTAATAATACAAAGCATGCTTATTTCAATTCCACAAACACGTCGGTCTACAATGATTCACGCTTTAGTCAAACTTCTGTAGAGGCGGACTGAACGAGACGATGAGTGTAACTTCAAGCGGCAATTGTTCAGAAAGAGAGGGAGAATCGTTTTTATTCTCAGTCGCGCACACACGTTAATAGACATGCTACGCGCATGCGCCGCCCCGCGTGCGCGTAGCGTGTACTGCTTGTATAAGCAGCACAAAACAACTTATAGCGCTTTTTATATATTACACAAACACAACTTCATATTTCAGCTATAAATTTCTATTGGGTGAAAAGTGAAATTGAGAAAAATACTTTATGAATGGAGTGCCAGTTTTTAGAGATTGACATAAAGTGAATAAACCGTGTAAAAAAGGGCAAAACCATAATCAAAATCATTATTAATTTAAAAAATGCAGTGCATAAAATCGTTTTTCTCGAAACTACTTTTTCATAGCTCACGAAAGTGCTCCAACACGCCCTAGATGAGCATTCTTTATGAAATTTGGCAGGCACGTGTATAATAAACGTCTTCATCGTATAGACTACAATTATGCAAAAATATTTAAAAATGTTTATTTAATGAACAAAAAACTAAAAAAGAAGTTGATAAAAATACACATTTTTCTTCAATCGCTCACTATTTTTTTATTTTTTAATATTTCTTCCTAATTATAGTCTATTCTATATACGATATTATACAAAGTAAAAATATGTTTAATTTTTTTGTTGCAAATCACTTGTCCAGGACTTAGGACTTCCATGATGAAAAATGTCATCACTCGTCCATCGCCATACGTGGCTCCCCCCACTCCCACTACTATACTTTATCAAACTTTATAAAATATTTTTATGTTCAATAAAGATCGCCTAGTCAACATACTAAATATCAACATTCTATATTTAATACTTTTCGCGTTAAAAAATCTCTTTTAGGTTCAACAAGGTAGAAACATTCCTTAAAATCACATTATCGAATTGGTACAATGACGATCGTTGTTTGTAGTCCATGCTAGTTTCACAATCGACGATATATCGTTGGTCACCATTCATGATCCAAGAAGGTCTTTGATTTATGATGACCACTCGCCGCTTCAAATTTTTGGTCGTTTTGATATGTGCCGATTGATTATACACTATGGATACCCAACCGATCTTAAAGCAAAATTTGGTTGATCCCGAAAATTTTCGGGAATTTTGCCGACGATGAAAAATAAAATCCTGGGAATTTAATTAATGCTTATCTACTGATTTAAGATATTAACGAATGGTCAAATTAAGACCATAGTCACGGCATTCTTTGACAACTATTCTTAGGATTCATCCACATTATAATATAATAATGGACCCTTCTTCAAAATTCTTAATCCATAACACGCGTTCCAGGGATGGACTGCATTTAAAAACTATCGATTTTAGAAATACACATTATTCTGTTACGTGATTATGTTCTATACACATCTATAGATCTGAGTAGAGACTGTTGTGAAATTCTAAAAGTAGTTCCAAAGGCAAAAATGTTGGGCATTCTTGCTATACATATACTTTAAATATTGTGTGTAATAAATAGTTCAACAAGCACAATATAGGTAACACTTTGTCTGGTGGTACTTGTTTTAAAATGAGTACAATTAATATAAGCGCCATAAAATATTATAAGCTGATATACGCTTTTATGACAATCAGTTTTTGAAAATACATTCTTACAGCCTATGATATGATAGATACAAATCGAGTTTTAAAACTAATTTGCATTCATTTTAATTTAGTTGTGAATGTCCATCTGCGTGTTGCTCACGTTATGGTTTTCCGAAAACCATTCATCGTCGATCGTCCATTTTTGTTCTACCTAAGATCAAGAACTACCAACAATGACGTATTTATGGGAAAATTCAAAGGAGTTTAAAGGTATATTCAATGTGGGTGAAATTGGCTCTGCTTACAAGTAATGCTAAAATCTGCACCTTGTCCTTAATTGGGTCCACGATGAACAAATTTTCAATGAATTTGTGTTAATCGCATGTTTATTGTAATCGGTTTAAAACCTTTCGGTGCAATTTGACGGACCTACATTGTAACTTGGCCTCTCGACGTTTTTGCTACATTCGTATGATCATCAATGGATATTAAAAATATATTGTGCATGTGTCATTCTTGTTTATCCAGGATGCTACGTGATATTGATGTATTATGATAAATTGTATTTTATCTATTTTAGGATTTTTTATAACATTATCGATTAAGCCAATGATCCCACAATTCAACGCAAATCAAAACTTCATTTACGTATTGAAAATGAATAAGCAGATAATATTCATTGGAAAATATTACGGGACATAAATTTAAACAACGGTAATTTGAATGGCAATATTTTTGCGCCAAAAATATTTGATTATTAATTTGTCGCGTTGTCTCGCTCTAACACATGTATGCATAGTAATTTATATGATAAATCCTTGGTTTCGTGCAGAAAACCCCATGCAATCTGTTGATGTTCCAACGTATATCCAAATGTATTTAATACAAGACCCATATATGTGTCCATATAACATCTTCTGTATTTTGTCACATGATTAATCACGTTTTTAAATCTTCCAACTTCCAGGTATAATACTCTCTTCACGAAGTGGACTCTTCTTTAGTTTCTGTTTTTTTAATGCTGATCATCCATTTTATTTCCTCATCAAACATAACAACACCACGCGTATTACATTCATAGGAGTTTGGAAAGGATGATAATTTTAATACACCTAAGGTACAATACAAGTTGAATGAAAATTGATGCATGTGTATAAATGGGTCTTCAGTCTGTGACTTAGTCTCTGTTCTTTTACTAAAAATGCACCATTTATAATAAGTCTTCAGTTCTGGGATAATATGTTGATACTTACGGGATGAGAGTTTGAAGATGGCCTATTTGTAGAGAATGCACCATAATTTTGCATCATTGAATGTCCGTACGTATTAGATAGTTCTTTCATAATTAACCAAATTCGTCTGTGCGTTGAAGATATAGAACCATTTTTTCTATGTTCATTTCATTTGGCTTTGAAAAAAGTTTTCGTAAACAATAATAGGATAGAATGCATTTAAAAAAAGCATTGATTTGTTGTTAATACTTTGCTTTACGACCAATACCTCGCTTTACGACCAATACCTCGCTTTGCGTCTTGAAGTCAGACGATGATCATATATAGGGTATTTAGCGCATGGACCGACAAAATATTTTTGGAAACTAGGGGGGTATTTTGCTACGTTTCACACATAAGCTCTATGTTCTTAGTGTCTGGGTTGTCGAAATAGATTTTTTTTTGCACATTTTGAAAATAATTCCCTTTAAATCTTCATAACTTTTTTATCTGTGGTCGCAATAGCACGAAATAACTGTTTTTGTATTTTGCAATGTATTTTTGATCTTAATAAATCATTATTTTGTGCATTTGATTTAACGAAAATCAATACAACATATAAATGATATGCTACATGTCATACAAATCATTCAATAAGTCGTTAAACTTGAAGAGGTGCCTGAAAACCGCCAAAAAATGTTTTCAGTTCATGTACTAAACACTCTGTATAAATAATAACGTATTAAGTAAATATTCACAATGAAATATATATTTTGATCAATGTATTAATCATCCCCTACATTTTTTACGACAATTTGAAAAGCGATGTATTGGATTTAGTATCTACATTAGTATTAATATGTTTTTGTCACGCGACTACTGTTGATAAATATAATTAAACTATTGATACGTTTAAAGTTTAAATTTTCATCGTTACTCCAATCGATCTCTTTCGGTTTGTAAATTTTCCACACATAATAAAAATGGGCTCTTCAAATATCTTACTAACCGTCATTATTTTATCGCATCAATTCGCTACAACTATGGACATGTTTTCAGACCACCTAATGGACCGAAATTTATTTTTTGACTCCTCAGCGAGTATAGAAGAATTGAACGTCGACCATTCGTTCTTTTATATGATAATCACGAGCGATGACGTGCTTTCGATTGTCTTCAGCGGTGCTTATAAAAGTCGTTGAAAGGTTAAGACTATTTCAAAGTAGATCACCTTATAACATGTACAGAGTGCGGCAAAACTGCCTCCCTAATATTAACACATTCCCGTCGGGTTACGCATGGCGTGGTGCGATTTTACCAATCTCGTTCCAATAGATCTTGGACGACAACCATCTTGTAATTGCACTTTGCTTCTTCTTCCACGGGATCAACCCGTTCAAAACCGTTAATTTCCATCCCAACAGAAAACCAGGGACAAAGTTTTGCCGCATCCATAATATAATCTATCATCTGTAAGCGCGCGCAGTGATCGTACAGCCGACAAATTACAAAGTTGTCCGATCATTTTCGAACGCATCATTTACGAATATTCGATTAGTATCTTCATATTAGAATCATGTATTTCCTAAAATTAACCCCATCAGTAGACTGGATTTAACATTTTTTTAAAAAATAGTTTTATACCGGCCGAATTAAAGCCATCCATGATATTAAAAGCCGATCAACTTGTATGGTATTTAAATACTATAAATATCATATTCCAAGGATCTTATTCGAATTAATCTTTGAAAAGTTATCACTTTCGATTGGCATGTGTTAAAGTGAGATGACGCTCTACACGTTTTAATATATATATATGTATATTATAGCAATGAATTATGTAAAGTGGTGGTAGTTCTAGTTGTAAAATTTACAAAATTATCAATCACTGGATTTATACAATGTATTCACATTCAGCACGTTCTTCCTTTTTATGGCTAATAATTATTACAAAGCATGTTTGCATGGTTGTGACTTATACAAGGGATCATTTCCATTTGGACGATAAAAAAACCATCAAAGTACTACTTTGACTGTCGGAATCGAATGTCTAAATTGATCAGAATTTTTATTTAGATATATGTTTTTTTAATACAACGATCGATGAGTACATCTCGGCTGGATGTAAATTTGCAGATTTGAATTATTTTTCACGCAGAAACTGTAAGTAGTCGACTATGTATTGATTTGCTATGGATTTTAATTATTGATTAACTTTTCTATTTGCTTTCATAACTCAAATGGGGACTAACTAACAAATTTGCATGACGGTTGTAGTTGAATAAAATTTTCTTAAATACTAAATGTTTGGCCTTAACAACAACAACATATTTTATTTGATATATATAATTTTTTGTCGTTTAACTAATAGATGTTTACCTTTTTCAGGGGCAAGGAAACCCTTCCTTTGGACGGTAAACCGTTTAACTTTGATTTTCCTAACATTAAATTTCCACCTTTTAAATGGCCTAAAAAAAAAGTTGATTTCATCCCCAAGAAAAGACGTTTCTACTAAACATATGCTCTTTACAGCTTTTAATTTACCATTGACGAAGGAACGGAATGAAATATTTACTCGTCCTCAATTTAGCTTAAGAAAAAACCTCTTAACATTTTTAAAATGTCTTAACAATTTTACGCATTGTTTTTTGAATAATTATCATATGTATTTTTCAAATAAATTCAATTTATAGCATCGATTTATTTTTCGTTTTATTTGTGTTCTTACCTTTCCTTTGCACTGCATGTATCAAAATAATAACAGTATACACAAACATCATTAATTTTTTTACTAGGCTTACATTTTTCTTTACTATCAATAATAAATAAAAAACATAAAGCTTAACATGTTAAATTTGTATGAGATAACGATCCAAATTGTCGTTATTTAAGGCTTCCGTCTGCAAGAAGTTATCATCTGGCATGCACCTTTTTGGCTTTATATTAATATTTCACCTTTAGATCATAGATTAATGTCTTGGAAAAGCCGTATATTTTCTAACATCAGATCGATGCAGCTTTTATAAAAGGTTTGTATAAATTTGTTGATTTTTACACAATGAAAAGGTTGTATAAATCCAATGAAACTAATAAATATTGCAATTTATACGCGGATTTTTTAGCTATCAATTAAAAATGTAATGCTATAAAACAATTAAATTATGCATAAATAAATTTAATAAAAAAAGCTTGAATATTACAAAAATTTGAACATGGATTGAATCATCAGCGTACAAGAAAGCCGCCAAGCCATACGATTAGTTTAGGTTTTGTTATGAAGACGATGACTTCACGAGGTTAACGACTCTCAAAACGTGTTGATTTTTTTGGGGTTCCGTATCAAAAATTTATATCTCTGAACTGATTTAATGTTCATAAAAAATGACACATCAAACAAATTATCTAATCATCTTGACACAATTGCAAGACAATAAAAGTATCTCAAACATACATCATATCTAATAGATTGAATATGTCAAAAATATTTTTTATAATCAAGTGTATAAGTGGATTAGTTCTAGGAATCCTATCAAAAAGCTTCTTGTTCAAATTCAGATTTAAAAAAAATCGTACCAACTAATGGAGGGAGATCAGAGATGTTAATATATTTGATCAATTCTTGATTCAGAAGAAGCAAATAATAATATATCAATGATTTGCAACAATCATAAATATTAATATCATCAAATATTTTGGCAGTTATTAGGCCAGTATACGTGCCACAGGTTGAAAACCACTGTTATTCTTACATATATCGATGCAATAAACTATGATATTTTGAAGGTACTGGTGAAATTTCGTTATAACCTATAGGCTGGTTTAAAATAATATCAATTTAATGAAAGAAATAGCGTTTTATGCATTTGGTGCGAAAATCCTCCGAACTCCAGGCGAAGTTTAATGCAGTATACCCGGACTATGTTAGTGTGTTTTAAGAAGTGCTAAGAAGAAAATCCTTGAATTCGTCTGTGGCTATGTAGTCTGCTCAACATCTATGGGAAGAGTTCATTAAATACATTCGTATTTTGTATAGAAATACGAACTAGTAATATATTTGGTAGACTCTTAGAATAAGTAATCAATAGTTATTTTAATAGAATAACTCAGTACACTACTCATTGTTAAACCTATAATTAAGTAATTAGTTTGTAATAAGAAACGCCCTATATGTAATCTAAGTAGTTTTGTAAAAAACTTATACTTAGAAGGTGCTATATTATATAGCCAACCTCAACAATGTAAAAAAATCAATCTTAGCAAACTATTCTCTAACGCCTCCCTAAAGATTCAGGGAGTCATTGGTATTATGATATATTACATAGCCAACATAAACAATCTAAAAAAATCAATCTTGGTCAAACTGGCAAACAGAACTAGATTCAGGGATACTTTGGCATTAAGGTCCCAACCACTATAAAATACAATACAAAATTAGACTTTACAATGTATATCCTCAATTTAACAATGCAACTTTTCTATCGAATATTGAATGTGTCTTCGAAAATGTTGTATTATTTTATTAACAATTTTTTTTAACAGGTTTTGTACTGACGTCCCATTCCATGCCAATACGGCGTAAATTTAAAGCAGATAAAGCATTTATACATATGCTTCTAACCAAATCTGATAAAAATAACGCAAAAATAATATTCATTGGAAGATATTCAAAAAGGTATAACAGAAGAACATCTTTCACTCTTGTACTTATTGCGGTATTTCGAGGCATTGTCATTCTATATAAATACATCATCAAATATATATATATATATATATAATCATAATTAAAACAAACATTTCATTAGTCACTTTCATCCAGTCTCACAACACATTTAAGAGGGATGATTTTAATGGGACGAAAAGTTGATTGAGTATAAAATTTATTATTTTTCTCCCTTTAGCCGTTTATCCAGAAGCTTGCTGTGAGCTCATAAGAAGAAAATTTAGCGTAAAACATTCATTCCTGTTTATCCTAAAAAGATGTGAGACAAATCCAGTCAAAATCATATTTATCGGAAGAATCAATTGTGTCTTTTAATCCACTTTTTTCAAAAAACTATGTTAGAAATGTTTATTAATTCCAATTACATGTATATTGTATAGAAAAGAATAAATAAATTTTATGTAAATGTAAGGATGTAAATTTTAAATATTTTGACATGTTAAATATATTTTTTAAAGTAATCTTTTATTGCTTATATATTTTTATTTTTTTCAATATAAAAAGGTCTGCATTTTTAAGAGCAAATTTGAAGATATCAGGGGAACTGAAAAGCAATTCATTTTATGACATTAGCAGAACGTTAATATTGCCATGAATTTCTATAAGTATTTGCTGCAGTTCAGATATTTTTTCAACCAAGCTCTCTTATATAAGATGTACCCAGAAATAAAGCACGTTTTTATGCATGAAATTCATTCCTTTATAACAACTATATTTACAAAGATTATCCTACAAAATAATCGCCATCGCAATATTGGCTAATTTTTTTTAAAAAATGACGTAGTTTCAATTTAAGATAGTCCAAGAGACCATTTTTAATACCATCATTAAATGTATATTTTTTTCATCTAAAGAAATCTGCAAGGGACAATATAAGTGTTAATCAGATGATGCCAAGTCCAGTAATTAGGGGGATGCTAAACCGTTCTCCACCCAAGTGTGTTAATTTTATTCCGAGTGATTTTAGTAGTGTTTTTCAGCCATGATTATTTCTTCGGATTTCAGCATTGATTTTTGGCATTGTTGAACCGGCAAAACTTCACCATAAATGACACAAATGTTTTTAGTTGCCGCATTTCACGACTTTTTAATGAAACTTGTACAGCATACAATAAGGAAAAAGTAATTTGCTCAGAACAAAGCCTTCCATTGTTAATAGGGGTGGTTTTTGTTATTTTTTACTTAAGACATGCTTCAGCCGTTGGCTAAACGCTGACAAAAGAAAAACGTGCAATCTAATCGACAGATAAAACACAACTGACCATCAAAGTTATTAATTAAAAACGACCTTTTATCTGGGTACAACTCTGGGTAATATTTTTTTGTGTAGTGGATTGAATCCTTAACTCTCACTATAAAATATCAGCTTCCATTCCAATTGTAGAAGAACTTTTTATTAATATTATTTTTCCAAACATACCTTTTAATACGTTTAATTTATAATCTTAGTAATAAGCATTTTAGTATATTAACATATTATTAGTAGGCCCAAATTGTCACTATATTATATACATAATAGTTTATTATTCCTCCCTCAACGACGTTGTACGATCTTTTTGATTGATTAGCTCATAAGAAATACCCTGTAAGTAATCTAAATACATATCATGTAAAAACTTGTACTTAGATGATGATATTCTATATAGTCAAGTTAAAAAAATCAATCCTGGTCATGACTGGTAAACCGAACCAGATACAGGGAGGCATTGACCCTAAGGTTACAACCTCCATTCAATACAGGATCGAGTCAGGATTTACAATTGAGATTCGTCAACTAAACATTGCAGATTTGAAATTAAGGAGGATTTTACAATCGAATATTGAGAGCCTACTCTTCAAAAATGTTGAATTATTTTATTAACTGGTTTTATTTTGGCAGGTTTTGTATTTGCGACCTACTCCATGCCAATAAGGCGTAAATTCAATGCGGATAGAGCGTTTCTATACGTACTTCAAACCAAATCTGACAATACTAACGCAAAAATAATATTCAATGGAAGATACGTAAAAAGGTAAAACATAAGAACATCTTTTACTTATATACTTATCAGTCACTTCCAATAGGATGAAATGTTATCTGAGTATTAAATGATTTAGTCTAAAATTTATTATGTTTCTCCCTTTAGCCTATAAAGGACAGTATCGGTGTGGTGCCATAAGAAGATAATTCGGCGTTTAACATTCATTCCTGCTTATCCTAAAAAAATATGGATCAAATTTAGTCAAATTATATTTATCGGAAACTGTGTGTTAAATCAGCTTTGTTTTAGATAATTTAAAAAAAATTACATATATTGTATTAGAAATATTAAATAAATGTTTATATGTAATTGTGAAAAATTGTATCTTTTTATACAAATATAAGGATGTAATTTTTAAATGTAAAATATATTTTTAAAATTAATAACATAGCTTATATATTTTCCCTCCATTTCCATCATATTTTGCAGTTAATTTTTTTAATCGAGCTTCATTAATCTTTCTTATGTTAATTTTTTGTCGAAACTGTTCTTTAGTATACTATTTCTGGAATTGATTATTCAGGTTGAAGTAATTCATTATATATACAAAAATAATGACAATTAATAGACTTTATTATCATTTTTCTAATAAGCCTACACTTTTTTCGCTATAAATATTCAGCAAAAAGCATAACCCTCAACATGTTAAATTTGTATGAATTAACGTTATTTGGGGCTCTCGTCTGAAAGAAGTCATCATCTTGCATGCGCTTTTTCAGCTTTCTATCTATCATATATTTGGCCTTTGGATCATAATGAATGTCTTAGAAAGACCATAAACAATAGTCCTGAACTTGCTCCGATTGCTCAGGCGTTTGTTTTTGGCAAGACTAAATGTTTGTATAGTGTAATGGATCCTGGACTTTCATTGTAGAAGTTCTGATTCAAATCAAATTATAGAGAAAATTTTTACTGCATTAATAAATTTGGAAAATTGAAAGGAACACTATTTTCGATCGATCGTCTTGATCCAGATTAATCTTGATTTTCTGGATCTGAAATAAAAATACTGAGACTACCAATAACATCATGCTGCGCCGTATATGTTTATATTTGCAATAATAATTAATTTAAAATTGACAATAATATTAATATCGACCTTGTCGTTACTTGGTCTATTCTAACGCGGAATCCTCCTCTCGAAAGCCTCCGATACGTATACTTCACGATCCTTCAGAGTGTCAAGTTTTGCTCTTATAAGACCATGTTTGGAGTCATAATCCGCCCCACGTATCGTTCTAATGTCCGTCACATCACTTATACGCCTTCTATATACCAACAAACGATCAATCTGGTTTCTGGTGATTCTGTCGGTAGATAACCATGTGTTTTTGTGAGCTTTTCTTGTGCTTAAAAGTGGTGCTACTGAAAATAATCCCGACGGATATGGCAAAATCGACTAGTCTCTTCCCATTATCATTACAAGTTTCGTGAAGACTATGGGCTCCAATCGGATTGTGGGCCTTTTCTCTCTGAGATTTCTCTACCAACTTTCGCGTTTAAATTTCCTAATATTATCTTGGCGTCATAAGAATTTAACTATATCTCCTATGGAGGGATACACACTCACCAAGGATAATAGAAATAAGACAGACAGCGACTGACGAGCGTGGAGGGTCTTTCATATATAATCCTATTGCTGGTGTTGCTGTGCGGTCTGTTCCGGGTTTCTCCGAACAAACTACACAAAGAGTGTCTTCCACTGATCTTTAATCTTACGGGAAATGCCACGCGCAGAACGTCCAGGTGCCCACCCCTTTTGCTCCACACCCTCCAGAGGAGGCGAGTTTTCCGCACGAAGAACACGAGTCTACCCTCACTTGAAGGAGACTGCAGCAGATGACAGACTGCAGGGGTTAACCCTTTCTCAAGATGCTCGTATCGGTTCGGTCATTTGTAGTACCTAGCCATGAAAACAAGTCGCCCTTTGAGCAGCCTAAAGCCGTTCACCCATGTATGCAATAAGCTGTTAAAGATAGTAGTGATGGCTTTGACACAGACTCCACAAACTTCCATAATCAGCAGTTCCACATACTCCTTTACGGGTACGCAACACAGGGCGAGTTGCTGCACTACCCCAGCAGCATTTAATGAGCATACTAACGAGGATGCTTTCGCGCATCTCTACGTCACATCATTATCCCAGGGGTTTAACCGTATCCCATGAGCGTAGGGTTGGTTCCCCCCCCCCCCAGAGGTTTTATGGGTGGGCATCGTGGAGCTAAACATTCAACCGGTTACCAAGAACATGTATGCCCTCTGTCTCTTATCCACAACGTACATATCCTGTCGCTGATAGTCAAAATTTTAAACGGACGATATGTCCAAAACGTTTCATCGCCGCTGTACAAGACGGCAACTTCATTCAATATTAATTTAAACTAAGTAATAAATGATTAGTTTAAATTAATAACTAAGTATACTACTCATTGTTTAACCTATAATTAGGATTAGGTAGGTTAATTATACTCATTTTTACTATTATTACAAATATACACATACGTTTATTCGTATCCTCTTAAAACTTTCTACAAATTTAGTTTATAATCATAGAAATAAGCTTTTAACATTTTAATGTATTTTTAAGAAGCCAAAACTGTCACGGTATCATATTATTATTTTTCCCTCAACAACGTTGCACAATCTTTTAGAATAGTTCATAATATAAGTAATTAGTTTACAAGAAACGCCCTACATGTAATCTAAGTATACATTTAGTAAAGAAACTTGTACTTAGAAGGTGCTATGTTACATATTCAACCTCATAAATGTTAAAAAAAACCAATTTTGGCCAAAACTGGCAAACCAAACCAGATTCAGGGATGCAATCTCAAAATGTTGAGTCAATGCGGATTTGAAATTAAGAAGGATTTTCCAATCGAATAATGAGAGTATACATATTGAAAATGTTGAATTATTTTATTAACAAGTTTTTTTTAACAGGTTTTAGAATGATGTTGACCTCCATACCTATAAGGCATCCATTCAAAGCAAATAGAGCCTTTCTATACGCAATTCTAACCAAATCTGACAATACTAACGCAAAAATAATATTCAGTGGAAGATATTCAAAAAGGTATAACATACGAACGTCTTTCACTCTTGAATTTGCATAATAAAAAAAAAAATCATGATTTCATGCCACTTTCGTCCGCAAATTTACGAAGAATGATTTAAATAGGACGAGATTTTGGTTGAGTATACAATTATTTTGTCTAAAACTTATTCTTTTTCTCCCCTTAGCCGTTAAAATACAAGGTCGCTGTGGTGTCATAAGAAGAGAATTTGGCGTTAATCATTCATTCCTGTTTCTCCTAAAAAATTGTGGAACAAATCCAGTCAAAATCATATTTGTTGGAAGCATCAAATGTGTATTTTAAACCACTTTTTTTAAAAATGTATATTAGTAATGCTTATAGATCCTAAATACATGTATATTGTATAAGAAAGATTAAATAAATGTTCATATTTAATTGCGAAAAATTGTATCATTTTTACATAAATATAAGGATGTAAATTTGAAATACTTTGGCGTTTAAATATATTTTTAAAGGCTAATCTTATATTCGTCGTTTTAGTTATGAAAAATGACTGCATAATGCAGTCTCGTCCGCCAACCCATTAAAAATGGCATACAAAAATAACAACAATATGCAGACATTTTTAACGGGTTTTCTAAAAGGCTCACACTTTAATTCGCTATAAATAATCAGCAAAAGATATAACGTTTAACATGCCAAATTTGTATGAAATAGCAATCCAAATTAACGTTATTTGGGGCTTCAGTATGCGAGATGTTTTTGGCATGCACTTTTCGGCTTAATTCGGCTGAATCGTCTCGATCCAGATTTATTTCGATTTCCTGGATCAGAAAATGTAAATACTGGAATACCAATAAAATCGTACAGGACCAAGATGTTTGGATATGCAGTAATATAATAATTTAAATGTGCAATCATTTAAAATTGAGAGTAATATAACTATTTAGTCTACTATTTTTCGTTCGTGTTTAAATGCGAAAATCATTAAAAATAAGAAAAGTTCAATAAATATTTTTCTTACAAGAGTGAAGTTTTCATCTTAAATTTTAGACTTGTATTTGTACGGAAACATGAACAAATTATATATTTGGTAGACTCTTACAATACATAATCAATATTTCGCTTAAATTAATAACTCAGTACACTACTCCTTGTTAAACCTATAATTAAAATTAGGTAGGTTAATTATATTAATTTCGTACAATATTTTAGACTAATTAATAATATAAGTATTTAATTATTAATCTATGTAATAATTTTGTAAAAAATTTGTACTACTTAGGTGTTAAGCTAACCTTAATAATCTAAAAAAAATCAATCTTGACCAAAACCGACAAATCCATATCCAAATTTTTACAATGAAACATCTTCAAACTTAAAATTACAGATTTGAAATTAGGGATGATTCTCCAATCGAATTTTTAAGACTATCTTCTTCGAAAATGTTAAATTATTTTATTAACATGTTCTTTTTTGCAGGTTTTGTACTTTTGAACTTCTGCATGCCTATAATATATGAATTCAAAGCAGATAGAGCCTTTCTATACGTAATTCGAACCAAATCTGACAGTACTAACGCAAAAATATTATTCAGTGGAAGATATTTGAAAAGGTATAACAGAAGAGCATATTTCATTCATGTATTTATTGCAATATTTCGAATCATCGTAATTATAGATATAAATCGTTAAATATACATTAACAAATTTTTAAAAAATCAATTTCATCCAGTCTGTACATAAAATCCAGGATTATTTAAATAGGACGAAATTTTTATTGAGTATTAATCTATTTAGGCTAAATTTATTCATTTTTCTCCCTTTAGCGTGGTGTCATAAGAAGAGAATTCGGCGTTAAACATTCTCCTGTTTGTTCTAAAAAAAAAACATCGAACAAATCCAGTCAAAATCATTTTTGTCGGAAGCATCAACTATGTATTAAACTGCTTTTTTAAAAATTATATTAGCAATGCTTATTAATCCCAAATAAATGTATATTGTATAAGAAAGATCAAATAAATTTTAATATGTAATTGCAAAAATTGTATCACTTTATATTAATATAAGAATGTAAATTTGATATGTTTTGATATTTAAATATATTTTTGAAAATAATCTTTTAGCTTATATACGTTTTAATTGGAAAAATCTCTAATTTAAACAACTTCATTATTATATAAGATTTAAAGATATTAGGGTAATCTAAAAGTAATTCGTTTTAGCTATTATTTGCAAAACGTTTAATAAAAATAACAAGTCTGACCCGATGAAAATCATATTTTTTACTTGAATTTATTATACCCATTTTACATACTCAGTTTTAATTGCAAATCACAATTATTATAAAAAACAAACCATGTTTATGATAGATAAATACTTCGATTGTTTTCTGACGCTTTTGTGCGATTAAAATCTATTAAAGGCAATCCTTTAAATTACCTAAAAGTAAAATTGATTTCATCTCCAAAAAAAAGAAGCTTCCCCTAAAAATTTGCTCTTCATAACTAATAATTTACTATTAACGAAGAAACGGACTGAGATATTCATCAAGTCAGTCCAAAAGCTCGTGCGTATTTTTGGGATTTTTTTAAATTGTGTAAGCAATTTAACATTTTAACCAATGATACACTTTCTTCTACTATCTACAATTTCTCCCCATCTTACAAGTAGCTTTTCAATTCAATTTCTGTAGAAAGACACTGGTTTTGAGCCAAAAAAACTTGAAAGTCCATTTTGTACATCCAATTTAGAATTTAATTTTTTCACGAAAATATAAAATAAAGCACAGCACGTTTGTATTGATTATCGATGTTCATTTTCTATGGGTTCTAATATGTATTTAATGTTTACAAAAATTGATGACAAACTGATTAATACATTAGTCAAGCGACGACACATTTCGAAAGGTTCCAAATCTGATGTTAAATTGTGTTTAATTTACACTATTTAAAAAAATTCCATAAATGCGCACGAACATTTGGACTGACCTGATACTTGTTCCCAATTTAGCTTAAGAAAAAACCTCTTAACATTTTTATAATGTATTAACAATTTTGCACGTTGTTTTTTGAGTAATTATCAAATGTATTTTTCAAATAAATTACAAGTATAAGATCGATTTTTTATTTCGTTTTATTCGTGTTCTAACCTTTTCTTTGCACCGCATGTACAAAAATAACGTAGTATATACAATACATGCTTTATTGAATTTTTATCCAAGGCTTACATTATTCCTCACTATTAATAACCAACAAAAGGCATAATGCTTAATATGAAATGTTGATCCAAATTGACATTATTTGGGGCTTCCGTCTGCAAGAAGTTATCATCTGGCATGCGTTTTTTTGACCTCAGGTCTATATTTTGCCTTTGGTCAATATCTGGGAAAAACCATTTACACTAATCCTGGGCTTCCTTCTTCTAATTGCTCAGACCTATACGTTTGGCAAAATCAAAGAGTGGTTGGATCCTGGACTTTCATTGTAAAAGTTCGGATTCATATCAAATTATTGAAAAAAACTTTTATCCTGTTAATTAATTTGGAAGATTGGAAGCAATATTATTTCCGATCAATCGTCTCGATCCAGATTTATTTCGATTTCCTGGATCAGAAAATGTCTTGCATTTGTACCTTAACATGAACAAGTAATATATTTGGTAAGCTCTTAGAATAAGTAATCAATGGTTAGTTTAAATTAATAACTCGGTACACTATTAATTATTAAGACTACATATTTTAGACTAGTTAGTAATATAAGAGTAACTGGTTCGTATTAAGAAACACCCAATATGTAATCTAAGTACAAATTTGGATATGATATAGGTTTAGATGATATAGTACGTAGCCAACCTAAACAATTTAAAAAACAAATTTCGACCAAAACTGACAAACCAAACCAGATTTAGGGAGGCATTGGCCCTAAGGTTCAAAGTCCATGATATGTAAAATCTTGTCAGACTTTACAATGAGGTGTATATATTACATCTTAACATTGCGGATTTGAAATTAGGAAGGATTTTCCAATCGAATGTTGAGAGTATCTTCTTCGAAAATGCTGGATTGTTGTATCAACATATTTTTTTTTCAACAGAAATTAAAATAGTGAGCTACTCCATGCCCAGAACGCGTAAATTTAAAGCAGATAGAGCGTTTCTATACATAATTCGAACCAAGTCTCACAATAATAACACAAAAATAATATTCAGTGGAAGATATTTGAAAAGGTATAACAGAAGAGTATCTATCACTCTTTTACTTACTGCAATATTTTGAATCATTTATATTGTCAAATATCTATTAAAATATTTAAAAAAAAAACACTTCATAAGCCACTTTCATCCATTCGCACAACATATTTACGAGGGATGATTCAAATAAGACGAGATGTTGATTGAGTATTAAAATATTTAAATTGTCTAAATTTATTATTTTTTTTCCCTTAGCCTTTAAAGCACAAGCTCGCTGTGGTATCACAAGGAGAGAATTTGTTGTTAAACATTCATTTCTGTTTATCCTAAAAAAATGTGGAACAAATCCAGTCAAAATCATACTTGTCGGAAGCATCAGATGTGTATTTTAATGCACTTTTTTTAAAAAAAATGTATATTATAAGGCTTATTAATCCCAAATACATGTATATTGTGTAAGAAATATTAAATAAATATTCATATGTAATTGTTGAAAATTGTATCATTTTATAGAAATATAAGTATTTAAATTTTAAATATTTTGGCATGTTAAATGTATTTTTAAAAGAGACTTAGATCCAGTTAAGTCTTGGGATTCTACCGATCCTCTTGGCCGCAGGAAGACTTATTCTTCCATATCTAGCGTATTTTGGTGTAATAATGAAGACTTGGAGCCGATAATCGTATTTTCTTCGCCCCTATCTTCCTCCTACGGATACTTCTTCTATGAGCCAATTCACCTCCTTACAATTCATTAACTTGAATTTTAAAAAATATATAAGACATTGTTTAATCCGAATATAATATTTATTTATCTAAAACGTAAGAAAAAATTAAAAATATTTTGATATAAATATATAATTTTGATAGATACAAATATTACTAATATTTTTTAACATTTCTAACCTTGACTTTTAACAACTCATTCAATATATATTTTATTAATCTTGAACCTTTCTCATATAATAATGATTATAATGTGAGCCTTATAGTTTAATCTTTATTCATGATTTGTTGCTTTTTTAAATTATCTCCAGGATTTAGAGCCATGCTCAAACGTAGACCTATAATATTTGACTTTACGATTGACAGACCATACATGTTTATGTTATCAGAAAAGAATGGAAAAATTATATTCATTGGAACCAAACAGATGTGAAAGGTTTGTATTTCATTTTAACATGTTACCAGACCCATAAATAGATTTTTGTGTACCCTGCGCAATTTTCATCATTTTTGGAAATACTCCAAGTGGTTATAGTTTACTTGTATTTATTTTCCAAGCGTTCTTATGGAAACATAAATGACACACAACCAAAAGATTTTTTAAATTAATATCTTATCATTTTAATTTTGAGTTTTTGCATCTGTCTATTTACGGCTCTGCACATTACCATGAAATATTTATCAAAATTTAAAAAATGCTATTTTGTTTCATTGCTCACAATTATATTTTTCTAATAGGTATGATCAGCTTTACAGATTTATTTTTTAACATAGCAGCCTTTGAAGCACCATTGACAAAATAAAGCGCCATTGTACCCTGCAGCTCTCCGATATATTAAATTATCTTCTACTTTTACATAAAAAATATAAAATGTAAATATACAATCGAAATAAAGAGAGCAAGAATCATATTTGTTGTTTTATTTTATGTTTTGATTTATTGTTTGATTTTACCCAAATTATGATTCGTAAGCTGCATTTAATTTCTGGATGTTTACTTTTCTTGAGATTTTACCTCTTGCCTAGCCCACAATCAGTAGTAGAGATGAATTTTTGAATGTTCTCGGGATACTTTTATATATCATAAATTGTAAATCGTCCTATGCCGTACTCACTTGCCAACGTATAAAAAGATTAATTACGATTTGGGTGGTACAGAATCTTACTTTCACAAATATTTCTGAAGAAAATCCGGATAAAATCTTGATATCTTCACCTGTGGCCGTCCACTTTGGATTGGCTTTGTTATCTTTGGGAGCTCGAGGAGACACCACTAAAAAACTGAATGCCGTTCTTCGTATTCCTGACTCTGATTTCGTAAGTCTTCTCCAATTGTAAATATTGGAAAATAAATATATCATTATTTCAATTAAAATCTGATTTTTAAAATGTTAATTTCAGACGAAAACGGCATTTAGGAGTTCCAAAAAGTTGCTTCTGATTTGTTCCAATCTGAAACACAAAAGATTTTAACCATCCACAACATGCTGCAGTAATGTATTTATTTTTATCTAAATAACATGGAAATATTTTTTAAACTAAGGTGAAAGAAAATACTGAAAGCAAGATCAAACAACTCGTTGATCCAAAAACATTAAAGGAACAACTAAACTACTCCTTTTAAATGCAATTACCTTCGAGGTACATTTTTAGCTAAACACCTAAATAACAAAAATTATTGTCATGGTTGACTAAGGACAATTATGTTCATTCAATAATTTTTATTATGAAAATCAGGCAAAATGGAAACAGCCATTCAAAGCGCATGATATTCAGAAGGAACATTTCCAATTGAGCAAAGAAAAGAAAGTTGAACTTGATAAGATGCACACCACCAGGGCTTTCCGCTTTGCTGAAATTGAAGACCTGAATGCCAAAATAAATTCAGATAAAATTTTAACTTAACTTTTTTTTACATCTTTGGCTTATAAATTAATCATTTTCAAGCTCTAGAATTGCCGTATGAAAATGATGAATTTTCAATGGTCATCATTTTGCGTCGTCAATTTTCAAGTCGAAGGATTGAAATAAATCGAAAGACAGTTGGAAACTGGCAGTGTTTTCACAGATGCCTGCAAAAAATTGAGCAAGAGTGTCATCAAAGTAAGCCTTCCAAGATTCAAAATCAGAACATCCCTTAAATTGGAAGACACCCTTAAAAAGGTAAGACAGTAGCTAATAATATACACGCTTAAAAAGCTTTATCGATTTAAATTTTTTTAAACCCATTTCAATTTCAGCTTGACTTTAAACAGATCTTTGATGAAACTGGCGATTTGAATGGTATCGTCAAGAACATTAAACCCCTGAGGGTTTCAGGAGTTATACAAAAGGGCCTCATCGAAGTCAGCGAGAAGGTTACCGTTGCCGCTGCCGCCACTGGTAAATTAAACATATATTTAACATTTAAAAATATCATTTATTCAAAATTTAATTTATAATAATTATTTTTTTCAGCTGTTGAAGCTACACATACTTCTGTACGCGTCGCCAATAATACACCTCCAATTCCATTTGTCGCTGATCATCCGTTCTTATTCTGCATCTAGTCAAAAGACAACAAACCCCTTGTTCTTCGGAAAGTACATCGGAAAATAAATTATTTTTAACACCTGAACGACTGCTTAAGAACCACAAAAACAACCATTGCATTGTAAACCGTGATGTCGTTAGAACTGGTCATTTAAATCCAGATTTTTTATTAAAAAATAAATGTTTTTTTGTAATAAACCATTTTTATTGCCTTTCCATATTTATATATTTAGGCAAAGCGTTCAAAGAGTTCTCTGGAATTCGAGGAGTTCTCTGGAATTCGAGGAGTTCTCTGGAATTCGAGGAGTTCTCTGGAATTCCAGGAGTTCTCTGGAATTCGAGGAGTTTTCTGGAATTCGAGGAGTTCTCTGGAATTCGAGGAGTTCTCTGGAATTCCAGGAGTTCTCTGGAATTCCAGGAGTTCTCTGGAATTCCAGGAGTTCTCTGGAATTTGCAGTTTGACTATCGGCGTTGATTCAAATACACATTTTAAGACGTTGAAATTTTTTAAATTTTTAATTTTAATTTTTAATTTAAAAACAACATACAATTGCATGTAATTTGATAAATATACGACGATAATAAAAATATATTTAAATAATCGATAAGATTAATAAAATCGTTTTGAAAAAAATTTAAAATATTTTTTATAATTATGCTTCAAATTAAAAGAAGAAAAAAAAGATTTTTTGAAATATTTTTGTAAAAATAATTCGCCGAGGAAGTGGTTAAAAGGTTTTGAGTTTTTTGAGGAAAATCGTATTTTTATCTAATTTTATAATAATTTTTAATATTATTACACGCCCTTCAACGTTTCGACATTATCGAGACTAGATAGCCTATTCAATTATTAGATTAGCATTTCATTTTGAAACATCCCATAAATAGATATTTGTTTATACATATTGATATCTATTATATAAAAGCTTATAATTTTAGTACTCTTTGCAAATGATTGACAATATTCAATTAGATATAATTGGTTGGCTTTTGAGCTATAATTTTAAAGATCTAAGTTCAAATCAAGAACCCAAAAAGTGTTCTGAAAAAGTAATTATTGGCTTAATTACTTGGCATCCATGAGTAACAGATTTGTTACGTCAATTTAAAACTAATATATAAATCTTTGTTTGTTCGTATTTAATGCGCTGCCATACTGTTTATTAGATTGCGATAAAACTTTGTCAGTGTACTGTTTACACTTGCGGAAATAACATAGACATGGTAAAAACATGTCGGCGCATACTGGTCTGGTAAAATGAAGTTTGGATGAAACGATGGAAACATTTCTAAAATTTCCCTCCGCATCACGATTTTATTACGAAATACGATTACTTGCTCAGCCATTGTTAGAATATTACCTTTTTTTTTTTTGAAGAGTTGACCATGTTTAAATTTTCAAAAATATCAGATGATACTTATCGTCGGTGTAAATTTAAACTCTCGTCTTTGTCCAAAAATAAAATGCATTAATGTTTGGAGTGATTTTGGACTCCAAGCTCAAATGGGGAGCGCAGGTGTCATGGGCGCGAGGGCGCGGGCTGGCAGCCATGGGGGCTCTCGGCTCCATTTTCCGGCGACGCAGCGCCCTATCGACTACCAATAAGCTCCTTTTATACAAAGCTATTATTCGCCCGACCTTTACCTATGCAGCGCCCATTTGGAGCAACACATGCGAAACCAATTTTAAAAAACTTCAAGTAGTACAAAATAGAGCTTTGAAAATTGCTTTCAACACCAGACCGCTTAGAAATCTGAAACGACTTCATAAAAGTATAAAACTACCCCCAGTAAGCGAATATTTTTACAGACTCACTAAAAACTTTTATAGAAAAATCCCGCATCATCCCAATATATTAGTATCTTCGCTCGGTAATTACAGCAACGACAATATAAGATTTAAATACGTGCATAAAATGCCAAAGCATGTATTGTTCGATGAGAAATAGTTGATCTTGTGTCTCTCATTGGGGGGCTACGAGTGTATGTAGTATGAATGCGAGAAGTATGTACGGATAGAGCGTATGTTTTTATTTATTGTAGTAATAAGTTAATTTTAAGTGATATATTAGCAAAGAGGTTTTTTAATTTCCTATTTTCCTCTATCTTACTAAATGAGAAGTGTAATTAAAATATTTTAGTTTTATTATTTAAATGTTACAACTAAGATAAGGGATACAATCCCAAAACTTAAACTTAAGCAGTTTGAATAAATATGTATAGGCTAGATGCATTTATTTATGTAAAATATTTTATCAAATAAAGGTTATTATTATTATAATGTTTTTAATAAGCATGATTGAGAAACATTTTGAAATGTTAGCAGATCCAATATTGAATTGCCAGTCTTGTTCCCGCGATCGGAGTGTTAGGTCACATCATGACTACTGCCACGAAGATGTTCTTCGGTAAGATTTTTTAATATATAAATAAATATATTCCCCCGTAAATAGTTCCAACAGTTGAAAAACCGTAATGAAAACGTCATTGAAAACTATTCAAATAAATCCCCATAATTGACACCAGAAGGATCCATCGATTAATCGAACTCCCATTTTATAATATAACTCTTTTTTTAAGACCACAATTAAATTTTAGCAGCCTTGAATGAAGATTTGGAAGTTATTTAAACTTCGTATTGCATCTCTTAAAAAACGAGTGTCGTATAGATAATTATTACTTTAATCACGATCGAATCTGCATAATAGACGTGTTATGTGCAAAAAATGATTGAGATATCGGACTACAGGGGGCGCCGGATAAGACTAGGGCCGGATCACCGCAGGTCTGCTATATGTGGAAGACAATTAGAAACCACCACATAAAAATTCTACTCAAAATATCATTTGTTCCAGCAAACTTATAAAGGAAGACATCGGAAATCCATCACATAAAAATCTTCAGCTCTTGACAGAATGTCCAGTGAGGATCACAATCCTCACCGATAATGAGTAAATTGGCTGCAAAAGCATACGCCTCAAGATTTTGATTACTTTCTGGTACCTCTAATATATTGATCATATTTTTCTTTTAATGGAATAATGATATTTTTTCTGATCGTTCATTCGTTCTTGCATTTAAAACCGCGGGCCAAATCCATGTCAATATTGATACTGTTGCTGTAATAAATTTATTGCCAATGATGTAAATCAAAATGTCAAATTAAAACAGCAGATGTTGCTATACTTAGCAATGGAGTGATGAAATTTTTAACACAATTGAACATGTGAATCGTGAAATGAAAATCTGTGTTATATGAGGTTCAAAATTTATACAATAATATGATATGCATTTAAAAAATATATAGAAATCTAACCCATTTTAAACAGAATTTCTTGAAAAAAACCATCACATCGCCTTTTGCCTTTACGACTTTTATTAAATAATACATTGAATATGTGGAATGATGAGGAAGACCGATGTACCGAAATTGCGGCTGATGGTACAATTTGACAAGAAATATTATAGAACAAGGCTCAAAACCTGAACGAGTCTCAATTTATAATATGTTAAGGAAGGTTTTAGGCCCGACAGCATATGCCAAACGAAATATTATAACGAAATTTTATACACTCCATATATAAAATAATTATGGATAAAATTTGCAAAAAAAAAACGGATTTTGTCGTCAATTATCAAAATTTTGATTGTTTAAGAATCCATTCTGCATTCATTTTGATTATTTAAAAACAGAACACTTGAACTCGTGTTAAGCACTTAATAGCATTTAAAACAAATAATAATCGCGTACAATTCAAATACTGTTCGATGTGCATATTTTAACGTTTAAGCACGTTGTTTTATTAAGAGCTATAAATCTTTGTAATCAAATTGACGATGTCATTTATTCAATTTTGTCTATGTATGTTTTGAGAAAAGTTAAAATTAGAAAATTATTTCATGCAATTTTGTTTTCTTAGCTGCTTTAACAAAAAATGTGGATACAACAATGCTATGTAAATTATTTTGTTGAGAAAAATCCGTTCTTTCCATCGGGGACTTGCTCTCAATTTGGTATTCGTAGTGATCGTAAATCGGGGTTGCACCATTTTGCCTGTGATACATCATTTAGCCACAAAGGAATATACACATCATTTATATTCTTTAGATTTAATTTCGAAATACATAACTCTTCTAATTTTTCGCAAAGCTATTGTAGATTGTCATTGGCGAATGAGAGTCAGAACTTTAATCTATCGTGCAGAAATTGTTTGACTTTATTAGCTTTCATCGCCTTTTATTCATAACTAACGACTACCCAGCATGCGTTGGAATGCCACACGCGCTTAGTAATTATTTGAAAAGAAACGCAGTAGTATAGTATAGTAGTATATAGCGGTGTATTACTGTGGGGCGTGCGTAGCGCGGACTGAAGAGTTAGGATCCAATCCATTCTCGCCTCGTAGACCGACTGTCTTCCTCTCTCCGCCGCATCGCGCGTGCATCCTTCTCCTTCTCCCTGCCCTTCTTCACTTCGCCAGACCAATATGCGCTAACATGGTGCATCCGTTAAAAGTCTCCCAAAACAAATTCCTCGCTTATATTCCACGTTTATCAATTAAATAGCAAATCAATATACGTGAGGTTATGGCCACGATTTAAAAAATGCAATCTGTGATATTTCGATTTTTGTTTGCATTTGTTTTTCATGCAAGTGTTGCTTCAATGTTAATGCTATTTAAATCAAGCTCTCGCCAATTTTATCATTGGAAGAGAGAAAAAAGCAATCGTAATAAAGTTGTTTTCATTCTGTATGCACAACTTAGTTTTAAGTGGATTTAAGCTAGGCTTTTTACAAACTTATCAAAAATGAATCAGATTTTGAATTGAAAAAAAACATTGTTGATTTCTCAATTATTTTTTTATGATGACTAGCTATTGCGTCTAATTATTTATGATTAGGTTGCCAAATTCTTATATTATTATTGTTGTAAATAATATTTTCATATGCTGCCCAATTCAATCTTTATTAATCATCATAATATTTACACACGTCTGCATTTACATTACATACGATTCATCAAAAATATAATTACTTCTGATTCTCTAATTTTATTATTATCTTTGATTATTAATATTTTTGAAGTGGCTTTTAGCAATTACTTATATTTACTGGATCTTGTTATATATTGATGTTACTGATCCTAAACGATGACGACCTGATAAGTTAAACTAGAGACTTTGTACAAATGAAGAGAACTAGAACTGAAGAGGATACTGATGACTGAGATATTAGTTTTTAACTATGATACAATAAAACTATAGATCTAAGCAAACTGTAACCGTGCTAATATAACATATTTTACAGGTATTATATACAACTATGCAATTACATAAACATTAAGATATATACATACTACAATGCAATGAATTTATATAATAGAGATAAAGATACATATATAGATAAAAGAGAAAAAAAAACAGAACCAAAATAGTACAAAGCATAAATATAAACAATGACACCATTTGAAATTAGCAACGAACGAGAGGAGGGGCGATGGACCGTCGATGCTCCGGTCTTAATTTAACTATATTTAGTCGATCCCTTTTCTTGGGTAATCGAAGTGTCGTATGTTTTTGCGGAATTCGGTCTTTGGTGTCCTGACCCAGCTGTCCGAGTAAGAGGAAAGGGTGTTAATAATAGGATTTTGCACCTTGGAAAGGGAGCAAGGATAGAGCCTTGGGGGACACCAGCGGATATTGGACGAAGGTCGGAAAAAGCGTTGGAGACTTTAACACGAAAGGAACGAACAGAAGTCGAGGAAAATTATATTCGTTCTCCTTTTCATCTCAAAGCCTTCATGGATAAATTCCGTGACACGAAAGAGTTGGTGGACTGAAGAGTGAGCTCTTCAGCAACACACATAAAATTACTGCAATTGAAGACGTTTCCGCCAAAGCTTTAATCGCAGGACTATCTACATTTTTTGTGTATAAATATATATATTATATATATATAAAAATAAGGATGTATCCAAATTTAATTATAAACAGTAGAAATTCAGTGATAGGCTCACTATACCAATATACGGTTTTCAATAATAATCAATGAGTTTTTTATTAATGTAGCATTTTTATATAGTTTTTCTGTAAATGTTGTTTTGATTTTTATTTCAGTATTTTTGATAGTTTCCCTCGTTGCTTTTGTAAATTCAAATTCAACAAACACGGAAGAAGAACGCCAAGTAGCTTTGACCAACAGCATCAACCAATTCTCAGCACAATTTTACAAAGTATTCATATTATTTACTTAATAATATTTGTATTGAAGTAATCCCAGTGTTTAAAAACGACTGTTTGTCCATTTAGGAAACAGTTGCTGCGCTTCCCGGAAAAAACTTGGTTATGTCACCACTATCAGCTGATATTGCTCTGGCCCTTCTTTCAATGGGTGCCGAAGGGGAAACATTGAAAGAACTCAATGCTGGATTATTTTTACCTGACATTGAATTTGTAAGTATTTTTACAATATGTAATATTAAAAATGAGAAGAAAGTTTTGGTACAATAAGAACTGGTGAAAAAGAGCTGGTGGGAGAGTTATTCGAGGAAGGCATAAAAAAACTTGCGCAAAAACTCACCAAATGCACTGAACGACATGAAATTTATGTGGAAAAATAGTCAATAAATTTATCAACAATATTCAATAATATTTTTTTAAATATACTTTTTCTAAAAAAATATAAAAATCTAGTACACTTACATTCTGAATATACCCCTTATATTGGACATTCTTGACTGCAGTACTGTCTCTGATAGATAAAGTGCTGCATTCCTGTTCAGACTATTCTTTATTTCGATTTTATTAAGGACATGGACGAAAATTAGTTTTAGCATGAATAGGTTGTTGATAATGACATCAATAAATTTATAGCTTTACAGCTTAAAGATGAATATTTATCTTCCATTGAATACTAGGTTTAGAATTTTTTCGAATTTCATATGGTGTATCAAATACATATCATAGTAGCGCGCGTGATTTTTTTTTAGCACGATTAGGGAAATATTAATTGTTCTTTTTTTCTACTCGTAAGAGTACATGAGATGCCATTCTCCACGAATGTAAAAATCTCGGATTATTAATCCAAAGATTTCCTTTACGAGGATTCTCGTTATCGAGATAATAGTGTTTCAATTTTAGTACCAATGCTTTCAAGTGTTGACTTATTACATTTAAAACACCATTCCTGTCGATTTCAGCAGGATTTAAAAATTCTTGCAAAAGTGGAAACATTTCTAAATCCCTCGTTCAATGATTGCAACAAAGCGTTATTTTGATGAATCCCAATTCTACCCCGTAATATTGAAATAACTTTTAAACGGAGCAACATTAAGCTGGATCTTACTGTACATAAGCTAAAATATGTAATATCTATTTATCAATCATTTGTAGTATAAAAGCTAAGAAAATTAATGACAAGGCATGTTTATTGTGTAAAATATGTTTGACGATTGTTCATTAGACACTTTTTATCAATTGCAGACAAAAGCTGCTTACAGACCTGCCATTGAAAAACTGAGAGCCGTGAAAGGAGTTACACTAAATGTGGCTAATAAAGTCTATGTAAAAGAAGGCAAAGATTACGCTTTAAATCCTGAATTTTCAAAGCTTGCCGTTGAAGTTTTTGATTCTGATACTCAGAACGTGAATTTCAATAATGCACCAGAAGCTGCTAAAATAATCAACACTTGGGTGAGCAAATTATACTATTAATCATATTTTTAAATAAATTATAACGTATAGAAAATATTATTTTACAGCTGATAAACTTTCTCTTAAATTTCTTAATTTATATTATCGACTAACTTAGTGGATTTGTTCTACATTATCCTTTATTCAGAAGACTTTTTGTAATGATAAATGAAAATAATTGGCATAATTCCCCAATTTTTCATGGTAAATGATTTTTTGTTGAGCTTTACTGTAAATAACGGTCTGATAAACTTGGATCTCTCGTTATTTTTTTTTTAATTAATTTAAAAAAATGCAGTCGATATCCTCCTTATCTAATACTGGAAATCATCTTGAAAAAATATGACTTATCATAAGTGGTTCAAATCATTCCTCGTTTAATGATGTCTTTGGTTTTGAGTATCAATTGTTTTTTTAATATCCTAGATTAACATGTATTTTTAACAGGTGGAAGATAGAACGAACAAGAAAATTAAAGATTTGATCAGTAAGGAATCCTTGGATGGGAGTACAAGATTGGTTCTTGTGAATGCTATTTACTTCAAGGTAAATTAAGTTCGTTTGTATTATGAATATTATCTTTTCTGTGATTTGAGTTTAATATTTAAATCAAACATTAATTAGGGTGACTGGAAAACGAAATTTGATGCAAAGAATACAAACAAACAAGACTTTTATTTGACCAAGGACAAAACAGTTGTTGAACAAAGTTGATATGATGCATCAAACGTCGAAATTCAAATATGCCGATGTTCCTGAATGGAATGCAAAGGTAAAATTAAATGCTAAATTTAAAAAAAAAGTTACAAACATCAATATGTTGTGGTTTTTCATTAAAGTTTTGATTGTTATCTTTTAAATGATTAGGTTTTGGAAATGCCATACCGTGACGATGAAATGTCGATGGTGATTATCCTTCCCAATGAAATTGATGGCTTGAAGAGCATTGAAGATGAATTATCATCGGGTGCTAATCTGAATGATGTTTTGAATACAATGTTTGAGGTTGAGGTTGAGCTCTCTTTGCCGAAATTCAAAATTGAGACTGCCATCGATCTGAATACCGTTTTTCCCAAGGTAATTTAATAACTTAATTAGTATGGGAATACGTTAGTAAATTTTAAAAGTTATATAATTGCATCATTTGTTTTTAGATTGGTTTGGAGAGAATATTTACACGTGAGGCTGAATTGGGAGGTTTGTTGCAAAATGATGAGTCACTACAGGTATCTGAGGCTATTCAAAAGGCTTTCATTGAAGTAAATGAAGAAGGTGCTGAAGCAGCTGCTGCTACTGGTAAATTTCTTTTTTTTTTTGGGCTTTTTGGCGATTATTTGTTCTCAATTTTATCCTCGCGGATTGAGAATAAAATTCTTGAGTGTAATGATGCATAAACCTTCTCTTTAGCATGTGACATACAAATTATTGTATTGGACATATTTATTTAAACGAAACATGATAATTATATAAATAGTGCTGTAAAATGATACCTCGGTTTATTCTATAAAACAAATATGTATCTAAATTAAATGGAAGTCATTAACACTCTGCATGCGGGGTAAGTTATGCGTTGAACGCGGGGCTATCAAGGTAACGCAACATAAAATTTTTGGACTGCCGCGCGTAATCAATTGTATATATTTTTAATTCTCAAACTAATAATAACCTCGCATAAAAAAGCTAGATAGAAAAATATTTAACATTAAAAGATGACATGCCAATTAATGGATAGCTCTCTAAAACACAAAAAGACGCATGTCTTCCAGTAGAAATAAATAAATTACTGAAATGTTAATATTTGTGTATGGTCGTTTGAGTAAAAAATAATTTTAAAGTGCCTGAAAAATGTGTTATCAAGCAGTGTATTTATAGTTAATATTTGGAAATCACTGTCAGTAGATATATAAAGGTTATAATGACTATGGCTGTTAATCATTCCAATGTTCGTTTCTATTAAAAACCACTAATAGTTTTTATTTGTTTAAATAGTCCCGCAGTTAAGTGGTTTTAGATACTTTTGAATATTTAAAAAAATATACATACGACATGAAAAACAATGCCAAAATGGTTGATAACGGTCCCATAAAAGGGATTGCTTAATACCCACTTAACCCACAAAAATAAATGTATGCATATGCTAATAGAAAAAATCTACATTTACCATATTAAATGATTCAGATGATATTGATAAAAAATCTTCAGGTATTATTGTGGGAGTAACATCAGCAGGTTTTAATAAATTGACTTTTAAAGTCGATCGTTCATTTATTAGCGTGATAAAGACTAAAACTGGTTTACCTATATTCTTTGCAAAATATATCGGAGTCGGAGATGTAAATTTGGATGTGAAAAATGAGTAAGTATAATTGAGGAGAACCTTGCTTTATGTGTTTGATTTTGGGCTAATTTGAAATAGTGACTGATCGGTCAATTTAATAGAAATCTTGGAATGGTCCATTATTGGTATGATATTGATATTTATTTTGGCATTAATAATGAACAAATTCTGTATTTTTATTGAAATTTCATCATCGCCTACGGTTTTTGGTACTTTTTCCGATAAAAGGCTTATTTTTCATTAAATATTTTAACTGCTAGAATATCTAACAAAGAAGCTTGCTCGATGGAATTCTGTGTGAATAAGCATTTTAAAAATATTTTTAGCAATCATCTTGGTAACTAAGTCGGCAATTGGAAATCGCTTAACTTTTACATGCGACCATTCGTTCATTTTTATGATGAAGACCAAAAAAGGATTGCCCGTATTCTTTGGAAAATTTATTGGAAAGGAAACCAATAAAAAAATAGAGCAGCAGTCTGTAACCAACGATCCAAAGAACGTTGTAAACGAGTAAGTGTGTATGTAAACTCGCTTAATGTGTGTGCTTTTGGGTCGATATATAAATATTGGTTGTTCTGCATTGGCATATTTTTCTTCTCAGAGTGCGGCAAAACTCCCTCCCTAATATTAACACATTCCCGTCGGGTTACGCATGGCGCGGTGCGATTTTACCAATCTCATTCCAATAGATCTTGGACGACAACCATCTTGTAATTGCACTTTGCTTCTTCTTCCACGGGATCAACCTTCGTTTCTTTCCACCCCGACAGAAAACAAGGGACAAAGTTTTGCCGCATCTACAATATAATCTATCATCTGTAAGCGCGCGCAGTGATCGTACAGCCGACAAATTACAAAGTTGTCCGATCATTTTCGAACGCATCATTTACGAATATTCGATTAGTATCTTCATATTAGAATCATGTATTTCCTAAATTAACCCCATCAGTAGACTGGATTTGACATTTTTTTTTTAAATAGTTTTATACCGGCCGAATTAAAGCCATCCATGATATTAAAAGCCGATCAACTTGTATGGTATTTTATTACTATAAATATCATATTCCAAGGATCTTATTCGAATTAATCTTTGAAAAGTTATCACTTTCGATTGGCATGTGTTAAAGTGAGATGACGCTCTACACGTTTTAATATATATATATGTATATTATAGTAATGAATTATGTAAAGAGGTGGTAGTTCTAGTTGTAAAATTTACAAAATTATCAATCACTGGATTTATACAATGTATTCACATTCTGCACGTTCTTCCTTTTTATGGCTAATAATTACTACAAAGCATGTTTGCATGGTTGTGACTTATACAAGGGATCATTTCCATTTGGACGATAAAAAAACTATCAAATTACTACTTTGACTGTCGGAATCGAATGTCTATATTGATCAGAATTTTTATTAAGATATATGTTTTTTTAATACAACGATCGATGAGTACATCTCGGCTGGATATAAATTTGCAGATTTGAATTATTTTTCATGCAGAAACTGTAAGTAGTCGACTATGTATTGATTTGCTATGGATTTTAATTATTGATTAACTTTTCTATTTGCTTTCATAACTCAAATGGTGACTAACTAACAAATTTGCATGACGGTTGTAGTTGAATAAAATTTTCTTAAATACTAAATGTTTGGCCTAAACAACAATATATTTTATTTGATATATATATTTTTTTTGTTTTTTAACTAATAGATGTTTACCTTTTTCAGGGGCAAGGAAACCCTTCCTTTGGACGGTAAACCGTTTAAATTTGATTTTCCTAACATTAAATTTCCACCTTTTAAATGGCCTAAAAAAAAAATTGATTTCATCCCCAAGAAAAGACGTTTCTACTAAACATATGCTCTTTACAACATTTTTAAAATGTCTTAACAATTTTTTCACGTTGTTTTTTGAGTAATTATCATATGTATTTTTCAAATAAATTCAATTTATAGTATCGATTTATTTTTCGTTTTATTTGTGTTCTTACCATTCCTTTGCACTGCATGTACAAAAAAAATAACAGTATACACAAACATTATTAAAAAAAATTCTACTAGGTTCACATTTTTCTTTATTATAAATATTTTTAAAAAACATGCTAAATTTTAATGAAATTGACGTTATTTGGGACTTCCATCTGCAAGAAGTTATCATCTGGCTTGCACCTTTTTGGATTTATATTCATATTTGACTTTTGGGTCATAATTAATGAAAATACCGTATATTTTCTAACATAACATGGATGCAGCTTACTTAAAAGGTTTGTATACATTTGTCGATTTTTACACAATGAAAAGGTTGTATAAATCCAATGAAACTAATCAATATTGCAATTTATACGCGGATTTTCAGCTATCAATTAAAAATGTAATGTCATAAAATAATTAAATTTAATTAAAAAACTTAAATATTACAAGTATAACATTGATTAAATCAAACTTCGATATCTCTCATTATTCAATTGGATCAACAAATTGGTAAATAATCAACAACTGTTTTATAATAATATAATAATTGATTTCGCCCAAACTTACAACTTTATTCGATAAATTAATGATATTTAATGTGTTTATTTTTATCTAAACAACATGAATATATATATATTTTTTAAACTAAAGTGAAAGAAAAGACTGAAAGCAAGACTGAAGAACTCGCTGATCCAAAAACATTAAAGGAAACAACTAAACTACTCCTTTTAAATGCAATTACTTTCGAGGAACATTTTTAGCTAAATACCTAAATAACATAAAATGATTGTCATGATTGGCTAATGACAATTATGTTCATTCAATAATTTTTATTATCAAAATTAGGCTAAATGGAAAAAGCACAGAGCACATGACACTCAGAAGGAACATTTCCAATTGAGCAAAGAAAAAAGAAAGTTGAACTTGATATGATGCACACCACCAGGGCTTTCCGCTTTACTGAAATTGAAGACCTGAATGCCAAAGTAAATTCTGACAAAATTTTAACATTCCTTTTTTTTTACATCTTTGGCTTATAAAATTAATCATTTTCAAGCTCTAGAATTGCCGTATGAAAATGATGAATTTTCAATGGTCATCATTTTGCCAAATGAAGTCGAAGGATTGAAATAAATCGAAAGACAGTTGGAAACTGGCAGTGTTTTCAGATATGCCTGCAAAAAATTGAGCAAGAGCGTCATCAAAGTATGCCTTCCAAGATTCAAAATCAGAACATCCCTTAAATTGGAAGACACTCTTTAAAAGGTAAGACAGTAGGTAATAATATACACGCTTAAAAATAATATTTTTAAACCCATTTTAATTTTAGCTTGACTTTAAACAAATCTTAGATGGAACTGGCGATTTGAGTGGTATCATCAAGAACAAAAAACCCTGAAGGTTTCAGGAGTTATACAAAAGGGTTTCATCGAAGTAAGCGAGAAGGTTACCATTGCTGCTGCCGCCACTGGTAAATTAAACACATATTTAACATTTAAAAATATCATTTATTCAAAATTGAATTTATAATAATTATTTTTTTCAGCTGTTGAAGCTACACATACTTCTGCACCCGTCGCCAATAATACGCCTCTAATTCCATTCGTCGCTGATAATCCGTTCTTATTCTGCATCAAGCCAAAAAAAGATTTTTTTTGCCTTTCCAGATGATACTTATCGTCGGTGTAAACTTAAACTCTCGTCTTTGTCCAAAAATAAAATGCATGAATGTTTTTAATAAGCATGATTGAGAAACATTTTGAAATGTTAGTAGATCCAATATTGAATTGCCAGTCTTGTTCCCGCGGTCGGTGTGTTAGCATCACATCATGACTACTGCTACGAAGATGTTTTTCGGTAAGATTTTTTTAATATACAAATAAATAAATTCCCCCGTAAATAGTTCCAACAGTTGAAAAACCACAATGAAAACGTCATGGAAAACTATTCAAATAAATCCCCATAATTGACACCAGAAAGATCCATCGATTAATCGACCTCCCATTCTATTATATAACTCTTTTTTTTAAGACCACAATTAAATTTTAGCAGCCTTGAATGAAGATTTGGTAGTTATTTGAACTTCGTATTGCATCTCTTAAGAAACGAGTATTGTATAGGTAATTGTTACTTTAATTACGATCTGAATCTGCATAATAGACGTGTTATGTGCAAAAAATGATTGGGATGTCGGACTACAGGGGGCACCGGATAAGACTAGGGCCGGATCACCGCAGGTCTGCTATATGTGGAAGACAATTAGAAACCACCACATAAAAATTCTACTCAAAATATAATTTTTTCTAGAAAACTTATAAAGGAAGACATCGGAAATCCATCACATAAAAATCTTCAGCTCTTGACAGAATGTCCAGTGAGGATCACAATCCTCACCGATAATGAGTAAATTGGCTGCAAAAGCATACGCCTCAAGATTTTGATTACTTTCTGGTACCTCTAATATATTGATCATATTTTTCTTTTAATGGAATAATGATAATTTTTCTGATCGTTCATTCGTTGTTGCATTTAAAACCGTGGGCCAAATCTATGTCAATATTGATACTGTTGCTGTAATAAATTTATTGCCAATGATGTAAATCAAGATGTCAAATTATGACAGCAGATGTTGCCATACTTAGCAATGGAGTGATGAAATTTTTAACACAATTGAACATGTGAACCGTGAAATGAAAATCTGTGTTATATGAGGTTCAAAATTTATCCAATAATATGATATGCATTCTAAAAATATATAGAAATCCAACCCATTTTAAACAGAATTTAAACTCTTATTAAAAAATATATTGAATATGTGGAATGATGAGGAAGACCGATGTATCGAAATTGCGGCTGATGGTAATAGATATTTGGCAAGAAGTAGAACAAGGCTCAATACCTGGACGAGTCTCAATTTATAATATTTTTAGGAAGGCCCGACAGCATATGCCAAATGAAATATTATAATGAAATTTTATATACTCCATATATAAAATAATTATGGATAAAATTTGCAAAAAAAAAAACGGATTTTGTCGTCAATTATCAAAATTTTGATTGTTTAAGAATCCATTCTGCATTCATTTTGATTATTTAAAAACAGAACAATTGAACTTGTGTTAAGCACTTAATAGCATTTAAAAGTAAATAATAATCGCGTACAATTCAAATACTGTTGGATGTGCATATTTTAACGTTTAAGCATGTTGTTTTATTAAAAGTCATAAATCTTTGTCATAAAATTGACGATGTCATTTATTCAATGTTGTTTATGTATGTTTTGAGTAAAGTTGATATTAGAAAATTATTTCATGCAATTCTGTTTTCTTAGCGGCTTTAAGAAAAAATGTAGATACAACAATGCTATGTAAATTATGTTGTTGAGAAAAATCCGTTCTTTCCATTGGAGACTTGCTCTCGATTTAGGATTCGCAGTGATCGTAAATCGGGGTTGCACCATTTTGCCTGTGATACATCATTTAGCCACAAAGAAATATACACATCATTTATATTCTTTAGATTTAATTTCGAAATACATAACTCTTCTGATTTTTCGCAAAGCTAGATTGTCATTGGCGAATGAGAGTCAGAACTTTAATCTATCGTGCAGAAATTGTTTGACTTTTATTAACTTTCATCGCCTTTTATTAATAATTAGCGACTACCCAGCATGCGTTGGAATGCCACACGCGCTTAGTCATTATTTGAAAAGAAACGCAGTAGTATAGTATAGTAGTATATAGCGGTGCATTACTGTGGGGCGTGCGTAGCGCGGACTGAAGAGTTAGGATCCAATCCATTCTCGCCTCGTAGACCGACTGTCTCCTTCCTTTATTACTTCTGATTCTCTAAATTTATTATTATCTTTGATTATTTATTTTTTTGATGTGGCTTTTAGCAATTACTTATATGTACTGGATCTTGTTATATATTGATGTTACTGATCCTAAACGATGACGACCTGATGGAGTCTTTGAAGCCGAATGAAATATGTTGGAATATTAGTCCCTCTTGCCAAAACTCGAAGGCCTTAGCGACGTCGAGGAAAATGATACTCGTTCTCTTCTTCATCTCAAAGCCTTCATGGATAAATTCCGTGACACGAAAGAGTTGATGGACTGAAGACTGAGCTCTTCGAAAGTCGAATTGCTCTGGAGGAAGGACATTGAGAGATTTGTTTTCCGCCTCAAGCCGAAAAAGAATTATGGCTTCAAGAAGTTTGCCTAAAATGGAAATAAGGCTAATTGGACGATAGGATGTAGAATCGTAGCCGCTAGTGTGTGATATGCGAATAAAAATGGAATTAGCGATCTTCCATTGTGAAGGGAAATTATTGAATCGAAGACAGGAGTTGAAAGTCCCTTTTATAGGTTTTTTTTTTATAACAAATATATATATATCAGTTTTAAAAAATGTGGTCGCCACCCTTTGCAGATTAGAATCCATGACGATTGAGTTAATAGTCTGACCGCATAACGCTTCGCGGACAGCTCAAAATCAGCTGGAACATCAATTGTCAACACAATTCATTAAAATAAAATAAATATTTAAACCATCACTAAAACTCAATTATTATTCATATATAAATAATGAAAAATATTTTGAAAGTACGTATTATTCGAAGAATACGGAGAACGCGTCTCATGCAATTAGGGGACCCAAATATTCGCAAAATCAATTATTCAAATAACGAATATGAAATTGTTAAGCCATTGGAATATTCGAATATTTTATGTACACACGAGGGCAATTCAAATATAACCCGGAATTTTGCCGTAGAAATTTATTAGTGATATTTAAAAATACAAATTATGTGTCTTATTTTTCTATATAGTTCCCTTCATTAGAAGTACATTTATTCCATCGAGTAGAAAGCTTCTTGATCCCATCACTGAAGAAAGAAGGCGAGAAGCAGCATCCACTGTTGCGCAACGTTTTTTCTCGTAAATAAGTGGGTGATTTTTTGAGGTTAAACAAAATCAAAAAGATCTGAAATTAATGTACATTTAAAAAATATATATTTTAAAAATAAGAATGCATTGAACATTCTTACTTTTAAACACACATTTTTATATAGTTTTTCTGTAAATGTTGTTTTGATTTTTATTTCAGTATTTTTGATAGTTTCCCTCGTTGCTTTTGTAAATTCAAATTCAACTAACACGGAAGAAGAACGCCAAATAGCTTTGACCAACAGCATCAACCAATTCTCAGCACAATTTTACAAGGTATTCATATTATTAACTTGATAATATTTGTATTGAAGTAATCCCAGTGTTTAAAAACGACCGTATGTCCATTTAGGAAACAGCTGCTAAACTTCCCAGAGAAAACTTGGTTATGTCACCACTATCAGCTCATATTGTTCTGGCCCTTCTTTCAATGGGTGCCGAAGGGGAAACATTGAAAGAACTCAATACTGGATTATTTTTACCTGACATTGAATTTGTAAGTATTTTTACAATATGTAATATTAAAAATGAGAAGAAAGTTTTGGTACAATAAGAACTCCGATGAGTTTCAGCGCAAATCATGCAGCGTTAAGCCAAATAAATAGTATGGATGCGTGAAACAGAACAGAAAATAAGTTTCGAATGTCCCCTACAGAAAATAAGCTCTAAAATTTATTACTACACCTTGATCTTTATTATCAAAAGTAAAGCTTTTGGTTCTAGTTTTTTTTTTTAATTTGGCGTAGCTTTTAACTTATGAGCAAATATGATTGCAAAAACTAATTTGGGAGTTAATTCCCACGTTCAATGATTGCAACTAAATGATGCGTTATTTTGTCTTTTGTGCGAGTCCCAATACTACCCCGTAATACTGAAATAACTTTTAAATGGAGCAACATTAAGCTGGATCTTACTGTACATAAGTTAAAATATTTAATATCTATTTATCAATCTTCTTTGATCAATCATTTGTAGTATAAAAGCTAAGAAAATTAATGACGTGGCATGTTTATTGTGTAAAATATGTTTGACAATTGTTCATTGGATTTTTTTTATCAATTGCAGACAAAAGCTGCCTTCAGACCAGTCATTGAGAAACTGAGAGCCGTGAAAGGAGTTACACTAAATGTGGCTAATAAAGTCTATGTAAAAGAAGGCAAAGATTACGCTTTGGATCCTGAATTTTCAAAGCTTGCCGTTGAAGTTTTTGATTCTGATACTCAGAACGTGGATTTCAATCATGCAATAAAAACTGCTGATATAATCAACGCTTGGGTGAGCAAATTATACTATTAATCATATTTTTGAATAAATTATAACGTATAGAAAATATTCTATTACAGCTGATAAATTTTAATAATTGGCATAATTCCCCATTTTTTCATGATAAATGATTTATTGATGAGTTTTAAATTAAGTAAATAACAATCTGATAAACTTGAATCTCTCGTTATTCCTTTTGAATTAATTTTAAAAAAATGCAGTCGATACTTCCTTATCTAATACTGGAAGTCATCTTAAAAAAATATGACTTACCATAAGTGGTTCAAAGTATTCCTCGATTAATGTTGTATTTGGTTTTGAGTATCAATTGTTTTTTAATATCCTAAATTAATATGTATTTGTAACAGGTGGAAGATAGAACAAATAAGAAAATTCAAGATTTGATCCATCCAGATTTCTTTGATGAGAGTACAAGATTGGTTCTTGTGAATGCTATTTATTTCAAAGTAAATTAAGTTCATTGGTATTATGAAAATTATCTTTTCTGTTATTTGAATCTAAAATTTAAATCAAACATTGATTAGGGTGACTGGAAAACGAAATTTGATGCAAAAAATACAAACAAACAAGACTTTTATTTGACCAAGGACAAAACAGTCAAAGTTGATATGATGCATCAAACGTCGAAATTCAAATATGCCGATGTTCCTGAATGGAATGCAAAGGTAAAATTAAATGCTTAATTTAAAAAAAGTTACAAACATCAATATGTTGTGATTGTTCATTAAAGTTTTGATTGTTATCTTTTAAATGATTAGGTTTTGGAAATGCCATACCGTGATGATGAAATGTCGATGGTGATTATCCTTCCCAATGAAATTGATGGCTTGAAGAGCATTGAAGATAAATTATCATCGGGTGCTAATCTGAATGATGTTTTGAATACAATGTTTAAGGTTAAGGTTGAGCTCTTTTTGCCGAAATTCAAAATTGAGACTACCATCAAATTGAATAATATTTTGCCCAGGGTAATTTAATATTTATTAACTCAATAAGTATGGGAATACATTAGTAAATTTTAAAAGATATATAATTGCATTATTTGTTTTTAGATTGGTTTGAAGAGAATATTTACACATGAGGCTGAACTGGGAGGTTTGTTGGAAAATGATGAGTCACTACAGGTATCTCAGGCTATTCAAAAGGCTTTCATTGAAGTAAATGAGGAAGGTGCTGAAGCAGCTGCTGCTACTGGTAAGGTTCTTTTTTTTTTGGGCGGGCTTTATGATCACGGAACGAAATATACTTCTAATTATGGCATTTGAATCATATTATATGATCATAATATATGCACTTCTTGTTGAGGTGGTCGCAAGAGCGCCGTTAAAAACCCAGGGGACCTGCTGGGTGAGCATTCAAAATTAAATTTGCTGCAATCATGTTGCAATCAATGTTGAGTGTGTATGATATAGACAAGATGTAAGCTTGCTCTATGAATAGATATTAAAAAGTTGTCAAAGTCGTGCAATGGACTGTTTATGACTGCATTATAATGATGTATGTGAGTAAGATGTGCAATATTTTAAAGTAGCCTTAAACGGGAATTTAAGATAATAAGATATGTTCATGTTTTTTTGTTCCAAGAACAAATATTTTGTAGGATTTCAATTATTGTGGCAGTTGATCCTTTTTCAAATTGATATTGTTAATATTGAAAATGGTCTAAAATAGTTAGTTTTTTGATTTTTGGAAAGGAATTCGAATGTAGTTTGATATATTTGGCACCTTTTTGTTAATTGATTATATTTAATATAGTCATTTTGATTATGAAAAATATTACAATCATACTTTTGAAAATTGACGTTTGTTAATATACATTGTTAAAATGAAGAGAACAGTATGTATGAGTCCGCGAACCCCTGGGGGTCCACTAAGCCATTGCTGGAGGTCCGCGGAGATATAAAAAAATATTTACCTATACTTGAATTATTATAATTATTAGTTGATGTAGTTCATCCATTTATATTTGTGTTAAAATTTGAAGGCACAAAAATAGTATTCATTGGGAAAAAATCAGGACTAAATAAGTGAGTAAAATACCTAACATTGGGCAAAAATATTGATAATTTGAATTAACATTCCTGTAGCTCCATAAATTCAATTCCAAATTGGCTTTCCTCTTACCCTCAGAGGTTGAATGTTTAGATCTAAATCGCCCTTGTTATATGAGTCAAGTTAAACGTTTTGATTTATGTGAATTGAAAAATTTGCAATTATTTTCATACAATGGAAAGTTTTAACATTTTTTTCACGTTTCTAGCTATTCTAGTAGGTTATGGTGGCATAATGAATAAAACGTTCAATGCTGATCATCCATTTATGTTTTTGTTGAAATGGAATGATACATCGGTATTTATCGGTAGTCTCAAAAGACCTAGCCTGTGAGTAATATACAATTAGAATGTATTTTTTAAAAATGGTTGTTTTTGAGATAATGAAACATTGTCATGCTTGTACTAAGAATAAATACTTTGCGCAAATATGTAAGAGGCATATGCTGTACAGAAGTACAGAATGATTTGTAGATTGTTTTTATCGCTTTCATGTATGTATGTAAGTAATATAATATATTGAGTTTTATGGGATTTGTTTGTGCAAAATTGTGATCAAGCGAGGGTGTGATCAAGCAATGTATTTATTTTCAATATTTAGAAATCACCATCGGCAGAAGTATAAAGATTACAATGATTATGGCTGCTGATCATTCCTTTATTTATATATTAAAGGCCAACAATGGTCTGAATTTGTTCTTTGGGAAATATGTTGGAAAAATTAGTTAGTTTAGTGTTATTCAATCTTATGGTTTGCCGAGTGGACGTGATCAACTTTTGATCGTTTTGCTAGAATTGGTTTTAGAATGTTAATTAGGTTGTGGGAATATTTTTATTAGCATGATTTTTATTGCGTTTTTCCGTGTACCAAATTCGACCAATTTATTAATTATTAAAATACATATTTTTTGATACTCTGATTCTGAAGTTTAATTTATCATCAATTAAGGTGTCAAAAGATCTCATGATAGAAAACGGTTTATCATATGTGTATCCAGGATGGAGAAAGTGTTTAAATTAAATTAAATTTAATAATCGTTGTAGGAAAAGTTTAGGTAGAAATAGTGGTATATATAATATGATATAAATTCATGATATTGATATAAATTCTTCAGCTATTTTCGATGTGGGAACAACATCATCAGATGATCCTCCATTGACTTTTAGAGTCGATCGTCCGTTTATTAGCGTGATAAAGACTAAAACCGGTCTACCTATATTCTTTGGAAAATATATCGGAGCCGAAGTTGTAAAATTGGATAGATCCATAGACGCGAAAAATAAGTAAGTATAATTTAGAAGAACTTTGCTTTGTGTGCTGATTTGAAATAGTGGCTATTCGGGAAATTTAATAGAAATCTTGGAATGCTCCATTATTTATATGATATTGATATTTATTTTGGCATTAATAATGAACAAATTTAAAATGGCAGTACTTCTAAAATTTTACGGATATTATTTTTCTAGTTTCTGTTGATAATTAATTGCATTTTTTACATAATAATAATACGTATTTGTTGTGAAAATATTAATGCGAATCTAATACATCAATCAAATGACATACGTATGCATAACCGAATATTTACAATAAGCAGAGAATTCTCTCATTTGTAATAAATATTCATAAAATCCTTCGGAACAATTAAAAAATTGGCTCAATTGGAAGTTCTATGGGACCTTCAATGAGTCCTTTGTCGTTGATCATCCTTTTATTTATATTTTAAAGACCAAAAATGGTCTGTCTATATTTTACGGAAAATTTGATACTGGAGCACCAATTGAGCTACTTCGATGCTAAGCGTTTTAAATTCGCATTTTCAGCCATTTTTTGCGTGGTTTTGTTTTTAACATGGATCTCAGTTTTATTATTTTTAAAGTGTTTTCTAATAAGCTTTGGTTTGGTGTTGAAATGGAAATGAAGTTTATCCACATTATTTGGCGGTTCCCTGCTATCAGCATTCAGTTTTTCATCTTTTTGTCTTGGACCTTCTGTTTGGACGCTTTTGAAGTTAAAAGACGGAACCATTATACATTGTACATACAATTATTGAATATATTTTACAGAATAAAAGGATTTGTCGTTTTAATCGGGTATATGTTTAATCTACAGATGTGTACAGATCGTTTTTGTTCACAATCTCTTTGTTAACAATGAAAAATGTCATTTTAGTCCTAGGGAATTTAATACGATTAATATTTTGTTTATTTATCGATAAAGACACGATATCGATAAATTTTGATGTTCGTTTTCGTCGGTACTGATTTCTTCCTTAATATATTTTTTATTAAGGAAATTATCGTGTTGAATCTTGGAATTAATTTTGCTATTCATTGATTTGTTGTGTGTGAAGGTTGGGCATTGTTTTGCTTGGCGAATATTCGCTTTTAGAATACATGAATGATTGATTTGTTTATTTATTGATTTGGAGACGCATATGTTGGATGTGGTTGCTTAGCCACACGCGCTTAGAAATGAAAAGACAGTAGTAGAGCCTAGCGATGTATTGCTGTGGGGCTGAGAGGTTAGGATCCATGCGCATGCGTGCGCTCTCCCTTACCTCGAAAAGCGACTGTTGACCCGCGACCCACAATGCCTTGCAAGTCGCTTCGCCCCTCGACACTCCGCGACCAGCGAACCTCTCCGCCACGCGACCATCACCGACTTGCGGTCGCGCTTCACTTCACCAAAGCAATCTTGACTAAAGGCTTCTTTCACCTTACCAAACCGGGCATGCCATTACCGTCTCTTGGCATAGTTAACAAAAGGCTTTTTTTACCTTAGCAAAGCGGATCGGACACCAAGACAGCGCGCGGACATTAGACATTGATTTTTATATATATAGAAGATATGATTTTTTTCAACTTCAAATGTTGTAGTCTCTTCCTATTTTTAATGTCGGTATTAAAAATAAAATTGTTGATGTAGTTGTGCATAAATTTCTTATTTCCAAGAATACACCGTGGCACACGAATTAAAACCAAGCGTTTATTTTAATCATGGCATAGAAATGGCAAAATTATATTACAGAACTTCATACTTAGTTTTTGATTTTTGGGTGTATGGTGCAGATTTGAATTATTTTTCGTGCAGAAACTGTAAGTAGTCAACTATGTATTGATTTGCTGGGGATTTAAATTATTGATTAACTTTTCTATTTGTTTTCATGACTCAAAGGGGACTAATTAACAAATTGGCATGACGGTTGTAGTTGGATAATTTTTTTATTTAATACTAAATATTTGACCTTAACAACAACAATGTATTTTATTTGATGTATAATTATTTGTCTAACGGTAGGCCTAAACATAAAAAAAGCATTGGTTTCATCCCCAAGAAAAGACGCTTCTACTAAACATATGCTCTTTGCAGCATTTAATTTACCATTGACGAAGGAACGGAATGAAATATTTACTCGTCCTCAATTTAGCTTAAGAAAAAACCTCTTAACATTTTTAAAATGTGTTAACAATTTTACATATTGTTTTTTGAATAATTATCATATGTATTTTTCAAATAAATTTAATTTATAGCATCGATTTATTTTTCGTTTTATTTGTGTTTTTACTTTACCACATTGACGTTATTTGGAGCTTCTATCTGCAAGAAGTTATCATCTGGCTTGCATCTTTTTGCCTTTATATTTATATTATATTTGACTTTTGGATCATAATTAATAAAAAAGCCGTATATTTTCTAATATAACATCGATGCAGCTTACATAAAAGGTTTGTATACATTTTTCAATTACATTTCAATTAAAAATTTAATACCATAAAACAATTAAATTATGCATAAATAAATTTAATAAGAAAAGCTTAAATATTACAAGTATTTGAACATGAATTGGATCAAACGTTCGGTATCAGCGTAAAAAAGCCACCAAGCCAATGCGATTAGTTCAGGTTTTGTTATGAAGACGATGACTTCACGAGGTTAACGACTCTCAAAACGTGTTGATTTTTTTGGGGTTCCGTATCAAAATTTTAAATCTCTGAACTGATTTAATGTTCATAAAAAAATGATATATCAAACAAATTATCTAATCATCTTGACACAATTGCAAGACGATAAAAGTAACTTAAACATACATCATATCTAATAGATTGAATATGTCAAAAATATTTTTTTATAATCAAGTGTATAAGTGGATTAGTTCTAGGAATCCTATTAAAAAGCTTCTTGTTCAAATTCAGATTTAAAAAAAATCGTACCAACTAATGGAGGGAGATCAGAGATGTTAATATATTTGATCAATTCTTGATTCAGAAGAAGCAAATAATAATATATCAATGATTTGCAACAATCATAAATATTAATATCATCAAATATTTTGGTATTTATCAGGCTAGCACACGCGCTACAGATTGAAAACCATTGTTATTTTTACATATATCGAAGCAATAAACTATGATATTTTGAAGGCACTGATGAAATTTCGTTTCAACCTATAGGCTAGTTTAAAATAATATCAATTTAATGAAAGAAATAGCGTTTTATGCATTTGGTGTGAAAATCCTCCGGACTCCAGGCGAAGTTTAATGCAGTATTCCCGGACTATGTTAGTGTGTTTTAAGAAGTGCTAAGAAGAAAATCCTTTCAATCGACTGTGGCTATGTAGTCTGCTCAACATCTATGGGAAGAGTTCAATAAATAAATTCGTATTTTGTATAGAAATACGAACTAGTAATATATTTGGTAAACTCTTAGAATAAGTAATCAATAGTTAGTTTAATTGAATAACTCAGTACACTGCTCATTGTTAAACCTATAATTAAGTAATTAGTTCGTAATAAATTAGTAATAAGAAATGCCCTGTAAGTAATCTAAATACATATCATGTAAAAACTTGCACTTATATGATGATATTCTATATAGCCAATCTAAACAATATTAAAAAAATCAATCTTGGCCATGACTGGTAAACCGAACCAGATACAGGAAGGCATTGACCCTAAGGTCAAAACCTCCATTAAATACAAGATCGATTCAGGATTTACAATGGAGATTATTCAACTAAATATTTCGGATATGAAATCAAGGAGGATTTTCCTATCGAATATTAAGAGCCTCCAGATTTTTTTTTTTTTGGCAGGTTTTGTATTTGTGACCTACTCCATGACAATAAGGCATAAATTCAAAGCGGATAGACCGTTTCTATACGTACTTCAAACCAAATCCAACAATACTAACACAAAAATAATATTCAATGGAAGATACGTAAAAAGGTAAAACAGAAGAACATCTTTTACTCATATACTTATCAGTCACTTTCAATAGGATGAAATGTTATCTGAGAATAATATTATTTAGTCTAAAATTTATTATGTTTCTCCCTTTAGCCTATAAAGGACAATATTGGTGTGGTGCCATAAGAAGATAATTCGGCGTTTAGAATTCATTCCTGCTTATCCTAAAAAAATATGGATCAAATTTAGTCAAAATCATATTTATCGGAAACTGTGTGTTGAATCAGCTTTGCGTTTTAGATAATTTAAAAAAAAATACATTAATAATGCTTATTAATCCCAAATGCATATTTATTTATTTATTTATAAACCTTTATTCAATAAATATAATATAGCAAGGTAAAATGGTGTATCAATATACACAATTACATAAAAATGGATTAACAATTTAAGTCTTAGATTACTATCCTTATCTTAATTACAAGTATATATTTTAGTTATAATAAATTTTACATAATAAGAGTTAATTTAATTTTTGTATATATATAGGGGGAAAAATAGGAGACTTAAAACCCCTTTGCGACATTCCTTAAAAACTATCTTACAAACTAAACAAAATAAATAATTTAATCAATCAATCATATATCCTTCATTCGTCGCGCATTCATGACTATCAACTATAGTAAAATATGTTTAGGCATTTTGTGAACGTATCTAAAATTATTGTTTTGAGTGGTATATTCGCCGAGTGTAGATATGAGATGATTGGTGTGATTTGGAATTTTTGAGTAAAAATTGAGTGTTAGTTTATGAAAAAAATTCTTTATAAGAGGAAGCTTAATTTTATTGTGAAAACGTTTAAGATTAGTGTATGGAAATGTATTGAAAACAATTTTTATGGCTTTGTTTTGTACGATTTGAAGTTTATTGTAGTTGGTGTTGCATATATTGCTCCAGACGGGAGCGGCGTATGTGAGTGTAGGTCGAATCAGCGTTTTGTATAATAAAAATTTGTTAGAGGCCGAGAGAGCACTGCGCCGACGAAATATGGAGTGCAGCGCCCCCATAGCTGCTAATCCGCGGGCACGAGTCACCGACACCTGTGCTCCCCACCTCAGTCTTCTATCTAAAGTCACCCCCAAGTATTTCACTTGGGGTTTCCACTCGATAGAGCTGGACCCGACGACTATTGGGTCAATTCGAAGATTTTTCCGTTTCACGGAGAACAAGATAGCTTCGGTTTTTTCTTTATTTAATTTGAGTTTCCAACGATCGAAATATTTAAATGCAGCTTTTAGCGATCGTTGGAGGTTTCCGACTATTAGCTTGTTGCTCCGAGAGCTGGTATAATATGCCGTGTCGTCGGCGTAGAGTGCTACGTTTGATGGGGACGGTGTCGGTAGATCGTGTAAGTAAATGTTGAACAGGTGAGGCCCTAAAATACTGCCCTGAGGAACTCCCGCTGAGACAGACTGGGAAGTTGACGTTGCTCTGTTTAAGGTTACCGAAAATGATCTTTTGTACAGATAGGATTGGATCATTTTAATAAGGTAAGTAGGAAACTTAAGGGATATCATTTTGTGGATCAGACCGCGGTGCCAGACAGAGTCAAATGCCTTTTCGATGTCGAGAAGTACCATACCGGTACTTCTCTTCATGTTAAAGTTTCTAGTAATGTGTTCAGTCAGTCTGGTCAGCTGATGAGCCGTAGAGTGATTCCTACGAAAACCGAATTGCTCATTATTAATAACATTTATACTAAGTTCATCCAGTCTATTTAGAATAAGTTTTTCAAATATTTTGCTTAGTGCAGAAAGTAAACTGATCGGGCGATAATTTATAGGGTTGCTGGCATCTTTACCTGGTTTGGGCAATGGAATGACTTTCGCCGACTTCCAGGTGGATGGGAAGTACCCCATGCTCAAACACGCATTAAATATTTTTGTCAACTGGATAATTATTTTAAATGGGAGATTTTTGATGACTGTATTGTCTATAGTGTCGAAACCTGGGGATTTCTTGCTTTTTAGTTGTCTAATTATTTTTAAAGTTTCAATGGGTGTTATCAGTTTAAATTTATGTGATTTTATATTTAAATTGTTTTGGAAATCCCTAATCGTTTTATCTACTATTTTAATGGTTTTATTGTTACTCATATTCTCTGAAATTTTGTGATTTAATTTAAAGGTTTTTGCTAACAGGTTGGCCTTATCTCTATCGGACTCGGCACTTATCTGATTATTAATTAAACTGGGAATTTCTTTAGGTTTATTTTTGAGGGTTTTTACAACTTTCCAAAGGGAATTGTCTGAGGGACTTAATTTAGAGAGCTTAGTTTTCCATGATTCATTTTTTAATTTGTTGATTTGACTTTTAATTTGATAGTTGAGGCGATTGACCAATACTTTAATGGATTTGAGCCGATATTTTTGCCATAATTTCTTAAGTTTATTTCTGTTCTTAATCGTGCGTTTTAAATTCCGCGTGAGCTTGATAAGATTTGAATCTGTTACGTCTAACGGAATGAACTTAGCTTTGGCTTCTAATATAATGTTGGAAATGGACTCTACGGCTTCGTCAATTTCGCGTTCGTTAGATCCAGGAACGGAAGTGGATAGGAGGATGTTACGATCGAGATAAGATCTGAAGTCTGACCAATTTGTCCGCTCGTATGCCAGCCTGACCGCTGGTGTTCTCTGGAGTCCACCTTCCACATCAAAAACGACTGGAAGGTGATCGGACGGGAGAGCATCCACGGCCTTCATCCGAGATACGGTCGAGACGTTTTTGGTCAGCGTCAGATCTAACGTGGAGGGACGTCTGTTGACCGACGGATAGTATGTGAAGCGTTGTGGAAAATGGATATCAACGTTGTTGTCCAGTGAAAATGCTTGTAGAAGCGAGCCCTGCCGGTTTCCCCGTGGACAGTTCCACTGAATATTCTTGGCATTGAAATCACCCGAGACCAAGACTCTTTCGCTCATACTGAACAACCCCGAGAGTTCATCTGAAAGCAGGTCCAGCTGAGGGGGGTTGTAGGCGGCTACTATAATATATTTTTTGTTTCCCAAAACTAACTGGATAGCAACAGTTTCGAGGTTAGCAGAGACAGGAGTTCGGACTGGGAAATGGTCAATTTCGTTTTTTATAAGGATAGCTACACCACCGCCGGCTCTGTGTAGTCTGTCGGAGCGGTGGCTGCATCCCAAATGCATATATATTGTATTAAAAATATTAAATAAATGTTTATATGTAATTGTGAAAAATTGTATCTTATTATACTTTTTTTTACAAATATTATATAAGGATGTAAATTTTAAATATTTTGATATGTAAAATATATTTTTAAAATTATTAATATAGCTTATATATTTTCAATTTTCATCATCAATTTTCAGCTTCATTAATCTTTCTTATGTTAATTTTTTGTCGAAACTGTTCGTTAGTATACTATTTCTGGAATTGATTATTCAGGTTGAAGTAATTCATTATATATACAAAAATAATGACAATTAATAGGCTTTATTGTAATTTTTCTAATAAGTCTACACTTTTTTCGCTATAAAAAATCAGCAAAAAGCATAACCCTCAACATGATAAATTTGTATGAATTAACGTTATTTGAAGCTTCCGTCTGCAAGAAGCTATCATCTTGCATGCGCTTTTTCAGCTATGCGTTGAGTCACCATTAAGTTAGAGCCAGTTAATTCTTGGAATCCAACCGATCCTCTTGGCAGTGGAAAGACCTATTCTTCCCGTATTTACCTCTCTAGCGTATTTTGGCGTAATAATGAAAACCTGGAGCCAATGGTCGTAATCTCTTCATCCCTATCTTTCTCCTATGGGTACCTCTTCTAACCGATAGTGAACGAATTCAAAGAGACCGTCCTTTTAGAAGCGTAGGATACAGTGAATCCTGATTTCGGCATATTCCCATTTCACCGATGATAATCACAAATCCAATATCTACTCTGGATATTGACAATAAAGTAGAATGTTTTTTCAATTATTTTGTAAATGAAATAAATTTTATAAATAAATTCAATTGAATTACTTTTGGGATAAATATTTTATCAAATCCAACAGTCAATTCACTTATGATGCTCCATAACTTTGCGTTTTAGCTAATTTCATTAATAAAATATTTAAATAAAGGCGATTGGTTAACTCGTGAAGATTAATGGCGTTGGTGGGACGTTGTCTTAAATAGGTAAAATCGGATAAAACTGATTATGGAAGAGCCTATAGGATTATTAAGTAATACTTTGAAAAAGTTAGGAAACAATCAATAGCTGAATAAATTAGAAACATTAAAATGCTATAAAGTAGATTTGAACTCAAGAAATAGGTGCATAGGGCTTTTCAACCGACTATGATTTAATTTATTGTATTAAATTGGATAATAAAATGAAAATACCCTATATGGGTCATAACACATAACATAACATATATATGGGTCTTCTATACTACTTATTTGAATGCTTTATATATTCAGTATGAACAAAAATGTGTGCCCTTATCAATTGATATTAAAAGATAACTTCCCCTGACCAGTACAAAAAACAATGCACGCTTGACCCCAGCTCTAACCGCGTGATAGATAAATATTGTTGATGATATCAAGTATGCAAATGTTGTTTTGCGAATTCAAATCTCTTCTTCTGCTCTTACTGAGATAGGTTGTTAAAGTAGTCCGATTGTTTTTGCAAGATTATCTTCTTCTGTTCACGGTCACGAACCAGGATAGAGTCGAGACTAAACTCGTTTTTTAACGGGATTTTTTAAATTAAAAATTCGACCACAAGTTGTTAAACATTGCGTGTTATTTTTTTAAATAGCACATAAGGTATTTGCTAAAACTAAAACGAACAAATCTGTGCGGACAGTATTAGTAGGGTTAATAAGTAATATAATTCAACACGATAATCTATAATGCTACGGGCTTAAAAAAACACTAGGAACCAAATCACTAACGATGAGATCTATGATCATCGTTTATAAAAACATTGATAAATCCGATATTGCGGTAATATGGGGTACTATGCTGGTATTATGGGGGCGAAGTATGAACTATGACCGTTGGAGACATATTACACGCGGTGAAGTTCGAAAGTTAAGTGTTAATAACTTTTCTGGGCTCAAATTTCAAGCACTGACGCTGTGAAGTCTGATCAGGAGATCATAGATATTCGGGTTGAAGTCTCAATCGTCAACTTCATCCTTCACCGCTGTCTCCATTGAGCAAGCCGTGCAGTACATAAAGTACCTCGAGTCGGCTTAAATTTGGAACTGAATGGCAGAAGCTCTATCGGAAAACCTCGTCTACGTTAGGATGATCAGGCCAGACATTGAACGTTTAAGCCTTCGTATTTGAAAAGAGGAGGTTCAGAACAGACATACATTATGGCATATACTGTCGGTAGCCGAGTATATCGGTATAGCCGGTATATATCAAAAAATTGTGAATCCTACGCTGTACTCACTTTCCAACTTATAAAAAGATTCATTACGATTTGGGTGATACAGAATCTTACATATATACTTTACTTGTATTGGCATGTCGGATTATAGGGGGGGGCGCCGGATTACTGCAGATTGGCTGTATTTTAGTACTGTCTTTCATTCGTTATTTTACCAATGTTAATTAAATATACTGTTAAATATTGTCATATTAAAATTTAAATATCTAAATATCTTGAATGTTTGACGGACTTGATCGCAGAACCTGTTCCCCAATTTTAACACTGCTACCATACTCGTTTGGACATCCTATCTGATCGAGGGCAGAAAAAATCTCGTCTTATTTTTTACTGTATGAATATTTCTGAAGATACTGTCGGTGGCTATCTTATTTAGCTTACTAATAGACGAGATCGATCATCGTAGATCTAGTTTCGTTTTAGCAGTAGACTAGAACGCATCGCAATGGGGACTAATCTGAAGTTGACTTTTGGTGAGTGGTTCCTTTGATTTTAAGCTTTTATATTATATATTTAAATTGCATTAAAATAACCAAGTTTGATTTGTTTTTTTAGGATTTTTACTGCTTTCGTTGATTGCTTTTGCAAGTTCTGGTAAAATCAGCGCCAAATCGGAACAGACTGCAAAGCTCACTAAAGCAGCCAATCGTTTTACCGTCGACTTTTTCAGGGTATTTATAATTATAATAAGAATAAAATTATGTTTAAATTTGTATGTTTATTAAATATGTGCATTTATTTTCATTTCAATAGAAAATTTCTGAAGAAAATCCGGATAAAAGCTTGATTTCTTCACCTGTGGCCGTCCACTTTGGATTAGCTCTATTATCTTTGGGAGCTCGAGGAGACACCATTAAAGAGCTGAATGCCGCTCTTCGTATTCCTGATTCTGAATTCGTATGTATTCCACAATTGCAAATATTGGAAAATTCATATAACATTATTTCAATTCAAATCGAATTTTTAAATGTTAATTTCAGACGAAAACGGCATTTAGAAACTCCATCGACAAACTCCACCAATTTAAGGGCAAAAATTTGAAATGTGCCAATAAGATTTTTATCACAGATGATGAAGATTATGAAATCAATCCCGAGTTCCAAAAAGTTGCTTCTGATTCATTCCAATCTGAAATACAAAAAGTCGATTTTAAGCATCCACCACATGCTGCAGAATTCATCAATAAATGGGTAAATAATCAATAACTTTATTATATTATAATTAAATTTGCCAAACATGCAAATTAAAAAGATTTAATGCGATTTTTTTTAACCAAACATTAACATGAATATATTTTTTACACCAAGGTGAAAGAAAAGACTGAAAGCAAGATCGAACAACTCGTTGATCCAAAAACATTAAAGGAAACAACTAAACTACTCCTTTTAAACGCAGTTACTTTCGAGGTACATTTTCAGCTAAACACCTAAATAATATTAAATTATTGTTATAATTTATAATGAAAATTATTATATTTATCAATCGAATCAGGCAAAATGGAAAAAGCCATTCAAAGCACAAAACACTCAGAAGGAACATTTCCAATTGAGCAAAGAAAAGAAAGTTGAACTTGATATGATGCACACCACCAGGACCTTCCGCTTTGCTGAAATTGAAGACTTGAATGCTAAAGTAAACTCAGATAAATTTTATCATTACTTTTTTTTTACATCTTTGGCTTATAAAATTAATCATTTTCAGGCTGTAGAATTACCCTATGAAGATGATGAATTTTCAATGGTCATCATCTTGCCGAATGAAGTCGAAGGATTGAAAGAAGTCGAAAGCAAATTGAAAACTGGCAGTGTTTTCACAGATGCCTGCAAGAAATTGAGCGAAAGCGTCGTCAAAGTATGCCTTCCAAGATTCAAAATCAGAACATCCCTCAAATTGGAAGACACCCTTAAGAAGGTAAGACAAAACCTAATAATATACAAGATTAAAAAGGTATATCGATTTAAGTATTTTTAAACACATTATAATTCCAGCTTGACTTTAAACAAATCTTTGATGGAACTGGCGATTTGAGTGGTATCATCAAGAACGAAAAACCCCTGAAGGTTTCAGGGGTTATACAAAAGGGCTTCATCGAAGTCAGCGAGAAGGGTACCGTCCCTGCTGCTGCCACTGGTAAATTAAACACATATTTACTGAACACGTCATTTATTCAAAATAGAATTTATAATAATATTTTTTTTTCAGCTATTGAAGCTACACATACTTCTGCACCCGCCGCCAATAATCCAATTCCATTCGTCGCTGATCATCCGTTCTTATTCTGCATCAAGTCAAAAGATAACATACCCCTGTTCTTCGGAAAGTACATCGGAAAATAAGTAATTTTTAATACCCGAACGACTATTTAAGAATCACCAGAACAACTAGTGGATTGTAATCCGTGATGTTGTTGAAACTGGTCATTTTAATCCAGAATTTTTATTAAAAAATAAATGTTTTTTTAATAAGCCATTTTTTTTAATTTAGCCATCCCATATTTATATATTTAGGCAAAGCGAAAAGTAATGTGAACTTTTAGCATGAAATAATTTTAATCAAAATCCTCTTATAAAACACATGCAGATTTTCATAATAACTTTAAGGCTTAATTTTAGATAAATAAGATTCTAAATCAAGTATGGTCATGCAAATCCTAAGATTTTGTTTAACACGGATGACAATAATCTTGAGACATTTTATATGAGATTTGTTCAATAGAATTTTAACAAATTTCTTCAAGAAAATTACTAATTTGCGATGTGCTTTAACACATTCCAACCATTTTATTTCGCATACAATGTCGCCTGGAAAATAGGTATTTTTTATATGTATACATATACTCGAAATAGATGTTTTCAACCTGACGCACTCCGACGTAATAAAATTCGAAAAGTGATAAAGTCAATGTTATTAACCCATTGATTAGTAATCGCGCATATATGCGTTCCGACTCAAGTGATACGGAAAGAGCATTCTCGCACGTTGAGTGCCGAGATTGTAAATCGGAGACAGAGACGGATAGTATTTTGCGTCTCATCATACACTCCTACATCGATGGCAAGGTCATCCTGTAAAGGTACCCCTACACATCTAAAAAATCTCAAATATTACGAAAAGCGATCCACATTGTATCATTTTCAATGTTGTGCTTCTATTTCTAATACAATATTATTATTTATTCAAATCATTACATTTACGATCTTTTATTATTTTTTCACGTTTAATTTAAATTAGCGACCTAGTTTTACGAACACAGAGAACTACTTGTATTTCTATAAAGGAATACAATTTTTGAACGTTTTTTTTAGAACACATTCCATTTAATACTTTCCATTGTCAAGTTAAACATGCTTGGTCTGGAGCTTCGAGACAAAGAAAGTTTCTTTGACATCCCAAGAAATTCAAAAGATGCAGCAGCTGCCGGATACATCGTCTCAAGATCGAATAAATCATATAAGGTTCAAATGAAATGCCTCGATGAAGATATGCGAGTCTGCCCCCTGGACGATCAACGTAGATACATTGCTGGCATAATATAAAATCTATCTCTGTCAAAATTCGTTCTTCTGTATTTCGCAATGTATTTTACGGAAGTTAGGCATTAAAAAGTAGATAACTGCTCTTCATTGCGTCAACAATAGTTCTTCAATGACAAATCACTCAATCCATGCGATTGCGTCATCATGTCTAAAAATATAAACAACACTTTAGAATATTGAAAACCTCCTTGACGAAGACTCGATCTGTCGATGTTCAATGTAAACATAGACGTTGGACATGAAATGAAAGACAATAGTTCTTCAATAGCAACCCCTAATGTCACATTTTTGATCTAGCCCATGGATCAAGGCGTCATAGTCTTCTGAAAACTCTTGCCGGGGAAGATGACAACTTATTGGATGCTATACATAGAATAACACGATCTTGGTCAAAAATAAAGCCAGAAACACTTTTTCGATCATTGAGAATAATTCTTCCTGGTTTGGGAACAGATTAATGCATTCTGAAGAAAATGAAGCAAACGATATATCTGAAATATGTGGATTGTTGGAAAATTAAAAATATTTTTAAAATGTGGATAAGGAAAACATCGAGGAATGACTCGATCGTAATTTAAATGGTCCAGGTTTTGAATGCATTAATGATGCAGATATCCTTTATTTTGTTTCTCAAGAGAAAGAAAATGAGATTGACACTACAAGTGAAGAAGATGAAACAAAAATTTGAATTGTAAAAATGACATTATATTCGAAATCAAGTGGAAATTTGATGATTTGGATTATCCGTGTTTTCCAGTTATCCGTGTCTTTCCTCCCCGGGATTAGCCCGGATAATTGAGAGTCTATTGTAATCAACTTTTCTCAGGAATCAAGAAATTTTACTTCTGCCACGCGAAAATACTCATATTACTACTTTTTTCGAATAATGAAAATAAAAGCTTTATAAATACTTCTATGAGGAATATTACAGTTGCACTTTTTAGCACGATGATTGTGCAGGCTTTGAATTTTTTGATAAAAATGGGGTTGACGGATATTTTTGTTTGTATCACATAAAAATGAGTTGTTTTGAGCAGAAGAAATAAAGAAACAAAACAGAACCGAAATAATTCGCATGCTCTCATTTTAACGGTATTTTAGAAGTGTCTTCGATTGATTATTTTATCGATGTTAATTAAATGTATTGCCAAATAGTGCCATATTAAAATTTGAATGCCAAGAGATCTTCAATGTTTGACGGAATTGCTCGCAAAACCTGATCCTCAATTTTGACACTTCTACCATACTCGTTTGTACATCTTTTCTAATCGCGAGCGGAAAAAATCTCGTTTTATTTTTATCTATAATGTTTTTTACTGTATAAACATTTTAAGATATTGTCGGTGACTATCTTATTTAGCTCAATAATAGCCGACATAGATCATCGTAATTTTAGTTTTGTTTTGGCTGTAGACTAGAACGCATCGCAATGGGGACCAATTTGAAGTTGACTTTTGGTGAGTTGGTCCTTTTATTTTAGGCTGTTATATTGGATATTTAAATTGTATTATTATAACCAAATTTGATTTGTCTTTTAGGATTTTTACTGCTTTCGTTGATTGCTTTCGCAAGTTCTGGTAAAATCAACGCCAAATCGGAACAGACTGCAAAGCTCATCAGAGCCGCCAATCGTTTTACCGTCGATTTTTTCAGGGTATTTATAATAATATTAAGAATAAAATGATGTTTAAATTTATATGTTTATTAAATATGCGCATCTTTTTTCATTTCAATAGAAAATTTCTGAAGAAAATCCGGACAAAAGCTTGATATCTTCACCTGTGTCCGTCCACTTTGGATTAGCTCTGTTGTCTTTGGGAGCTCGAGGAGACACCATCAATGAACTGAATGCAGCTCTTCGTATTCCTGACTCTGATTTCGTAAGTCTTCCATAATTGCACAATATTGCACATCATTGAAAAATAAATTTTACATTATTTCAATTCAAATCGGATTTTTTAGACGAAAACGGCATTTAGAAAGACGATCGACAAATTCCAGCAATTTAATAGCAACATTTTGAAGTGTGCCAATAATATTTTTATCACAAACGAGGAAGATTATGAAATAAATCCCGATTTCCAAAAAGTTGCTTCTGATTCATTCCAATCTCAAATACAAAAAGTCGATTTTAAGCATCCACAACATGCTGCAGAATTCATCAATAAATGGGTAAATAATCAATAACTTTATTATATATTAATTAAATTTGCCAAACATGCAAATTAAAAACATTTAATGCGATTTTATTTAACCAAACATTAACATTAACATATTTTTTACACTAAGGTGAAAGAAAAGACCGAAAGCAAAATCGAACAACTCGTTGATCCAAAAACATTAAAGGAAACAACTAAACTGCTCCTTTTAAGTGCAGTTAATTTCGAGGTAAATTTTTAGCCTAGATAACATATAATTATTGTCATTATTCACAAATATTTTTTTTATTTATTAATCGAATCAGGCAAGATGGAAAAAGCCATTCAAAGCACGTAACACTAAAAAAGAACAATTTCAATTAAGCAGAGAAGAGAAAATTGAACGTGATATGATGCACACCACCGATATCTTCCGCTTTGCTGAAATTGAAGATCTGAATGCTAAAGTAAATTCAGATAATTTTTATCATATTTTTTTTTACATCATTGCCTTATAATGCTTTAAATTTTTAGGTTGTAGAATTGCCCTATGAAGATGATGAACTTTCAATGGTCATCATCTTGCCAAATGAAGTCGAAGGATTGAAAGCAGTCGAAAGCAAGTTGAAAAGTGGCAGAGATCTCACCGATGTGTACAAGAAATTGAACGAGACCGTCGTCAAAGTATGTCTTCCAAAATTCAACATCAGAACATTCCTCAAATTGGAAGACACACTTCAGAAGGTAAGACAAAACCTAATAATATACAAGATTAAAAAGGTATATCGATTTAAGTATTTTTAAACCCTTTACGATTCCAGCTCAACTTTAAACAAATCTTTGATGGAACTGGCGATTTGAGTGGTATAACCAAGAACGAAAAACTCCTGGGGGTTTCAGGGGTTTTACAGAAGGGTTTCATACAAGTCAATGAGAAGGGTACCGTCGCTGCTTCCGCCACTGGTAAATTATATGCACATTTAACATTTTTAAAATATCATTGATTCAAAATTGATTTTATATATATATTTTTTTTAGCAATTGAAATCCCAAATTATACAATCGGAAATATTACGCCGCCAATTGCATTCGTCGCTGATCATCCATTTATAATCTGCATTAAGACAAAAGACAACCTACCCCTGTTCTTCGGAAAGTATATCGGAAAAGAAATTATGTTTGATGCCCGAACGACTTCTTAATAACCACGAGAGTAACTATTGGATTGTATTCCATGATGGCGTTGGAACTGGTCATTTTAATCCAGAATTTTTATTAAAAAATAAATTATTTTTTAATAATCCAATTTCTTTTATTTTGCCATTCCATATTTACATATTTAGGCAAAGCGAAAAGTAACTAAGTTGTAGCTCTTATAAAACACCTGCAGGTTTTCATTATAATTTTAAGACTTGATATTAGATAAATACGATTCTAAATCAAGTATGACAATAATCTTGAGACATTTTATATGAGTTTTATTTGATAGAATTTTAACAAATTTCTTCATGAAAATTACTAATTTGCAACGTGTTTTTAGACATTCCAAACATTTTATTTCGCTTGAAATGTCGCCTGATAAATTGTTTTATATGTATGCATATACTCGTAATGGATGTCCAACGTAATAAAATTCGAAAAGTGATAAAGCCAATTTTATTAACCCATTGATTAGTAATCGCGCATATATGCGTTCCGACTCAAGTGATACGGAAAGAGCATTCTCGCACGTTGAGTGCCGAGATTGTAAATCGGAGACAGAGACGAATAGTATTTTGCGTCTCATCATGCATTCCTACATCGATGGCAAGGTCGTCCTGTAAAGGTACCCCTACACATCTAAAAAATCTCAAATATTACAAAAAGCGATCCACATTGTATCATTTTCAATGTTGTGCTTCTATTTCTAATACAATATTATTATTTATTCAAATCATCATTTCAAACATATGTTATTTAGTACGATGTTAGATGTACGCAAAATACTCTCTTCGTCTCTGTCTCCCATTCACAATCTCACTGCTGCAAGATACTATCTCCGTCTCTGTGTCTTTCCAAACTCTACGTGCAAGACATTCTCCGTCTCTGTCTGTCTTGAAGATCAACATGTTATAATGCTCTTTCTGAATCACTAAAATTGGGACACAACTCTGTGTTTTACCTCCTTAAGGGGTTAATATTATTTAGCTCATTTTAAGAATTCCATTTTTTAAGCTAAAACAAACATACTATTTTTTTCGATATGTTTTTTAGAATTTTGCAGCCTATTTAAAAGATAAGAATTAATTCCGAGAAACGTTCAAAATTATCTTCCGAGAACGTTTTCTTACCTAAATAAACGTGTCGTCACGCCAAGTCCACGTGGTGTCAAGTTAATTATTCAATATTTTTCCTCTAAAATTCTTAGATAATGAAAAAGTTATATTTATATTCAAAACCGGTTTTTAGAAAACGACAAGCCCTAGTAGCGATCCCTAAATATTATTTTTTTACATTAAAAAAAATATGGAATAGTTTTTCAGGGTGAAAAATCAAATGAGATGAACTCTTTATTTTATGATTCGAATCTATGTATTGATATGTAGAAGTTTTTTAGCATTGAAAATAAGATTAAAAACATTATTTGTAACGTTTGTTTGATAAGTTTTCACATAAAAGTCGATAAAATTCTAGACGTTTTTTAACATACTGTCGGTAGTGTATAATTCTCCACCATGACTCAAAATTATATAACTTAAAACTGAGATAAAAAGACGGGTTTGCCATTAAACGATACGTAAAATTATCCACGTGAACAAATAGTTGTTTTTGTGTGAACAAATTTAAAAACATATTTAATGAAGTAATTAACCCCAGGTCGAAGGCCAGGTCGATTCGATATCTGTTAAGATGTCGGCGGGGCGTTATTTTTTCGCGTGCAAGAGTTAATTGCTCGATTAAAGATTTTTTAAGTATTTATTTTGCATTATTGCCATGCGAGATATAATATGTTACATAACGAAAGGTGATAAAAATGTCTTAAAAGGATAGGTACTCCCGTATGAGGGATCCAGAATCGTTTTGGCACTAAACCAACGCGGATCGCAACGATGAAGACCAACATGAATTTGACTTTGGGTAAATATTCATATGATTGTTCAGAGTGTTAGCTATTGTATGAAAATGACTTAATGATCGTGTATTTTTCAGGATTTTTGATTTTATCGCTGGTTGCTATTGTGAGCTCCGGTAAAATCAGCAATCCGGAGACTCAATTTTCAGACTTGAAAAATTACATCTACGACTTTTCCGTTGATTTTTATAAGGTACCATATAACAAACAATATACGCAAAAATATTAAGAAATGTTCGAGAATACATAATATTACTTTTGCAGAAAATCTCCAAAGAAAAAGTCGGCGTGAGTTTAGTAACATCACCAGTATCTGCTAAAATCGTATTGGCTATGTTGTCAATGGGTGCTAAAGGCGATACACTGAAAGAGCTCAATTCAGGTCTTCGTCTGCCCGATTCTTCTTTTGTAAGTATATATTTATACTTTTAATGTGATATATTTGTAGATAACGTATGAATAATTTTGTGTGAATATTTTTAGCCTAAATCCGCATACAAAACGGTGGTCGACAAAATTCATAACTCCAAAGGATGCATAATGAAAACAGCCAATGGAATTTTCGTTACTGCCGATGAAGGATATGAAATCGATCCCGATTTTGGCAAAAAAGCCGTAGACATGTTTTCTACCGATGTTGAATGTATTGATTTTCATCATACGTCAGCCGCTGTTAAATCTATCAATACATGGGTAATTTGCCATAATTAGTTCATATTTAAACAAATAGTTTAAAAATCAAATCTTATATGAAAATAAACGTGTATTCATTTTTCGGAATATGATCACCGCTTCGAAAGTTAACTTTTTGTAGGATTTTTGCGAATAAACATTTCATTTAACAACATTTTATGATGATTATTATAATTTCAGGCAGAAGAGAATACTGATAAGAAGGTTGAACATTTTGTGGACGAATCGATGATGGCACACACCACTCAATTGATGTTGGCAAATGCAGCTTACTTCCAAGTATTACATTTATTTTAAAAATATTTTAAATGGATATTTTTTTATAATAGATACATATTAAATTATGATATTTGACAGGGCACTTGGTTATATCCGTTTAATAAACATTTAACGAAAGATTGCGATTTCTATGTAGACGCACATAAGTCGGTCAATGTTCATATGATGGAAACCGTTAACAATTACAATTTTGCCGAAATATCTTACTGGAACTCTAAGGTAATATTTCATATTGATATTTGATTTAATTTAATATATATACAAATTATAAAACTGAAAATGATATAGATCATAGAATTGCCGTACAAAGAAGAAGACTTATCAATGGTGATCCTCCTCCCCAATCAAGCAGATGGCTTAGCTTGGGTCGAAAGTAAAATAAAAACAGGCCACGATTTGGTTAACGTTTTCAAAAAAATGGAAAAGAAGTTGGTTACAGTAAGGCTTCCTAGATTCAACATTGAATCCGAATTTGAAATGATAGAACCCCTCAAGAAAGTAAGCATTGAATGCATTTAGCTGAATATTTAATTTTATCAAATGAGCCTTAATTTCAATCTTTCTAATTACAGTTGAATATCAAACAAATATTCGCCGATAATTGTGAATTGGGTGGAATCACTAAGAATGAAAAAGACTTAAAAGTTTCCCAGGCAATTCAAAAGGTTATCATTGACGTCGACGAAGGAGAATTCGATGAAAGTGTTGGCGGTAAGTCCATAATATTTAACTCCAACTACATCATTTAAATTTTTCGCATTTCTAATGAAATATTAACATTTTAGAATACGTCATGGGATCACATGGATCCAAACATCCCGTCAAATTTGAAGCTGATCATCCGTTCTTGTTCTGCATCAAAACGAGAGATAACATTCCCGTATTCGTCGGAAAATTCGCTGGATCTAAACACTAAAAAATGTTTACCTCAAATATTCAAAATGTAATATTCGCTTAATAAAAACATTTTGATGAAAAATATTGTTTAGCACTTTATCAACCGCATGAATACCGAATAAATCTAGAGAAATCATCGCATAATTTTCCACAAAAAATTGCATGACTGTTGATATTCTTATAAATTTTGATCTAATCAGCATAAAATTTTGCGGGAACATGATTATAATTATATTTATTTTTAAACTATGTTCAATTTCAATTTTGTTTAAGTTCTTTTAATATAAATACGTTTTTCTCTTAAACTTTTTGTCTCTTTCTTGTCTCCGAATTCTGTCATGACACCCTCAGTTGGTGTAGGAGCGAATCCGAGATGCACTTAAGCATCACGTATGTCTTCACCCTATACTGGCAACGCCTTAGCGAAGAAAAGAGAGACTGGAGTCTGCATTCCAGAAAGCCCTTTCCAGTAGAATCAAAATGGTCGTCTAGAGTAGTTTTCCACTGTCTTCAGAAGAAAACTACTCAGTCTTTACAAACCTCCCACACTCCCTATCGAGGCGGTTGCCAAAGTGTTCGTCAATACGCTAATTCAGGATACCCGCTGGGTGAGCGTTCGAAATGAATCTCAGTGCTAATGCTACCTTCAATATCAAGCAAATGAGGAGGTGAATGTATGATACAAGCGTGATGGATGTAACCCCTTCCTGTGAATGGATATTGAAAAGGCCCATAGTTCTGCAGTGGACTGTTTGTGGTTGCACTATAACGATGATGATATATTGTATATGGTGCCCTTTTAGCTCGATACATTTTTTCCAGAGATGTTCAATAGCTTTGATAATGATTTGAACTATAGAAATATTTTGCAGTTTATTGCATATTCAAGCATGACATTGTGCACTACAAAAATTGCATTAGTGGGATGTCTAATATCAAAATTTCTTGATTTTTTATCTTGATTTAATTATGAATTAAAAATGAGATCGAATGGTCAAAATGTCAGGAGCAAAAACTGGATCGATTGCTCTTATTAAAGGTGTAGCACCTCAGGTCATTTGGAACCATTGCTCCATACACAGGGAATCATTGGCATCCAAAAATATGTCAACCGATTTGAAAAATACGTTGCATGAAGTTGTCAATTCCAGTACGACTCATCCACTCAATTCCCGATTTTTTTTAATTTTATGCGGGATCATGGTTGTGTACGGCAAGGCATCAATAACTAGCTTCGTCAGAAGCTTTTTTTTTTACTAATTTTGGAATCGGAATTATCTTTGCAAATTTCTATAAAGTGGAATAATAACCAATTTGTATGCAAGCATTGAAAACTTTCGTGGGTAGTCTTTAATGATTGTACTATCAATTTTGTCGAACCCTGTGGATTTTTTGTTTTAATCTTTCTTTTTTCTTAATAAAAGTTTCTAATAGAATCATTATTTTAGTATTTGTTAAGGATTTAGGATTATTTTTGAAGAATTGTCACTTAAGTGCTGGGAATCCTGGTGATTAGTTGCTAAGTTTTGGATAATAGATTTACCTTATCTACTTTATCGTCAACTATTCGGAAATCCGCATATAAAGAAGGAAAATCCATCGCCTTTTGTTTGACCGAATGACGAACATCGGGTGTAAAATATAATGCATTTTGTGTACAACAAAAATTAGATCACTAGTCTTTAATACGCAATCGAGTGTAATCGAGTGATTAAATTACAATGCAAACGATCCAGGATTTCAAATTTTGAACGATGAGGAAATAATTGAAGAAATATCTGCCTCAGAAAAACAAGATCCAGAAGACGAAGAAGAGATTTGCGAGGGAGGAGATATTCGTCCTACACATTCTGAAGCTTTTCAGTATTTAGATGTCGCCATGAAATGGCTTGAGAAGCAAGAAGAATGTAAATCAGGACATCTTATATATCTTAAGAATATGTTATGATTTTTTCGATTATTCGGATTTTTCGATATCCGGACTACTTTCATCCCCAATTAGTCCGGATAATCGAGGTTCTACTGTATTATCAAAATGGTGTCACTTACCAATGCGATAAGACCACTCCTCGATAGCTCTTGGCAGTGACATAGTTGATTCAAAACCACAAAGCGGTAACCTCACGCGTTAAAAATATATTAACCATATTTGTCAGCGAACACGTCGTTTTGACGTAGATTTGTAGTTTTGGGTTAATCACTCAAACAAAAAACATCTATCGCTTGAAACAAATTTCAGGTGATGGATGACCATCGCCTCACAATGGAACAGCATCGTGAAGATGTTTCAATGGAGTGTTTGGCGATGCTTCACAGCAATAAAGATGAGTCGTGTTTGCATTGATTCAAATCTATGGATGAAACATGGCTCACTTCGGACTTGAGACTCACTTTGGGATGTGCTTGTGATAATTAGTATTGATTATCTTCAAAACGGAAAGAAAATCAACGGCATGTATTATGCGAACTCATGTACTTCATTAAACTCATCTTATGTTACGCTCAATTAATCAATACTCTGAAATGCTTGTGAAAAGCCTTGGATCATCAAAAGAAATATTTTAATATTCAAGGGCAATCAGCACTAATGGAGTTTATCTTTGCCATAAAACAAGCAACATTTTTTCAAATGCTAAATCAATATTTCAATAATTAAAAATGTAATGACGAAACAGCGAAGATAAATTTGTTTTGTAATACTGAAGTTTAAATGCGATAACGTTACATAATAATGACAACATGGGTCAAGACCAGAATATCCATTTAGTATAATTTTGATATTAAGTCCAAGTGGATAGCAACAATGGGGACCAAATCAAAGCTAACTAGTATAATTTTATATCAATGTATATCAATATTTATAAAATTTAACCACCGGTCGATAAGCCATAATGTGTTCAAATTTAGATTTTTTGGTGCTAACATTCCTCGTTTTTGTGAGATCTGAATATGATGACGATCTGGAAACACAATTTAATGAGTTTCAAAGCTATGCCAATGATTTTTCAATGGATTTTTATAAGGTATTCAATTATTCGAGCTTGAAAAATGTATTTGTAGTATGATTTTTATAAATATTTTGCAGCATATTTCAGAAGCAGATAAAAACATAATATTTTCACCACTGTCCACCCAAATATCAATGGCGTTGCTATCTTTGGGCGCTCAAGGAGAGACATTGAAGGAAATCAATGCAGGGCTTCGTCTTCCCGATACCAATTTTGTATGTAATTAATGCGTAGATTTGATATCATCTATTGAGAAAAAAAAACAGATTTGTATTCGATGCTTGTAGACGAAGTCCGTATTTACGTATCTCGTCGATGATATTGAACACGAAAAAGAGGGATCGGTTCTTAGGACGGCCAATCAAATTTTCGTCACAGATGCCGAGGGATACGAAATCGATCCTGAATTTAAAAGAAATGCGATCGATATATTTGCTTCGGATGCTCAAAATATCGATTTTAAGAATCCATCACAAACCGTTGCTACAATTAACAGCTGGGTGAGTACAATCAACTAGCCACGCAGACTATCGTATAATTACAACAACTTCATAGCGTAATTTTTAGATTTTTGGTATTTCATATGGACAATTTAGCAGAATATTTTTTATTATTTAAAGTCACAATAACGATTAGGATATTTTTATTACAGATAGAAGACAAAACTGGTAAAAACATTAAGAATATCATCAGTGAAACGATGCTAACACCCCTAACCAAATTGGTTATAATCAATGCAATTCATTTTGAAGTATTTATTTTATACTTAACCTTATGTTAAATTTATAAACTATTGGCAAATGTATAACAACCGTATGATTTCAGGGTAAATGGTCTTTGCCATTTTCTAAAACAAGTACAAGAGACATGAATTTTTATTCAAAGGAAGAAAAATTCGATGTAAAAATGATGCTGAGGTTGGATACATTCCCATTTGCCGAATTACAAGAATGGAAAGCAAAGGTTTTTAATATTTAATACTTATAAGTTATTTAAGATATTAAAGAGATATATTATAACCTTTTTTTGATAAGAAAATAATAAAAATTAAAAAATATTTAGGCTGTTGAATTGAAATTTAGATTCAACGATATATCGATGGTGATCATACTTCCCGATGAAATGGACGGTCTATCCTCTGTTGAAAGTCATATTAAATCCGGCAATGATTTGATCGGTGTTTTCAAAAAACTTAAGAAGAATCACGAAAGACTTGCTTTGAGGCTTCCAAGATTCAAAATCGAATCTGATCTGTCATTGACGACACTCCTGACGAAGGTATAATTTTATGCATTTTTGTGTCTAATTTTTAGAAATATTTTAATAAACCACGAACGACAATTATGATACAGCTCAACATCAAAAAAATATTTAACGATAACGCAGAATTGGATGGTGTTACCAAAAATAAAAAACCCATAAGCGTTTCGTCTGTAATTCAAAAGACCATTATTGAAATCAATGAGAAAGCAACTGTTGCTGATAATTCAACTGGTAAGCTCTTTATATATTTCTGTGTATATATATATTATGATCAATTCAATACGTAAAATGTATTATTTTAGAGCTGTCTATATTTACTGGATTGGGAATAGCAGTTCGTCAACCGACTCCGTTTATAGTTGATCATCCCTTTATATTTTGTCTCAAAACTAAACGGAACATTCCTATATTCATTGGGAAGTACTATGGACCTAATAATTAGCAACTTGTCCGAGAGATATGCAGAAAGAGAAATCTTCTTTATACCATTATATTTTATTGAAATAAAAATGTAATACATCATATATTAACCATTTTTCATACGTTTTATTTGCATATAAATATTTTGCATGGAACTTATACCTGCTTTAAACGAATTATTTTTATTATATAGTATATTTTTATAATAAGATCATATTTGACTAATGATTTGATTTCTAGATACTTGTAATTAGTGAATTTTTGAGACTTTCCGAAGTTTACCTGTGTAAAATAAATATTTCGACTAATTTTGATTGAATACAAAATTACAGTCTATTCAGACAGTAATAAGAAGTACATAATTAGAACATTATTTATAAATAAATCTGAATTCCATACACAAAACCAACTGTCGTCTTTATAATACAGATCCTGCCCGAAATGAGTAATTATGGTACTTATCTAGATCTTGGAACCAACAACTCAGAATTGCTCTCTGCAGTCAAACTTGTTTCATGCGTTTTATTATTTAGACAACACGTCTTCGCCAAGTGTGGTATTTTGTTCTTAACACATTTCCGTCGGGTTACGTTTATGTGCATCTTTCGAGCATTATCGATAGACGCAATCTGTGCGTCTTTAGGCATGTGATTCACTGACTTTAAAAAAAGAGTCTAACGCAATAAATATCATCCCTCGTCTTTTCTTCATATCACATGACCTGCCTGAGGCCATCGAAAGCACTTCATACTATAATACATGCTTAATTTGGTAGTTTTCCTATGTAGTTGAAACGACAATAACACATAATATTGATTTTATGTCATGTCATAATTTTTATCACGTCGACTTATTACTCAGCTACTCTTGAATACTTTGTTGATCCATTTATTGCTATGGTTTTCATATTCGATAAAATACAAACAATACTTAGTTGACAAATTTTTACGTTATAGATGAATAACACAAGATAATTTCATCGATTGTCAGAAATGCAATTTGGGTCATAAAAGTCGTGTCTTATAACTTTACTAGTGGTTTTTCCAAAAATTTGCATGGATCGCTTCAATGATCTTTCAATGTACATTTCAGAGACGATTTTTTCGCATTTGGTTTTGAATGGTCTTATATAATATTTGGTTATCTTTCTCAAGTAATGATATAATTTTGCAATTAAAAAAAATGAAGTATTTAATTGGCTCTCACAAGGATGCCATATTCCAAAAGTATAAAGGTAACTCATACATGTGTTCCACGAAACGATTATTAATTCTTAACAAAATCAAGAGGATAAAACAATAATATAATAAATAATTTGGTAAATATATGATAGTGGCTCGTGGAGTTAACGTCGAGTGATATAATTTATTCAAATCTGTCGACTGACCAATTCGTGCGTCACAAAATATTCATATCATATATGTCCTGTTAGTTATGAATATTAAATATTACATTTAACTTTTGTAAGTCTTTCGATTAAGGAAAATACTATTTATATATTTAAGAAAATGGCAAATAGTCTCAAATTAATAAAATATTTCTCCAGTTTAAGCAATACAATTGATAATAAACCTTATGGATCAATTGATTTAATTTGTATACCTCCTCATAATTTGAATAAACGAGTAGCAAATTTGAAAGACATAGGGTTTCATTAATTATTTTAAATTATTATATCATCTTCTGTAAAGGCTCAATTTTTTCAATCTTATTAACATATAACTAACTATTATTGATTATTCCAAACAACATTTCTTCAATTGAGCATCGAATCACCTCGTTTTTGATTAATCTCTCACTTCTTCGAATTGTTTTTTTTTTAACCTTTGTGCATATAAATTTAATGAGAATATCTTCGATAAGAATACCAAGCAATGAGTTCTTAAGATACATTTTTATTTAGTGCAAACTTAACCGTGGTTAAGGAAAATACAAGATTACATAGACATGTATATAAATATAATAATATACATTTATAACACTAGCCTTGAATAAACCAGTTATTCCTGAACAACATAAGGGGGTCATCCCGTGTGAAAGTCCCACTTTTTTTGGGACTTTTTTTAGCGAACGAAATAAACATACAACTGCGATTTTCCTAACAAAAATCTTACAAAGACGATTGTTGCTCCCTGGCCAAAGTGCTTCAAAGCGGTAGATACGCACTTCATTAGGGCGATGGGCATAAGCTTGAGTTACATGGCTAATTTGACATACTATTGTAACTAAAACTTTCAAACTGCCATTAAATCCTTCATTAAAGATAATTGCGGAAAATAATTACTATTTCAACAATATTTGTGCTAGAAAGCAAGCGTATAGGGGCGAATCACACAATGAATTTAATGAGTAATTGTTATTTTGTGTTTGCACTCCTAAGCATCTGGTCAATAGTTCATCTCGTGATAAAGTTCTTAAACTGTTTGAACTTCATAACGGTTTGATGACTTTTTGAACTTCTACAGTCAGAGGTGGGTTATGTTGGTGGAGATAATAAGGTAGAATAAGCCTTGCACCATTTGCAGCTATTTCTTTCTACGTTTATTTCATTGAGTTTGCGTGTCGACGAATATATATGAATAAATCATTTAGGTTTCTTCACATTTGCATGACATACAAATTTTAAAAGCCAAGGCTCGAAAATGAGTCACCATTCTTACATTTTCCGCGCATTACATTTGAATAAATTACAGAAAAACCGTAGCAAATTCTAATATTAAATGCAAAAAAATATATCACAACTGAACGACCCCAAATATTGAAAAATCATATTATCCACATATTCTACACTATATTTGGATACAATTTATGATGAAGAAAAAAATCGATTTTTTTAAACAGTCACACGGGATGACCCCCTTAAACAGAAACTATATAAAAACCTGAATAAATGAACTTCGTATGAAAAACAAGTAGACTCATTCACGGACGATTCTGTTTTGTTTAAACCACAAACCGAAGAAGATGGCAAAAATAAGTACGTTTTCGACTATAGGTATTTCATGTTTATTATTTTTTATTTATTATTGTTAAAATCATTCATGTATTCAATAGCTCATTTGATGAATTAGGTATCTTAATAATTACAATTGCGTTGGTGAATTCTGAAACAATCGAGCCTCAAGAAGATGACACCTTAAAGCTGATTAATGCCATCAATAACTTTACCATCGATTTTTACAAGGTAAGTTGAGCTATTTAATCAATTATTTATTACTTGTATCTAAATAATACACATTTCTTGTAGGAAATATCCAAAGACGATCCTGAAAATAGTATCATATCTTCTCCATTTTCGGCAAAAGTAGTCTTGGCACTGCTGTCTTTGGGTGCTAAAGGAGAAACTCTCGAAGAACTCAGCGCCGGTCTTCATTTCCCTGACACTTTATTTGTAAGCTAAAATTATATATAATCATGCGTTTCTTTTATGTGATATTCCTCATTTCTATGCTAAATCTGTATTTTGTTCATCCTGCTAATTGTCCTGTTCATCAACACTTCAGATAATATTGTTATCGATCCAAAATCCACCTTTTTTGTCTTAAGTCATTATTATGTATTTTATTTAGCTTATTTCTTCCTATATATTTGCTATGTACACAGACTACTATGTATAAAATTCCAGACTCGATCGAAAACCGAAATAAATAACAGTTTGAAGTCCTGGATATCATACAGCGTCCACTAAATTTCCGAGTAATGAGTTTCAAATATAGCTATGATTTACTAATCTATAGGTTTAATCAATGCAATTACCAATAAGTAATCGTTTCGATTGTGACTGTAAAGTATATTCATTACTACGGAATAACAATTTTTTTTAATACAAATGGGTTGGTATAAGTTTAAAAATCATTTGAAGACGTTTGGCTATACTTTTTGAAAGGACTGCAAACTGTTATCATTTCGGTTTTGGTTACGATCATACCATTCATATTCTGTTTACGGTTTTAATTCTGGCGAAAATAATAGTTTTATCGCTTATCGATTTTCGATTACGATCCGGATCGAAGCCCTGCTTTTTGGCGCAAAAGCAAGCATTCCGACCGCAATTTGTTATTGATTTACGTCTGTATTTGAAGATCAAGACTGCTTACAAACCTGCCATTGTTAAAATCAAATCTACGAAAGGAATTACACTGAAAACAGCGAACAAGATCTTCATAACGGATGATAAAGCATATGAAATCAATCCGGAATTCCAAAAAAATGCCATCGATGTCTTTAGCTCCGAGATCCAAGGTATTAATTTTAAAGATGCGCCGAATGCCGTTAAAATAATTAACACTTGGGTGAGTACAAATTTGATTACTTTCATGAGAATCGAATACACGAAGTGTTTTTATTGTATTTATTTAAATAGGTGGAAGAACAAACCGAGGATAAAATTAAAGATCTCTTAAGTGTACCAATGGTTCCACCCCAGACCACTATGTTCCTCATCAACGCAATTTATTTCAAGGTATTATCAGATAATCTTTATAGCTTATTATTTTAACATTATTTAATAAATTGAAAAATTCACAGGCGAGTTGGAAAAACGGATTTCCATGGTATGGTACACAAACGGCCAATTTCCATTTAAGCAGAAAAAACAAAGTCGATGTTGAAATGATGGAACAAACAAACGATTTTCCATATGCGGATATACCAGAATTGGATGCAAAAGTAATATTAATTCACTCGAAAGAGTATAAATTTTTAAACAAAATGATTTTCACATTAAACTTATACAAAGGTCCTAGAAATGCCATATATTGAAGATGAAGCATCCATGGTGATCATTCTTCCTAATGAGATCGACGGAATTAAGAACGTCGAAAGTAAATTAACATCCGGCATTGATTTGGTAAAAGTTTTCAGAAAAACCAAAGAGCAAGAGATCTATCTGAAATTTCCAAAATTCAAAGTGGAAACACAACTTTCATTGACGACCACCCTCAAAAAAGTATCGCCTGATTTTATTTTTATAGTCATTGTAATAAGCGCAAATTCATTATTCATTCAAATTAATAATTTTAGCTCAACATTAAAAAAATATTCGATAGTAGTGCTGAACTAACTGGTATAATTAAAAACGGTATCCCTATAAGCGTATCTAATGCAATCCAGAAGGCTTATATTGAAGTCAGCGAAGATGGAACCGTCGCTGCTGCCGCTACTGGTAAATTAATATATATTAATTATTTTTATTTTTTAAATATAATTAAAGTATGATTATTTAATAACCACTAAATTTCAGCACTCGGCCTTGTAGGATCATCATACAATCCTAATCCTAAAATCGAATTTATAGCAGATCATCCCTTCATCTTCTGTATTAAGACTAAAGACAACATTCCTCTATTTTTTGGAAAATATTATGGAACAAAATAATTTCAAACATATTTTAAATTATATCGATTTGAATGCATAATTTAAATTATCTAGAGTATTCACAACTTTCAGGAATTTTATATATAAGATGGGAAATATTTAGATCACTAACCCTTACTTTTTAAAGTGGAAGACATCATCTTGAATCGATATATTGAAATGTTTAAGAATTTATTTGAACTGTTTGAGGTATAAATTCAAAAACTGTTATTCAATAAGAAAATAGTTACCACAGCCAATTCTATGAGAAAATTATCCAATCACCTATTTGTTAACGAAAATTGTTAGCTAAAAATATTAAGCTGTGTTTGTGCAATATATAATAAAACAGGCTACCGGTCTAGTGGTTACTTTATGCTATATATAGATACACATACAGTAGAAGCGGCGCGGCGCATGCGCGTAGCGTCTTCATGATGCATACGACGGATACGGATACATTACAAACGATTTTGCCTCTCTTTCCGACGGACTACCGTTTGGAGTTTTATTTTTCTTGACGTTCAAGCTAATTTACATTTGTATGGTAAAAATAAGTTTAACTTACTTTACACCGTCTGTTTTTTTATTTAATCTCTTGAAATTAGTGATGTAGTTTCTCATCATTCTTTGTAATACGGTACTTCAAATATTCAGACGAATTGATTGAAGACCAATGTGATGAAACTTTACGGTGAATTTTTGAGACTTTCCGAAGTTTACCTGTGTAAAATAAATATTTCAACTAATTTTGATTGAATATAAAATTACAGTCTATTCAGAGAGTAATAAGAAGTACATAATTAGAACATCATTTATAAATAAATCTGAATTCCATACACAAAACCAACTGTCGTCTTTATAATACAACTCCTGCCCGAATTGAGTAATTATGGTACTTATCTAGATCTCGGGACAAACAAATCAGAATTGCGCTCTGCAGTCTCACTAGTTTCATTCGTTTTATTATTTCGACAACACGTCTTCGCCAAGTGTGGTATTTTGTTCTTAACACATTTCCGTCGGGTTACGTTTATATGTATCTTTCGGGCATTATAGATAAACGCAATAGACGCATCTGTGCGTCTTTAACCATGTGATTCATTGACATTAAAAAAAGAGTTTAACGCAATAAATGTCATCCCTCGTCTTTTCTTCATATCATATGACCAGCCTGAGGCCATCGAAAGCATTTCATACTTATAATATATGCTTAATTTGGTAGTTTTCCTATGTAGTTGAAACGACAATAACACATAATATTGATTTTATGTCATGCCATAATTTTTATCATGTCGACTTATTACTCAGCTACTCTTGAATATTTTGTTGATCCATTTATTGCTATGGTTTTCATATTCGATAAAACACAAACAATACTTAGTTGACACATTTTTACGTTATAGAGGAATAACACAAGATAATTTCATCGATTTTCAGATATTCAATTTGGGTCACAACAGTCGTGTCTTATAACTTTACTAGTGGTTTTGCCATAAATTTGCATAGATCGCTTCAATGATCTTTCAATGTACATTTCAAAGACGATTTTTTCGAATTTAATTTTGAATGGACTTATATAATATTTGGTTATCTTTCTCAAATAATAATATAATTTTACAATTTAAAAAAATTGAAGTATTTAATTGACTCTTACAAGGATGCCATATCCAAAAAAAATAATAAAGGTAACTCATACTTGTGTTCCACGAAATGATTATTAATTCTTAACAAAAATATAATAAATAATTCGGTAAATATATGATATTGGCTCGTGGGGTTATCTTCGAGTGATATAATTTATTCAAATCTGTCGACTGACCAATTCGTGCGTCACAAAATATTCATATCATATATAATATGTCCTGATAGTTATGAACATTAAATATTACATTAAACATTTATATGTCTTTCAATTATGGAAAATCAATGTAGCAACCATCTTTTAAATTTATTTTCTTGTGGAAGCTGATTACAGTTTCTTCATTTAGTACCAAGATGAAGTATTTTCACGCAAACAAAGCAACTTCTATTGTTTCGTTATCATCTAGTTTGTTATCGATTACATCGACGGTTTGCTGTATTAAATGACCATTAAATGTCATTTTAATGTATTTTGATGTTTTCAGTACATAAGATATACTAACCAATATTGATATTCCAAACAACATTTCCTCAATTATTGACCATCGAATCACCTTGTATTTATTTAATCTCTCACTTCTTCGAATTATTTCGTTAAAAATGTGTGCATATAAATTTAATGACAAAATCTTCGATAAGAATACCAAGAAATGAGATTCTTATGATAGATTTATTTTTAGTAGTAAGCTTGACTGGGGTCCAGGAAAATAACAGACTATACAGCAAATAATAGACATGTACGTAATTAATATAAATATACAACACGTACTTTGAATAAACCAGTTTTCCTATACAACATAAGGGGGTCATCCCGTATGAAGGAACTTTTTTGGCGCCTTTTTTTTGGGACTTTTTTTAGCGAACTAAATAAACATACAACCGAGAATTTTTTACCATATATTTGTTTAAACCGATCAACCAATAAAATGTAGACTCACCCTTAATCTGCTATTATAAAGTGTTCTATAATGTGAGTCTTCAGTTTCCACATAAAGAATTTTTTAGCAAAGTCGTTCGGAGCGGTAGATACGCGCTTAATTAGGGCGATGGGCGTAAGCTTGAGTTATGTGGCCAATTTGACATACTATTGTAACTATAACTTTAAAAACACCATTAAATCCTTCATTCATGATAATTACGGCAAGAAAAGTTACTATTTTAACGATCTTTGTGCTAGAATGTAGCCGTATAGGAGCGAAAGTCCACATCATTGCATTTAATAAGTCATTAATATTTTGTGTTTGTACTCCTACATGTCTCCTTCAGGTCACCTCGTGATAAATCTTTATAAATTGGTTTGATTACTTTTTGACCTTCTGTAATCAGGGTTGGCTTATGGTAGTGAAAGTTATTAAGATATGCCATTTGCCTTGTGCCATTTGTACCAGCTACAGTATTTTCTTCCTTTATCGAATGAATCGTCGACGAATGGCTAAACTGTACAATTTTGTGATTTTGTATCACCGGATATAAATTAATCATTTGGGTTTCTTTACATGTAGCGATTTCCAGAAAATGTTCGTTTTCTATTCTGATTATGACGTTTAGAATTAGATCGACTTTCTTAGATGCCATTCATTTCAAAAATCACTTACGACACGTTCAACAAAACATTGTAACAAAGTTCAGTTGGAACGCTTTGGGCGCTCAGTCAACGCTAAACTATACTTTATATTCGAAAGGAAAAATGAGTTAAGATAATATAACAGCTTCTTTATTGTTAATAATAGAGAGAGAGAGTGTTTGTAGTAAAAGGATTGAGGTAAGAAACCGAAACGTATGAGACGGGGTTCGATTCTCCGCCTCAGAGTGAACGCGCGCTCCAAACCCTCGACTCTTCAACGCGTTAACTTCCAAATGACTCTAAATATCGGAAAATCACATTATCCACATATTCTACACTATATTTGAATATAATTAATGTTGAAGAAAAAAATCGATTTTTTAACCAGTCACACGGGACGACCCCCTTAAACAAAAACTATATAAAAACCTGAATAAAGAGAATTCGTATGAGAAACAAGTGGAGCTCATTCACGGACGATTCAGTTTTGTTTAAATCACAAATCGAAGAAGATCGCAAAAATGAGGACCTTTTCGACTATAGGTATTTCATTGTTATTATTTTTTTATTTATTATGTTAAAATCATTCATGTAATTAATAGCTCATTTGATGAATTAGGTATCTTAATAATTACAATCGCGTTGGTGAATTCTGAAACAATCGAGCCTCAAGAAGATGACACCTTAAAGCTGATTAATGCCATCAATAACTTTACCATTGATTTTTACAAGGTAGGTTGAGCTATTTAATCAATTATTTATTGCTCGTATCTAAATAATACACATTTCTTGTAGGAAATATCCAAAGGCGACCCTGAAAATAGTATCATATCTTCTCCTCTTTCGGCAAAAGTAGTCTTGGCACTGCTGTCTTTGGGTGCTAAAGGAGAAACTCTCGAAGAACTCAGCGCCGGTCTTCATTTCCCTGACACTTCATTTGTAAGCTAAAATTATTATTAAAATATTTGCTTTCTGTATTTTGTTTAGCTTATCTCTTCCTATATATTTGCTACGTGCACAGACTATTATGTATAAAATTACAGATTTATAATTGTTTTCTAGTGTTATCTACTCTAATCTAGGACTCTCAAATTACTAGCCAATAAACATTAAGTCAATATCCTTTCGTTTAATATATGTTAATGTTATGTATAATATTTCTAATTACATCGTGTATATATAGGTTCAAATATAGGTTTCTCAATATACAAGTTTAATTAATGAGGGCTGCTTAATTAGTAACAATTTGTAGAGCTGTTAATATTATAATGAACCAATTAATAATCGTTTTAATTGTTAATGAAAAATAGATTTATCACTACAGAATAAGAAATTACTCTTTTTAACACAAATGGTATAAGTTAAATAATCATTCGAATACGTTTGGTTATACTTTTTAGCAGGAATTCGAACATTTTGATTACGTTCCTAACATTCATATTGATTCACTTATCGTTTTCGTTCCGGGGAAAAAAATAGTTTTAGGTTCGAAGTCCTGCTTTTTGGCGCAAAAGCGAGCATTCCGACCGCAATTTATTAATAATTTACGTCTGTATTTGAAGATCAAGACCGCATATAAACCTGCCATTGTTAAAATCAAATCTACGAAAGGAATTACACTGAAAACAGCGAACAAGATCTTCATAACAGATGATAAAGCATATGAAATCAATCCGGAATTCCAAAAAAACGCCATCGATGTCTTCAGTTCCGAGATCCAAGGTGTTAATTTCAAAGATGCGCCGAATGCGGTTAAAATAATTAACACTTGGGTGAGTACAATTTTGATTATTTTCATGAAAATCGAATACTCGTAGTGTTTTTATTGTATTTATTTAAAATAGGTAGAAGAACAAACCGAGGATAAAGTTAAAGATCTCTTAAGTGTACCAATGGTTTCACCCCAGACCATTATGTTCCTCATCAACGCAATTTATTTCGAGGTATTATTAGAGCATCTTTATTGTTTATTATTTTTACATTATTTAATAAATTGAAATATTCACAGGCGAAATGGAAAAACAAATTTCCTTCGTATGGTACACGAACGGCCGATTTCCATTTGAGCAGAAAAAACAAAGTCAAAGTTGAAATGATGTCACAATCAAGAAGATTTCCATATGCAGATGTACCAGAATTGGACGCAAGAGTAATATTAATTTATTTGAATGAGAATAATTTTTAAACGAAATGATTTTAACATTAAACTTTATATAAAGGTCCTAGAAATGCCATATATAGAAAATGAAGCATCCATGGTGATCATTCTTCCTAATGATATCGACGGAATTAAGAACGTCGAAAATAAATTAACATCCGGCATCGATTTGGTAAAGGTTTTCAGAAAGACCAAAGAGCAAAAGATCGACCTGGAAATTCCAAAATTCAAAGTGGAAACACAACTTTCATTGACGAAAACCCTCAAAAAAGTAACGCCTGATTTTATTTTTATAGTCATTGTAAGAAGCGTAAAATCATTATTCATTCAAATTAATAATTTTAGCTCAACATTAGAAAAATATTCGATGGTAATGCTGAATTAAGTGGTATAATTAAAAATGAAAAGCCCTATAAGCGTATCTAATGCAATCCAGAAGGCTTATATTGAAGTCAGCGAAGATGGAACCGTCGCTGCTGCCGCTACTGGTAAATTAATATATATTATTTTATTTTTTAAATATAATTAAAGTATGACTATTTAATAACCATTCAATTTCAGCACTCGGCCTTGTGGGATCAGGATACGATCCAAATCCTAGAATCGAATTTGTAGCAGATCCATCCTTTCATCTTCTGTATTAAGACTAAAGACGACGTTCCTCTATTTATTGGAAAATATTATGGAACCAAATAATTTCAAATATATTTTAAATTATATCGATTTGAATGCATAATGTATGTTAAATTAATTAAAACTAAGATTAAAAAGGAAACTCATTCATAACTTTATTTGTGAATATACGTCAAAACTTCCTACCCAATTTTATTGAGACGTTAATTCAAGGAAGATGAAGACGACTTTTATAGACGTAGGAACATAAGAAGTTTTTTTGGTGATCTGGCAATTGTATGAGAAAATTATCCAAGCGTCACCTATTTCTTAATGGAAATTGTTAGATTATTCCAAAGAACATGTATTCAATTGACCATCGAATCATCTTGTATTTATTTAAACTCTCACTTCTACGAATTGTTAGATGAAGCTTGTGTGCATATAAATTTAATGATAAGATCTTCGATAAGAATACCAAGAAATGAGTTCTTCAGGTAGATTATTTTCAGTGTGAACTTGACTGGGGTCCAGGAAAATAAAAGACTACAACATTATTTTTGAATAAACCAGTTATTCCTGTATAACATAAGGGGGTCATCCTGTGTGAATGCACATTTTTGACGATTTTTTGGGACTTTTTTTAGAGAATTGAATAATTGGCTAATTTGACATACTATTGTAACTATTACTTTCAAAATACCATTAAATCCTTCATTGATGATAATTACGGCAAGAAAAGTTACTATTTAACGATCTTTGTGCTAGAATATAGGCATATAGGAGCGAAAGTCCACATTAATGAATCTAATGAGTCATTGTTATTCTGTGTTTGTACAGAAATTTAAGATTTTTTGTTCTATGTTTTTAATTTGAAATGTCAAAATCATCCGATTTAAGGATAACGATTTGTTCCTTTATAATTACACTATGAAATTAAGGCATTTCAATAAAAAGGACTGCTAAAAAATTAATATTTATACCAAGAGAGTGCAAATACGCAAGGAGACTGAGACTTTGAAGGACAAAAAAGACCGGGCCACCCAAAATCATGTACACTTTTTTTTTTAGTGTTCTTATATCAATTATTAAAACTTAGATACTTTGCATTATTGATACTAGATTATTTGCATTAAAAAATGCTTACTTTTCGATACTCCTAATAAATTCACACTACTCATAACAACACATTTTTGCATAATAATTTTTTTTTTCTTGTTAATAGAAAGATAATCAAGTTAACACCCCCAATAAAATCATGTTATGAGGAACACATTAAATGATTCGTATGATAATATTTACCTTATGAATTTAGAATATCACTATTAATTTGATTCAAAACAAAGTAAAAAAAATACAATTTGCAGGAAAAATCGGTAATATACGTGTTGTGTACTACTTTTTAATAGGCAACTGTTGTTAATCATTAAGCATTGATTAATATGGAAAATCTCATATGTTACTGATACAAATATTTCAGTCTTTAAGATAGATCGAGTTATATTTGTTATGCAATTAAATTCTTCCATGAAAAGATTTAAACTGACAGACAGTTACCACTTTGAATAAGAACTGACAGAGGTATGCTGAGCAAAAAATAGGCTTCCAAAGAACTCAAAAGCCACTTTAAAAAATGATATGCCAATCTCAGATGACGTACGAGATCTATGCTCCTGGAAGTCCTTAGCATTTTAGCAATTCGTCTTCGGACAAAGAGCTTCTTCGACAGAAGGAAGACTGTGTTTGTTCCCACATTTCATACGATGATCATATTAGCATCAATAAATGACATGGTCTATCTCAAGATGATTTGATTATTGTCCAGGACACGCATATATAAATGCTAAATTGTCCCAGCGGTGCACCAGTAGTGGCACAGTCGCTAAAATTGACTGGATAAATACAGGATTTCCTGCTGGAGGTCATCGTCTCTTCTAATATTAGACCGGTACATATGCCAGCAAGTCTAATTGCAATCATCAGATCATTATAACAATAGGAAAGCTTTGGTGTATCTTCAAATCAAAGCATGGAGCCATGGCAGCTTTCTAACATTGCTGAGGATGGCACTATTCTTCCTGGGCACATAATCTCAAGACTTTCAATGCAGCTTTTCGTAACAGAAAGCTCACATTTTAGACAATGTCATCTTCAAAATAATCAAATATTCAGGCAGAAATGTCAGAATGAAATTGACATTAGAGTAATTGCAAGGTGCTCCAGAGATCCAAATGTCATCATCGTAATGTTTCTGTAAGAACGCTCGATACAAACACAGCATCTGGCCAATAGTTCATCTCGTGATAAAATTCATAAACTGTTTGAACTTCATAACGGTTTGATGACTTTTTGAACTTAATAGCAAATTCTAGTATTAAATGCAAAAAATATATCACAACTGAACGACCCCAAATATTGAAAAATCATATTATCCACACATTCTACACTATATTTGGATACAATTTATGATAAATGAAAAAAATCGATTTTTTAAACAGTCGCACGGGATGACCCCCTTAAACAGAAACTATATAAAAACCTGAATAAAGAGAATTCGTATAAGAAACAAGTGGAGCTCATTTACGGACGATTCAGTTTTGTTTAAATCACAAATCGAAGAAGATCGCAAAAATGAGGATGTTTTCGACTATAGGTATTTCATGTTTATTATTTTTTTATTTATTATGTTAAAATCAATCATGTATTCAATAGCTCATTTGATGAATTAGGTATCTTAATAATTACAATCGCGTTGGTGAATTCTGTAAAGATTGAGCCTCAAGAAGATGACACCTTAAAGCTGATTAATGCCATCAATAACTTTACCATCGATTTTTACAAGGTAAGTTGAGCTATTTAATCAATCATTTATTACTTGTATCTAAATAATACACATTTCTCGTAGGAAATATCCAAAGACGATCCTGAAAATAGTATCATATCTTCTCCATTTTCGGCAAAAGTAGTCTTGGCACTGCTGTCTTTGGGTGCTAAAGGAGAAACTCTCGAAGAACTCAGCGCCGGTCTTCATTTCCCTGACACTTCATTTGTAAGCTAAAATTATTATTAAAATATTTGCTTTCTGTATTTTGTTTAGCTTATCTCTTCCTATATATTTGCTATGTGCACAGACTATTATATATAAAATTACAGATTTAAAATTGTTTTCTAGTGTTATCTACTCCAATCTAGGACTCTCAACCTTCTAGCCAATAAACATTAAGTCAATATCCTTTCGTTTAATATATGTTAATGTTATGTATAATATTTCTAATTACATCGTGTATATATAGGTTCAAATATAGGTTTCTCAATATACAAGTTTAATTAATGTAATTGGGTTGTTAAAATGCCGTGTTATAAGAGGGTTGCTTAATTAGTAACAATTTGTAGGGCTATTAATATTATAATGAACCAATTAATAATCGTTTTAATTGTTGATGAAAAATAGATTTATCACTAAGGAATAAGAAATTACTCTTTTTGACGCAAATGGGTTGGTATAAGGTGAATAATCATTTGAATACGTTTGGCTATATTTTTAGCAGGAATTCAAACATTTTGATTACGTTCCTAACATTTATATTTGTTCAATTATCGTTTTCGTTTCGGGGAAAAAATAGTTTTAGGTTCCAAGTCCTGCTTTTTGGCGCAAAAGCAAGCATTCCGACCGCAATTTGTTAATGATTTACGTCTGTATTTGAAGATCAAGACTGCTTACAAATCTGCCATTGCTAAAATCAAATCTACGAAAGGAATTACACTGAAAACAGCGAACAAGATCTTCATAACGGATGATAAAGCATATGAAATCAATCCGGAATTCCAAAAAAACGCCATCGATGTCTTTAGCTCTGAGATCCAAGATGTTAATTTCAAAGATGCGCCGAATGCCGTTAAACTAATTAATACTTGGGTGAGTACAAATTTGATTACCTTCATGAAAATCGAATACACGTAGTGTTTTTATTGTATTTATTTAAAATAGGTGGAAGAACAAACCGAGGATAAAATTAAAGATCTCTTAAGTGTACCAATGGTTCCACCCAAGACCACTATTTTCCTCATCAACGCAATTTATTTCGAGGTATTATTAGAGAATTATTATTGTTTATTATTTTTACATTATTTAATCAATCGAAATATGCACAGGCGAAATGGAAAAACGAATTTCCATTGCATGGTACACGAAGGGCCGATTTCCATTTAAGCAGAAAAAACAAAGTCGATGTTGAAATGATGGAACAAACAAACGATTTTCCATATGCGGATATACCAGAATTGGATGCAAAAGTAATATTAATTCACTCGAAAGAGTATAAATTTTTAAACGAAATGATTTTCACATTAAACTTATATAAAGGTCCTAGAAATGCCATATATTGAAGATGAAGCATCCATGATGATCATTCTTCCTAATGAGATCGACGGAATTAAGAACGTCGAAAATAAATTAACATCCGGCATCGATTTAGTAAAGGTTTTCAGAAAGACCAAAGAGCAAAAGATCGACCTGAAAATTCCAAAATTCAAAGTCGGAACACAACTTTCATTGACGACAACCCTCAAAAAAGTAACGCCTGATTTTATTGTTATAGTCATTGTAATAAGCGCAAAATCATTATTCATTCAAATTAATTATTTTAGCTCAACATTAAAAAAATATTCGATGGTAATGCTGAATTAAGTGGTATAATTAAAAATGAAAACCCTATAAGCGTATCTAATGCAATCCAGAAGGCTTATATTGAAGTCAGCGAAGATGGAACCGTCGCTGCTGCCGCCACTGGTAAATTAAATATATTAATTATTTTTATTTTTTAAATATAATTAAAGTATGACTATTTAATAACCATTTAATTTCAGCACTCGGCCTTGCGGGATTTGGATACGATCCAAATCCTAGAATCGAATTTGTAGCAGATCATCCCTTCATCTTCTGTATTAAGACTAAAGACGACGTTCCTCTATTTTTTGGAAAATATTATGGAACAAAATAATTTCCAATGCATCTTAAATTATATCAATTTAAATGCATAATTTGGATTAAATTAGTTAGATTTTAAATTAAAAGGAAAATCATTTATAACTTTATTTGTAAAGGTGCGGCAAAATTTCCTACCCAATTTGCGCCACCCATTTGTTAATGAAAATTGTTAGCTAAAATTATAAAACTGTGTTTGTGCAATATATAATAAAATAGGCTACTGATCTCGTGGGGTCTTTATGCATGCGCGTAGCGTCTCTATGATGCATGTGACGGATACGGATACATTACAAACGATTTTGCTTCTCTTTCCGACCAACTACCGTTTAGTTTTATTTTTCGTGACGTTCAAGCTAATTTACATTTGTATGGTAAAAATAAATTTAATTTATTTCCACCAACTGTTTTTTTTTTTTCTTAAAATTAGTGTTGTAGTTTCGCATCATTTTTTTATACTGTGATACTTTAAAGTGAAATATTAGTTCCGTAATCGACAAGTTAGGAGCCGAATACAACCAGAGAGATGCTGCCTTTGAAAGACGGTTTAAAGAGCTCAGTTCACCAGAAGAATTGTGATTATGATTCCTATTATTGTATTTTTACGTTACAACAACTCTATAAAAATAGTATGTACTTTGTGTTTGTTTCCAACATTATTATGAAAAAGGGCGTGAATGTATAATACAAATGGAATGCATGTAACCCTTTCCTATGAACGCACAATGAAGAGGCATCTAGTTCCACAATGGAATGTTTGTGATGAATGTAAATTATCCTACTTTTTTGGCTTCTTTTGTGGTAAAACCTTAGAATAGCGGATTGAGGAAAATAAAATATTGCTGAGCTCGTGATTTAAATGACAAATTTCATGACATTCATTTAATCAACATTCCAATTATCAGCGTCGACAAATTATGTGTGGTTTGCTTATAATTTCATAATAATAGGTCAGTCATGGAAAATAAATACCATGACATCAACTTCCTCACGTGTGTGTGAATGCATAATGATTATTGGATGAACAATGCAATTCCTTTGTTCAAAAAGTCATATGCAATGATATAAACAATCATTTATATCCCTATCGATCGATTTATATTATTAAATTGATAAATAGTGGGCATCCTTCCAATTCGTATATCGATACAAATCAGTCCACTTTACACCGGCGCTATTTCTTACGATGACTCATTCCGGTAGTCGATATTCATTCGAGTGCGCGTCGCAATACCATACTTCCAGTATTCGTATTCATTGGACATCAAAGCTCCCATAATTGGTATAATCTTTATTTATTCCTACAATTGATATAATTCCATCAAACTTCCTATAAAAGATCAATAAATATAATAAAAACGAAAACGTGACGTATATTAATTGATGTGAAATGCATTTAACATATTTAAAGTATTGCTCATTCAAATGCATTTAATCTAATATTGATACAATAAAAAACAAAACGTACTTATTCTTCAAGGTTACGTTGACAGATCTCATCTGTCAAAATATTAGGTCATAACATATTGCGCATCCCACCATAGCCAACATATTTTAAGTCGTCCATATTTTTAATATTTCATACTTTTTAAAAATATTAAATTATTTTAATACGTATTTAATGCAATCTTAATTTATAATCACATTGATAATATTTTTTTTCTATTTTTTATGATATTAATAATCTTTTATTATACTTTAATTTAGATTATGGACATAATTAGGAGTATATTAAGACTATTTTGATTTGTATAATCAAACGTCAATTACTTTCACTTTATAGTTTGAATGCATCGACATTTTTATGATCATGCTTCATTATTTCCGCATCCAATGCTCTGTTATTACTTTTCAAATATTTTAAAATTTCAGACATTACGCAAATGGCAACTATATCAATTATTTGTACTGCATTTAGTATATTATGTCACTTAACTTGGGGGATACAGTTGAATAAGTTACAGTGCTAAACGAAATAGCATTAAACAAGCTCATCTTAACATGTAAATAATGGAGATAAGTAAAATAAAACAGAATAAAAAAACTCAAGTAAAGATGTTATATTTGTAACGAAGGTTCTTCGTTTGACATTTTTTGTGATTAGTTCAAAAAGCATTTGTCGATAGCAAGACATCAACAACACTGTCTCGTTTTTGATCTTTGAGCAAAATGTATTTTGCAAAAAAAATTATTTTGCATCTTATCCATAGAAACGCTCATTTCATAATATAGTGCACTTGTTACACATATTTATGCAATAACATGTTTCGAGTATTCTAAAAATATCAATGATTATTTATTTGCCTTAATCTATTATTTGCATTGTTTATCAAGTTTACACACAATTAGTCATGGTATAAATTGATAAAACATATTTTATACATTCAACTGTAATTAAGTCAGAGACGAATAGTCCAGTGTAGACTGCTGACAGTTCACCACAACAATTGTGTCTTGGTAAACCATGAAATAAGTATTTTAATTCAAATGTATAAAGAAAAATCCAAGCAATATTTATAATTTATTTCATTGAATATTTTCAGATTAAACATCAACACAGTTCAAAATGTTGACCGACGCTATCAATGCTTTTAATGTTGATTTTTATAAGGTAAATTCAAATTAGTTGCGAATTTAAGGTATTTTTAAATTTATTTTAATTATGTTTAAATTAATCAATAGGAAGTATCTGAAAAATATCCCGATGCCAGTATAGTATCATCGCCGCTGTCTGCTAAGATTGTTTTGGCACTTCTATCGCTCGGAGCTCGGGAAGATACTCTCGAAGAGCTCAACGCTGGTCTCCATTTGACTGACGCTGAATTTGTAAGTATCAATTAACGATTAAAATTAATTAAATGATATGCAGCGAATGAAATTCAAATTATTATCTATAATTACGTCAATGCAACATTTCAAATGAGTACTATTTAAAATGATTGCAGACAAAATCATCCTACAAGCCGACAATTGAAAAAATCAATGCTTCCAAAGGGGTAATTCTCAAATCTGCCAATAAGATATTTGTAAAAGACCATGAAGATTATGAAATAGCACCGGAGTTCTTGAAACACGCCGTAGAAGTATTTTCTTCAGATGTTCAAAATGTTAATTTCCAGCTGCCCAAAGATGCCGCTGAAATTATCAATAATTGGGTATGAATTTAGTATATTTATTTACAATGCGTCGCCTCTTGTTAACTGAGATTGTGATCTTGATTATGCAATCTCTCCCCAATCTGCATTTTATACCCTATTCTATTAATCTTTATTTATTAATCGTCATTGTCAAGTCAATTGCTTATAAACAAGGTGTATTTAATCAAAAACTTTAAATTAATTTAACAGGTCTTGGAAAAAACAGAAAATAAAATAAGTAACCTTATAGATAAAAATTCTCTTAGCCCTGCAACGACAATGATCCTCGTCAACGCAATTTACTTTGAGGTGTGTTATAATCACATTTTTATCACACGTTTAATGATTTTTTGATGTTCGTACTTTAATACAACTTAATACATAGGCAAAATGGAAGAACCAATTTGAACTCTACAAAACAAGACCACATGACTTTCATTTGAGTTCTGAAAATAAAATTACCGTTGAAATGATGCATACCACTAAAGTATTTCCATATGCCGATATGCCTGAATGGAACGCAAAGGTAAATTAATAAACTTGAATTGAGCCTGTTTGTATTTTATTATAAAAATATAAATTCATCTTTAGGTTTTGGAATTGCCGTATGAAGAAAATGATACTTCAATGGTTATCATTCTTCCGAATGAAATTGATGGCTTGAAAAATGTAGAAAGTCTGATAAAAACAGGTTCTGAGATGATTGAAGCATTTAAGAAATTGAACGAATGTACTGTTATAGTATCACTTCCAAGATTCAAGGTCGAGACTTCTCTAACATTAGTAGACACCTTGAAAAATGTAAATAATTTTATTTTAATTGTTATCAATTCCATTTAATCCAATTCCATTTAATAACGAAATGAAATTTAATTTAAGCTCAACATCAAAAAAATATTTGAAGGAAATGCAGATTTAGGTGGCATTTTCAAAAAAAATAGTTCATTAAGTGTGTCCGATGTCATTCAGAAAGCTTTTATTGCAGTAAGTGAAAAAGGAACCATCGCTGCTGTTGCATCTGGTAAACCAATAATCTTATACAAAATTCGTCCACAAAGTAGACTTGCCTAGGGCTGTTTACAGAAACAAAAATAATTTTCATGGAAATATTTATTTCAACAGATACAAGTATTCAACCATCTTTAACATATTCACCACCAAAATTTAGTTTTTTTTATACTGTGAAAGATGGTCCCACAAATATAAAATCCCAGAGAATTTTACTTTGTGGATGAGCCGCATATTTAAAAATATGTATTAGATTAATACAAATTACAATTAATTTGTTAATCATTCATTATCATGTTATTTTCAGCTGTAAGATTGATGGGCTCAGGTTTTTCTAGGTATGAAATTCCTCCAGTGCCATTTAATGCAGACCATCCATTTATTTTCTGCATTAAAACTGCCGAACACATTCCAATCTTCATTGGAAAGTACACCGGCAAAGAGTAGCTTTGTGAAACAGAGCATTGAAGATAATTTTGTTGAATGAAATCATTTATATTCCTATATTACATTATTTGAAGATTAAAGTTGTTATAAAACATTAAGCTAACAGTGTGGTTTTTTTTATACAGGTTTATTACATAAAATCCCACTTTCACTTCTACGAAATTGAAATCCTTAACATTTTTAAAATGTATTTCCTTTGTTGAGGCGGGATAAAAATTTACATTTGTTTTGCAAGTCCAAATTGTTTTGAAATCTCAATTTAGAAAAAATCTATGTTTGTCTAATAGAGTTTCCATTATAAAAGATTTTATTTGTCAGTAATTTTAATACGGCAGCAAGTCATTTTGGAATGCGCCCAATCCTGATTTTAGTAGTTTCAACTAAGACGCAGGCTAAAATCTGGATAAATGTTAAAAATAGTAAGATGTGAAAGTGTATCATTAGTCGACGCCCAAAAACTTGACCTTGGAACTTGACTACATGGCCTTGTTCAGTGCCAAGTGCCAAGGTTGCACAAATATGGTAATTTGAAATTTACCATGAGCATAACATAAACCCATTTTATGGTTTAAGCGCTCACTGTGGCTTAAAATCATGACCTAAACACATCCTCGCTTTCTTAGAGCTGTTCACTGTTCCAAATTATCAATTGGCTTTCTCGTCAGGCAAACAAAGTTGTTTTGCTTATTGAAAAATATTGCATCCAAGAAAACATGCTGATTTTGATTATTTTGAATTACGCAAGGCTTTAAGCGAAGCTTATTTTCAGTATACAACAAATAAAAAAAGTCAATTCTATCAGAGAAAAAATATTTTCTCTGCATTTAATTAAATTCAGACCTTCGTCTTCTAAACTTCGGCAGATAGAGGGTTAAGATGATTTTGTGCTTTATGTAACACACCTGTTATTAGTCATATATGTATTGCCACTCGATACTTTCTCTATCGATAATATCAAGTAAAAATATATTTTTAAATGCGGAATGCTAGGCATCCTTCCAATTTGCAATTTTTTACACAGATCTGCCTCAATAAATCGTATGCTATTTTTTTTTGATGACTCACTCGACCTGTAGACATTCGACCGAATGCGTTTTGCAGTAATAAAATTGCTATATCTGTGATCGCAACAGCCATTAGACATCAGAGCTTCAATCGCTGGTATGTAATTTGCTCATTTTAATAAGAGTGAAAATAATTCATCAAAATTCCATCCAAGTTTAATATGTAGCTAATAAATTTCGTCTATAATTTAAATTATTTATCCATTCATATCCCTCTTAATAAATAACTATATTTTAATACTGATCCAACATAACTTAAAAATAACAGCATTTAATTGCGTATTTCAAGGTTATAATCGATAGGTAGCATCTGTCAAAACATAACCCCCAATATGGAGCGCATACAGCCAACAACTCACCCACATCTAGAATACTTCCTACGTTTTTTTTAAATATAACTTAAGCATCCGCCTTGTCTTCGAGTTTAAGGAAGATTAGCCTTCTATAGAGCGGCAACTGTTTATTTGTGCCGAATGCCGGCCGGCATGTGTTTTATAAACGATCACCGAGATGAACATGAAAGACGACGACGAGAATTTAAAGATGCACCGAAAATAAACACTCATCAAATAATATGAAATAAACATTGAAGTTAAGAGAAAGATGGATGCGATCGAAACCAAATCCAACTTAAAAGAACTCGAAGAGAGCGAGATTTTTAAACCGGCATTCAGTGCTGCCAACATATTGACTGATAAATCGATAACCTTTTCATCAGTAAATTGGATCAAATTAACCCACATTACATAACAACATTATTTTTAAATAAACATTACAATTTTTAAAAATGTTTTTACTTATTTTTTTGTATGAATTTAAATTGGGAAAACGCAGTGAATTCAAGTATAAATATGAGCTGAACTTTTGAAGAAATATTAATTTTCACAAGCGATCCAAGAGCCTCGAATAAAATTATTTTTTAAAAGATTACGTTATTTTTAATAATTGAAAAACCTAACAAAATAGTTTTTAAACGCCTTAATTTGCTATTGCACATCAGCATTAAATATCTACTCTGTTAAATCATCAAATTTAATTTATTTTATTGAATATTATTTTCAGATTAAACATCACCACGGTTCAAAATGTTGACCGACGCTATCAATGCTTTTAATATTGATTTTTACAAGGTAAAAAATTCAAATCAATTACGAATTTAAGATATTTTTAAATTTATTTTAATTATGTTTAAATTAACCAATAGGAAGTATCTGAAAAATATCCCGATGCCAGCATAGTATCATCGCCGCTGTCCGCTAAGATTGTTTTGGCACTTCTATCGCTCGGAGCTCGGGAAGATACTCTCGAAGAGCTCAACGCTGGTCTCCATTTGACTGACGCTGAATTTGTAAGTATCAATTAACGATTAAAATTAATTAAATGATATGCAGCGAATGAAATTCAAATTATTATCTATAATTACATCAATGCAACATTTCAAATGAGTACTATTTAAAATGATTGCAGACAAAATCATCCTACAAACCGACAATTGAAAAAATCAATGCTTCCAAAGGGGTAATTCTCAAATCTGCCAATAAGATATTTGTAAAAGACCATGAAGATTATGAAATAGCACCGGAGTTCTTGAAACATGCCGTAGAAGTATTTTCTTCAGATGTTCAGAATGTTAATTTCCAGCTGCCCAAAGATGCTGCTGAAATTATCAATAATTGGGTATGAATTTATTAATATATTTACTTAGAATGTGGTTTTTGGTTTGTTCGACTTTTGTTTCGGAAGAACAGCGACCAGGCCCCCTTTGCTTGACTGATCTATATTATATATATCTCTCGATAATAGTACTGCATTGGTCTCATGATTCTCCCGAAATCATATTTCTGTGCTGATAAAATATTGCAGTACCCATCAATTGTTATAGCTGCCCTAATGTCATTTCATCAAAGAATTTCAGTAATTTTGACTGTTACTGGTATAAGTGTCTAGATTTACCAGACCAGTCAAATAATGACTGGTCTGGTAAATCTAGTGTTAATATTTCAAATAATGCAAAATGCAATGCAATAAATGCAAATTCAAAATTTTAAATTTATGTCATAGGTTTTGGAGAAAACAGAAAATAAAATAAGAGATCTTATAAATGAAAGTGCTCTTAGTTCCGGAACAACAATGGTTCTGGTCAATGCAATTTATTTTGAGGTATGATGATAGATAATTTTTAGCAATTGTTAATCTTTTTTAATATCTTACTTAAAAAATTAATGCATAGGCGAATTGGAAGAGACGATTTGAAGTTAATAAAACAAAGCCACGTGATTTTAATTTGAGTTCCCAAGATAAAATTACCGTTGAAATGATGCATACCACTAAAGTGTTTCCATATGCTGATATGCCTGAATGGAATGCAAAGGTAACTCTATGATATAAACCTGAATTAAATAACTCAGATAAACAAGCAATTGATTTTCAATTAGGTTTTAGAATTGCCGTATGAAGAAGATGATGCATCAATGGTAATTATTCTTCCAAATGAAATTGAAGGCTTGAAAAATGTAGAAAGTTTGATAAAGACAGGCTCTGAGATGATTGAAGCATTTAAGAAATTGAATGAATGTACTGTCTCTGTATCACTTCCAAGATTCAGAGTTGAAACTTCTCTAACGTTAGTAGACACCTTGAAAAATGTAAATGCTTTTTATTTTTACTTTCATTGATTTCATTTCATTTATTTGTAAAGTCTTCTTTCATGATAAAATTTAATTTAATTTAAGCTCAAAATCAAAAAAATATTTGAAGGAAATGCAAATTTAGGGGGTGTTTTCAAAAATAATACTTCATTAAGAGTGTCTGATGTCATTCAGAAAGCTTTTATTGAAGTAAGTGAGAAAGGAACCATCGCTGCCGTTGCATCTGGTAAACAAACAATATTATATTTATAAATATATCTATATTATAATTGATTAATTAATCATACATAATCATTTTAATTTCAGCTGTAATGTTAAGGGGTGCTGGTTTGGCTAGACATGAAGTTCCGCCAGTGCCGTTTAATGCAGACCATCCATTTATTTTCTGCATTAAAACTGCTGAAAACATTCCAATCTTCATTGGAAAATACACTGGCAAATAATAAATCTATGGAATAGATCCTTGAAGATAATGCTTTTTAATGAAATGATTTATCCTCTTTATACGCTTTATATTATTTGGAAATTAGAATCATTGCTAAAAAAAATATTCTAATAGTAAATTTCAGCTTGCTTTTAAAAATGCATTATTTATTGTTTAATATGTAATTCTAAATTGTTAAAGTCAAAAGACTTTTCAAATGCACTTGTAGTTTTTTGTGAAATCAGTGTGATTAGAAAAGCACTTTAAATAAATTAACAACAAAATAAATGCTTTTATTCAACTTGTTTGTATCAATTTAAATTAAAATGCTACTATTGTGCCCCGAAGCAAAGAATTTTTATCCTCAATCCGTCTTACTATTATATTTGTCAATCTTTTATTCAAGATTTTGTAAGATTAACCCAACAAAAGCCGCTAAGAATTAGATAATTTGGGCAAAAATCTTAAACTTTCTAAAATATTACTCTTTTACAAACCAATGTATTAAAACCAAATTTGAAATGCAGTTACGTATAGTTTGTTTTAAAATTTTATACAGTGGAACCTCGGCTTACGAGTGTCTCTATTCTGTCTATGAGCCGAGACTCGTCACAATTTTTGTCACAATTTTTGTCCCAGTTTACGAGCACAATTTCGGGTTACGAGCGAGCATGAGCGAATTTCGTCGATTCCCTTTTGTGCGAATGCAAGTGGCGACCAGAAGATAAAGCCTCTTTTTTTTACTCTTCGGAGAATCCGCGAGCATTCAAGAGGTGCAAAGTTGCGAAAGGACGGGCCGCCTGTTATGTGGAGTTCAAACAGCAGGCCATGGACCGACGAAGAGCTGTTTACCGAATGGATAGACTCTGCTGCTGCTCCTGAGATTAAAAAAAATACCTACTAGATAATAATCTTCTTCTGAAAATCGACAAAGGGAGGGACGGGAGGGGAGAGGGAGTAAAAGAAACTATCGACAGCAGATATTAGAGCTCATACTTCAATGTGGTTAACGTTACAAACAATTGTGGATGAAAATCATCCAGATAAAGCAGCAACTATTAGGGCTATTCATTTATTTAATGATGTTGCTATGGCTCATTTCAACAGCGTGCTGAAAAGTCGACAAAAACAAGTGTCGATTGAAAAAAATCTTTAAGAGAAAAGTTAAAGATAGTAAAGAAAGTGAGCCAAAATCATCTAAAAAAGTAAAAGTCAGTGATTGCGAGAGTGAAACTGTTGACAGTTGTCCCGAGATACAGCTGATAGATGGTGACAGCAACAGCGACTAATCCTCCCTCCACCTCCTCCATCCACCGCCTTCGACATGCCAGCACGACGTCTTCTTCCAGCTAAATTACCATGAATAAATAATTGTTTTAATATTTAATACTTAAATTAAGCCTTTCCGGTCCTATGTCGAATCTCATTCGACATCGATTTCTACCGCGTGGGTCTCATGTCGAATATCATTCGACATGAGACATATTTTTTATCGTTATTATTATTGAATTAAAACGCAACGCAACATTTCTTTCACTTGTATCTATTAGAACAGTGTGTTGACCATAGGATAAATGATTTTTTTTCTCATTAGAATGTGTAATTGTCACCTTGTTAATACAATTGTTAATACATTTTGGAGAACAGTTCATTTGAATAAAGCAAGTACATTTGATATTTTGTATTAATATCTCTTATTTGCGATATCTGTAATAGTAAAAATAAATTGACGGAGATAGCTTACAATAATAATATACTTAATTAAAACGATTTCTTTAGTTCGACCGATTCTGAAATTTTTACATAAGACAATAATTCTGAGTACAACCGTCGTTCGATGAGCATTATCTATGAATGTAGTCGTTATATTTTCTCATTTACCGTTATCAAATTTAAGAGATAACCTTTCAAATATCAGCACAAATATATAAAAAGACGAACTGAAAAAAGTGTCATTTCATACAATCATCTCAAAAAAAAACAAGTGGTTAATTCTTCTATTATTTTGGCAATATACAATCTTAAAATGAAATCAAGAAAGATTTTATTCTGTGGTATAGCATACATTTTTATACATCAGACAACCATATATTCTTATGATATAAAATTGTCATTTTATATGTTGTGAATTATTAATATTATTTTGTTGTATAAAATTAGAAATTTGGTCTTTTTCAGGATTTATGCTATTTTCATTTATGAGTTTTGTATATTCAGATAGATATTTGTCCACTATGAGTTCACTAGAGATACTTACAACTGCTATCAATAGTTTTTCACTGGATACTTACAAGGTATGTTTTATTTACACTATTTAAAAATAATCCCAAAAATGCGCACGATCTTATGGACTGACCTGATAAAAATAATTCCATGCACCAAACTGTCTTGATTATTAACAAAATTCATAAAAATTTATTTAAGCAGCTTTATAATATTTTATTGATTATTTAAATTATAAAATTTTAGCAAATATCTAATGAAAATCCAGACAAGAGCATAATATTTTCACCATTGCTAGTTGATATGGGTTTGTCGCTTTTATTATTGGGAGCTAGAGGAGCAACATATTCAGAACTTAACAGAGGACTACATTTACCATCTTCAAATATTGTGAGTTCCTTCCTATGAATTTGTAATATAGTCTTTTTTTGTGCATAAATAATATTTAAATTTTCAGATAAAGCTGGCCTTCAATGCAGTTATTAATGACGTGCATTCTTCAAAAGGTGTGACTGTAAAATGTGCCAATAAAATATTTCTAGAGAATAAGACCTATGAAATATCTCCTGATTTTGAAAGAGATGCACTCAATGCATTTTCTTCAGAACCAATTGAATTGATTAATTTTGAACATCCACTAGATGCAGCATCAATAATCAATAAATGGGTAAGACCATCTTAAAATCAATTTTTTTTTATAAATATGCGTCCAGGAAAAATGCATAATTTTTTGTTGAATTCCATAGGCAGAAGAAAAAACAGATAATAAAATTAAGGATTTAATTGATTCTAATAGCTTGAATTCAGACACAGTAATGGTTATAGCGAATGCTATTTATTTTAAGGTAAAATTCATGTTTTAAATGAGCAAATTTATTGAATAATCATATGAAATATATAATAACTGAATTTATTTATATATTGTAACTTTACAGGGATTATGGAGTGATGGTTTTTCAACATTCTCAACATATATGGACAAGTTCCATGTGGATGAGCATAATAAAATTGATATACATATGATGCAAAGAACGACATTTTATAAATACGCAGATGTTCCTGAACTAAATGCAAAAGTATACATATTTAAAACGGCTAATACAATCATTGAACATTAATAAAAATGCTTATGAATTTGTGTTAGCTTTTAGAAATTCCATATGAAAAAGGAGATATGTCAATGGTTATAATACTTCCTAATGAAATCGACGGCTTAAAAGATGTAGAAGGTAGATTAAAATCTACTACTGATTTATTTGAATCATTTAAAAGACTATCTGAATGTAGAGTCTTACTACAGCTTCCGAAATTTAAGATTGAAAACTCTTTTAATTTAAAAAATACTCTAAACCAGGTAAATATTAACACAAAATATATTTAACACATTTTTTTCGTTAATGCTAATATTTGTATATATATTTATAATTCTAAAATAAGCTCAACATTAAAAGGATATTTGAACCCTCTGCAAAATTTTACGGTATTATCAAAAATAAATCTATTAGAGTGACCGATGTTGTTCAGAAAACTTTTATTGAAGTCACTGAAAGTGGAACTACTGCAGCGGCTGCAACAGGTATTATAAATCTTGTATTATAAAGTGTCATGAATTTTATGATGTAAATTTACGAATTTAATTGAATTTCAGGATACGTTATGGAGGCTATAATGAGGTATCCTAATGATCCAATTCCGTTTAAAGCAGATCATCCATTTATCTTTTGTATTAAAACCAAGCGAAACATTCCTCTATTTTTTGGAAAATACAATGGAAAGTAAAAGCATGTTTCTTCTCATATGTAAAGTCCCTATGTATAATAATGTATATTAAAAATAAATAAAGCAACGATAATATTAACAATTCTTTATTTTTCTACGGTTGTGTTATTATTAATATGCAGCAGAGTAGTATAATCCGGCCAGTCTAATCCAGCGCCCCCTGTAATCCGACATCCCAATACAAGTATAGCACATATGCACGATAAAGATTCGTTAATGTAAAAAAATGCAAAAATGTGATTTTGGATCGCCTAAATCGTAATGAATCATTTTGTAAGTTGGCAAATGAGTATGGCGTAGAACGATCATAATTTATGATATGGTCATTGATTGTGGATCAGACAAGAGGCTGATTGATTGATTGATTCTTGACACAGGTCCTCATCTCAAATAGGCAAGGAAACTGGCCCGGGATGCCACCACTGCGGAGCGGAGTGCAACGATGCTGCGCACACGACATTTATCTGCCCAGCATGGATCACCGAAAGAGACTTCTTACGGGAGGAGCTGGGAATCAGCTCGCTCTTCCCTAGCAACATGGTACCTTCAACGGATGCTAGGGCATGGGGATGCGTGGTGCAAATACACGACGTGTGCTATGCGGCAGAAGGAGGATCTGAACGTACAAGACGATGAACAATAATAGTATACTCCTAACAGGCACATAGGTGACATCCAGGAGAACAAAGGACATGCAGGAGGACCCGGAAGGGAAGCATCGCTCCCACCCTCGCGCAATCGCTCACATGGCTAAGAATTGCTCTAACCCTGATCGCTCCACGGCATGCCTCAGATGTGGCGAAACAGGACACAGGGCAGCTGCCTGCATAAAAGAACCCTGCTGCCACACATGCAAAGAGAAGGAAACTAAAGCAGACCACTTAGTGGAATCAAAAGAGTGCCCTACACAAAGAGAAGCTTTACAAATTAATTTGTAGATCGATCTGTCCTACTTGAATCACATCCAGAAATGGACAAAGGGAGATCCCGTAAGGGACACACCGCTGCCACTCTTGTGTAATACTTAATTAGTAGCCAGGTGATAGCCAAAGAGAAGGGGGGTTTAGTGGGTAAAAATCCCACACTACCACCAGAATGGTGGTGTTTTATGAAGATAACCAGCTTTGCAAACAACAAAAAAAAGGCAAGAGGCAAACTTTCAAGAAAGCTAAACATCCAGAAGTGGAAGAAGCTTTATATATGTGGTTTCTTCCATGGCCATGAAAGCAAAGTTGTTTTAAAAGACAGTAAAAAAAAAAACTTTGTAGCTACCAAGGGATACTTAAAATGCTTGATGACGGTAACAGGTGTATATTTTTTATAATGTTATATTGTGTTTATGACGTTAATTCTATAATATGAAACTTTGTGTTATCTATGTATATCTCACCATTATCATACATACTTTTTCGGATTACAAGTACTCCTTTCCAAAACGTTTCGGACTATAAGGGGTCGGGGACAACACTCTATAGTCCGACAAATTGGACAATCCGACACCGTCTTGTAAAATGTTTGTCGGATTACCGCGGGTCTACAGTATTACTGTGCAATTACTTTGATCTTTACTAATTACGACTGTGATATGTGAAAAATATTATATGAGGAAGAAGGATTTTAAAATGAATAATATTTAATTCACGGGAAGAATTATGTTTGTAATCATTCAATTCTAAAGAAATTGATAGTATTATCATTGAATTAAAAAAAACATAAATTGATAAACTGTTACGCCCGTGGTGGGCGCCTGCTTTGCCACGCCCTAGTTACGGCCAGTGGTGTAGTGGGGTGGGAACGCGTGGGGTCGGCGCTCCCACACTTTTTCCTTGACGATTTGGAAATTTTGCATAATATAATTGTACAAAATTTGTATGTTTTTAGGACCCAAAAATGTGTTCTCTTGAAAATATTGTTTATTTAAAACGTGCCATAAATTAAATAAAAGACACGATGGGATACATTTTTGACGTTTTCGATTGGTCGTACCGTTGTTTATTGCGATTTTTTGTTTACTTTGGTCGATCGGCTGGGAAAGTTTAGACAATAATATTTTATTTTTCATTTTAATATAAAATTTTGTGTTGTGTTGTGTTTTATTGTATTGTGCAATAATTATAAGTTAAAATTAAAATAAAACAATTATATACATTTTTCAGCGTATTATGTATATACATACATACATAGTTATATACATAATAGTGTTTTTAAAGTTAAAAATGGGTGAAAAACGCAAATAAGGAACACTATTTCAATTTTTCACGAAAAAACTCGTCGAAAAAAGTGGGTTCGGTATCGGTTAATAATGTTAGTGAGTGCACAATTGCATTAAATATCTATAATAATGAATGTGCTCAAATAGTGTATTCGTCAAAATGAGAAAATGAATCGATAGAAGATAATACGGTATGTTCATCTTCCTGGCCGAGTGTTTGAACCACAGATATGTGGGAAGAAAAGAGAAAACAATATCCTTGGATCATAAGTAAGTCTGGAAAAATCAGTTGTAAATTATGTGCCAATGTGAAAAGTTTTTCGGTCTTAAAAACACAGGGATCAAGTATTTCGAAAGAATGGAGTTCAATTTTCGTATCATCAAACGGACATACTAGATCTAGCCATCAAATCTTTACAAAAGAAAATTATTTTGCATATAAAATCAATTTCACATACGAATGCTGAACAAATTTTACAAAGTTTTTACAGCATTAAATTTTTCAGCAAATAATAATTGAAATTAAAAAAATCACAAAAAAAATGTATTATAAATAATATTACAAATATTTTGTTATATTGTAATATTTTAAGGGTATTTTTTATAAACGTTTTTTGCACATGCAAATATTGTTTTATTTTAATAAATATTGATTTTTACATAATTATACAAGAATGATTTTTGTAACTATTTATTGGAAAAACATTTTGTTGGAAACATGGTGCGAAAATTGGATCACGGGGGTAAGGGAGGGGGTATTAAAATATTATAATTAATCAGCGCTCCCACACTTTTTTATTTAGCACTACACCACTGGTTACAGCCATGAAAATTGGTGAGCTGGCAACACATATAGCACCACTATATCGTTTATGTTATTATGTTGAGCCGCAATGGGTGTGTCGGTAGTGTCGGTGGTGTCTGGCTTGCTTCTCCTAACAGCATTTGTTCCCACCGAAGCCGTGCTCGAAAGCACCACAGACGGCATCCTTGGTACCTGTCATAATGGCACCTGTCTCTGTCGTGACGGCTGGCAGGGACCTGATTGCCAATTCTGCGGCGGGAAAATCAGGTCGTTTCCGAAACATTCAAATCATACAATCGATCCATTCTTACTCGACTCATAATAGACTAAATCATATCACAGGATTACACAGATCAAATGAAACCATTCCACTGTTCAATTTAACAAATACTGACCTCACATACATACAAACGTAGTAAGATCCACAAGATTGTAATTATAATATATTTTTAGCGAGTTATTTTGAAAATGAATATGTGTCGGCGTGCAGCGTATGTGCGGTTTGCTAAAGATACATTCCTATACCGTTCATCCGATTGCAATGAGACTTTGGTGAGCTATTTTTACATTAGCATAAACATTGTTCGTGTGCGGAATTTATTTTGCGAGACATTTAATGGATATACTATGTTGGCGCATATTGGTCTGGTGGTTGCTAAGGTAATCAAAGCATAGCAATCGTCGATGTTTTATGTACTGACCAAACCTTCAGTCTTCGGTAAAATATGATACTTCGATGAAGAGGAGGCGTTAACACACAGATCATTTCATTTGATGATCATTTTTTTAAAAAGTGAACACCCGGGAAGTTTTGCAATGCCCAATATTGCAAGAGTTCAAATACCTTGAAGCTATCTTCACTAGGGAATCCAATCCCGGGATCCCGGGATCCCGAACAGTTTTAGGTACTTAAGAATCCCGGGATTAGAAAACGTAATCCCGAAAATCCCGGGATTGAAATTTTTATCTAACAGAAATCGTATACCTCATCAACACGATGAAGGCTACTAAATCGAGACATTCCCGACGATATCTGGACGCTTGGAAACAGTGGCGTAACTACTAATTGGCGAACTTAGGCGACGCCCAGGGGCAGTGATTGTCTAATCTATGTATACATATATAGCGTACATGTATGTTTTTCAAATTGTTATAGGAACCTTTCCCTACCGGTGATGTATTTACTACACTTCGACGAATAATGGGAATATCGATATGAAATATAAGAGATACGGGGTTCAGAGTTTTTGTATTCCTCCGTAATATAATTACAAATCACATCAAAGTGTTATAGTATATAAGTATTCATCTGCAGCGACGGAAATAAATAATTTGTCGGGAAATCGGGAATTTTGCAAGTTTTAGTCAGTGTCTCAGCAGAAAGGAATTTTATCAGTCGCATTGATGATGTTATACGAAAATGGGGATTCACGCAGTCATCAACTCGAACCAGCATTTAAATATCTGATGACGATACCTCCAACGAGTGTGGAAGCTGAGCGTGCATTTACAGCAGCATGTTGTCTGACTTCCAAAATCAGATCCAGACTAAATGACGAAACACTAATGTTTAATGTTAATGTTACTTCGGGCATATGTTCAAAATAATATTTGAATTTGTTAGTGTTTTATTTATCTATTTTTGAATTGTATTTTTATCTTTTCTTAAATAAATAAAATTATTTGGCCTTCAAGTGATTTTTTAAATTGAACAAATGGACTTATTAGTAATTTTTGATGAAATTCATCAAGGTAATTTCTTAAAATATTGAAAATCCCAATCCCGGGATTCTGGGGCTGGTCCCGGGATTGTCTAATGAAATCCCGGGATCGAAAAAAAATCCCTAATCTTCACACAGAAGAAATTAATGAATAAAGAAATAAACTTCAGGATTCAACACGATAATCGATGCTATCATTGTCTGAAAAATATATTTGGGAAGAAATCACTATCGACGAAAATTAAGATCACAATTTAAAAAACGTTAACACTTTACAGTCCGGGTGTTCCGCGCTAAGTTTCATCCAAAGTCTGGGTGATTTCGTAAGAAATTCATGAAACTTTACTTCTTTTGTAAAATTGATATAATTCTTAAACCAGCTAATAGATTGAAACGAAATTTTAGTGGTACCTATAAAAGAGCTTACTGCGCCGATATATTTAAACAAAACAGTGGTTTTCAATATGTGGTACGTTTATCAGCGTGATGAAATTCAAATAGTGATTTTTTGATGTGAATTGTGTATAAAGGCATTGATTAAATGACACGTAAACACACGAACAAAACATAAGGACAACATTTAGTTAGTTTATCATTCTATATAAAGATATATTTGAATTGGGTATTTTAACACTGAAAATTGGCGTGCCTATAATTCTTCTCTGAAACATAAATTCGTCACGACATGTAGCAACTGTACCAGGTTATTAGTGAAAAAAAAAGATGAATAATATCATCGGAACTACAGTTTTAAATGAAAATTTCAAGAAGAGATTGTGTCCCAATGATTCCGACTGATATGCTATTCAAATTGAAACGTGCAGTTTCCAGTATGAGCATCAACAAAGAACAGAAACACACAGGGTATGCGTGCATGCTTCTCACATGGACAGCTGTATGTGAGCTGCTCACGCCTAAGTCATCTCATGGATAGACGGTACTAATCATATGGAAAAGTATTGTAAATCTAAAAGCACTTCATTAGCACGGCATAAGCATAATTTTTGGGACGAATATAGCAACAACATGATGAGCCTCCTCTGACCTGAGCTGTGTGATTGATCTCCCTATTTGGGAGCATGCCAGCCCGCTCTCAAAGTGCACAGCATGGTGCAAAACCATAAAATTAAAATTCCATGTCTGCAAGGATACGCACCTTCTCCGCTTCTTGCGATCACTTTCACTCTGAGCGCGGGGGGAAGCTAGCTAAATATTTTAATTTTACTTTAGGATTCTTAAGCTAGGATAAATATATTGATGAAAACTGCTTAAAAATTAAATAGATGAAAATAATTACATATATATATGTCGTATAGGGTAGAGAAGAGTTTTGAGTCTCACTTGCGGCCCCGAAAAAAAAGGGTACGAACCCACTAATCGCTACCGGTCGCAAGGAAGGGCCTTTACGACCCGATGGAGATCATAGAAAGCCCCGGGGATGCGTTTTCTCCCAAAACTTTTACAAAAAGGTCCCTAAAATTAGAGAAATTGGCCACAAGGTTTCCGTGTCCAACCGGACTGAATTTTGGACCACTGACACAACGAAGGAACGTCTCGCGACCGGACGCCATGCCCGAAAATGTCCACAGAACATAGTCTGCGTTCATGCCCGGATCTCCGCATGGACAATCCGAAGTTTTTGAAAGCCCAAACCTAACCAACGAGTCCCCGATTAGCCCGTGTCCCGTGAGGAACTGAGACGTCCAGTGATTCGGGAAGGCCCAGTGACATCTCAGGGGGTGCCTAACCGAGAGATAGCGGCCGACGACCGACACAGACCGCTTCCTTAACGCGACGACGGAGATCGCCGAGCGCGTCTGAGGCATCCGCCTCTATCTGGATTTCTCTGAATCTTTGGCACGGGAGAAAATATAGGAAGTCTTTTGTCCAACAAAAATAACAAAGTGAAAAACGAAATTCAGGGAGCCTACGTGATTTAATGCTCAGCCTGCATCATATCGTATATTCAACAAACCAGTAGATGCCAACTACTACCCACGGGGTGACAGAGCATCAAAACACAGTTTTGCAATTGGATTACAAATCTCCAGTACTTGAAAATGTCAAGAACAACCATCATATCAATTTTGATGGTACTAAAACCATAGCAATCGTTGAAGATTTCGGCATCAGAATTGCGAGAGAAGCGATGGAAATCGAAAAAAGAAACACTGCATTCAACTGACGAGACGACGGCACTAGCATATCCAGAACTTGACTACCAACTATATCGAAAATTAAGAACCAGTAACCAAGCAAAAAAGTCTAAAAGTGCAAACAATCTACCACGAAGCGACGGCAATCCATAGCCCAACATAGCACTGGACGGAGGATACTCACAAAGAGCATCACCAAGGCGCCGGCAGTTATTCCGCGTCCATGAGTCCGACAGGAGATTCGAAATACCAGAAAGATATATATTTTAAATCTTAATCTCAAATAATTACTAAGCGCGGTCGTATACCCGTTTTTTCAGTGTAATTAAAAATATATAAAATCATTCCAATAAACTGAATTAAAATACATACACTTTATATATTTAAGTGTGGAATTGCAACGCATGCCGGGTATTCGCTAGTTCTATATGATTTGTGTATTTTAACTAGGGAATCCAATCCCAGGATCCCGGGATCACGGACAGTTTTAGGTGATTTCGGGACTAGTAAACGTAATTTCAATCCCGAAAAATTCGGGATTGAAATAACATGGTTTAAAATAATTATATCAAATAAAAATATTAGAAATGAGGATTTGGAACGTCTCCCTGCATCAGAAAACTCTTAATGAAACTTGAATTTTAATGAAGCAATAATTAGGACGACACAAAATAAGATCCACAATTTTGGCAGGATCGTCCATCAGTACAAAATATCAGTATACAGTCTACCCCCAGTGATTTTGCTAAATGACTGCCATGACAAAAACATGCCATTGGATATTATAAAACAAAAATCATTATGAATAACTGAAAAGCATTAAATTCAAGAGTGAATTATATTTCCATGGTAATATCCTAATTTGAATCAATTTGATTTTTCTCTTTCCAGATTGGTAGAACCGGTCGGATACATTCACGATGGACCGGGCAACTATTCTATCGGGATGAAATGTAGTTGGTTGATAGAAGCAGCCCATTCCTCATCAGGAAACCCAGCAAACGCAACTATTCGCCTTCATCTAGAAGAATTTGCAACGGAATGCGGATGGGATCATCTCTATGTATACGACGGAGATAGCGTAGATTCACCGTTGCTAGCTGTTTTCAGGTTACTTCAAATATTAAATATTTACACATGGAAAAAATGCAAAAACATTCGTTATCTATTTAGTATAAATATGATAATGAAATTCAGTTAAAAAATCTTGCTGAAAATTATTTTTTAATAAAAAATTACAAAATTGATTGTATTTGATAATTTTTTTAAATATTATTTCAGCGGACTTATGTACAAAGATTCTTATGCAGTTCGGAGTGTACCAGAATTGATCACGAGATCAGGTTCTGCACTTCTACATTTCTTTTCTGATGATGCCTACAATATGTCAGGCTTCAATATTTCTTATGCTGTGAATGCATGTCCCAGTCGTTATTCTAGTGTAAATTGTTCGGGTAAGTGTAGAGTTTTTGATTATTATTACATGATGGATGTTTTTCAATCTTTCTTACATAAATTTATAGGCCATGGAACTTGTGATAATTCAGAATGTACATGCGATGACGGGTGGTTGGGCAAAGCCTGTGATAGGCCTACGTGTCCAGGTATTTTATATAGAAATTCAAAGAATGTATATAAATGAACATCATGTTTTTCTTATTGAACATATATTTTGTTTTATTAGGAAATTGCTCATTTTCTTTGAATCAAGGAATTTGCCATTTACCAACACAGAGATGTCAGTGCAATGCAAATTTTGGAGGCCATGATTGCTCTCAACCAACAAAATATGGTATGGTTTGGAACATTTTTTTCACATAATATGAAATATTGTATTTCAGTACATAGGATTTAATTATCTATAATTCATATCATATCTATAATAAACTCATAATCAATGCTTATTTATGTTCAGGTATTTGGGATCCTATTGAACCTAGTGGATTCAAACCGGGTGGAAGTGCCTCTCATGGTGCTGCTGTTTGGAGAGATTCATTGTATATAGTTGGGGGAGAAGGTTATGGTAGATCACGTTTAATGTACACGTATGACTTTAATGGTGAGTTTATTCTGTAGTTAAATTAATTTTACAATTTATTAAGCTGCATGATGTCAATACAGTATATCATTTTGTTTTAATCCTCATTACTATAGAATATAAAATTCACACTCATTGACGTAAAGATCAATAATATGTTTACATATAAAAATGAATTATTTAAGGTGGGGTGTGGGAAACACCACATTCTTCGTCTACAGCTATTCCCAATTTGCGATATGGAGCAAGCGCTGTCATTCATGGTGATAAAATATTTCTTTATGGCGGTGTTGTGACTGATCATTATAATATGGACTACTGCAAATCTGCAACGTCATCACTGGAAGGTTTGTGCATTTAATAAAATGGCCTTTTATATTAAGTCAGATGTTTTGCTATCAAATTTTTCTTTCATTATTACTTAATTTTTCAGACATGCTCACAAAGGATTTTCTATTCCGTATACAAATCGAGAGAGCAGCCACGAAACTTATAATTCGGCTGTTACAAGAGTAACTGGGGAATTATGGGCTTTTGATATTAGTGCTAATACATGGGAAAATATTACTGTTAGAACTGAACCGTGCAATAGAAGTATAGCGATGTGTGGTTCGTTATATATAATATAATATAGTAATACATCAATATTTTTAAGGTGCATGTAGATTAGCATAATCAAAATAATATTTTCAGGTCCACTGCAATCAGCTGGTCACACTGCAACACTAGTAACGTTAACTGATTCCAAACATAGAAAACCTACAGAAAGAATGATAGTAATTTTTGGGCATTGTCCTCAATTTGGTTATCTCAATACAGTACAGGTAAATATAACTAGATTTTATTTGGAAATTGTATACAATATTAATTAGATGGGTAATTTTTTGATTCATTTTCAGGAATATAATTTTGTCACACGAGAATGGGTAATAGTTCAAACAAGGGGTTACCCTGTGAAAGGAGGATACGGACACACTTCTGCTTATGATCAATTAACTGAAAAGATCTATGTATATGGCGGAATGATTTCTGAATCAGAAATCAATCATGTAACAATACGATTCTAAATTAAAATAATGATTTTCCTGTCTTCTATAAGCTTCTTAAGATTACTATTAAATTTTAGCTATTGAATTCAAATCTGTACAGCTATGACCCGGCTTCTAGAATCTGGACACTTCTTGCTAATGCACCGAGTGCAAGATTTTTACATACCGCAAATTTCATAATGCCAGGTTATTTGTGCTCGCATGTTTCATTATATATATATATATATATTACTAATTTGTATAAGTTTTTATAGACTATTAATTGTTTATAGGAATGATGGTTGTATTTGGGGGAAATAGGCACGGTGATATATTTAACAGCTTTGGAGCAAAATGCTATTCTAATGAACTTTTAGCTTATGATGTTGTTTGTGATTCATGGCATTACATTAATATTCCTCATGATCATAAAGGAAGTATGTTTTATCATAAAAGTAAACTATAGTATTTTATTTCCTCGCCATACTGTATAATAACACATTCAATATATATTGAATGTTACAATTTTCTTGTAGATCTTGCTAGATTCGGCCATTCTGGAACAGTTTTTAAAGATTCCTTATATTTATTTGGAGGATTTGATGGACAAATGTTAAATGATATGATACAATTCATGCCAGGTCACTGTCATCGTTTAATGACACAGACGGAATGTCTGAATTCTCGCATTGGTGTGAAATGCATTTGGGATGTAAACAAGACTAAGTGCATCAATGTAAGGATAAATTTATAATTAAAATGTATGAAATGATTTCTTTATTCAGTCATAAAATTGTATTTGTTGATTTTTAAGATTACTGAAGTTCCTAAAGATTCTCTTACATCAATGGACCCTGACTTTGATTTGAGTTTTATTAAATGTCCTGAAGAAAGTAGAGATAAAATTACACAAAGACTGCTTTCACACAAAGGTAAACTGTTCATTCTTTAGCTATATTGTACAAATCGTATTTTCAATAGCATAACTTAAATCAAGGATTTTATGATCATTTTATCTGTGGCTAGATCGTTGCTCTCTTCAAACTGATTGTACCTCTTGCGTTCAAACGTCGTATGCATGTGTCTGGTGTCCAATGGGAGTTTGTATGAATCAAAGATGTAGTAATTCTAATTATCATACTGCAAACCAGCGAAAGGTATTTTTTTATCACACACATTTAAACTTAAATTGACGCACAAGAGTCTCACATTATGCATTAATTTCATATTAGACTATAACAACATTGGAAGAATGTCCAGTTGAAAGTAGACCGGTTTGTGCTCAACTGCATTCATGCATTGCGTGCATAGGGGCATCTTCCACTTCTCGTGTGGGAGGTCATACGACAACTACTAATTCTACACCAGCCCAGCCTAATCGTGTACAAGAAACTGAACTACAATCACCAGGTAGTCGCTCAGGGTTGGTTGTTACTTCAACCAATCTTAAGCCACTTTTTGGGAGTGTTTCTTCATTAAATTTACATCAAGTACAATGTCATTGGGACTATGAGACTGGGAAATGCAGAGCAGGCAACAGTAGTAACACAGGTGGCTTGCATTTAAATTTTACATTATAATGAATTAAATTGAACAATTTTTATTAATTTATTCTCTCATTAGTTTCAGCAGATGCTCCTGAAGAGCGTAATATATGTGTTGCGAGTTGTTCTGATTTCACAACATGTACTAATTGCACTATAGAAGAATGCATATGGTGCCAAAATGAAGCTCGATGTGTTGATAAAAACGCATATACTGCATCATTTCCTTATGGGCAATGCAGAGAATGGACTACCCAAATTAATCGATGTAGAACACCACCAAATCCAGCTGCAGGAGGTATGCCTTCACAATCTTGTAATATTTAGTTTTTTTTATGAAATCATATCTACATGGGTTTAATATATAAGATAATTTGTCTAACTTAAATGGTTTTTAATTTTTACTTTTAGATGGAACTGTAACTGGTATTGGTACTAATATGGCAAGTGCGTGTGCAGCATATGCATCATGTAGCTCATGTCGAGAAGAACCTGCATGTGGTTGGTGCGATGACGGTTCCCGCACTGGATTAGGTGTGTGTTTACCCGGGGGAGCTGCTCGTCCTAGTTCACCATATACATGTCCTCATCATACATGGCATTTTACGCACTGTCCCAGGTACCGTGCCCATCATATCTCTATTGTTATATAAATTATATATTTATTTAGTTACTAATTGAGTTTATATTATAGTTGTCAATGTAATGGGCATTCAACTTGCTTGGAGAACAGCTCAGTTTGTATTCAGCCATGTGGAAACATGACAATGGGACAACATTGTGAAAAATGTTCTCCCGGATATTGGGGAAATCCTTCGAATGGAGGAAAGTGCCAAAGTGAGTTAATAAATTAAGAGATGAACATTGATTTTTAGATTAAAAAACTGCTTATTTGCTTAAAAATGCCATTTATATGTTTTAGCATGTGAATGTAATGATCAGGCTACTCTATGTAATCCAGACAATGGTAAATGCTTTTGTACAACTAAAGGATTGGTTGGAGATAGATGTGATAAGTGTGATGCAACAAATCGATATCATGGGGACCCTAAAAAAAAAGGCTTTTGTTACTGTGAGATTTCTATATTTATCAATATATTTGTTTAAATCAGGCCTTCGAACCGGAACAAAAACCAAAATATAAAAATGATTCAAAGCCCTGATATGAACAAAAACATCAATTCAATTCAAACATACCTTTAAGAAAACATATAACTTATTTTTTAATAATGTATTCTTTTATAGATGATCTAGTTCTTGATTATCAATTTACATTTAACTTATCGAAGAAAGAAGATAAACATTTTACACAAATTAATTTTAGTAATTCACCTACAAAACCTGATATAGATGCCGATTTTTCAATAACATGCAGTGTTTTAGCTAAAATGAATATTACGATGCGAACGGCCAATGGTCAAGAAAAAACAGTTTTACATTCAATTAACTGCACAACGTTCAAATATCGGTTTGTAATTTAATGTGCTGTAAATCATCTTGACAGTTGAACCTGCTTAATTTATTGCATTGTTTTATCATTCCAGTTTTGCTAAAGCTGATTATAACTTTGGAACAGAGGACAATGTAACTCTGACAACGTTTTTTGTTTATGTTTATGATTTTCAATCGCCATTATGGATACAAATATCATTTTCCCAATATCCAAAGTTAAATCTTCAAAAAATTTTGATTTCATTTTCTTCGTAAGTTATTATATGTTGCTCTTAATTTTGTGACATAAAATTAATGGCATAGTGTTGGAATTTTATATAATAGCTTTAGTTTAATATTTTTTCAGATGGTTTTTGCTTATACTATTAGTAGCTGCAATATTTTAAAAAATTAAACAAAAATATGATGTGTAGAAGAAGACAAGATTATTTGTAGAATTGGAATAAATGGCTCCTAGGCCTGTTTTCACATGTAAATATTAACTTTTAATATAATTTTTTTTAACTCAAAAGTCAATTTAATTTAATTATCACCATTCTAATTAAGAGCTGGATTTGTTTAATTTAGTGCTTAGTTTTATCATTCCAGTTTTAATAAAGCTGTTTATAACATTGGTACAGTAGACAATATGACTCTTACAACGTTTTTTGTTAATGTTTATAATTATCAAACACCATTATGGATACAAGTTTAATTTTCCCAATTTCCTAATCTAAATTGCCAAATATAGAGTAGGAACCGTCAATTAATTTTATTTTTCAATTATATTAGAAAGTTTGAAACATGCACCAGACTAAGGTTGGCAATGAAAAACGATAAAGAGTGATATTCAGAATTAACACGAAGCATTGAGAACAATTGGGAAAATATTAAAGTAAGTCAGGTATAAAAGAGGTGCGAATAGCACAGTGAATCAGTATAAGCTGGAGTTCGGAGTCATTTTAGTTAGCTTTTATTACAGTAAGAACCTTATATGCGCCACAACTACTGTTGATCCAAATCGGACTGAATCAATGATTAAGCATTAAAATATACCTATAGATGACAGATACTAAATGTCAGGATAATATCTAATAATGAACAATAGAAGAGCATGGGAAATCAGGCAACAATAAGTGATATAAATAAAAGAATGGTATAGATCAAAATTGGTTGCAGATGGAATAAGTTTTACAAACTAAGTAACAAATGAAGATATAGGACAATGCAATTCAAGTATCGATAGTCAAAAGTAATGACATAATAGCAGACAGATGCTATCCAAGATGACATTAACAGGATTGGTATATTTGACAGCTAGAAATTAACCTAAAAAGATAGTAAAATGTGGAAGAATATAAACTTCAAGTTGTGAATATGGGATTAAAAATAGTATCAGCTTCCATTGAGGTTCTTCTGATTTTAATAATAGATTGATTTATTTTCATGCGCGAGAGAAATTAATTAAATGCTGCGCAACGCTAACAGCATACGAACAGAGCGGGTTTCGTTCGCCCCATTTTGCAGAACTGCCAACGCAAAGAGCTTCGATGAAATCGATTCAAGTAACGACTCAAAATTGCCCAAATTATTTTCAGCTTTTTAAAATTGTTCAAGAATATTATATTAATTAAAAATATTCGATACGATTATTTGATTTCGCAAATCACTGCGAAACGAGACTAAGAAATTAATTAAATGAGCGAATTGGTTTCCTATTATATTATTTAACCCCTTAAGTTGCTTATGCGATAAAGTTTTAAAATGTGTATTTAAATCACTATCATCTTTTTTCAGTTACTGACAATAACTCGAGTAATCGGATGAATATAAATGCGTTATATTGCTTACATTTGACATGTGGCTCAGAGGGTGCTTTTTTTAATATTGATATGCATAACAAGAGTTCAATCATGCTTCTTATAGATCGATCAAGGTATAAATAAATAACATGAATCATTATTTAGTGTGTATGAACATTTTGCAATTGATAATTTTATGGTATGATAAGAAAAATGGTCTTTCATAATATCTTTATTATAAACACCGATTTGTCGGGTTGCAGAATGTGAATAAGCCAAACCAGACAATTGCTTGAGCTAGAGCGTTTTATACGCAATTTAATCTAGGATCGGTATTAATGTATATTTTTCAGCTTAGTCAGTTTATGTTTAAAAACTATACAAATTGATTGTCGTATGCACCAAAGAATGATAATAAATACATGCATTTCAAAAAACTCTTAAAACGGAGAAAATTAATGTTTTTTTATACAACTAGTTAAATGCCATAAGCGTCTTTAAACGCGGGAGAGAGCCTGTTTCAAATATAAAATTAGTTTTATTTATTAGTTACCTCTTCCTTTCGATACTAGACGACGATCATAAAACACAAGGCTTCCACATAAGATAGAAATAAATTCGTAGACCAAAATTATGCGTTCGACTACACATTTTACACTCTATTGTATTCTAACTGAATCAACGGATTCTCCTCATGCCTTTTTCAGTGAGTGCAGGGTCTTAATAAAAAAATATACGGCCAGCTTTATTTGACCGAAATATTTACAGTGAAATCTTTGAACCGTGCAAAGTTATTGGTTGTAAATTGTTTTTTAAAATCATATTCAAAATATTATGGTATTTGGATATAGTTTTCATTTTTCATGCGATTCAAATATTAAAATTTATGTTTTGAAAGTATTCCAAGTATGATGGTTGCGTTGCGCGGCGAAAAGGGGCTACACATTGTGGCATGAGCGGTGTGGTGTATGTGGTGTGTGTGCGGTGTGTGTAGTGTCGGTGCTAGTAGCGACGGGGCGGCGCTGAACGGCTGAGCGCTGTGAGCTGTGGTGTGTGTGTCGGTTGTTATGCGGGGGCGGCATGCGTCCGTCGGCGGCCGCGCTCGCCCTGCTGGCGCTCGCCGCCGCGGCCGCCAGCGCAGGAGCCGCGCGCTGCGGACGAGGACTCTGCGCCCACGGCACCTGCCACAACGACACCTGCCTCTGTCACGACGGCTGGCAGGGACCCGACTGTCAATTCTGCGGCGGCAAGATCAGGTCGCACTCATCTGTCCCGTACAACCTCATTGCGTCCCGAGGGATCTCATAATAACCTCCCAATCGAGAACCCGTTCATAATAAATCGTATCAAAGGATTACACGGATCAAACGAAACCATTCAACTATCATGTATTACTGTCAAGTTTAATCAACCTCAAAATTGTATATACATATAAACGCACTTGTTTCTCCAAAGTATAAACAAATTTTGTTTTTTAGCAAGCCATTTTATATTTTAAATAAATAAACATATTTGAGACAAAAGAAAATACAACATCTGTTATAACAGACAATAATTGTGTCAATATAGATCACGGGGTGATACTTTCTGGAGAAAGTTGCAATCACCCGGGGAGTATTAATTAATCACTTTGTTCTGCATTGCAAAAAAATAATCTAGTGTTCCTCGCTTGGCCTGTTTGTTAATTATATAAAATTTGTTGATAACTGTCAAATAATCCATCATTAGCATGCTTTACTGCGCTTATTAGGTTCTAATCTTCATTGTTTTCTTTTAACAACTCCACGCATTGATTATGACGAGACGGTCTTTTCATTGATTTTGACAATTAATTTATGTATAGGATTTAATTATTTTTTTTTTTTAGGAAAAATCGTATATGAAACTATTACACACACAATACATGCAGATAACGCAAAACATGCCACTGCATCAAGTACACAAAATTTCACTGTAATTTTGCTGCTGTGTACTCAAACTGTTAAATCAACTGATAATTTTTTTTACTTGTCATGTTCAGATAGGGATTTTTATATGACCCTTTGCAATATTCAGTTTGTCTTGTTATTGACCAGATTGCCACTCGATATTGAAATTGACTCTTGATGCGCGCACTTGAGGACTGCTCCATTTCACTTCTGATATTTTTATAGTAATTTTTGTATTCGTTATAGTTTTTGCAAAAGTGACAACTATCAAAAAATGGACTTCCCGGGATTCGAGATTATTTTCATCATTTATGTACAGATTTTTTTTTAAAGTAAATATTTATATGTGTTACAAATGTGTAAGTTAAAAGAACCATCTTGTTCTATCTTTCTTAATTATCATTTTCGGAGTCACTTTCTTCAGTGTTTTGTTTATCTTCATTGAAATAATCTAAATCTTCTTCTGATTCTGTTTGATGAGTTTTCTGGTACAAATTTTCAATTATAGCTAGATGTATAGCATGATTTATGCAAAGTTTATTGACGGCGGGACTTTTACGCCCAAACTTTTTCATCACGCTAGCACCATCAGTCGTCATTATGTTGGATTGATTTTTTGGTAATGAAAATCCTTTTAGTGTAGCATATTCACGAATGCAATCACTATTCGTAATCCCCCTTATGGGTAACGATTTCTGGAAGCGTTTTCCTCTTCACAAAATTTATTATTGGTGGTTGGAATATTTAATTCTTTTCCGTTGAACATTCCACATCTGTGATGTCTTCTTCGGTGTTTTTATTCAAAAAAATCCGATGTATTCTTTCAAGATGTCTCTCTAGTCCAGTTGTGTTTAAGCCTTTGTATGTGATTTGTTTTGGATAGCGAATGCATTGGGCTTTCTCCTTTTTTGTAGTTTTTTTGTAATGTTTCCATATTTCCGATTGACTTCTTTCCATTATGTACTACAATAATGATAAAATACATATAACAAAACGATACTACTTTTTTATATGAGATATTTTATAAAATAAACTATAATAACCTTTGATGAATTTAATGGAAATTTTTATATTAAAATCTGTTAGCCAACCGTCAGAGAACAGACACAAGAATAGCACGAACTAGCTCCAAGTTAGGAGACAAATTGATATTGTATTTACAAAACATTGATCTTTCATTAACTCCTTCTGATTTTTTCTACGAATCAATTGGTCCCAGCTGCTCCAAGTGTTGCTATTACCTAGAAACGCTTGGAGCAACCATTCGTTCCATTGTTCTTGGAATTCTTTTGATTGAATTCTGGAATCTAATACAATATCAGTTGGGCGCAGACGTATTGCCTTTTTATTATGCCTTGTATCCTGTTATACCTGCTTTCATTCAATACAAGTCGGACATTTTGACGAATTTCGATGGTGTCGGAGGGTCATAAAAATACCCGTGACATCTCGACACAGAATCCCTAGTTGCAATGAAGAATTGAGGAGTTTTTGCTCATATTTAAAAATAATATTAACACAGCGTTTGTGGGAAACTTGGATCATAGTCCTCGATGTGCCACTCTCTGTATGCTTTGTAATCCCAATCATGCATAACTTTGATCACATATGTTTATTTCAATACTTTTGTTGGTTTGAGCGACATCTGTGAATACACATATAACATTTCTAAAATGGAAATACTTTGTTTATTTATTTAGTCGGCAGATATTGGGCATTAGAAGACACAACTGGAACAACACAATCAGTTATGGTTCAAATTCCAAGAAATTTGCAACCATCACAATGCTTTCGCAAACATAAATTAGAAAGAAAAGTGTTTAACTGTCTATTAGTTATTATCTCGTTAAATTGACAATAACAGCTGCTCTTTCTGTGACCATATTTTTGATAATTCAGACGTGTTCAGGTTATATATATATATATAACTATGTACAGTAATAAATAATCAATAGCTGTTTATAATTAACAAAGAACATTTCCTAGTGAATATTTCAACACTACAATTAGAGCGTTTGATATGAAATAGTACGGAAGGCAGCGACATTATTTATACATACCAACAAGATTGAAACTATATTGTAGCTGTTTATAATAAATATTATATGTACTTAATATTGCAATGCTTTGAAAGCTGTAATATTTCAGTCATGTTCCCGCACTACAACTTAAGCCACGTCTACCGAAGCCATAGCTACCTTGTATCAAAAGTAGACGACGTTTATTTAACAATAATTAACATAAACTACTTGTATACAAAAAAATAGCTTTGCAAATTTTAATTTAATGCCGGTATGTGCAATTATTCAGCTTTCGAAAATTGTTGTTGATGTCTGCAACGTTGTCTCCCGTACTAAAACCATATATTATCATTAATATTAAAATAATTAACAGTTCTACGAAAGAATTATCAGAATATTTGGATCAATAATTTAAACATTTTCAGATGTAAAAGGAAATTGTAATGTTTATTTTGGTGCATAGTATTATTAAAAAAATATTGAAATTAAGATGAATGAACCCAGAAGAGATTTGAAAACGTTTAAGAATGTTCTATAATTCTGATGAGATCAAATTACATGGGGAAAAACCTCCCGAGCAAACATTTAGTTTTGTATAAAACTACTGTAGAAAGTGTAACTATTTATCCTAGATATAAAAGCATTCGAACCAAAACTCTTTGTTTAAATGCGATAGCGTAATTTAGATATTTAATTGGCAACGGATAAACAGCATATCTTCAATGATTTATAGCCCAATAGCCATAAATCTAGATTGATGCTTCTCGGGTCCAATGTGCGTGTAACAAAAATTATACCAAATGTTTTTAGAACTTAAAGGCAAAATATATATTGAATTAAAATAACAAAGGATCTTTAATTCGTAATAGGGATTCTTCAAAATGATCAATTTAAGGATCGAATTCTGTTTTGATGATGAAAAATTCGTAGAACCGAATAATTAGAAAGTTATTAGTAAGGCGATAAATACCATTAATTTATTCTACAATAGGAGAAAACCACAAAAATTTAAATACAATGAAGTGTCAATGAGTGGTTAATGATTCTGGTTTCAATGTTTTAAAAAATAACGTAATAATTGGACATATAAGCTGATCATCAGTATTAGATTGAAGATAATAGAAATATTGTCCTCGTGCAATGCTCAGTGATTTGCTATGAATTGATTTTAAATGAATAAATATTCTTTGATAATCCATACAAAATATTCAATACTGTTTTTACAATATTAACACATTACATATTGTCTTCCGTTGCCTTTTATATCATTTTGAAATCGCTGAATTGGGAGGGTCAAACTTAAATAGGAAACCACTCAGTCTCGAATTCACCCAGGTAAATTGCAAGTGGACGAGGCGACACCCTCAGTTGATGTAGGAGCGAATCCGAGATGCACTTAAGTGTTACGTATGTCTTCACCCTATACCGACAACGCTTTAGCGAGGAAAGGAGGGACTGGACTCTGCACTCCAGATAACCCTTTCCAATAAAATCAAAAAGGTCACCTAGAGTAGTTTTACATTCCCGAGGAAAACATTCATTCAGGATACCCGCTAGATGAGCATTCTAAATGAAACACGAAGGTTATGCTACCTTCAATATCAAGCGAATGAGGAGATGAATGTATGATACAGATGAGATGGATGTAATCCCTTCCTATGAATGGATATTGAAGAGGCCCATAGTTCCGCAGTGGACTGTTTGTGGCTGCACTATGATGATGATTACACGTTATTAATGTTCTTTAGCCTTTCATTGCCTTCGGAATCTTTTTGACTTGTGGCATTCTGAAGGATCCTTCATAATTTAACCCTGGACTATAAATCTTATTTAGAACCACATGTATACAAATTGTAATTTAATTCTTCCTAAATACCAATCCAAAGCAGGGATGGCGAACATATGTCTCGTAGGTCACACATTGACCCACAAAGGCTTTAAAAATGAGCTTTGTGTTGATTTAATCATATTTTTGTATCATAAAAGAGAGCCGAGTATTTCAAGTAGGTCAAGAATGTCTCTTAAATTACGCATTATGTAGAAAAACTTCCAAATAAATGACGGTTGGCAATCTTCTTCAGATCTTCTTCAGAACATATTCCCTGTCATCACATGCATTGTATACTTTTTGTTTACTTAATAACACCTTACGTGAAATTTTGGAAGCGTGTAATAAATAAATTTAACAAATCCTCATAAGACAAATAGGGAGAAACATGGCATAATTGATAAAAATATGCTTACCATACGTAATGTGTTTTAAAATTAAATAAATTCAGTTTTATACACCATAATATTTGTCTGGTTATCATAGCAATGCTTTTATTTTAATCAATGTGATTTTTCTCTTCTCAGATTGGTGGAACCGGTCGGATACATTCACGATGGACCGGGCAACTATTCTGTCGGGGTGAAATGTAGTTGGTTGATAGAAGCGGCCCGTTCCTCAGCAGGGAACCCGGCAAACGCAACTATTCGCCTTCATCTAGAAGAATTTGCAACGGAATGCGGATGGGATCATCTCTATGTATACGACGGAGATAGCGTAGATTCACCGTTGCTAGCTGTTTTCAGGTTACTTCAAATATTAAATATTTACACATGGAAAAAATGCAAAAACATTCGTTATCTATTTAGTATAAATATGATAATGAAATACAGTTAAAAAATCTTGCTGAAAATTATTTTTTAATAAAAAATTACAAAATTGATTGTATTTGATAAACTTTTTTGAATATTATTTCAGCGGACTTATGTACAAAGATTCTTATGCAGTTCGGAGTGTACCAGAATTGATCACGAGATCAGGTTCTGCACTTCTACATTTCTTTTCTGATGATGCCTACAATATGTCAGGCTTCAATATTTCTTATGCTGTGAATGCATGTCCCAGTCGTTATTCTAGTGTAAATTGTTCGGGTAAGTGTAGAGTTTTTGATTATTATTACATGATGGATGTTTTTTAATCTTTCTTACATATATTTATAGGTCATGGAACTTGTGAAAATTCAGAGTGTACATGCGATGACGGGTGGTTGGGCAAAGCCTGTGATAGGCCTACGTGTCCAGGTATTTTATATAGAAATTCAAAGAATGTAATAAATGAACATCATGTTTTTCTTATTGAACATATATTTTGTTTTATTAGGAAATTGCTCATTTTCATTGAAGCAAGGAATTTGCCGTTTACCAACACAGAGATGTCAGTGCAATCCAAATTTTGGAGGCCATGATTGCTCTCAACCAACAAAATATGGTATGGTTTGGAACATGTTTTTTCACATAATATGAAATATTGTATTTCAGTACATAGGATTTAATTATCTATAATTCATATCATATCTATAATAAACTCATAATCAATGCTTATTTATGTTCAGGTATTTGGGATCCTATTGAACCTAGTGGATTCAAACCGGGTGGAAGTGCCTCTCATGGTGCTGCTGTTTGGAGAGATTCATTGTATATAGTTGGGGGAGAAGGTTATGGTAGATCACGTTTAATGTACACGTATGACTTTAATGGTGAGTTTATTCTGTAGTTAAATTAATTTTACAATTTATTAAGCTGCATGATGTCAATACAGTATATCATTTTGTTTTAATCCTCATTACTATAGAATATAAAATTCACACTCATTGACGTAAAGATCAATAATATGTTTACATATAAAAATGAATTATTTAAGGTGGGGTGTGGGAAACACCACATTCTTCATCTACAGCTATTCCCAATTTGCGATATGGAGCAAGCGCTGTCATTCATGGTGATAAAATATTTCTTTATGGCGGTGTTGTGACTGATCATTATAATATGGCTACTGCAAATCTGCAACGTCATCACGGAAGGTTTGTGCATTTAATAAAATGGTCTTTTATATTAAGTCAGATGTTTTTTTTATCAAAAATTTCTTTCATCTCTTATTTTTTCAGACATGCTATGTCGCATTTACGAAATGCTAGTGGTCACTTGAGTCATGCCTTACCCTTGAGTTCTTCTCACGAAGGAAATTCTACTCCGGATATTAATCGAGAGAGCAGCCACGAAACTTATAATTCGGCCGTTACAAGAGTAACTGGGGAATTATGGGCTTTCGATATTAGTGCTAATACATGGGAAAATATTACTGTTAGAACTGAACCGTGCAATAGAAGTATAGCGATGTGTGGTTCGTTATAAATAATATAGTAATACATCAATATTTTTAAGGTGCATGTAGATTAGCATAATCAAAATAATATTTTCAGGTCCACTGCAATCAGCTGGTCACACTGCAACACTAGTAACGTTAACTGATTCCACACACAGAAAACCTACAGAAAAAATGATTGTAATTTTTGGACATTGTCCTCAATTTGGTTATCTCAACACAGTACAGGTAAATATAACTAGATTATATTTGGAAATTGTATGTAATATAAATTAGATGAATAATTTTTTTATTCACTTTCAGGAATATAATTTTGGCACGCGAGAATGGGTAATAGTTCAAACGAGAGGTTACCCTGTGAAAGGAGGATACGGACACACTTCTGCTTATGATCAATTAACTGAAAAGATCTATGTATATGGCGGAATGATTTCTGAATCGGAAAGCAATCATGTAACAATACGATTCTAAATTAAAATAATGATTTTCCTGTGTTCTGTAAGCATCTTAAAGTATTTTAAATTTCAGCTTTTGAACTCAAATTTGTACAGCTATGACCCGGCCTCTAGAATCTGGACACTTCTTGCTCATGCACCGAGTGCAAGATTTTTACATACAGCAAATTTCATAATGCCAGGTTATTTGTACTCACATGTTTCATTATATATATATTACTAATTTGTATGGATTTTTATAGACTTTATCAATTGTTTATAGGAATGATGGTTGTATTTGGTGGAAACACGCACAATGATACATCTCACAGTTTTGGAGCAAAATGCTATTCTAATGAACTTTTAGCTTATGATGTTGTTTGTGATTCATGGCATTACATTAATATTCCTCATGATCACAGAGAGAGTAAGTATTGTCCTACAGTCTGTCAGCTCCTATCAGTGTAAGACAATCTTCAATTCGAGGCAGGGGTCAATTGTAAATAAACACTACATACATACAAGAGCACTTCCTTTCTTTACATAAACAATGCACAAAAAATCGATTCATTTGCTCCTCCTTTAGAAGGAAATGATAATTGAACAAAGACTCATTCAACACGCAGAGAAGATAAAGAAACACTCTCGATAACACAATATTTGGTCCTTTCTTTGCGTAAACAAATAACACACTTGAAATCAAAATCATTATAAGTCGATAAATTTGGGCTTAACGATCTATACAATCATGCGAGGAACTATCCGTCTCAGTCTCCCGAACTGCGCTAAGTTCACTCTGTCTCTGTCTGTCTCTCGAGCTTCAATGTACAAGAGTGCTCTTTCTGAATAGTGGAGGGGGGAACACAGGGTCTGTGCTAGTACTCCCGTAGGGGTTAATTTAATTTCATCAAAGAAAATGTTAAATGTACATGTTTATTAATACTAGTCAATCATTCTGCATGTATTGTCCCTTGAAATATCGGAAAATGATATTTTTTTTATCTCTATATAAAAACTAATATAATCATATATCAGCTTGACTATTTTTGACGAACATCTAAGAAAAATATTTATGATATACATTATGCCTGTGAGCAGTCCTGTGATTATGTGATCGGATTCATAGCTCATTTTGGGCTCAAATCTATAGGATTGGCCGGTGGCCACATATAAAAAAAGGCATATTAACAATGTCCTTTGTTAGTTTTTCTATTATTTCATCTGATTTCCTATCAAATGCAAAAATTTCCTTGGTTTATTAATAATATATGTAACAATGTTATCATTTGTAATTCACTCAATAACATTTTTTTTTTTTTTTATATAAATGTAACGAAATTTGTTTAAGCAATAAGGTTTTATTATAAATACAGCAAGCTCATTTAGTGCTTAGTATGTGATCCGAGATGACAAATTGCTAAATTAAACAGTGTTAAGCAAAGTCATTTTAGAAGCACAATAAAAACAGCTGTTGGGTGCATTCCACTCGTATTGATAGCATGGACACTTTCACTGCGAATGAACATGATTCATAAGATCAAATGAATCAAATAAACAACATTTAGAGAATTTATTTAGGCTTTGAGTAGACTTTGAAATATCAAATCAGCATTATCCAAGGAAGCGTTATACGAGCTCTTGATGTATTAAAATGGATATCTTAGGATTCTCTTTTTTGAAATTTCGGATCATTTGAGTGTTTCTGTAGTTTTTCATTACACGAAAAAATAAAACATATATTACTATTTTTTGTAGATCTTGCTAGATTTGGCCATTCTGGGACAGTTTTTGAGGGATCCTTATATTTATTCGGAGGATTTGACGGACAAATGTTAAATGATATGATACAATTCACGCCAGGTCACTGTCATCGTTTAATGACACAGACGGAATGTCTGAATTCTCGCATTGGTGTGAAATGCATTTGGGATGTAAACAAGACAAAGTGTATCAATGTAAGTATAAACTTAAAGTTGAAATTTATGAAATTACTTCTTTATTCAGTCTGAAATTGTATTTGTTGATTTTTAAGATTACTGAAGTTCCTAAAGATTCTCTTACATCAATGGACCCTGACTTTGATTTGAGTTTTATTAAATGTCCTGAAGAAAGTAGAGATAAAATTACACAAAGACTGCTTTCACACAAAGGTAAACTGTTCATTCTTTAGCTATATTGTATAAATCGTATTTTCAATAGCATAACTTAAATCAAGGATTTTATGATCATTTTATCTGTGGCTAGATCGTTGCTCTCTTCAAACTGATTGTACCTCTTGCGTTCAAACATCGTATGCATGTGTCTGGTGTCCAATGGGAGTTTGTATGAATCAAAGATGTAGTAATTCTAATTATCATACTGCAAACCAGCGAAAGGTATTTTTTTATCACACACACTTAAACTTAAATTGACGCACAAGTGTCTCACATTATGCATTAATTTCATATTAGACTATAACAACATTGGAAGAATGTCCAGTTGAAAGTGGACCGGTTTGTGCTCAACTGCATTCATGCATTGCGTGCATAGGGGCATCTTCCACTTCTCGTGTGGGAGGTCATACGACAACTACTCATTCTACACCAGCCCAGCCTAATCGTGTACAAGAAACTGAACTGCAATCACCAGGTAGTCGCTCAGGGTTGGTTGTTACTTCAACCAATCTTAAACCACTTTTTGGGAGTGTTTCTTCATTAAATTTACATCAAGTACAATGTCATTGGGACTATGAGACCGGGAAATGCAGAGCAGGCAACAGTAGTAACACAGGTGGCTTGCATTTAAATTTTACATTATAATGAATTAAATTAAACAATTTTTATTAATTTATTCTTTCATTAGTTTCAGCAGATGCTCCTGAAGAGCGTAATATTTGTGTTGCAAGTTGTTCTGATTTCACAACATGTACTAATTGCACTATAGAAGAATGCATATGGTGCCAAAATGAAGCTCGATGTGTTGATAAAAACGCATATACTGCATCATTTCCTTATGGGCAATGCAGAGAATGGACTACCGAAATTAATAGATGTAGAACACCACCAAATCCAGCTGCAGGAGGTATGCCTTCACAATCTTGTAATATTCAGGGTTTTTTTTTATGAAATCATATCTATATGGGTTTAATATAAAAGATAATTTGTCTAACTTAAATGGTTTTTAATTTTTACTTTTAGATGGAACCGTAACTGGTATTGGTACTAATATGGCAAGTGCGTGTGCAGCATATGCATCATGTAGCTCATGTCGAGAAGAACCTGCATGTGGTTGGTGCGATGACGGTTCCCGCACTGGCTTAGGTGTATGTTTACCCGGGGGAGCTGCTCGTCCTAGTTCACCATATACATGTCCTCATCATACATGGCATTTTACGCACTGTCCCAGGTACCGTGCCCATCATATCTCTATTGTTATATAAATTATATATTTATTTAGTTACTAATTGAGTTTATATTATAGTTGTCAATGTAATGGGCATTCAACTTGCTTGGAGAACAGCTCAGTTTGTATTCAGCCATGTGGAAACTTGACAATGGGACAACATTGTGAAAAATGCTCTCCCGGATATTGGGGTAATCCTTTGAATGGAGGAAAGTGCCAAAGTGAGTTAATAAATTAAGAGATAAACATTGATATTCAGATTAAAAAACTGCTTGTTTACTTAAATATGTCATTTATATGTTTTAGCATGTGAATGTAATGATCAGGCTACTCTGTGTAGTCCAGACAATGGTAAATGCTTTTGTACAACTAAAGGATTAGCCGGAGATAGATGTGACAAGTGTGATGCAACCAATCGATATCATGGGGACCCTACAAATAAAGGCTTTTGTTACTGTGAGATTTCTATATTTATCAATATATTTGTTTAAATCAGGCCTTCGAACCGGAAACAAAACCCAAAATATAAAAATGATTCAAAGCCCTGATATGAACAAAAACATCAATTCAATTCAAACATACCTTTAAGAAAACATATAACTTATTTTTTAATAATGTATTCTTTTATAGATGATCTAGCTGTTGATTATCAATTTACATTTAACTTATCGAAGAAAGAAGATAGACATTTTACACAAATTAATTTTAGAAATTCACCTATAAAACCTGATATAGATGCTGATTTTTCAATAACGTGCAGTGTTTTAGCTAAAATGAATATTACCATACGAACGGCCAATGGTCAAGAAAAAACAGTTTTTCATTCAATTAATTGTACAACGTTCAGATATCGGTTAGTAATTTAACGTGCCATAAATCATCTCAACAGTTGAACTTGTTTAATTTATTGCATTGTTTTATCATTCCAGTTTTGCTAAAGCTGATCATAACTTTGGAACAGAGGACAATGTAACTCTGACAACGTTTTTTGTTTATGTTTATGATTTTCAACCGCCGTTATGGATACAAATATCATTTTCCCAATATCCAAAGTTAAATCTTCAACAATTTTTTATTACGTTTTCATCGTAAGTTATTATATGTAGCTATTAATTATGTGACAAAATGAATGGCACAGTGTTGGAATTTTATATAATAGCTTTAGTTTAATATTTTTCAGATGTTTTTTGCTTCTACTATTAGTAGCTGCAATATTATGGAAAATTAAACAAAAATATGATATGTATAGAAGAAGACAAAGATTATTTGTAGAAATGGAACAAATGGCTTCTAGGCCGTTTTCACAAGTATAAATTGATTACTTATGGATCTCCCTAATACAATATACTGATAGTCTAAGCAATCTTATGCATTTATAATTGTTTACATTTTTTTAGGTATTGGTAGAAATTGAACAGAGGGAGAAGATTCTTCCAGAAAGTCATCAAAATCATGTAGTAGCAAATCCTCTGCAAAATGAAATTATTAACAATGTCACTACACCTCATAGTGTTGTAGTACCTACAGTTAGAAAAAGAAAAAAAGATTCTCCCAGCCCCATTGCATTAGAACCATGCAGTGGGAACAAAGCTGCAGTATTATCATTACTTGTTAGGTATGTAAAATTTCATATATTTTCCAAATATATTTATTATGAGTTTACGATCGGCAATCAGTAAAACTTCAAAATATATATTTAAAACTAGCTGGTACCCGACGCGTTGCTCCCACAGAAGTAATAATTGTTTTATTATAAATATGAACAAACATACAAACATTGATTTTATTATATAAGATCTACTGTAAGTCAATTGTAATATAGCTATATTATTTGACAAAGTGCAAACAATAATTTGGCAAAGTTTTATTGCAATCGAATGAACGATATGGCAGCGCATAAAATACGAACAAACAAATCTTTATTTTTGTATATTAGACTATGCCTATGCTACTCGCGCAGTCCTTAACAATAAATGGATGAAATTTTATCGTAATTTGATAAACGGTATGGCAAAGCATTATATACAAACATACAGATATTAATTTTTATTTGTTTGAATTTAGGTTACCAACTGGCGGTGGTAGTTATACACCACCAGGTCAGCCAGCTGGTCTGGCTGTGGCCTCTGCCCTCGTAACTTTAGGAAGTCCTCCGAGACATTCACACGCACCAGATGCACGTCATACCGACACAAAACTTTCTAAACGTGGGAAAGGAATAGGCGCTCAACATCCCGACACCTGTATATGACTGGCGTCTTTGTGAACTGTACTGTGTGACTATAATGATATGAGTTATGGTGACGTTGTTGGACATTTTTATCAAATTTTCTTAAAAATAATATAAATAACTGCATGTCTTCTACTTTTGACCTACATTCTTATGTAAATTACTGTTTTGGTTATTTTGAAATTCATGTATTTTTATTTAATGCAGAAGACTCGCAGCTTCATGGATGTACTGATTCAAAAAAAATTGAAAATATGCCAATTTTAATACTCGATAACCTGGAATATTTTATAAAATACTATTGACCACGTATTAAAACTGGTTCATATTTATATATTGTTTAATGTTGACTTTGAATACTAAAGGTACATTCGTGTTCTGTGATCTCACCAATTGTATGAAATTAACCGTATATATTTATATTTCAAACGTTAATTTGAACATTGTAGAAAGCTAGATTTATTTTTAATAATTTAGATCATATTATTATTATTAATATAACATACACTTTTTATTATTTAAACAATCATTATTTGTGCGGTATTTTACAATGATATATGAGAATATATTTTTTGTATGATGGTGATAAATGCGACTGACGTTTTCTTATAAAATAATATATTATTTGTATATTTTTCCCCTCGAGCCAAACTGTTTGATCGTTCACAATTATTAACATGTGCTGCAAACATCCTATAAACGTACTAAGGGCTAATTTGGGGGTTTCCAATTTAATATTCGCTGATTAGATTTTAGTTCAAGTTTTTGTACCCTTTTAATACTCAATCGTATCCTTATCCTAATATAGTAGCCTCCGTTTTAAAATGCATTTGTTAGACCTCACCAGTTACGATAATGTTTATTTTAGATCTCTCGAAATTTGATTTTGTAATAATTTAGTGTTTAGCATATTTAACTATTTCGTCGATTATATTATTCAATCGCGTGGCAATAATTTGGATTTTAAATAAACGGCCTACAGGTTTTGAGAATGTTATAATACTCGGAATAATCAAATAGTTCATTAATCTAATTAGTTAAACGGAGGGTCAATGTGGTTTGATTCTTATGAATATTTTTAAACACGTTTATTTTATAGAATTTTATATTATCCGTGATACGACACACACTGCCACTTAAATGTTGTTTCTGAAAATATTTTATTTTTCTCCCCTTTTTCTATTATATTAGCATTTTATTAAGATTTGCATTTAAACATTTTCCCCTGTGGTATTATGCATATTGTCTCATAGTGATTTCAATATGCATAATTGATCTCCTGTTTATTTTTTATACGTAAGGCATATTCTCTTGGATTCCCTCAATATTTTTTTTTTATATCGTACAGTTACATTCCATTTGTGCTATTCATATTTAGTACGCTAGCATCCACGGCGACGGAAAAATGTTTCTCAAGAGTAACTTTAATGACTAAAGAAACAATCATCATTCATCTGTAAATATTTCATAACAGTTTATAATCAAATTTTATAGTTTCGTTTTTTAATACTTAGTCTAGTGTTTTATAGGTGCATCTTTCACATGCTTAGCTATCTTTCTATATAAATATATATGTGAAAGAAAAATTAGTTAGTTATGTCTCTGTGAGAACCATAGGTGAAGATACATCCAATTTTTTAAATAATTTCATTGCATGGATTGATATAACATCGGCTTGCATTACTAGTACCTGGAATTATTGTAATTTTTTAGTATAACTGTATTCATTTTGACGATCAAGAACTTGAGAAATACATAATATTAAAGGAAACGGAAATAAAACCATTATTTCTGAATCGGTTTATGAACATTGTTAACACAAGGCGGTCCGATATCTTTATAAACTTTTGGTGATAGGATTTAGAAACAGGAGCTCCGCAGGGAGATTAAATCAAGAGACAAAATGCTGACGCATTTATTGTAAAAATAAGCGAAGTAGACGGCGTTTATGAATGGCCACAAGAGAAAAGCGAAAAGTATGGCTAATCAGACTTTCGGGATGAAAGTTGTGAGGTTCACAAAGAGTTGTTGATCTCATGAGACCCGGTAACGAACTTTTGAAGACCGCCAGTCCTGGGGCAGACGTCCCTATGTCTCCGCAGCCCCCCCAGACGCTTTACTTACTTATGGTGGCGCTTATAGCCCTATCAGAGAGTCTCGACAATGCTTGCCGCCACTTTTGTCTGTCCTGGGCCTCCTCCCTCCCATTACCCAGGCCTGAATAAGCGGCGTCTTTTTTCACCTGATCAGCCCAGCGTAACCGAGGTCTTCCGACGGGTCTACTGCCACCAGGTTGAAAATCTAAAACGGCTTGGGGGACTCGGTGTATCGGCATCATTGCCACATGACCTGCACAATGAAGACGGCGGGTTTGGATGAAGCTAGTAATTGATGTCTCGCCGTACATGATCTTGCGATTGGACCTCATGGTTTCAGAATCCGAGGTCTCGTCTCGGAGAGGTCCGAAAATTTTTCTCAAAACTTTCCTGTCGAACCTCTCGAGGCGTATCGCATCCTGAGCGATCATGATCCATGTTTCCTAATATTTTCAGGCCATAGTAGCACCGATTACCGTATTGAATCCCGGAGGTTATTTCGTTATATATTAAGTTCTTCTCCGTGAAGATGGATCCTAGATATTTAAAACCTTGAACCCTTTCAATTACATTGTTATTGACACTCACGGAGGAACACTCTCCAGTATTCACTCTCGAAACCGTCATTAATTTAGTTTTGTCATAATTGATTAACACACCGAAGGTAGCAGCAGCCCCTATCGACATACGTAAGCGCCGCCAAAGCTTCTGACTTCGATTTCGGCACGACGTCAATGTCGTCCGCAAAGGCAAGATACATTATATCTTTGTTCCATGGATGTGCGTGTCCCAATCTGCCAGCCTCCCTCATAATTGCTTCCAACGCAATATTAAAGAGAATCGGGGAGAAGACGTACCCCTGTCTAATTCCCATCGTCACCTCAAAAGGCTCTGGTAGGGCACCGTTACCCGGGATTCCCATCTCCAATATGGTCCTCCAAAGTTTTTCCTCATTTTCATCCTAAACAAAATATGAAGATTTGTAGCAAAATAAAAAATGATCTTTTAAAAGTCCGTTCAAATGGCGTAATATAAAAATAATGGTTTTCTTTCTGATAATCCTAAAACATTAATCAACATCAGAATTATCACATAAATAAAGACATATTATGGAAGGGGTTTTTCCCGTGATTTATTGGGGGATTAAAACGAATAAAGTATTTAATTTTCGACTCGTTAACAACATTAATTCCAAGTACCAGTAATATTTTTCATCGTTGTTAATTTTCCCTCCTATGCTTGAATGTAAAATTTTTAAAAAAACTTATATATAAAGAATGGCCTCGACAATTTGATTTTGTCAAGATTATTATTTATTATACGCGTGTATAAAACGTAAAGTTGAAAATTTTTAAAAAGACATTATTGAATAAATGGAGTTTATTTTTTACATATTCTAAGTATTTATTCACTTTTCATGGATATTGTTTGTAAATATTTATCTGTACGGTATATAGTTTATACTTCTTTGTATGATACGCGACGACGGAAGGAGTGAAATTCATTTTTATTTTGAATCTTTTATATAGATGAATGTGAAACTTGTACGGTTTTGTGGTTTTGCACTCGTCACAAAATTATGCGGATTGTTAAATATTAAATTCTATTACAATAGATTTTTATGCATTATTGTAAATTGACTTTCGTACTTAATTTGACACTTGACAAAAGTTGAATATTATTAGATAGAAATCACAGTATTTTTGAATATCGGAATTACGATTAATTTTCAGCTTAATCCTTCAATAGTCATATATCTTTATTACATCTTCATTGTTTTAATTTTTAATCGTAAACGTGATCTATTTGTGTTTTGAGATGAATTTTTATTTGTAGATACTTTTTACATTATTTTATAACAATTTTTGGATCGTTAAGGCAAATGCATTTAGAATTACACAAGTGCGTTGCAGATGAAAGGCTATTAAATTAAACATAACTCACTCAGAGAATGCCAAATTATGATGTACATTTTCAAAATCTACCATACTAAAACACATTCTCAGATAACGGATTGAGCAATTCATTGAAGCATTTCATCGGGCATCAAAAATACATTATGCATTCATATTTATTTTTGTGAAAATGAAGTATTTATACCAACGTTACACCACAAGTGATATTAGCATACGTTAAAAGAATATTTTTAATAGTGATACTCTCCTCAAATGTTTGCATAAAGATAGCCTTAACTTCAACGAAAACGCATACCGTAATATATTCAAATGAACTACGGTAATAGTCGTAAGATCAACCGTTCAATAACCGATATACTCAATATAAATATATACATACGTACGTGCATACTTCAATCTATTACATTTTAAGACGTTAATATCTTTTTTTAGTCGTTTGTCCGAGTTAGATTGGTCCGTTGGAGGTTAAATAAGACTGGAATTGAAAAATTCACACGCTACGAGTCTGCAGATGGGCACATATTGCTTATTCTCGGATACGATTTCCATGACCGTTATCAATATATTTTGATCGTATTATTAGCAAATTTAAATATAATTGTCGCCGTATTTTCTTGGAAGATCGTCTCCATTATGTATTATTTTAATTAAATGCTTTTTTATTGATATGGATAATGAATTAATGGTTAGTTTTTTGCTTGCCAAATATCACACAAAATCCAAATAACTTCAAAATATTTGTAAAAAGTGTATTTTCTAAACTTTTCTGTATTATTTGTTTTTGAATCTCTTATTATTTCGACTGATTTGTCTTACGTTATTGATGTAAAATTAAATTTTATGCAATGAGTAACAATTTACTTACTCCTTTTGTTAATTTGGTTAAATGAAATCATTATGGTGCTTGGAAGTCATTAAAATTATATTAAAAGAATGAATATCTACCAAATCGTCATTTGATTATACTTTGTATGTGTATATATAAAACATATATGGAATTTATCATGTATGATATTATCTTCAAATGATAGTCATATATTTTGCTTATTGCAATATAAATTAGATATTATCTTCGGTTTGTATTATTTCAGTGTTGTATTTATGAAGACATTAACTATGTAGTATTTGTTTGTAAATTGTTATTTTTTTCTTGCGACAGTTTTTGTAAGAAATAAACAGTTTTAATATATAATTATATATGCTTGGCTATTATTGATCCTTTCCCGGGGTGAAAAAATCCAAATGTATATTTCCACTAAATTATTGCTACTTAATAACTGATGAATGATGATGAAGATCAAATTTTATATATTTTTTTTATCTTGAACTGAAAGTTCGTCGTCAAAAAATGCAAATGACACTAACTCTTCCGACAAGTACCATAAATGGTCCAGTATTTTTTTCATGGCGACTTTGGCCATTGTTTGGTTTATACTTTCAAAGGACATAAGGTCTTTTAATTATTGTAAGTAAGTCATTTTTCGGTGCTGAATATCCGAGAGGGGATTGAAACCAGTATTTTGTATATATTTTTCGTCAATTTAAACTGATGTTTAAAAAGGAAAATCTTCAAGCAATATTTAGTTTTAACCAGCACAGTGAAGATCAGCAGGCCTCCTAAATGAAACTCTTTTTTCAGAAATTCCTCCCAAGTAAATAATGGAAAGATTCAACAGTTCTTTACAGTCATCAGTCAACTCAAATCATGTCTGCAGCAATATTTTCTATAATTTTTGAAGATAAACTAATGTTTTATAATCATTTTGATCAATTTTGTAACAGTTCTTCTTAAACCTTTTAAATAATTGGATATCAGGAGCATTAAACGTACCGAGCGATTGACTCACTATAACTTCTAACATAATTTCCATTATATGATGACGACAAGCTAGGCAAAGCATTTTTTCCGTTTTCTACTCCAGAAGAACACAAGCTTCATTTCTCAAGCCGGTGTTTACAGCTGTAGTGTTAAAACATAAATGTAATACTTCACCAATAGAAGGTAATTTTGACTGATGCAATTTTGTTGTTGATTGTCCAATAAGTCAAATATTGGTTTTATTTCTAGATAATAAATTCCCGCCACTGCTTGGGGATGTCATAACTTGAAACAAGTACGTATAATTGGGGAAACAAAAAGCGCATGCTTTCGCTAATGACTGAGGTGTGGGGCAGGGTTCAACCACAATGCGTACCCGCAGGAAAGAATTATGAAATGGGAGGGGGGACTGTAGTGAAGTAGTGAATTTTTCCGTATAGTATTTCACTTCAAAATACACCAATAAACATACCAGCATCAATAAGCCGAATTTATAGTTAAGTGGTCATACAATTTGTTTTGTTTTATTAAGTGATTTTTTTTAATCGCTTCAATGATCAATTAAAGTACGAAAATTGTTTTCATATGGTAAATTATCATTAAATTTTATAGATTAATTGACAAACAATTGTGCTAAATAATAATGCATAATGTCATGTGCAAGAGGTTCTAATATTAAAATATTTAGAAATACTTCTGCGGCGCAACAGGGATGAAAAACCAGTCAGAAAAGCCTCCAATAGCTGCATTATTATTTATTTAGCGTCCATACCACAAAGTGGTACATGGATAGTCAACTCATTAAAATTACCATTGTATCAGACATTTTTTAATAGTCTAAGCAAAACATATATTTAATTTTTTAGCCTCATTGTTTGAATTGAGCTACAAATATGTGGTCCATTAAAAATATATATATTTGTGTTAATTAACTCTTTCGAACCGGAGAGAAGACACGCTACGCTCTTTTTATTAAAATTATTTTTGTCTATTAATGTGTTGCGAAAATAAAAGGACAGAGTTGCCGTGTTTACTTCTGAAGGAGTAGATTTTGCAAAAGAATACTCGGCTAATGACGCCACTCCAGAACAGACAAGAGGGAATAACAAAATTGATCAACGATAAGAATGATGTGAGTATCTTAATTATCAAAACAAACGCCTGCTCTCAAGACAACACGAACGAAAGTCGTCTTATCTTTATTGAAAGAGCTTAATCATATTACTAATTTTATTCAAACTTTTCTTTATTATTTACACAAATATATCAGGGATGCGGCAGAGAAACCACCTTATTTGAAATGGGTACACTGAAGCGACAGTTATTCCGAGAAGAATGGAGTGACGCCTCTAAGGCGCACGCGTCCACTATATAATCATTATTAAACCTATATAAAATAAAACGTTAGGTTCCGCTCTTTTGGATGAGCGCCACCCCATCCTTCTCGAAATAAATGTCGCTTTAGGGCGCGCATTTCAAATAAGGGGCTTTCCCTGCCGCATCTGTATATGTAAGATGTTATATACATTTTCAAGGATGTTTCTTGAAATTTCTTCACGCGTCGCTATTTTTTATTGTATTATTTATAGGTTTTAAGAGTTTCGAAACATTTTTGATAACTGGATATTTGTGTTTATTGACGTTTATTATCCGTGGGAACGCTCAAAAATAATATTTTTCCGAAACAGATGGGCGATAACAACGCTATTTTTGTATGGTTAATTGAATAACGATATATTTAAACAGTGGCAGGAGAGCTTTTTGGCTTTTTGTTCTTCCAAAATGCTAGGTACTGCATGCGGTGTCGCTAAGCCGTCCCGGATTACTGGACGTCCCAGTTCCTCACGGGACACGGGCGGTTCAAGGCTTCTCTTCACAGGTTCAGTATTTACCAATTCTCGGAGTGCCCATGCGGAGATCCGTTCATGGACGCAGACCATGTTCTGTGGACATGGCGTCCGATTGCGATGCGCTATTTCGTTGTGTCAGCGGTCCAGAGTTTGGACCGGTTGGCCACGGAAACCTTGTGGTCACTCCCTCCAACTTTAGGGCTTTTTGTTAATAAAATTTGGGAAAAATGCATTCCTGGGGCATTCTACGACCTCGATAGGGTCGTAGGGTTGTCCATAACTGCTTTAATATATTTTAACACTAGGTCCACCACAATCGTCAACTTAACGGAATTTAAAATTCGTTACCAAATTACACAAGAAAATAACGATGTGAATAATTCATATAAATAATTTTGCCGTAATATCAAAAAAGCGTGCCATACGAAAATATTTCAATTGATGAACAATTGATTCAGCCTGTTGTTTTTTTTTTAAAGAAACTACATGTTTTTATTAATCCGGTATTAAGGCAAGTATTAACAGAATTAAATAATTTAAAGAAAATCGGCAAGCATAGTGTTAAATCGATTCTTAAATAAGAAAATATCGATTGTCTCCAACGCTTTTAACAATAATGTTTATTGTTGTTCTTTGTTGTGCTTTTAAATGAAAAGGTTGATCTTGATTGATGAATCAATTAAGTGTATGGGACTCGATCGTTTAATTGTAAAATGGTTGTCGATTTCTGTCCATGTGGATACCTCAGCATCTTCAATAAAACGAGGGTATAGATCCAGTCGTGGGGTATACGTTCTGCCGTTCGGACGTTCGACCGCGCTCCCAATACGAAGAAATTCCGCGAAAGCCTTAAAATTGTTGCGCGAAAACAAGGCAGGTTATTTTGCATTATTACCGGCTAAATTTTGGTGGCGTCTTCCGGTCGATCGGAAGGCATTTTCTTTCAAGAAACCGGCGGAAAATGCTCTTCCGCGGGGGTGCGAGCAAGCCGCATACTACCCCGTCACGTGTAGCGCTTTGGGGTTGCCAAAACGTGGCGCCAAATCTTAACCCCATTTATGTCGAAGTTTATTTTATTCCTCATTTATTTTTTATTCGCGCAAAAATAGTTCATTAATTTTGATCCTGATGGTGATAGACATCCGAAACGTACGTATTTAAGGGCGATACCCTAATAAAACACACCGAACAACGTGCACCCCTCCTGTCATTCAGCATTTTTTTTATTATACAACACGTCACCCCCGGAACATATTAAAAATTCGAATTTATACCCCGAGAAATGACGAAACGCTTGATATTTTTCAACAACACTCTCTATGCGGGCATCAATGCGCAAAAAAATGAACAAAATCATTCTGCAACGGCGAATGATGAAATCTTCGACGTCTTTGGCTTATCATGCGAATACCCTTTGACCTTATACTATTCATAGTTAGGGACAATTTTAGGTCAAAGTTAGCCAATAATTTCAAATATACAAAAAGGATAAATTTGAATGTGATTATTTTGAATTTAAGCTAAAATACGATTATTGAAATGAATGCATTCCATTATTTTTTTTAATCGGAATTGCACATTTTTATTATGGTGTGCAATGTTTGCGACGAATTACTTATTTTTATTGCATATTATCCCAATTTATTGCAAATTCATTGCACGTGTATTATTTAACTAATCGTAAAAGCAATCGATTACTTTCTGTTACGATTAAGGCGTCTTAAATTGATTAATCGGAGATCTATAATATGATCCCATTCTTCCTTGTGATTAATTTTTAATATAAATGCTAAATATGCTTATTAAGGACAAACCGATATTATTTTATGTCCATTCCTGCATCAGAATCTATCAGATATGATTGAATCAAATTGATATTTCTGTACATTGAAAATGCTGATGCAACGTTTCATTTGAAGTTCTCATCATGCTAGAATATTTGATGATCGAATTCGAACAACGTCGTAAATTTTTGTACTCTAATCTGCATACCTGTGTGATATTGGAGACGATTGTCGTAATTAATATCTTATGTGCGAAACACATACATGTTGAATCAATAATATGTCGATTTTGTCATAATATCAACATATTTGAGGCATTTTCGATGTGCAATTTGAAACTGTTGATGTAACAATACCACAACACTCAATAACTCTTAAAAAATCTCTAGACTAAATACGAATTGATATCAATTGGCAAATCAAATAATATCAACGCAAATAATAATTAAGCTGCTTTAAAAATATATTGCCACAAATCTGTCCAATTTATTTTATCCATGCATTCATCAAAAATACATTTGATTTTAAAAAATACGCGGAGAAAAGTCATATAAGATTCAGACTTTGAGATGAGCTACTAAAGATAGCCCTGCCCTCAGATATGAGCGTACATATAAACAAATTGTAATGCGAAACACGTCATATATGTAAAAACGATGTGAGTAAAAATGTAGCTAGTTCTACGCCATATTGTACAATATATCAAATGGTTAAAGGATCAGCTGAGAAGATAACTGGTTTCTAATGAAAACAAGAGTTGTTATGATCTCGACACTGAATCTATTCAATGAAGATGAATATGCTAATGTCACCAGTGACGGTCAAACTTATCTAATCGATCTTCATAGGTTTCAATCAATGATCTATCGTTGATGTTGGAATAGTTGTTGAATATCCTCTTTATAAAGAATTCTAGCTTTGGAATCAATTATGATGCATTTTTGATAAATTCACATCGGAATAACAGCATAAATAAAATGTCCTTATGACATGCTTTTACATTTCTGATTCATTAAAGACTTATACAATGACGTTTGTCTTTGTCTGCATTTACAAGAGATTCATCTTCAAAGTCTACAACAAAGGCAGGCCACATTTTCTTTCAAGTTGAGTACATAGTCTAGAAAGATACTTACCTCTAGGCTTTGTTAATGACCCTTAACCATTTAAGGATATTCAATTTTCCTGAATTGTGTCGGAGATTACTTCAAAACGCCTTTGATACAAAGCTGAAGAGCTTCTTATGCATTCAGCCATCTAAGAGAGCACAGAGTTTGGTCAGCTCTGACTACAGTCCATAAAATGCGATGTAGCTTATATTTACCCCATAGGTCGAAATCCCAAGGGTCTCCACGGGGAATTTCTAGGGGATCGCCAACTACAAAATGAATATTCAATATAGATTGATTTTGAAGAGCTGCCATGGGAAAAGACACATTTGAGGCTTGTATCTATTGAAAATATATTGGTACCCAAGCAAAGGATATCATTTCTATATTTTATCAAAATTGTTTCCATATGTCTAGGGAATCCCGGGATTAGTAAACGTAATCCCGAAAAAATCGGGATTGAAATTTTTTTCTAATAGAAATCGTGGCGACAAAAACGACGGAAACAATGGCGTAACTATTAATTGGCGAGCTTAGGCGACGCCTAGAGGCAGTAGCTGTCTAATGTATCTATACATATATGTTTTTCAAATTGTTATATTAACCTTTCCCTACCGGTGATGTATTTACTACACCTCGACTCTAATAATGGTAAAATCGATATGAAATATAATAGATACGCGGTTCAGAATTTTTGTATTCCTCCGTAATATAATTACGAATCACATCAAAGTATTATAGTATATAAGTATTAATCTGCAGCGACGGAAATAAATTATTTGTCGGGAAATCGGGAATTTTTCGAGTTGTAGTCTGTGTCTCAGCAGAAAGGAATTATTATATAGTCATATTAATGGTGTTATACGAAAATCGGGGCTCATGCGGTCATCAACTCTAACTAGCATTTAAATATCTGATGACGATGTCTGCAAACTCCTCCCGGGATGGTCTAATGCAATCCCGAAATCCAGGGATCGAAATTTTGGGTCAGGATTGGATTCGCTACATATGTCTGAAAATCTTTTTACTAAATCTGCAAATCATGAGGATCTATATTGCTATATGCTCGAGTTATTCTCGGATTCAGTAGAAATATGATCTTGTGGTTTACTTAATCCTTTGAGTAGTGAGCTAATTTTAAATCATCATAAACTTAGATGCTATATTTGCATGTCCGCCTCTTATCATCCGTACAAATCCATTTATCTTTCAGGACCGTCGTAGCGTGTATGAAGCTTGTACATAAAGAAATAAACACTGTCGAGAGAACACAATATTCGGTCATTTCTTTGCGTTAACAAACAATACACTTGAAATCAATTTATCATATCATTCATACATCATTATTAGTCGATAAATTTGGGTTAACTATATATCCTGTTACTTAGAACGTATTCGAGCATTTTGAAGTCATCAATGGGTCAATAGCCATCGTTGTTTGCAGTCCTCTTTAATGTCACAATCGGCGATATATCGTTGCATCCAGAGGGTTAAATTCTCAATAATATCATGTTTTTGTTTTGTGTCCAGAGTAGTCTATTCTGTTTATTCAAGTTATTTAATTTCGTCCATAACGTCCATATGAATTTAAGCAACTTTTCGCTGTAAAATAACTTAAAAGCATATTAAATGATCTGGTTTTATTTAATTTCATGGCCAATTGAGTAGCTGTAAAACGACGATTTATTATAGACAATAATATGATGTAATAATCCTCGACCACCGTAGTAGATTATGGGCGGTCCGGTCTTTTCCTGTCATATAAAGTCCCAGTCTACTGATGTCTTCTAATGCTATTATGCTGCATCTTTATGGAAATATTTATTTTTTAGCAATGTATATGATTTATTTCGCAGTGTAATAATAGAAATACGAATCGCGATATTTAAATCGGCTAAAATTACTTAATCTTCCTATGAAAACGTTTTTTCTTTTAATAAAAAAATACCACCCATGCTTCCTTAGCTTTAATAATATGCCCCAAAGATAATCTCCCGACTATAAATATCTTCATCCTTGATCGCATATTGCGTAGGGGAATTATCCTTGGTTTTTTGCCTTCTTAATTTAATTCTTATCATCGGTCTTACGAAGAATTTATCGACCTACAAAAGTCATACCACAATAAGAATTTTTAATCAGAATCTTGTTTGAATTGTTGCGAATATTTAAGCGCCGGATATACAGGCGTTCGTTGAATATGCAATAAATAAAATGCATTCGGATTATAAATACACACTTGAACGTTAAAAATGTCCAGTTTCAGTGCTATTTAACGGCATGAATATTGTGATCGTGCGCTCAGAATTTATGAATAATTAAATTCCCATCGATATAACGATGCTAGAGAAGTGGAATAATTCATAGAATAGCTCTATTGAAACGATTTGCTCGTGAAATCGATTTTATTGTGTGTTTCAAAACGGAAAAGGGAAGCTAATACCAATTGAAATTAAAAATAAGGGCCATATTATATTAATGGTGGCTTATGGAGAAACTGTTGATAGCTTGGACGTTCGTATAATACTTCAGTCTCGAGGGGGTTTATAAATGTTGACTTTCGTCGATGGAGGCTTTCTAATCCGCTTATTTCCATCGGAGATCCACAAATAATCTAAGTATGCTGATGTACGTGGTTCAATCTTTTTAGATTCCAATTAGTATTTAATTTCTACGATCAATACTATCTTGAATTCAGATTGCTCTCTTTTATGATTTCGATTCCGTTCGCGAAGAGTCGGCTAATGGCATGTCATCTCCAGACTCTTCTCTAAATCATCGGCATCAAAATGCGATGGAAATTATTGCCCACTATGTCAACACATAAGAGTTCATTTCCTGGAAGTTCAATTTTCATGCTTATTAGAAATTATATGAGAGCATTCAAATAATTTTCCAATAGCACTCATAATTGATATCGCGTTTAAAATTTATTTGACTTACGACTAATAAGCAAAAATGGATTTAATTAAATTAAATGTAGCAAAAATCGCACAAAAAAAACTTTGCGAAGATTAACCAATATGTTTTTATGCAGTTCGTGATATGGAGATATGCAATTCTTAAGCTCGTGCTGGAATTTGAAAGATCGTTCAGAATTTGAGTCATGTACAATAAATAGATTAACTAGTTTCTTGTATAATATTTTACAGTAAGGTAGTAGTTTCTTCCACTTCAATATCGTTCTCTGTTTCTTTACTGCCATATAACATCAAACCAATAATATCATTCAAGGGAGTAAGCAACTCATCGACATCATTTTGAGAAAAAGTATCAAAGCCTTCTCTACCAAGTTGATTTGCCAAAGTAATGATTTCAGCTGACAATGTTGAAGTTTTTAATATTTTGCCATCTGTAACACATTCGTACCAAACTGCTTTCAAACAAGAATTTAAAGTGTGTGGAGTAATCTGAGATATTGCACTTGAAACGTCATTTAAACAGTCCAAAATTGAAAAGTTTTTCCAAACTCTAGATACAGTCAATGACTCATTCTCTAGTTTTTTAAATATAATCCTTTTTAATAGATGAAATGATGAACTGATGGACTGAATTAAACATGTCGTGTTGGGTGGAAGAAACACTATTTTTACATTTGGATGTTCTAAATCTGAATGACTTTTATATTTTTTTTATGCGCATTCGCATAAAAAAAACTTTGTGCTGAATTAAAAGATAAGGCTGAACGACTTCTTTTCCGCTATGTTTTCGCACTAAGATTAATTAAATTCATTATTACAAGGAAAATAACTATTTAATTATATATATAAATATCACATCGTTTACAAAAAAAAATCATGACAATGTGATGTGTTGATTTTAAGAAATATGAGACTTGGTTATTAAGAGATTCGATAATTCCTTTTTTAGCTAAATATGCAGATGGAAATGCAATGAAAAACTTCTTTGATGTAGCCTATAAAGCCGGATATACTATTGAAATTTGCCTTTGAACTCAAAATTCTTGTTATTCATTTTTAAATCTCAATTTTAGCTCTTCGTCTTTTGACAATTCTATCTAATTCGCTTGCAATTCTAGTTTTGCTGTTTGTAGATGTGAGTAGGGTTTTAGAACCCAAACCTCTGAGTACAATAGTAAATGGTTAAAACTTTCTAAGCAATTTATCTTTGAGAGCATTGCTTCTGATATTGTGAAACTGCTGTACATACTGCAGTGAACAACGAATGCGATCATTAAGGCTTTTTTCAACCAAAGTTATCTGTGAATTACCAAATTAATCGAAAATTTCAGCGCGTTCTTGCGAAAATTGCCCACGGGGGCGGTAGTTGGACGTTAGTGCCCCCCTCAAATTTCACCTAGGACCATACACTCTCTATTCCATAATGCCTAAAACCTCAGTTGAAAGCTTCTTGTATAAAGCAGTGATTCTTAAAGTGGAAGCTTGAGAAAAATATTTTGAATAAAAATATAATATTTATATCCATAATTAAAATTGTAGAACACTATTTTAATGTGTATAAGACTAAACGAATGAGCTTGCGAAACATATTAATTATCGATATTTTTAATTTAAAATACTTCTTTTTATTTGTTAATTAAAAATAAATTAATATTTTATTTAAAGATTTACCAAATATAGGCTATTAATATTTATTTGTACTAAAAATAAATTATGAGCGTTTTTTCAAGAAATTTTCGAGCGAATTTTTTAAATGTAAAAGGGAGTCGCAAAAATTTCGAATAATGCCATTCTAAAGCATAAAACGACACTGGCGAAAAGTACGCATGCTCATTCACCAGCTTATGAAAATTTGGCTTTACTTTTAAAATCGACGACGAAAAAACAACTAGCGCCGACACAATTGCAGTGTCCAAAAGTGGAACTCAATTGACATTTGTAATTAAGGTTAGGTTGCTGCAGATCAATATTCAAACTTTTGAATTCCATTGCGCTTAATAGACGCGGAGCTCTATTTCATTTTAAAAGTTTTGCTCCAACAGTTAGAAAGCTCGAGCTCTGATTGCTAATGGGATAACTGGCGTTTCAAAATTAAATTCGTAATTGACTTAACCGAGAACAATACGTACGGTGTCAATAATCTCATTGTGTCGCCGGCCGTAAGATCTCCGCCGAAACTTTGCAATTATTCAATTAACGCAAAGATAGAAAATAATTATTAACGGGTCCGGAAGGTATAGTGCTGCAATAAAAACCCCATTTTACCAATCCATTATATTGTTCGCCGTCGAATGGTATCGCATTTCGAATTGACCGCAATTTTTTTCCTTTGCAAAATATCGGACGTGATATAATCTCACCTGTGGGCCGCTCATTCAGAGATCTATGGCAAAAAATACATTGCATATTCTATGAACGTCTGCGATTGTTAAACGTCAACAATTCTATGTCTCGAATATTGTATAATAAATAACAATTTTATATCGCCGAAGGATCTTATTATAGTGTTATGCTGAAGCGGATACGTCAGTTATAATTTTATTCTGAATTAGAGTAAAAGCCAAAGCGCCAATCATTATCGTATCATGAATAGAGTATCATATTTAATTCACGTTTGATTTGATACACAAATGAATTCAAATATTCAAATGCCAACAATGGCGCCTCTGGTGGCGGCTGTTTGAAACACAGTGGAAGAGCGATTGACAGATATTGCGGTTCATTAATTCGGCCGTACTAAAAATTAATTAATCGTAAATTATTATTTAAATTTGTAATCTGTGCTCAAATAGCTGACGATTAAAGTGCGATTAAATCTGCATATTGCGCAACTTGGAATTTATGTTTATAAAACAAGTCGGGGATAGCCTATTGATGCTTGCGGATATGGCCGCATATTGAAGCGTTATCGACGAATAAAGAGTTTTTAAATAACAATCAATGTTGACGAATCAATTGTAGTACATTTCGAATACAATCAATATTTTATCGATTGCAATGTAAACTGAATGCAATGAAAGTGCACTTTTTCCATGGAATAACTGGTCTCTGAATTCTGATTTTTTAATCGATAAAATATCTTATGTTGGCCGAATGATGTTTGACAGATATGCTCGAAATAAAATAGATTTAATTTTAAATACAATATAAAACAAATTTATATTTAAAAACCATATATTTATATGCAAAAACAAATAAGAATAATATTAACCATTTAAAAAATAATTTGGGCATTTTAATTGTTTATTATTTTTTTTACACACAAAAAACTTAAAAGGGGATATTTTGCTGCCTATAATTATTTTATAACAAATTTTCAGTGTTATTAAGATTTATTATAATATTTTCATTTTCAATAACACAACACTCAATAAGTTCGTAGGATTTTTTTCATTATAAAAAAAGTCATTAAAAAAGTAAGAATGATATTTTAAAAAAATCAAATAGTAGCATTTTACGAAATAAAGGGACAATAAATGAATGCCAATTGTATTCCAAGATTTGTTGAAAATCATATCAATAATACTGATTGAAAATCATTAAAAAAAAATGGAGAAATTATTTTTCTCTTTTAAATCGTATTTTCAAGCAAGAAGAATTATTTTTGGGTCATAGTTTTAATATAGAACTTGTAATATAAAATATTTTGTTCAATTTGTATTATAATGAATGTTGAAATCAAATAAGTTTACTAAAATCAATTGATAATCCCATGAAGCTGTAACAAAACAAATTGTTATTATTATTATAACTTATTATTATCATCCTGATCATATTGCACCAACATATTTTTTCATTAATTCCATCCAAATCCTTATTTTTATCCACACTCTAAAATTAATATCAGACCGAGATATTATTTTGGTAAATGCAAAAAATATAATTGAATTACTTAAGAGATTTATCATTTAGTCTTTTTTTGTACTTGGACTTTGACTTACTTTCGCAATTGTGCATTTAATTCATCCTTCGAAATATACTTATTAACAGGGCCGTAACAAGGGGGCGGCAAAGCAAGCGCCCACCACGGGCGCAACTGGGTTTGGGGCGCAAAACGTAGAAAACCGACATGTTGCACATGGTTTTTATTTTACTTAACCATTCTACTTTACATGAATCAACTAAGTTACTATATTAAGTTGTTTAATCTGTATTTTCTTCGTTATAGCTTAAACATTGGGCCGACCCAGTCGGTATAAGCCCGCAACCAACAATACTTTCGATCGATTGCAAAATTTAAACAACCCATCTGATCCGTCTTCTTTGGACAACTTATTTTTGTAATGAGAGTTCGTAATCATTCTGTAGATATTTTGGGATATGTCATCCAATTGCGAGGCGCTGATTCGTATTATCAGCGGTCCGAAAAGCGGACCTTGTGGCCACTCCGTCCTCTTTTAGAAATTTTTGCAGCATTTTGTGGTTTTTACAGATATGTATTGCAAAAACATTTTCTATAGCACAGGTAAAAGAAAAATATCATACTAAATATAGATTTTTCTAAACATATAACATGAAAGAATTTCTTACCAGACAGGTAAAAATACAGGTCAATAGGAGAGATATGATAAAATATTTTATGTATCAAAAGGGTTAAAATCTCCTTATGAGACATGAAGAAAAACATGATTTCTTATACAAATTTTATGAAAAAAAATTTGGGTCTGGCCAGACTACATTCATTTTTCTCGAAATATAATGATCCTGATATTTTTAAACTTTAAATTCTATGAAGCCCTTCAATGAACAAAGTCAGGGAGTTTTGGTAAGATTTATGCATAGCTACTATTATATTTAAAAAAATCATCGCAAAAGCAAAATGATCTGCCCAGATCATCTTATTGACAGAAGGGTCAAATTAAATTTAATTGCTCAAGTGTTTAAACATTAACAAAAAAAATATTTTCCAGTGAAATCAACACGGTTGTTAAACTTTCCCTAACGGTGATAGATTCACTACACTTCGTCTCTTATAATGGGAGTATCGATATGAAATATAATAGATACGGGGCTCAGAATTTTTGTATTCCTCCGTAATATAATTACAGATTACATCAAAGTATTATAGTATATAAGTATTCATCTGCAGCGACGGAAATAAATAATTTGTCGGTAAATCGGGAATTTTGCGAGTTTTAATGCAGTGCCCAATTTTGTTCAAATTGAACATTATAAACGTTTGAGAGCCGCAGGTCTGCGATCACTGACCCTATTCGGTATAGCCTGAGGTGGATGATACAATAACCATTCTCAGTTTGTATGGTCTTGAACTTGCCAATCATGAAACTAGTCCAGAATAAACGCTCGTAAGATCTGCAATACCACCACTTATTTCCTGAAAGCAACAATTAATTTTTTATTCAAAATAATGTAATGGACATGAAGCGGTTAACGGCATTCGATTTGTGCATTGGCATTATTTTTTCTATCCTCGCAGCATTCATATTCTTATTCCGATGTCGAATATCTTCACGTCGTTGACATTTTCAATAATGAAGTTTTCCACATCTCCGTCGGAATTCGTAATCAGGCGATGTAGGGATGAATCGTGCCAACCCCACGGCGAACCGATATAATGCCCCCTAATTCGGCTTATGATTAGGCAGCCCCTATTTTTGTTGAGTAGTTGCTATTTAGTAACCATTTTTGGGAGGCCTCGATAATTTTGTAGGGGTTGGCAAGAAATGCATTAGTATCGATTCACAGGTTTGCGTTTTTAAAGGTCATGTGCCACATTATTCAACACGTGCTTTCATTGTCGATTGATCGATTTGACTATTATGGATATTCGCTTAACTTTGATGATAATATCTAATCGCTAGTTGATCAATAAAGCAAAAAAATAACGACGAAATATCGATCTTTAAACGTCAGCTTAAAGGGTTACTTTACACATTTTATGCAATTAAATTTCAAGTAAAATATTGTTTTTAAACAACTTTTCAACATTTGATAATATAGTAGAAACTCTATTATCCGGAATAATTGGGGATAAAAGTAGTCTGGATGACGAAAATTCGGATAATCGAAAATAATCATAATTGACAGGGAAAATATGAATATTTTTTATTTATCTTGATTTACTCTTCTTTTAGAAACTGCCAAATCGCGAATACTCAAATAAGATATATAAGTTTTCCTGAATTACACTCTTTTTGGTTCTCAAGCCATTTCATGGCGACATCTAAACACTGAAAAGCTTCAGAATTTGTAGGACCGATATCTCTCCTCTCGCAAATCTCTTCTTTATCTTCTCGACCTTATTTTTCAGAGGCAGTTAGGCAGAGATATTTCCTTAATTATTTCCTTATCATTCAAAATTTGGAATCCAGGATCGTTTGCATCACAATTTAACCACACGGTTTCATCTTATTCGTCGCATTCAGCACATGTAAAAAATTGTTCTATTGCTTCCGCAATGTCTCCTATATTAAGCTCTACCGCGTTACTGGAACTTACTAATGGTCTTTTCAAAATTTTGTTTCAAAAGTTTTTTTTTCGAAATTGACACATTTAAAGAATTCCAACTATCTGCTGCGATTTAGCAACAATCTTTTAAATTCTTGTACGCATTTATATTTTTTTCGCATTATTAGTAATGAACTTTTGATAATATGGTTATTGAATATAGATGATCTTCATAGGGTACTTTTCTAGGGAACGTATCTTTCATGAGGTGATTATTCATTGCCTTTCAGAAGTGGTTGTGTTAGGATAGGATTATTTGGATAGTAATTTTAGATAGGATATAAAAATAAAAAGCAAAACACTAAAAAGTTCAAATATTATTTTGAAAATATGTCCGAAGAAACATTAAAGCATCGAGTATTTCGTCATTTAGTCTGAATCTGATTTTGGAAGCCAGGCAACTTGCTGCTGAAAATATACGCTCAGCCTCCACACTCGTTGGAGGTATATTCATCATATATTTAAATGCTAGTTCGAGTTGGTGATCGCATGAACCCCCATTTTTGTATAACCCCATCAATGTGACTGATAAAATTCTGCTGAGACACGGACTAAAACTCGCAAAAATTCCCGATTTCCCGACAAATTATTTATTTCCGTCGCTACAGATGAATACTTATATACTATAATACTTTGATGTGATTCGTAATTGTATTACGGAGGAATATAAAAATTCTGAACCCCGTATCTATTATATTTCATGTCGATATTCCCATTAATAGAGTCGAGGTGTAGTATATACATCACCGGTAGGGAAAGGTTAATATAACAATTTGAAAAACATATATGTTCTTTATATATGTATATGTATATAGATTAGACAGTTACTGCCCCTAGGCGTCGCCTAAGCTCGCTAATTAGTAGTTACGCCACTGTTTCCAAGCGTCCAGATTTCGGCGAGAATGTCTCGATTTAATAGCCCTCGTCGTGCTGGTGAGGTGTACGATTTCTGTTAGATAAAAAATTCAATCCCGAATTTTTCGGGACTACGTTTACTAATCCCGGGATTCAAGAGCACCTAAAATTTTCCGGGATCCCGGTTTTGTTACTGGTTAGTCTTGCTATTATCGGCTAATTATTCTGCATTAATCCTCTTAAGACTGTGAAAAAATGATCAACTTTGATAAGAAAAATATGACCTTAGTATATCTTGTTTTTACCATGGGCACCCGCTGTTTCAAATCATCGATGGATCATTTTTGATGAAGTTATTTTTCATTACGTGCCGTCATTATGGGGCATCATCATGATGCCGTCATTGTCATTGATGTTTAATGGTACAATACAAATATTTTGTTGCCAGCCAAATTTAGATAGTCGCTATTTTCTGTCGTCTAACTTCAACATTAGAAATTTTATTAGACAATTTTGACGACGTTAATGATAGAAGCTAAACCTGTTTCAAATGTTGACTTGACACATAATATTTTGATTGAGCCGTATTTAAACAGATTTAATTTCGAATTAATGTCAGAAAATCTCAAACTTTTCCCCTCATCATTAAACGAAAGAATGATCCTGTTTTTACAGCGCTTATATCAAAAGGTCAAAAAGTATGATTATTATGGACAAAAAAATAAATTTAGCAACTTGAGATCTCGGCTTTAACGAGGACATTGATGAATTATAAGAGCGAAGTGTAACATTTTTATGAAGGATCATATTGCTAATTAAATGCTGAAGGGATTAAACTTTAAATTATTTGAATATATGTTGATATATCATGTATATTCTGCCTTTCATTAGGCAATTGGGTAATGACAGAATATCAATGAAACGGAATTGCTTTCACAGTTAGTTGAGTGAACTGAGATGCTGAGAGGAACTATTGATAGCAATAATCAATATTACACCATTCCATAATTTTGTAATTTAATGTCAGAATACCATGAATTACGAATAAATATAATGAGATTTGCACACGTTTCTCGGTGCTGAATCACTAATATTTTTTTGCAAAATCAATACTTGCACACGTTGCAAATGTTCATCACTTTATCAGATCGTCAAAATCTGATATCTGCATCGGTCGATTAATGCAACGAATGATGTAATTTGAGATGCTAACCTTATGGACTTAAAAATGCATCACTTACCTTCTTGAGCATATTTAGTTGCATGTTCACGGGCTTCGTATTAGCTCTTTAGCTGTGTGGATAAGCTGATGAAGAATGAAGGATGCTTCGTTAGCAGTTAAAATTATTTTTTATATTATGTTCATCATTCATTAGCAATCTGCCACAAAAAGAGTTAGAAACACTGCCATGGTTTTATATATCGCCAACATTTTTAGTTACAGCATAACGAAGACACAGATTGCTCGTAATAACCGATATAAAACCATTAGACGGAATTCGATTTACAATCAGGATAACTCTCTCTGTATATTTTGACCAAGTCCTTTATTATTTGTTATTGTTATTGTATGTATGTATGTATGTATTTGTTATTTAGTGCTGGTGTACCTCGTGTGGATTGATATTACACTTAAACTTTTTTTTGTGCGATGGATGCGTTCCGCGGAAAATCGCACAAAAAAGCTATGACTTCCATGGATTTTAAAAACCGCATAACTTTGAAATAGCTATATAAATAACATTGAAAATCGCATAAAAAAGTTAATAAAAAAAACAGGAAAACAACGAGGCAATTAAAAAATAACATTTTTGGTAACATTTAAAGAACGTCTTGCATAATTGGTAAAATTTTAAGGATGTCTCACATCCGGCATCTCAAATGTCTGACATCTGCTAGAGAAATAAATTTCGGTTAGTGTTGATGATTTATTTCCTTTTTTATCCAAAGTATCTCGATACGTACTATTTATGAAATTTAAAAATTGCTTTAAAAAAACCGCATAACTTCGAAATTGCATCGCACAAAAAAGGTTTGAGTGTATTCCAAATCAGACCAAACTGATCAGCAATAAAAGGGTTAATATAAGTCATAAAATTTATATTTTTAGATATATCGAAAGCAAGCATTATTGCATGAAAATGCAAAGTATTGCATTCGTCAATAACTACAATAGTAATATTTAAAAACAAAATGCCAATTATTAACGCCATCGCCTAGTTTTGCTCGTTATATCCGTGTTTTTATTAAAATCGCCCCCGTTAAAAACAAATTCGATTGTGTTTAATGCTATTTTGAATTATCTTGTAATTTATGAACACATCATATATGAGTGCTTTCGACGGGAGTGCTCTAGAGATCAAAATTCATCTTAAATGCTATTTTGTGAAATGAGCATGTAAGACGTTATACGGCGACAATGCTATTAGTACTCAAAAGGATAATGACCCAAATATTCTTCCGCAAGTCAAGAAATTGAATTTTCTTCGCTATTCTGTCTTCCTGTCAATTGAGATAGCATTAAGCTCAATTCTTAAGCCGATGCTGAGCACGACTTGAAATTTTTATCGTCCAAAAATTGCAAATGTTCTTATAGTTGAAATTTAAAGTAATCCAAGTGAATGGTGTTTATTTTAATTACAGCTATCGTCGTTGTCATTATTTTTCATTGTTTATTTAAGATGAAATTCGCCAATATTTTATATTTGAAATTTTCACACAGTTGTTCAAATATAAACACCAATTCAATGAGAGCGACACTATTCTTCGTGTTGAGTCTGGTGGACTGTTTTTGAGTGATCGCGTTGATTTTAATTATTTTTGTTGCCTGCAGATAACAAAATGACGGAAGAAAAGTCGAACGAAAAGGGGAAGGAGGACAGCATTGAAATGAAGAAGAATGATGGAGGAGGAAGTGGAGAGATTACCCTGAAGGCGAAGATGAGCCTCCTCAACGGCTGTACTGTGATAGTTGGGAGTATCATAGGAAGTGGGATCTTCGTGTCTCCGACTGGTGTACTTCTTCACACTGGAAGTGTCAATGCATCTCTGCTTGTTTGGCTGATTTCTGGAGTATTTTCAATGGTAAGCAGCTATTCTAATTTCTGATATTTAATATATAGATAAAATGTCCTTTGGATCTTGACTATATGTACATCCCGATTTAAATATATGACTGGACCAATTTATCATAAGTACCATTTGATGCATGTTTATTTATTATTTTTAAATTGGTCTTTTGTTGTCCCTTCTATATGACCATTGGCGACCACTTTGATATGGTTTTCATGGCAAATTTATGTTTGAAAATGTGGTTGATTTGAATCTAATGTGGATATAATTTAATATACCTCTCATAAGTGAGTTTAAATTTAGAAACCTGTCGTTTTTTCGAGTTATTGGGAAATATGTCCTTTATAATGTTAACACATTAAGGACCACTAATAAAATAAAATATATTATCCTTTTAGGAGATTTTAAAATTAATTATCTTTATTAAAATTGCAGAAAATGTATAGAAAATGGGAATGTATTGATTACTCTCGATATCATGTCCTATCTTCGTATGGAGCATTGCTCCACAGGGAGAAGCTTTCATTTCGTTATTCATCCTAATTGAACAGGGATGACTCAGAGTAAATTCCCCTTTTATGCGACCAACTTTTTCTGCAGAAATATTTTTGGAATAAAGCTTTAATTCAACATTCAATAAAGTCTCCCAATTCTGAATATATTTCCAAAATAATCCTTCTAATTTTTGCTATCTTCCCTATTAAGATCCCCTGTTCTCGGACCGAAAATCGTGAGACAGAGACGGGTGTCTTGCGTCTCATCATACACTCGAATCGTGACGTAAATGTACCCCTACACGTCTGAACATTCTCAAACTATTTAATTTTTTTTAAATAGAAACTCGTAAATATTCATACTTACTATTCAATAAAAAATCGTATTCTAAAGAATCTTTTAACCGTCATAAAATGTAGGTATAATAAACTGAAATTGCTATCGTCGGATAAATTATTAAGCTCTTTCAACAAAGATAAGACGATTTTCGTTCGTGTTGTCTTGAGAACCGGCGTTTGTTTTGATAATTAAGATACTCGCATCATTCTTATCGTTGATCAATTTTGTTATTCCCTCTTGTCTGTTCTGGAGTGGCGTCATTAGCCGAGTATTCCTTTGCAAAATCTACTCTTTCAGAAGTAAACTGGCAGGCTTGCACGATAACCCGGTCCTTTTATTTTGACAAAACATTAATAGGCATAAATAGCTGAACAACAGAAATATTCCGAAGAAATTAAGAAATATTATGTGCTATCAACAGTCTTAAGGTTCATTTATTGAGCTTGGTTCATTATCAAGCTTGTTACACGTTGTTATACAGAAAAGTGGATTTACATTTTGTCAAATACGTCATATATTGTCAAATAACATGAATTTAAAAGCTGACTGTATCATTTATTTATCACCTATCTGTTGTTAATCCGTGAGAACTCTTTTTAAATAGTAATTATGTTTTATTAGGATTTATCTCATCTTCCATCTGTTTTTAAATATATTATTATGTTATTAGACGTTCCATAAACCATTGGGCAATACAGATCGGTAAATCGATGGAACATCCAGGGTTCTTTGTTATGCATGAATTCCATTGTGCATGCTTAAGCCTCCTGTGGTGTTATTTGAGAAATTTTGCAGATGCATCAATCCACCAATACATGTTTGCTTTCCATTATCGCTAATTTATTTTCACGGTCAAATTTCGCGACAGTTGGGATAAAAGTTGCTAATCCGGTTTTTATTCATGCTGTCAACAATGTTTGGACAATTGGGGTCTTGATGACATTACGTTGGATGACAGCTGCTCGCTCGGATGAGAAAGTATCCGATCGGTATTTGAAAATACGACTTTATATAGACGGTGTTTATGTCGGGTTGCCTTAAGGGTTGGGGGGCGTTTTGGGGATGGAATCAATTCAATGGGGTTGAAGCTAAAATTGTGCATGCCCTTTAATATACGTTTGACGTCAATTCAGTCGAGACGGTGCGTCTACAAATGGAAATTTAGTCTGGACATATTTACCATTCGGGGCTTTGAGATGAAGACTAGACTTACGAGCTTAGGTAATTGATGCTTGAAATTGTCCAAAATATAAGATTGAATTTAAGAAGAAAATGAAAAATATACGATCGATATCAATATCAACGTCAAGAGGAATTTATGTTATTTCTGTTATAACGACAACGATGAAAAGAGCGATTTCATCCATAACCCTTTCCAGGCGAAGAAAAAATACTTAAGCATCAAAAATAGATTCGAATAAGACTGACGTAAGTCCCTATATATAACGGTTTAACTAGAAACGTAATGGAATGGTTTGCAGCACTTCGGAATACCAATATGCGCCGGCCTTCAAAGCCTTTCTCCCTTTTATTTTGCGAAAATCAGAATAACACCAAATCGGGTCCAAGGCCCTACGACTGATTAGATATAATAATTCTTACACATTTTTGTCCTATTCGGTATGTCGTGAGACCTTAAAGTTTTTATGGGTATTCTTGGGCCCATTTTGCGTCGAAACAATAGTTATCGTGTTAATGCGATGATTTTTATTCACTATTGTTTGGCGTTTTTACTAAAAAAAATAGGTCAATATGACATTTAAACTTCGCGAAACCTCAAAATGAATCATAACGAGCAATTTTTTCGCCGAAGAAAATCATCTAGCCTTGTATTTATTGATAAAAGTGTTAAATAATGGGAGGCATTATTCATAGATCATTCTTAATACTCGACCTGTATTTTGTTCGTGTACAGCTACTCAATCTAATGGGGGCACATACTTTTTTGGATCCGATCCAATCTTATTAAAAATATGTTCATTTTCATATAGTTGACCGATCGATTGGCGTCTTCAATTCGGTGATTTGGAATATTTTTCGCGCGGAAATGTAATAAACCGCGTAAAATAGATATGGAGCTTATGCAACATTCCAAGGGGAAAATCGCATAAATCGAGATATTTAGCTCGTGTTGCATTAAGAAAGCGCTTAAAAATTATATGCTATAAAAATATTTAATTTAATTTATAATGTTTTGTCCGAGATCTTTTTCATCTAAAGGTGCTGTAGCGTGGGTGATTTACCATCTTCATGCAATAGCGCTGTTGGTCTGAGCAGATTTAATTCGTCAGCGCCATCTTCTGTGGCGCTGCGGGGACATTGCACCTGGAATACTTACCGATCGCTTCTTGCGCATCCATCGTTGCCGGTCGGGAAGAGTCGTCGGTTAGCCTTGGCTACGGGAGGACGTCCTTCTCACAGCCAGATCTCTCTCTTGTGAATAAAGAGTCATCTAGAGAAGAGAGTCTTTCTATTCGACGCCCGTCCATCCCCATCAGCGGGGAGCCACCCGGGAACTCTGCCCCAAGAGCGCGCCGCTCCTATGTCATATTGGTGTCAGAAGTGGGATCCGTTACCAGATGTAATTTTCATGTTTCTGATTTCTTATTATATTCCCACACATGGTTATATTATCACGATATTTATTTTGATCTTATCCACTATATGAACCCATAGTTATTTCTTCGTCAACAACAAATTTTTTAATACCTATTTATTTAACATTAAATGCAGGAATACTGCAATTATTGCGGTATTCTTCACAATTGTGATGATGTTTTGATGACTTTTCTAATGACTTTCTAAATGAATTTCCTAGAAAAATACCGTGCGATGAATTAGATGAATGTATAGTTGAAATTGAAATAACGGCAATGAAATTAAATCAAACGTTTGGACGCAAGTTTTAAATTTTACACGATTATGTAATGGGGGCATTTAATCTAGCTTGTAAAGATATTTTATTTAAATTGCGATTTTATTATACACACTTGGGTCTGTTTTTATGCGATTTTTTATGCGATTTTAAAGTTATACGCTTTGAAGAAAGCATAAGAATTGCATGTATCCATATCACGAACTCTGTAAAAAATTATTGGTTAATCATCGCAAAGTTTTTTTTATGCGATTTTTTGCTACATTTTATCACATTGATTTGAAGTTATGCGGTTTTTAAAAATAACGGAATTTATCCCTCAGCTCTCTATGTAGTTCAAGTCTTTTTTTATGCGAATTTTTTATATACGACTCCCCGTGGAACGAATCTATCGCATAAATCGGTGTGACTTATAGAATCATATTTTTATCGAAAATTTGTATAATATTTAAAAAACTGGATTACCCTACCCAATTATATCGTTATTTACCCCAAACTCAAATTAAATATGTACAATATCAAAATCGCTAGTTTTTATTTTTATAAATATACAAACGATTGTAAGGGTTTAAGAATTTGGATGGAAATTGGCTTGAAATTGACTTTTACCAATAAATAGACTCATGTTTTTTATGTATTATATATTTAAAGTTATTAATTAGAAAAAGAAAATTTCTTTGTCCTTGAATTAGTTTGCTTTCTCTATTGTTTCGTTGATTACCTGTATATAATCGATTGTGTTAAATCAACTCCTGCTTGTTTGCCAAAAATCTTGGCGATTGGCTCGTAAGAAATCTGATTTTGAAATCTATTTAGCAGACGTCGTATATCCTCGCTTGTATTATTCTCGTTTTTTCTTTGTTATATCCTGAATATGGCATACTGCATACTTTGGTTGGATCAAAGACTTTGCCTCGTATTATAGAAGTTCTTCACCCCATTTCTTTTGTTTGTGTGACCTTTTCATTTGCGTTGTGCAACTGAGGGAGAATAGGGGATTCAAAGAGTAAAATAGCTCATTCGATTTATTTCCAAGGACGAAAAGGTCACCTTTTGTGAATTTAACACTCAGAAACCCGTTGCTGCAGGCCAGCGCAGATTTTCGTAAACGTTTCGTAAGCGTAACGAAATCTCCCCAACTGTTAGCGAACTAAACAATGCGTTTATATGTTTTTTATGATTTTACGACTCAATATAATAGTATTTATGGCTCTGCGTATTTTATTGCAATAGTTCTAGTTACTAAAAATGTTCCTCGAAAAAAAAAATATTGAGGCGAAAGTTTTCTAGCAATTAAATATAAACTACACCGAATTATATTTATTGTTATTCGAATTATAGACCATTTTAAAAATTTAAAAGTTAAATAAAGAAATACATATCTGTCATAGATAGATCAAAATAGCATGGATTTAACATTTTCAAATCGGAGAACATACACGCTATGCTCTAATGTAAATCAACTTTTCTTTGTCGCAGCGTGTAACAAGCTTGGTAATGAACCAGACTCAATAAATGAACCTTAACACTGTTGATAGCACACCATATTCCTTAATTTCTTTGGAATACTTCTTAATGTTCAATTTGCATTGCATCTGCTTTCTGTTGTTCAGCTATTTTTTCCTATTAATGTGTTGCGAAAATAAAAGGACAGGGTTACCGTGCAAATCTGTCAGTTTACTTCTGAAGGAGTAGATTTTGAAGGAGCTTATCCGACGATAGCTCTTTCAGTTAATTATACCTAAATTTTTTGACGGTTAAAAGATTCTTTAGAATACGATTTTTTGTTGAATAGTTAATATGAACGTTTACGAGTTTCTATATAAAAAATATATTGAGAATTTTTAAACGTGTAGGGGCATCTTTACAGCATGACTCGAGTGTGTGATGAGACGCAAGACACCCGTCTCTGTTTCACGTTTTCCGGTTCGATAGGGTTAAAAAATGTATAAAGTTTATTTTTGTTTGATATTTGAAGAGTTATGGTATGAACCTATTCAATTATAGTACCTAATTCTCAGGGCCGTAACTAGAGCGTGGCAAAGCAGACGCCCGCCACGGGCGCAAATGGGCTCGGGGCGCAAAACGCAGAATACATACCGACCCGATCGAGAGTTGTGCATGGTTTTTATTTTATTCAACCATTAAATTAAAATCTACAAAGATACTTTTTTTCTACAAGTAGTTTACGTTAATTACTGTTAAATAAATATTGTCTACTTTCAATGCAATGTGGCTAAAGTTGTAGCGCGAGGACTTGATTGAAGTATTGCAACTTTCAAAGCATTGCAATATTAAGTACATGTAATATTTATTATACAGCATAATTTCAGTTTTGTAGGTAATATTTATTTATTGATCTAGAAAGTTGTTATAAATGTCGGCAGCAACATCTTTGTGATAGACTGCCATTTTGCAATTTGTGTGTATTATACCATACGTTTCATATGATTAAATTAGCGTCAATAAGAAAAAATGTCATATAATCATTTTTATCAAAATCAGTAAAATAGCCAACGTTTGAGTGTTAACGTCCAACGACTAAATTACAGCACTAGTCTGCATTCATTCATATGATGGCATTCGATTGAATCTGGCAAATCTTTAACTATAGAGGCTATACAAACTGTACGACGAACATTTCATCTAATCAAATTGTACAATTGTACAGGCAATTGTATAGTGTTGAAGATGATACATAATTTATTCACTCACACAGGACTTTGAACCGTTTTATTTTATTTTTGTCTGAATTAAAAACATTGGTTCAGTTCCGACCAAAATAACGGTTTTAGGAGACGATCGATAAAGTCAGGCAAGATCCATTGATTGAATGATTTTTAATAATAATTCAAATATCATTTAGAATCAATTATATTATAATTTCACTAGTCATTCAAATACTTATAATATATGTATAATATTGGTTTTTAGTGAAAAAAAAGTTGGAACATCTGATAATAAAGCCCAATGATCTAGATGCCTTGGCAACGATCTGATCGATGTGCTTATCAAAGAACATTTTACTGTCATGGATAACCCCCAAATCCTTAAAAGAGTCTACTATTGGGATAGTCTGATTATTGAGAAAATATACCGAACTTGGAATTTTTTTGGAAGAGATAGATTCGACGGTTTTAAGAATGTTCATCTCGTCAGCAAACAAGAGATACTTTGAGTTCCTGAAGCAATCTCCAATGTCATTGATGAAAAATATAAAGTGTAGTGGTCCAAGAAGGGAGCTCTGCGGCACACCTGAGGGAATGTACCGCCAGTTAGATTTGAATCCATTGGTTACAAAAGCCTGACATCTTCGATCGATATAAGAGGCTAACCATCTCAACAGGTTACCTGCTTTGAAAAGTTTCTGAAGCAGGATAACATGATCTAATCTATCGAAAGCCTTGTTGAAATCCGTGAACACTACGTCAACAACACCTCTATTATCCATGGTCTCAGTGATAAATTCATTAGAGAGAGTCAGGCTGGTGATTGTTGACTTACACTTGAGAAAACCATATTGGAATGGATGAAAACTGTTCATAAATGATACTTTTATTATTATTTTAGCAAAGATGCACAACTTATAAATTGGCCTATAATAAGGTTCTTAGATCCCTTTTTATGAATAGGACTTACAAATGGCGATTTCCATATGCATGGCATGAATCCTTCACATAGGGATCGTCCAAAGAGTAAAGTAAGAGGGTAGGCTAACTCATGCGAGCGTTTTACAATGAAGAGTGGAGAAATAGCGACAGACACTGCTGATTTGCTCGTATCGAGAGTAGACAAGCATATCTAGCCGTTTATGTCCGAAGAGCCGCAAACGACTATGCAAAGAGCCGCATGCGGCTCACCGCTTCTGCCGATCCCTGCCTTAGGACAGGAGTCGGAAGTTTGTCAAGTGAGAAGAGCCAAATTGTCATAAAAACAGAATAACAAAGGTACCAGAGAGCCGCATATATTAGGTGTATCGAAAAGTCCTTGCCGATTGTTTAACACTTACTATATACTTTATTTAATCATTTTTATTTACAAAATATAGTTTCCTTCATTACTATTTCCCACAGGTTTTCGAGTTTTCAATTCCTCTTTTAAAAAATTCTACTGGTTGTGAGTCGTAATATGTACAAATATAATTTTCGACTTCAGTTGCTTTTTGAAAGCGATAATAATCCGTCGGAGTCAGATCTGGTGAATATGGAGGGTGTGAAAGTTCTTCCCATTTAAATTCCCTGATTTTTTTAGTCGTCTTCTTTGCCTTATAAGGCCATGCATTGTTGTGTTGCAGAATCACTAAATTGTTTCTGATTAATTCTCGACGTTTGACTCTCAATTTTTGTTCATCCTTTTGCTGATAATACACATCTGCAGTTATTGTTTTTCCAGTCTTCTTCATAAATTTATAATGAATAATTATTTGAATATCCCACCAAATGCACAATAGAATCTTGCGGGTCGTCAATCCAGGCTTCGGAGTCGGAAATGCTTTTTATCTCAGCGAAAGTCATTGACGTTTATGACTTATGTTGTTATAAACAACCAATATTTTATCACCAGTCACCATTCAAGGATCTGTTTCTACCATGGTTCTCAAGTACGTCATCATCAAAATTTAAGGGTTTTCCAGTTCTAGGGGTATCTTTCAAACTTTGACATTTTGACTTTTAGCTTTGACATTTTAGCTTAAATAAAAATAACATATTTTTACTCGTTAATATTACTGAACAATAGTTCTTTGAAAAAATACGGAAATTAGACCTTGTCTGGGTACAAGCTGAGCTCAAACAGACGTCGGCAAGGACTTATCGATACATCTAATATGAAATATAAATATGTATAGGATATTTAAACTCTCTGAATTCATAATTTATAAGGCTGCTTGAGATGAGATGAAATTGGAGTTTATGTTCGAAGAGCCGCAAACGCCAATGCAAAGAGCCGCATGCGGCTCGTGAGCCACTCTATGCTCCCTGTTCTAGGATATGGCACATTAATTAGGAAAAAAGGTTTTAGATAAAAGGCCATGAAGCACAATTAAAAATATTCAAAGCGATTCTGTCTTTTTTATTAATATTTATTTTATTACTCATGGGACTATTTAAAAATGTCTTCCCGGAGATAATGCACCTGACGCTCTCCAGTTCGTTATTGGTTACTTTGCTCCGCTTTGTGCGAAAAGATAAAACCCATTTAATTGGATCCTATGGGAACTATCTCATTATTCGCCTGTCAACTCGAAAAGGATTACGTCTATTTGTCCATGAAATATACAAAAATACAATGTATAAGAATTTGTACACTTAAATCCGATTTGTAAATATACACTTAATTATCGATACGTATTTTTTAATTCGCATAACTCAAATTCCAGATACGAACGAACGTAATGATATTTTTATCGCATAAATAAGATCGATTAAATCGTAAAAATAATTACAATATTTTACCTCGCGAGGCGGTGCAAAGAAACACTCACCGGTCGGGTACACGCCATTTGTCAATTTGGACGTGGGCGAATTTCGATGTCTTTTTATTCGATTTGTCGCTCAATGCGAAGATGTTTGATTCAAATTTAATATCACTATGTCAATATATTATAATAACTATTATAATATACTATAAAAAACCAAAGTTTGCTGAAACAATGATGATTGAAAATATTACGTTATTGCATTGCATTTTAAATTTTGTGCTTCTGAAAGGATCTTTCTACAAAAAATGCACACAAACTTATGATTTTTAGAATAAGATGATTACAAACATTTATCGTTTCGATCTTGTACGATTATTCTTTGGATTTTAATATATATTAAATATCTAAGATGCCATTTTCAACAAATTTGCTTCATCAATTTCCTTTTCTACTAATAATTCTTGAATATTTTCTACTTTAATATCCATTCTGTTTTTAGCTGTCTCGATTAGACTGACGCTTTGAACTAATTCTGGTCATCCATCCAGCATACATTCAATGTTGACGGTTTTATTTCTTTGATAGACGAAGATATAAGACTAATAAATTTCAAAATAATACAAATTTTCATGCTTTTAGAATACTTTATAATGTGTTTAAGACGATTAAAAAAATATATATACATTATATCTTTTTGTTTTAGATTGGAGCCTATTGTTATGCAGAGCTTGGGACTATGATAACAAAAAGTGGTGCCGACTACGCCTACATAATGGAGACTTTTGGTCCATTCATGGCGTTCATCCGTCTTTGGATCGAATGCATGATTGTCAGACCCTGTTCGCAGGTAACATTTTTATGAATAATAAAGTCCCAAGCTAAAGTCATGAGAAACATCGAAGAGCTTCTTTTCGGTTATTTTGTTTTAAAAGGGATACAAACGGCCGTTCTGTTCATCCGTCGAAAATGAATTATGTATACTGGCGAAAAGCTCTAAATCTCCCGCGATTCGAATAGGAATCCCATCAGTTTCATTTGGCACATTGTCGTTTTGTTTTTTTGCAAAGGAAGCAAGGACAATCTTAATCGATCGACATTAATATCCATAAAAATTGTCCGGGGTCAATGTGATCTGCGGTGTGTTTCATTTAGCACCATTCTTTCAATTAAGGAAACTATTTCGTACATTCACTATTGATACAAGTACTAATTTGTAATAGAGATCATTCATAATTTTTTTGGCACTCAGACTATTCGCACTTAGGCCGTCTCAACTGATGGTATATGAGCATACATTTGTTACATTTGAACTACGCAGTCAATCGTAGATTTTGCATATATATATTCGAATCATTTACAAAGCGCTGTCACTAGTTGGCTTCACGTGCGGGCGATGCAGACATACTTGCCATGGATCATCTTGCGTGTTATTCTTTACATAAGCATACAGTTTCTTTGATAACCGTAGATTAATTATTCTCATTTTAATATCGATAATAGTATAATAGGGAGATAAAATATTAATAGTAGGGGATATTAGGTGAGCTATTATTGCCAATATCAATCAATTAATTTGCCAGTCTTCAAGTTGGCTGTGCTTGAGGAAAAGGGTCGCGATCATTGATAAGTCTCGCAGTTGGGAGCTCTCTCTACATCTGACGCTTTAAAAAAATAATCATCCTAAAAAATAACAGCTTTTAACCCTTTGTACTCGAGACCCCTTTTCGCGCGCCGAACTAGCTACCCGAAACGTTTCGTAGCATTTTTGGCGAATTTCTTACTTTTATATAAAACTTTTATATTTTAACATTATGATGTGCATTATGCAAGTGGTGAGCGAGACTCGCCTCTCAAGTGGCAGCATCAAATCATATGGTGAGTGAGAGTCACCTCTCGAGTGCAAAGGGTTAACTTAATCATCATCAACCCTTCAGCGTTTCTTCCTCGATCCAATAAAAGATGATCGGATCTTTAGATGTTTTTTTAAGCTCTCGATTTTTTTAAAACGATTTTTAAACACAACTCTTGTAAATTTAAACATAAAATAATTTATGTTAAACGCTAAATCTTGGAACTATCAGCTAATTTAAATTGTTTGATCTTTCAATATTTTCAAAAAAATCAAAATTTAAATTTTAAAGTACACTTAAACCTTTTTGTGCGATAGATGCGTTCCGCGGAAAATCGCATGACTTACATAGAAAAAGTAAAGATGCCTTCCATGGATTTTAAAAACCGCATAACTTTGAAACAGCTATATAAAATATATGCAAAATCGCACAAAAAAAGTTTTCGATATGACTCAAAATCACTCTCTTCTTCGGAAGAAATAGTATACTCAGTGTCAATGTCATCATTGTTCTGTGTAGATTTTCTCTTTCCAATGCTAATCCAACTAATAGCTATAGCTTTTAGATATATGGAATTTTGGAAATCCCTTTGGAGAGTGTGAGTGTGTTTGAAAAATGCAAAAAAACGAAATCGATTTTTTTTTAAATTTAAACTAGAATAAAGGGTGTGGTAGTATATTCAGCGATAGTAGATGCAATATGATTTATACAGTCCCAAAATATCTCGATACGTACTCTTGAATGAAATTTAAAAAAGAAAAAAATTGTTTTAAAAAAACCGCATAACTTCAAAATCGCACAAAAAGAGGTTTGAATGTGTATGATTTTTATTTGTTGTAATTTTGAGCATCATTCAATGATAGTTTTATTATATTTATAAGGGTAGATTTTTCTCATATTATCTAAATAGAATTACTTGTTGCATTGGCATATCGAGAATGTGTATTATTTGCGTCAATTGTGCGCGTTTCAATCGTTCGGACTTGGATACACGACTCTTTGGATGTTATATTTTTAAAAGTATGTAGAGAGTTCAAATATAAAAAAATGATGAAAAAAACATGTCTGATTGATGCAAATGGTCTTAAAGAACCTTCGTATCGAACGAATTTGATCCCATGAAAATGACCCCCCATGGTATAATTGATGATTTGGTTATGGTGTAAATTGATATGCGGGTTGAAATCAATGTCTGAGTTATTATTTTTATGCTTTCAATTGCAATGTAAGATCATTGGAATGTTTTAGTGGAAGTTAACACTTAAAGTGGTCGTAAAATGTGTTAACACATTCACGTCGGGCTGCGCATAGCATTGTCTTTCGCCTGATGCGGGGATCCTTCTTTTTAAGCAAATTAATCACATGGTTAAAGAAAGATGCACAGATGCGTCTCCCGCGTCTACTGATAGTACTCGAAAGACGCACATATGCGTAACCCGATGGAAAATATGATTATAATGAATTTGTAAGAAAGTATTATAACATAAGAGTAATTTGTATCAATTCTATTATCAAATAGTTAGATTTGATAGAGATTCGCAATACAAGAACTAAAAATGTAGAATTCATAATCTTATTAAGTTGCTGACTAGTTTTTATCCATCTCAAATTGCACAAGAAAATGATAGCATTGCATTTTTGCGCACAAGTGCTGATGCACTGAATAGCTTCGATGCTTAAAAAATGTGCAGTCCATATTTGGTAAACATTTGGAAAAGATGGTTTATGATGGCATTATTCAGCTATTTTATTTGCAGCAATGTTTTAGACTTTGAAATAAGCAAACACCATGTTTGGATTGTTAGTATATTTAGCTCGATGATAAATTATTTATATAATGTCTTGTTTTATGATAATTCAAAAAATATAGAGTAACGAGGTGTTAATAGGGGAAAAAATAGCGTAGATAATAAATCTGTATGATTACAGTGATTTACTGTGTTGCTTAATCGATAACAACATTCATTGATTAATTCAAGTTGTACAATATTGAAACGGCGATCAACGCACTTTATCCCGAGGCATTAACCCTTTTGCAACTTGTTGCCGTTTATTATTTAAGTATGTTATCAAATCCATCAACAGTTTATTTTGTGATGAATGCTTTGCCATCTGAGCTTTAATGTTTCCAAAGAAACACTAAAAAATGAGCATTAACCGAAGTCCTACAGAAAGGGAAAGCACATCAATAATTTGAAGCAGTGGGTGATTATAAGAAAACAAGGACTTGCCAAGGCTGTAATTTTTTGTAGTTCAAACGTCCCACATGTTCATCAGCAGATTTATCCGGTATATGATTCGCAAAAAAATATTCCAAGACCGATGTGAATCAGTTGCTCAAATATCAGAGATCTATTTTCGTGAAAGTCGATAGTGAAATGTGAAGCTGTGAGTGGTTCAAATCGAAATTTAAAACCAGATCCAGATAGAATTTCAATTATCATGTTCCTGAAATCATATAAAGCAATATGCTGTTAAATTTCATAAATACGGGAGAGTCATCCCGTAATAATGAGCGATGATCGTGTATCAAAAATCATCAAACATTCGAGATCCATGTTATAATAAACGCAATAGAGAGAACAAATTTATTTGCTATTATTATTATATGACATATCTACGTACTATAATACAAGAATCCTGACCACCGACAACGCATGCTACCTTTTCTGTCTATCCTCCATCCAATTGCCTATGCCCAGTCGTATGACGTCTATGTATTCTTGCCTATTCAAGCATTGACGAGGTCTTCCGACGGGTCTACTGCCACTTAGTCCCGGATCTAATAAGGCACGAGGGACTATGTGAGTCGACATCCACGCTATATGACTTGTCCAATGCAGACGGACTGAAGCTGGTAATTAACGCTTTGCCGTGCATGTCCATGACCTCTCGATTAGCCCTCATAGGTATATGACATAGTACAATCGAAATCGTTTGTAATGTGTTAGCATGATAAACATTCTGTTAAAGCTGAAAGTGTTCCAATTCCAATAAGTTTGTAAATTTAACCAAATAGATTTATTTACCAATGTAATATTAGCACTTGAAATTTGCCCTAATTTGGACTGATTGGAAATACTATAATTTTCAATCTCCCGAATTTCTTGGTATTGTGATTTTTTTCCATAGTCTGGATATCTTATTGACAAATTTGAAGTATTTTCATTTTTTTAATATACCTATTAGCATCAATACATTTAAGATTATTCAATAAACGTGTCGTTTTGGCATTTTGCAATGATTCTTTTCGAATAATAATGGGTACCTTCTATTGGTTTTTATCAGCATTTTTCCCTCATCACTTTTTTAAACTTGGGTTAAATTGAAATGTAGCATTTTCCTGGTATGCTGAATTTTTCTTATCATCAATCAATCGATTACTTTTCTTAGGAATTCAAATAGGATAAAGGCGATAATCTTATCAGCTGAAGGTTTCACTTTGATTTTTTTTGCTTATTGCCTATTTGCTTCCTATATCATGGTAATGAATTCATGTTTAATCTACTATAACAATAATTTTAATTTATTTCTAATTTTAAACACAAAGTCTTCAATGGCATTTCTCTTCTTTGTGATCTTATTTGATCAATTTTGAATTATAGACAATAAAGACACAGCATTCAGCATCAATGAATGATGAGTTATACTCGTTTTTCACGGAGTACGTTTAAGTGTTTCCAAAACTGTTGTCAGTTCTTTTCAAGATTTAATTAATTATTCCATTCTATGGGTAGTCGTAAGCTTTGTGGTCAATTTTGTGATTCTCCAGCAGCCCCAGTTCATCCCCGTTGGTCAACGCAGGGTTCAAGTTATTCTGCTAGCATTACGACCGCTCGTTTCATGTCATAATGATGAATGTATAAACCGACGATAGAAAAAGTGGTTTTCAGGCCAATTAAGTACATTGGCGTAGCGAATTATGCGATCGGCAACATGAATGAGCGATGAATAGGTCGCAGGTCAATTGAGTGATAGTAAAAGGAGTCTTCTCAATCTTGTCTAATGTATTTGACATTGATTTTAATTTCGTAACTATATAGGGCTGTCTGATGAAATGTACGCATTTTGCTAATCATCTGGAGATGGACCGAGGAGGCTTGGCAGACGGCTGCAATTGATGGAGATTGTTTTTACGTTGCGGATTTATTACATTTACAAGGTCGCCGTCAAAGAATTGACCACTTTACGACGAATTGCCAAGTGATATAGTTAGCTGATGAAATCAAGAATTTGCGAGATCCTGGAATATGACAAGAGTGTGCACAATTTCTTAACCATCGGAGTAATTTCCATCGTTTGCTAGAAATATTCTATAAAAAATGTGGAGCTCACTTTAAAAAATATTTTGAGGTGCTTTGCAATCAACTAAATGGAACTTTTGTTCCCCGTGGAATAAGGTGGATGGGGTTGATCTTCCAGTTCCCATTCTCTGATGGTTTCCTGGCTCGCCTTTTATATGAGTTCTTCTTCTATTTTGTCTAATTGTTCACAATATACTTATGTTGTAAAGACTTCATCTAGTATCCGCAGTTCAAAATAATTACACCGATTATATTCCATCACCAGTCTTCTCCCGATAGTCGGAGGTAAAACGACTCGGCGCTCGATACGCTTTGCGAAAATAATTCGTTTCTGTGATACGTTGAGTTCTTTCGGTGACTTGTCGGCACCTCACCGCCGGGGCTGCGCCCTCCGACAGGGCCCCCTTCATCAGTAAGACCGTTTCATCTTGTCCTAACGAAAATTACACGCGAAACATTATAATATAATGCTAAATTTTATTACATCTCATCCTTCGTTATCGCCTAAACATGCGGCTTATGGCAAACATCGAAATTCAAAGAAATGCATTTTTTGTGCCGTTCTTTTCTCTACCTCCAGTGGGCCGTTCCCAATCGACGCTTAACTGTAATAAAATTAAGGACTTAAAAACCTTTCAATAATTGTCAAAGTTTAACATTCAATCTTCTCCCGATAGTCGGAGGTAAAACGACTCGGCGCTCGATACGCTTTGCGAAAATAATTCGTTTCTGTGACTTGTCGGCACCCTCAACGCCGGGGACCCCCCCCTGCACTCTCCCCCGCGCAAGTTCATTCGTACGCTCTGACGAAACGCCGACTACACTTGTATATAAAATTCGCGAGTGACGCCGAAAAACATTGTTTTTACGACATCTGCACAAAAAATGGAACATCTTCACCGCGTCACTTGAGAGGAACTACAACAAGGATAATAACGCAAGTAAGATCATAATAATCCAAGCTTCCAAGGTAAGTGAATTAACAAATACTCGCACACATCCGCCTCCTACTATCACATAAACACGGGAACACTGGGAGCAAAATGCTTTTTCGACTGCTCCCATACCCCCAATCTTGACTATAAAACTATTTGATATGGACCTGACTATTTGATATTACTTGATACCTGACTTTAACCTATTCGTTTCAGCTATGTCTATATATTTGTTTCCAGTTACTCCCAGTCTGACCGATTAAATATTATTTGATTGTGCCCGGTAGACACTAAACGTCAAAGTTCGAATACTGTGATGCGACATAACTACCCCTCGCTAATACAATTTGACTAATACTTTTGCGGCCTAACCACATTTGACTACTCCTAACTATTATACTTATACGATTTTATGTATTTTAACTATTGGCCACTTGACTAGTACCTTTTTACAGAGTAGATACTTAAATACTCTTCTAACAGCAAGCTGATATCCAGTTTATATACTATTCATTGCTTTTTATACGAATCTTAACTTGCATGTCGCTCGTTGTCTCTTGCATGGTCTTCCCTACTTAGCAGTATGGAACTCGAGGAACCTCACCGGTTCGGATCCGAGAGGCTCTAGGAACGGAGCAGGAACAAGAAGAACACCAAGAAGACGGCCTCGAGGAGATGCATTTGATGATCTTTACTTTGCAACGAAAAACAACATTGTCTTCCGTTGACTTCTATATCGTTTTGTAATCGCCGAACTGAGAGGGGCAACCTGAAAAAATGGCGAAACCACTCAGTTTCGAATTCGCTCGGGTAAGTTGTACGGTGACGGGGAGACACCCTCAGTTGGTGTAGGAGCGAATCCGAGATGCACTTAAGCGTCTCGTATGTCTTCACCCTACCCCGGCAGCGCCCTAGCGAGGAAAGGGGGGACTGGACTCCTTGTACTCCAGAAAGCCCTTTCCAGTAGAGTCAAAAAGGTCGTCTAGAGTAGTTTTCCACCATCTCCCTATGAAAACTACTCAGTCTTTACAAACCCCCCAAACTCCTTATCGAGACGTTCGCGAAAGTGTTCGTCAATACGTTCACTCAGGATACCCGTTGGGTGAGCGTTCAAAATAAAACTCGGTGGTAATGCTACCTTCAATATCGAGCGAATGAGGAGGTGAATGTATGATACAGACGAAATGGATGTAACCCCTTTCCTATGAATGGATATTGAAGAGGCCCATAGTTCTGTAGTGGACTGTTAGTGGCTGCGCTATGATGATGATGATATTCCATCAAATATACAAAGGTCTTTTTGGGAGTTAACGTAGCTCGAAACGTTGGGATGGGCATTTATTTCGGAGAAACCTATTGATTTTATTTTTGAGCAATATCCATTATTTATCATCTGTTTCATATTTAGCCAAGAAAGTACCTATTTAAGGGCAAGTTTATAGTAATTTAGCACTCAAGCTCTAATTATATAGTGTCAATGGATAGTATAGGATAGTGTTAATGACTTATGTGTTTGTAATAAGGATTAATTTCTGTTCTTTTATTACTAAAGATTCGGGCTTAAAATCATGTTATAAGGTAGAAATTCACCGTGTTAATATATTTTAAGGCGGAGGATGAAGGCCTTAATATTTTCTATCAATCATCTTGATCTAGATTTTCTCTGATATCCAGCTTTTGAAAAGCAAATGCTTAAACAATTTATACAAACGAACAAGGCTATCTGTTTGAAATAATGCAAAAAAAAATTAACACAGGAAAAATCTCTTATGGAGATCGCCAAATTTAGAAGCAGGCTTTTATTAATTTTCGTATTCAAAAAAATACATCCCTTATGAACCCTAAAAGCTATAATCAAGACAAATGATAAAATTATATGGTAAAAAATATTTGAACATATCACAAAAGACACTCTTGTTTGCTATAAATTAATATTATATATCAACACAAGATAGGGATTTTGATTATCTTGTGTGACGAAAATAGTCTTTATAATTTCTAAGTGGAATAATCACAATACTGATTTATATGGTAGATGTAAAAATCGTGTAAATCAATGAGGAGAATTTGATTCAGAAATCGTCATTACTAGATAATATTTACAAATCTGATTTTTTTCCCTATTGGATCGTATTTATTAGGGTGAGTCATAAATAGTTGCCGGCGAAAATAAACCGTTACAATTATTCGGTATTACCCGTGATGAGTTATCAATGTTGGTGAATATAGGATATCATTATATAGGTATGGGTCCTATCAGTCTTTCGACAATAGTTTACTATGTCACATCTTATGTTATAGTATTTTTTTACCCGTAAAATAGAAAATCAAAAAGTGCATTTTAGTAATATAATGATTTGGGAGTGAACTGACAGTAAGAAATTGATTTTAAAATTTCGCTCTGGAGTTGCAATCCTGAAAGATGAATCATGGGTGGGTCGCCATTTCGACTTTGATGCCGATATTTTAAAGGGTTATTCGAGCAAAATCCAAGTCAATCAACAAGGAAATTGTTAGGGAAGCTAAATACGTCACAATCACCCATTTGTCGGCACTTGGAAAAATTAGGGAAGGTTAGCGAATTGGAAAAATATTATGTATATGGTGGGATCGTTGAGGCATAATCCACCATGAGCTTATAAATCGAAATGAAGCAATCAGTGCCGATAATAACACTCAACAACTACAACGTGTTCAAGAATCGGCAATTATTTATGACTCTACCTAATATATATGATTCCAATAAATGTTTCAAAGATTAAAAATCGCGCAAATTTATCTGAAGACCATTGTCATTTTTAGCAAATGCTCCTCAGTATAAATATATATTAACAATGTTATACTGCATTTTGATGTTTAAAAAACAGTGAACGCTTCCTTTTTAAAGTCAGGACTGAGTTTGAATGATTTTTTGAGGGTAATTTTAAAACAGGATAATGACAGTGCAGTAATGAACGATCAAGAGAGCCGGTTTTTAACTGAGGCAATTCCGCGAAAAAGTACTGTGTGGATTGTTTAAAGCTTTAGCATGCCAAAGGCATTTAATAATTATGGTCTGATGGTTTTGGAACCGATTGGGATTTGTTTAATGTAATATTTTGATAATATTGGTTTATTATGCATAATTGTATTAAAAAATATTCATTTTACTTTCCAGGCTATTGTGGCGTTAACATTCAGTGTTTACGTATTGAAACCATTTTTCCCTGAATGTGCTCCTCCCGATGAAGCAGTGAGGATGTTAGCTGTATGCTGTATATGTAAGATATTATCCTAATACAAAATAAAATAATTTATGTTCAATTTAGCATCAACAGTAACTTTTTCCATGTATATTTCAATCGATTAACTTGTTAAATAAGTTATTCTTTTTTTGCAGTGGTGTTAACATTTGTTAATTGCTGGGATGTAAAATGGGCTACTAGAGTTCAAGATGTTTTTACATATGCCAAATTGGTGGCACTTTTTATAATCATTGCTGCCGGGGCCTATCAACTTTGCACTGGTATGTTAGCCTCATTTATTATAATTTAAAAAAATATAATCGATAAACAGTTTATTTTTAAGTACAACTTCTTAAGCTTTTGAGATATACCAAGATCTGGCAGCATAAATTGAAGGTCATCTAACATATGTGAATAATTTAATAGTTGTGTTCTGGAGTGTTTCCAGACTATCATTATGACAGTCTGGCGACTGAGTGAAATGAAAACTAAGATTAGGAACCGATGCAAAGAGATGCTGCCTTTCAAAGATCTTTCAACAAGACCAAGGATCACACTCAACTAATAATTTATGTCTTTCCACAATCAAATTTATGATTTCTGTTTAATTTTGAAAAATATCGATGGATCGCCCAAGTCGATCTCTTAGTAGGTTTTGGATTGCGATCAAAAAAGCTTAAGGATTGATGTAATTTATTAATATTAAAATTTCATATCTAATTTTGGATAAAACATTCTTGTACCATAGAAGATAAAAGGTTGCGAAGCTCTGCTTTGAAGGCGAATAATCCTTTAATAAGAATATAAAAGGACACAAACAGTCCATAAAGATTGTATGCACAAACGGAAATTCCCATAGTATTGAATGCTTGTCCCATTACAATGAATAAATCAGACAATGTTTCACTCTGCTTTATTGAATGATGGATATTAATTCAAACAAAATTTTATCACACTGCCAAGGACTCATTATACTATGTATTTTGATCTGTGAAAATATATTTTTTGTAGGACACACAGAACATTTTACCTTTGATAATACAAAATCAGAAGTGACGTCGTTAGCGTTATCCTTTTACTCTGGACTATTTGCTTACAACGGATGGTAAATATATATTTATCATTACAAACAAATATTATTATTTTGGATGCATTTTTATACATTTGATATTTTGCAGGAACTATTTGAATTTCATCATTGAAGAGCTGAAAGATCCGATAAAAAATTTACCAAGGGCCATCGCCATATCTTGTACCCTTGTCACCGTCGTGTACGTATGTGCAAATGTTGCTTTTTATACGACACTCTCACCCGATGAAGTATTGGGCTCGGAAGCTGTTGCTGTTACGTATGCTAACCGTCTTTTTGGATATTTAGCTTGGACCATTCCAGTATTTGTAGCCATGTCTACGTTCGGAGCAGTGAATGGAATTCTCCTCACGTCTTCACGGTAAAGAAAGGATTTAGTTTTATTGGCATGTAGTATATGGACTGGTGATAATAAACACTGATAAAGCTTTATTTTTATCCGTTGTAAATCCTTTAACATTATTGCTATTTGAATGCTTACATAAAATTCAATATACGTCATTCGGATTCCAATATAGTTCTAAATTGAATGCATATCCTTACAAACACAATTTATATTGAAAATACTTACTCCTATATTTTTTTTAATAAAAATATATTAAGATAAATTTTTAAATTTTCAGATTGTTTTATGCCGGAGCATGTGAAGGACAGATGCCTGAAATTTTAACTATGATTCAATTACAGCGATTGACGCCAACGCCGGCTGTTTTAGCTATGGCCATTTTATCAATGTTATATCTAACTGTATCGGATATTTTCGCTCTTATAAATTATGTGGGATTTGCAACATGGGTATGTTATTCGATATAAATTGAAATGATTTAAAACACACATTGTGATTTATGATGCTTAACGTTTCTTTTTAGTTGAGCATCGGAGTTGCCGTTGTATGTTTGCCGTGGCTTCGATGGAAACAACCAAATCTTGCCAGGCCCATAAAAGTCAATCTCATCTTTCCCGCAATCTATATTTTGGCTAGTATATTTGTGACGGTGGTGCCGATGATTGCAAGCCCAGTCGAGACTGGATATGGTTGCCTGATGATATTATCTTCGGTGCCTGTGTATTTTGCTCTTATATCGTGGAAAAATAAGCCTAAATGGTTTCAGAGTGCTTTAGGTGAGTCATTATTGCATTTATCTTCATTCAACATTTTGAAAATATAAATTAAATTGTTCGGTCGTTAACAATCATTTATCATTGAATGATGCATGTTAACAGATACATTCACCTTTGAATGCTTATTTTCTAATAACTTCATTTAAAAGAAAAAAAATAAGTTTAACTTTAAAACTTTTAGGTATTTTGCTTTTATATAAACATTATGTTTTTTATCATTTGATATTTAATTTCTACAGGATCAGCGACTGAGTTTCTTCAAAAATTAATGATGGTTGTTCGACCAAAAACCAAGGTTTTTCTGCTTTGATTAATTTTATTTTCACTATTTACACCTTCTATTCTATACATTTAGCACCTTTTTAATTCTGCATGCTATCTATTTAACGCTTTATTGAGTCACGTTACTAATCTAGCTAGATGGTATAATATTAAACCAAGATTGTGAACGTTAATGCAAATGGTACATAGTTAATTTAAATAAGAATTTAAGCATTCATTGTATTTATTTGGGAATAACGAGACATAATCAAGAAAGATAAACCGTTATAAAGTTGTAATTTTATTAAGACGGTGAGCAGATCATTATAAATGGTACTGGATAGATAATATGGCTTGTTACATAAAAAAAGATTATAATTAAATATTACCAGAGTGATAGGAAATTATTGATATTATAACGAGTAACTACTGAGATAGATATGTATTAGAAATATGCAATAATTAATTAAATTGGAGAGAACTTTGTATAGCAATTAACTTTATCGGGTTGATGTCGACTAGCATCACAGTGATGCATTTAAAAAATCAATAAAACATGGGAATTAATTGATAGCAGTAGCAGAAAACCATTTTGTTAATACTGAAACATTTATGAAAAATATAAGAATTAAAATACTGCATTTTTATAATATAACAAGAGCTGGCAACATAAATTGAGGGTCATCTAACACATGTGAATAATTTAATAGTTGTGTTCTTGCGTGTTTCTGGAATATTATTATGACAGTCTGGTGACCGAGTGCTGTTGGGTTTGGGAGAGGAGGGGGTTGAAATGTAGTGAAAATTCAACATTAGTAAATAATACTATATAAGTATTTTTTTAAAAATTGACTTCATTTTCTGGTTAGCTTCAGCAAGTTTGAACCAGTCTGGTATTATCTTAACAAGCTGGCAATAGTCTGGCAATCCAAACCCAACAGCATTTATTTGCCAGACTGTCATAATCATAGTCTAGAAACACGCCAGAACATAACTTTTAAATTATTCACATATGTTAGATGACCCTCAATTTATGCTGCCAGCTCTCGGTCTATAAGCTTTAAATATTTTTTAAGCGTTTTATTTTGCTCTATCATATTGCTTTGTGTTGCTAACTAAACATAAATTATGGAAAAAAATTGACTCGAGGAAAATTCTATAAATCAATGTTATAAAATATTGGATTTGAAACATTTTGTCCCATTGAGAATGAAGATAAATAGTTCAGCGTTTTCATTAATAGAACGTCTTTAAGATATAAACATACCAGGGGTCGGCAACCCCAGAACCAAAAGAGAAAATGATCGTCCACTTATTACTAAATTCAAACAGAGCGTGAATTAATAATTGCTTTTTATTTTATCTAATATATAAAAATTAATATCTGTTTGTTTGTATGTAATGCGCTGCCATACCGTTCATCAGATTGCGATAAACCTTCGTCCACTTAATACTAAGGATTGCGCGAGTAACATAGGCATAGTCTAATATACAAAAATAAAAATTTGTTTGTTCGTATTTTATGCGCTGCCATATCCTTCATTCGATTGCGATAAAAATTTGCCAAGTTATTGTTTGCACTTTTGTCAAATAATATAGCTATATTACAATTGACTTACAGTAGATCTTATATATAAAAATCAATGTTTGTTCATATTTATAATAAAACGATTATTACTTCTGTGGCAGCAACGCACCGGGTACCAGCTAATATTTAATAAAATATAATATCATCTTATTTTTAACGCGTAGATTAAGATTACTACTTTGGACATTATGTGTTTAATAATCTCGATGTTAAATTTCTAATATTGTCGTTAAACTTAAACAAAATGAATACGGTAAATTCTTATAAATATATTGAAAGCATGTTTTTATATTTTTGATTTGATTTTTATTTCTTAAGCAAATTTAGATTAATTTTACATCCAGTTTTGATTTATTGCATTTGATTTTATCTCTGAAAATTTCATTTCTTATCGTTGCATATGTGTGCTATCGAATGGCGTGGAGCTCACTGAAATGTTCAATATTTTCACGTATCGTCGAAGCAAAAATGTATAATTTTAATGATAAATACGTTAAAGTTTGCCTAATTTTAATCGGCGTTGATATCGTAACTAAAAAATGAATAAATGGACATTTCACAATGTTTTTTTATATATATGTTACCAACAATAAATATTAGATTTAGCTTGAGTTCATTTAGAATTAAAAGATTAATGTTTGTTTTTTTGGTTTTCAGTGAGTTTGACTAGAGTACTTCAAAAATTGCTGATGGTTGTTGGTAAAACTAAAGCTGCTCAAGTGTAATTTATATTATTGATCGTCGATCTATACAACAGTATTCATACGGAGCGTCTATTTAGATGCGAATTGAGAGGATTATCTTATATCGTAAATGTTATATATATATTTTAACGGTCGTTTTTAGCTTGTATACAATAACACATTCCATGGTTACAAGATGTTACATCTAGTTATGTATGGTAAATGTTAAACGTATATCTGTCCTAATATGTATGAACATTTTTAATTGGGCGATGAATATCTGGGCGAATGGAATATTTTTATTATTTTAGTTTTAATGATTTTTATAGCGTTGCCAATTCTGATTTTTATCATTTTATTGAAGATATTTTATTAAACAATCACATGATGAAAAGGATTAAATAAGAACATGATTTTAATTTGTGCACGTCTTGTATGTAACATAAACGGATGGTGTATTTTTTTTGAAAAAAAAACATTCCATCTTGTTTTGATATTGATAACTATATTTATTTTGAAATATGTAAGATTGTGAGTGAAATTTTGACAATATTAATTTTTTATAAATAAATGTTAAGTTAAATGTATCTCGCTGTATCTACTGTGCAAAACTGTACAGATGTCTTTCAGTTTAAATACTATTTTATTATGTAACGAATAATTAGATTATTGATGTGCATATTGTTCAATTGAAAGTTATTGTTAAGATTTGAAAAGAACTTTAAGAAAATTATTTCCAACGGTCGATAGTTGTTATTCTTCGGGCTAAAATTTTCCGTGAGCGCATATTTTAAGTCCTTATAATTTAAATACTTAAGTATAATGTGTTTTAAATTTACTTTAAACTAATTAGTAAAGCCTCCGATGAAATTTTGCTTTATATAAAAAGCTTTTCCAGTGCTTTCTACAATGTTTTAATCTTTAAAAGAAATGCAATTGATTATGATCAAACAATGAATATTTAAAACATACTATCGATAGAAATTTTATACAATATGTGTATTATCAACACTTGAAATCATAATTATACAATTTTAAACGGGAAAAAATCTGATATTATAGAGTTACGTTGTGGTCTTGTGTATTTTTAATTTTTAAGAAAATAACAATGATATTTTATCAGTGACTCCTTTTGATTATTAAAGTCTTAAGCTCTTGTAAGATCTAATAATACTCTTTTAGCGAGTAAGAAATGAGACCTAAAAGAGACTGATCATTAAATCATAAGCTATTTTTTCAATTATTTTAATTAAATAAGATTACTAATGTTGATAAGATTGATTTACAACTGCAACTATACAATTTACTAAAAGTAATTCCGCACTTTTTGATTACTTTTGATCGTACCTAAATGAAAAACATTTCGTTATTAACATAAATTGTGCTTTATGTGTTTGAAAGGAATCCTAATTTTGAAGTATCATTCTTATTATTCATCTTGGATGTATACCAAGAGCTGGCAGCATAAATTGAAGATCATTTAATACAAGTGAATAGCTTAATAGATATGTTCTGGCGGGTTTCCGGAATATTATTATGACAGTCTGGCGACTGAGTGTCATTGCGTTTGGGAGGGTAGAGGCTTAAAATTTAGTGAAAATTCAACAAAATTAAGTAATACTATATAAGTATGATTTTTTTAACTTTCTATATATGATTAAAATAAACAACCATAAGTGTTTTTACAAACAAGCTGGCAATAGTGTGGCAACCCAAACCCAACGGCACTCAATTGCCATTCTGTCATAACAATAATCCAGAAACACGCCAGAACATATCTATTAAACTATTCACTTGTGTTAAATGATCTTCAATTTATGCTGCCAGCTCTCAGTCTAATACGTTTTGTATTTGAAATACGTATCAAAATGTTTAGAATGATGTGAAATATAATATTAGATCTACTCGAAGAACTGTGTAAATCTTGATGAAATGGGGAGAACTGAATGGGGCCAATCGTTTGAATGATATTATTGATTTCTTTTTAAATTCTGTATAATGTAATAAGTTCCACGACGACTCTTTATTGTGCCATAACTTAAAAGCATAATTTAAGAGCGATTATTCTATTATTATATTAATAAGTTTGTCTAAAAAAATATTGAACAACATTTCTTTTCAAATGCAGAATTATAAGTGCTCTTTCGTTTGAAATATGTATTTTTATTTTTCTTATTTATTTGGTTTAATTTACATATCAACGTTCTTCAAATTGCTGAAAACGTTAATCAAAATTGTCTTCCATTCAGTAAAAGGATTCAATCTATCGTTGAATTAATATCATTCTGTCGCTAGCTTATTATAAACACTTATTGAACTTTTTAAATACATAATCGTAAATTGTATATGAATGTTAATCTTATATTTTATGTATGAAATTGGCTTATATAAGTTTATATTGTTTTAAATATACATCTAAAAAGATATCCTTTGACTTTTGTCTGGACTAAATGTCTTCTTTTTACCACCTATTCCTTTTAATACTCCACGTTGTGAACATTCAATCCGGCTTGTTAATGTCGAAACAGTCTGATGAATTTTCATAGTTAAAAATTGAATAAAAATTGGGAGCAAATAAGACTTGTTTTACTAGAACGAAAGCACGATATTTGATCACAGTTTTAAAAAGCTAGCGTCTTGATATTGAACCAAGCCATAGCGTAGATCAATGTATTAGATTCAGTCTTAAATAAAGTCGTTCAGATTAAAACAAATTAAATATAACCAGCATTGATACTGTAATTAAATTAATAACATGAAATGTACTGAAAAATAGGATTTTTCATCAAAAGAAATCTTGTGATAATAGACAAATTGAAAGTGTTCATTTTATAAAACAATACATTTTTATTGTAAATTCAGTATGAATCATAATCAAACTATTTGGCATTATTTTATATTTATTATATATTTATGTTTATTTGCTAAATTTTCTTTCTCGTTAGCAATTTTTATCACAATCATATTTAAAGGCAATCCGAAGCCCTTATACCTTATACACAAATATAATATGAATGCTAAATACTATATTAAAACGTAGAAAAGTGTCGTTGTTATAACTTGTAATATAATCCATGTAACATTTAAATATGTTTTTGATGTTTGAAACTATATATATACATTGAAATTAATTGTATTATACCAATGATAAAATGTATTATAAAACAATATTTTGGTAAAAATATTAAGACGTAGAAGAAGTACTGTTTTTAATTAGAAAAAATGAATTCGTCATGCGAAATGATTATATCGAGGTATCTTTAAAAATATACAATATGCATTTTGAACGTCTTTATATGAGTTTCAATGCGGTTAAATCTTAAAACTGATCACTAATGCATTTAATTTAAATCTGTAAAAATTAGCAACTTAAGTAAAAGAATGACAATAAATTTTATTCATGGATTATTTTTATTGTTACTCTGCTTTATTCTGTATTTTATTATACATTAGCAATATTGTGAAGCTTTGAGAATTTGAATATCAAAAAATTATATGTTTATAAAATTGAATTAATGAAATGTTCTCCATGCGTGTTGAGATTTTGTAAGTTTAACGACAATATATAAGTGTTCTGATATTTATAAATTACAATGTGTATAAATGTAGTTGTACAATAATAAATATAATGCAATCTCAAAAATAGAATTTACTTATTTATGTTTCTAATTTAGTCATTATTTCTAAATACCTATAATAATCATAAATTATGTATATTTATTTTGATATAATAATATTTAAGTTCATTAGATCGCAGACTACTGTATAAAAATAATCATATTTATCATTGGAATGTATAAAATGATTTTTAACCCAATATATACCGTGTGCATATATATATGCATATTATCACATCAATTTTATATGCAAAAAATAACGTGTTAAACTTGATTTTATTTAAGTGTATTTATTTAACATGATACAGACAGATGCCACCAATATTATATTTATCTAAAATACTTTAAAAACAATAAACATAGACGAGTTCTAATAGATCAAAATAATCACTTTAAAAAAAATCATTTTTGAGTCTAAATGTAAAAAATATTTTAGTTTATGTGCATATAAATATCAAATACCTTTACTATTGCTTAAAATAGCATTTATCGATCATTTTTATTATTTATAACACACTGCGTACATAAACAATATTTTTACTATGCCTATATTATTCCCGCAAGTGTAAACAAAATTTTTTCGCAATGGGATGAACGGTATGGCAACGTATTACATACGAATAAACAGAGATATTTTTTTTAATTCAAAAAAATTCAAATTTTTAGCGATGCTTAAACGGTTGATCCTCAGCGGTATTTATTGGGTTAAAATACAAATAATTTGACATTTACATTATTTAAATTTTGATCAAAGTAGATAACTGAATTCTTTTTCAAAGATGTAAATACATTAGCACGTTTGGTAAATGTTGATGAGTAAAAAAAAATATATGTGAAATATTTCTGATTTTAAAAATTATTAAATTATAAATATAATTAATATATATATATATAAAATGAAGTATTTTAAAGGTAGTAAAAATATGATTTTATTAGATTCAGAGCTTATAATACTGTGACCTTAATGGTTATTGAGGCAAAGTGACCCGGAAAATAAATTTGAAAGTTGTGCTGGTGTTGCCAAGGTTGAGCCGCGTGCGCGCGGTGTGGGCACCCTGGCGCTGCTCGCAACGATCGGCAGTGAAGGCGCGCGGCGCTGACGGTTGCTCTCGTCGTTGTCGTGTCGGTGTCGGTGTCTGTGACGGTATCGGTCTACGCTCGGAGACGTCTTCCGTTCGTCGTGTTCTTCGACTTCGTCTTGACAATACACTTTTTAGCGAAACTTCTTCTTGTTCGCAACTCGTCGTCCGCGCTTCGAGTCAGCTTTGACACCAGATCCTGCCGCTTTCAGCCAAGGTGACCTGACATTTCTTCCGCCGTGCGAAGCTCAGACTTCCTGTTTCGGACCCTCTTCTTGTCATTTATTTTCATTTTGAAGGCCGCCCGCCAATCCTCGTTTCAACTACATCTTGACAATATTGATCGTAATACGAGCCGGACCTCGTAAACATTCCAAACTTTAGCGCTCCTCCCGGAAATTTTATGTCCCTTTGAGCAAGTGTCATTTTTTCTGAAAAAACCCCAAAATTATTTCACTTATGAAACTATTTTGAATGAAACTTGAGTTGAAATTCAGTATGTTTAACGTACATTTCAGAAGATTTAAAGTTTCATACTGAATCTATTGAAAAACATCCATAAACCAAAGATATGAAATACATAACCTATAAAACTTTTTCAATGACGCTTTAATAAGTATACATTGAATGAAAGATTCAATGCTGATAATAACATAAGTCATTAAATATTATGATTTTGAATTAAAATTTATTTTATTCTGACTAAATACCATTTTTTTATTGTTAAATTTTTGACATTTAAAATATTTTTAATACTTAAAAATAAGTGTTTGTATATATTTTTTTTCAGGTTGTCAAAGAAGAATCCGTCAATTTTTTATAGTCTTTTCATAAATATAACTTTAAAGTCGTTCGTTTATATTAAACTTACATATATCGCTCTTGAAGAGTGCGCCGATAACAATATAGTGTCGGGTAATATCGTATCAAATCTCTTATGTGATTTACGCATGGTATTTTGGCCGAACTGTTTCAAGTGTCGTGAAGTGATTTGAGTATCATTGATGGGCGAGAGCTGCGGATCGGGGCGAGTCTGTCGCAGCGGTGAACTCGGACGGACAGTGAGCCGGACGTCAGTTTCTTTGAGCAAAAAGTTTACTCTCCACCGCCACACTGGAACTAATGGAATTGGAGAACATTGTAGCCAATACGGTCTATTTAAAAGCCAGAGAAGGTGAGATTCAAACGTCTAATAAATTCTTATGACCCTAAATAACATGAAATATTTTTGCAGATCCCAAAAGTATTCGATTGAATAGCACTAAGCGTGGGTACTGATTCAATTATTCGGCGCTCTTTTATAGCGACTTAAGCGTCGATATTAGCAAAACAAATTTGAACAGCTGATCGGATCGATTCAAATAATTTATAAACGGATCACTCGCTGACCTATGGTCAATGGGTATTGATCAGTTTTTCTTTAACGTTTTAATATATAACAATCATATTCCAATACGAAATCTATTAAATATATTAATGTTTATTTGATAATGCTATTATTGTTATGAGTTGATAGTCCACCTCTTCAGAAAAGGTCACAAATACAAAGATTTATTACCGACGCAGTAAGGAACGATATATTTGTATCCTTATCAAACGAGAATTCAATCATAACTATTTGGGGACGATATATATCACAAAGTCCACGTTTTGTTTGGTTTATATAATTTCAAATCAAGTATTATAATATCCGACTCATTGTGTGTGATTTATCAATCTCGTACATGTAAACCGTTTTTATAAATCCTAAACTATTGTGAGTTCTATTGAACGATTCAGACGTTAGCTTAAATCCAACGGCTCAACTGTGTGAAATGATTTAATCTAATTTTATCGTCGCACTAATTAGGACTCGGTTATGCTCTATATGATTGAGAGTGAAAGTTGCGTTTAATTGCATGCTTTTGTGTGTTTATGTTACGCTTATGATGTGATTATTTTGTGCCGTTGTTATGATTGTTGTATCAGTTATCTATGGTGGTTTTGAATAGGAGCGTTCAGATAAAATCATTAAAAATTTTGGCAAAAAGCAACAGTTTTGATTCCAAAATTTTTTATAAAGTGGAAAGCATGAAATTCCTCGCACAATGAGAAAGTATAAATGCACGTTATTTTTATGCGAAACAATTAAAATCATGATTGAAATTAATTGTTCAGCGGTGATGCGCTGTAAATTAAATTGGTGAAGATTTTTTGTATGATCATTTCTATTTATTTTGATAATTTAAACCTCATAAAAGTAATTGGATTTTAGACAAAATATTTACACGTTATGCTATTTTTATTGCTTTTTGATTCCACATCTAAATAATTCTTCATTGATGTAAATATTGGAACAAATTCTTTGTTTTTACTATTATTTAATGTAAATCATATGTTTTCTTTTAGGTTTGAGGGCGTCTTCGGAACAATCTTTGGTTTTTTACGTACTTATCTTGGATGTATCATGCACATTTTATATGAGACACGAGACTAAGGCTGTTTATGTTTTAAAATTCATCGCATGTCGTTGGGAAATCTACGTTTTTGTCTTAATAAAGGAAATAAAAACAAGTTTGCTTATAAATATTGATATTTTAAGAGGTGTTTGTGTATGACAAGAATCGAGCGAAGTAAATATATTCAAAGTATGAGTGATTTGTAATCAGGAAAACATTCTTATTATTTGCTTACTCCTCCTCGCTCATAAAAGTTGGCTTATTATATCATAGTCTTCAGTGTTTGTAAACATTTAAAATCGCAGTTTTTGTCTTGTTAAATATAACATCATCCTCGCATCCATCGACTGAAATTTTCTCGGTATTCGATGAGATATTATTTATTTTATTAAGGAGGGAATGTACATTCTCTAGATACCATCTGGTCAATTAAAAAGATTCAAAGTGCTTACTTGTACTGTCGGCACAATAAACGTGAGAATGTATGTTACACATTGGCTCTTGTAGAACATCATTACTCCATTTAATGCGGATTTTTACAAGAGCTGCTGGGTTCTCTCATATTATCACAATTTTTTTCTCCGCAGAACTTTATCATTATTCCCGTTGAGCGATTGCTTTGTTTATAATGTATTTTCGGATCGACCTAAATAAAGTGGTGGTGGAACGTCTCTCTCGGCTATGGTTGTTTACGAATTAAAAGCTAATTCGAAATTAATTTAATCCGACGCCCGAAATAATACCGCGTCCTAAAGATGGACTTCGGTCGGATCTGCTGTGTGGAGGTCCTTTTGGGTTTTGGGTTTCGGCTGATAATTGCCGGTGCGCTTATGAAATTCGCATCTCCGGTCGGTCTGAATTATTAAACATCAACGTTTTGGGGTTGAAATGTCTCTTGCATTACCGAGCTATTAGGAACACCCTCGAGAGTTGCCAAAATTATGTCAACAAGGGTTGAAATATACTCAATTGTAGTCTCCGACCAAGACGTTGAATTGAATACCACCTCTTTGTCGGCCTAAGTATAAATTAGATCAATAGTAGCGAAACTGACGTTTTAATGTGATTTTTAATACGCGTAAGCGGACTTTTATGTTGGTTCTGCTATAACGCAAAGACGCGCATACGGACCGTAATATGTTAAATAATTTGCATTTGACGGGGCTAAAATAAACATCTGATCATTCAGGGGCGATAAAGTAAAATTTTTAATAGAATTGATTTTTAATGAAAGAGCATAGATTTGGGATGTGTGATCATCGATCACATTTTAAAAATATAATATAATAGCTTTTATACAATATTTCCGTGATAATATTCCGATAAATCCTTTTTATTGCACTGGAACAGCCCCCTGAATTGTCGACGCGTTTTTGATTTGAGTGCGATACTCGCGGTACTCGCTTCATACAATGCTTTATCATGGACAAATGTTGATGCGAAATGGTGAATACACTGCCTTCTGACAGGGTCGTAATAAGGATATGAAGTGCCCGTGGCAAGTATCTCGTTCTTATTCGTGCCAAATAACTTTCGCCCCCTCCCAAGGAATTTACAATTTATTTTTTAAAAACTTTTATAATATATGTTTTAAAATAGTATACTGAGATAGTCCCAAAAGTACCCGACCTAACGTATAGATGGCGATTACTGGTTTAAAAAAAAGTTATGATAGAAAGTATCTGGACGCTACATTGCTTCCGTGATCGTACAGATAATATAAAATGCCCTAAAAGAGGACGGAGTGGCCACAAAGTTTGTATGTCCAATTGGTCCGCTTTTCGAACCGCCGACATGATGAATGAGCGTCTCGCGATCGGATGCCATACCTGAACGTGTCTACAGAGCGCTTAAAAACTCTCACTATGAAATGAAATTGTCTGAAGAAGACTGATCGGTTGAAAATATTTATTTTATTGCGGGCTTATTGCGATCGGGTCGGTATTCTGCATTTTGCGCCCCAAGCCCAGTTGCGCCCGTAGCGGGCGCCTGTTTTGCCATGCCCTTGTCGCGGCCCTGCCTTCTGATGTCTTATAGGTGTTAGCTATCTCATGCAAATTCAATTTACGATCGGCCAAAACTATTTTGTCATCCTACGAACTTATTGAGTGATGTGTTATATTTGCATATATCTAATGATTTGGTTTTGTAAGACGACGGATTTATTTCGGACTATATAATAAAGTTCATCCTCGGCATTCTTAGTAGATTTTGGGCGGCCCGGTCTTTTCCTGTCATCCAAAGTCCCAGTCTCCTGGTGTTTTCTTATGTTACAATGCACGTCCTTGATATAAATATATTTTTTAAGCAATTATTCTGATTGAAAAGCTTTAATTTCGCAGTGTAATGATAGAGATATGGATCGCTATATTTAATTCGACTGCTTTTGTTGTTTAAAATTTTAGAAAACTAGAATAAAAAATTGTCTACTCGTTCATCATCATATCTCTTACGTTTGTATTAGCATTCGTTAACCCTTTGAGTATGTCCGCCACTTATCATCCGTACAAATCCATTTATCTTTCAGGACCGTCGCAGCTTGTATGAAGCTTGTACATAAATAAATAAAACACTGTCGATGACACATAATCGGTAATTTCTTCGCGTTAATATAAATAATACAAATCGATTCATTATATCTTTCACACATCATTATTAGTCGATACATTTGGGTTAACTATATATACAATCGTGCGATGTACGCAACATACTCTCTCCGTCCCTTTTTTCCCCTCCAAATTCAACGTCTCTATCTGTCTCTGAGCTTAACGTCTAAATATCTTTCGAGATCGACATCGAAACTTGCATTCCTTGTTCTGTTTGCCCTCCGACTATCGAAGTTGGACCCCGTGAGAAACAACGCCGATTCACGGTTGGCGACGAGTGTGTTAATAGATTTGCTTGAAATAATATATTTTGGCTTTTACATGGCATACACCCATTGAATAGATTTATCGCTTGACCCCGACCATATTGTTTTCCTTATTAGGTTACAGTTCAATTAAGCCTTGATTTAAAAAAAGGAAGCATCCATTGTGTGGTGGAAATAACTTGCCAGAAATTCCCTCGGAAGTCGACTCGTAATTTGGGTTCCAGCGAGATAAAACGAGATTGAATCGGGATAAGGCGAGTAATTTAACAGAGGGCTGGAAGTACAATGCTGGAATTGTCGCCTCAAATTATTAACACGGCCCATTACACAGACTTAATTGGGAATTGAGGAATGCGATTTTTTTGGATGACGGTTGCCGTTTTTTTTTTTTTTTGGGCGGGGTGTATTCTATCCAGGTGAATAATTTACGTGAGTTGTCGGAAATTAAGTTAGCAGCCGGGGTTGAAAGCCGCATCCCCCAAAGCATGAAAGCAACTTTTGCTGCTTGTTAATTATGGTTTTATTTATCGAGTTGTTTCGCAAGTCGTAGTTAATTTCGGGCTTCCTATTACAAAGGCGCGTTTTCGATGTATTTCACGGGGTTAATTTGCAAGGCTTCGCGGACTGTTCTTTTCAGATTCTCCTAAGGTTGTATTAATTAAGGGCTGAAAATATCTTTGAATTCTCGCCCGTGCTGCGGATGGCTCTTATTTTGTGTGCTGAAGTCGTTCAAGATCTCAAAATCCTTGTTGGATGGCCTTTTTTGTTTGTTTTTGCAGAAAAAGGTCAGCAAACTGCGATTGAGTAATCCATTTTATTTTTATTTTGCGTTTTCAACAAGTCTGAAAACTCCCTCGCTTGCTTTGAATTCATTCATCTGTCATGCTAGCTTTTCAGATTATTCCCGGCACGATCCCGCATATTTATGACTTTTTTGTTTTCCCTCCGTTTTGGTTGGATGGAAATTTCCTAATCCTGTGGTAAGTCCAGATTGCATGTATTCGATACTTTACATGATGAACATGGGGCTAAATCTCAGATTTTAGATTCGTACACGTTTCGCAATATTTTATTTAAGATGTATCTGAAATTGATTGCCCGGAAAGCGATAAGATGTGCCCACGCCACTTTATATATATTTTTTGGTTCTAATTTTTATGGAGCATTTTTGTTATCTATGATGGATAATATTTTATTATTCTGTCCATTTTAGCAAAATTGATTGATACTTTATTATCAGTAGCTTTATTCAATATTACAGCCTTATTTCTTACACCACCCACGACATGACATAAATATTTCATCACTGTCGTTTAATCCGCATTTATTTTCTAAGAACTGATCAATGCTGATATTAACACTTTACTTGTGCAACAAGGAGCTTTGTCTTCGAAAGTTATTTGCTTAATTATTTGAGCTATTTATCAACTGATTTTTTGCATTTATAAGCGTTCCCCCAGAAACATATTATTTACTGGTTAGATGGAATTAATTTTATATAAATATCCCATTTTTGTATTGTGTGCTGTTTATATAGTTGAGGAGTAAGACCCTGGGGAGTAAGTACGCGTGCCAAAAATATTTCATGGCGACGGGTTGCGCCTTCCCCTGCAGGGGGTGGTTAGCGCTCAAATAATGTGCCCCATCAAAGTTTGATGTCTGACATAAAAGCGCTACATCTCTGAAATGACGTTTCAAACAGCCTAGATTCGGCCCGCGTATCCTGTTTTTATTACAACTATCCCCCTGCTCTGTTCCGGGGGCGAATAGGGGATCGGTAATGTGTATGGAGCTCACTCGCACATCCCGAAAGGTGCCCCAAAGAAAATCTTGTTACGGTTTTATTCAGTTTCCGCGGGTACGATAATGGCCGGTTTCGTATGTTACCGATAGCCTTCCCGGGGGTTTTTGATGTTGAGTGTGATTAGGGAAACTGGATTTTGCGAAGAAGACTACTCCTAAACTCCATTCGACCCGGAATTATTTTCATTTTACATCTGCGGTGTGGTGTTAATTTGCCTCGTAAAAACTTGCTGTTGACCGTAAACACTTATTAGATTTTTTCTCTCTGGCGTGTTGAAGGCGAACTGCGTAGAAGCATCGTTGTTATGCTCAAAAAGGACCTAAATCCGAGACTTATCGCAAAATTCTGATACGCCTAAATTATGTTGCGGTGAAAGTAAGCATTCTTCCTGCAAAATTAACTTATCTCCTACAATTTTATATCATATCCACTGCAGAACTATAGGCTTTAATATCCATTCACAAGAAGGGGCTACGTCCATATCATTCGTTCGATATTGAAGGTAGTATTAACTCCGAGTTTCATCCAGTGTCTCTTCTGAATGAACGTATTGATAAACGTTTTCGCGACCGTCTCTATAGGGAATGTGGGAGGTTTGTTAAGACTGAGCAGTTTTCCTCGGGAAATGATGAAAAACTACTCTAGGTAACCTTTTTGGTTTTACTGGAAAGGGTTTCCTGGAATGCAAAGATTCCAGTCCCTCCTTTCCACGCTAGGGCGTTGCCGAGTTAGAGTGAAGACAGACGTGACAGCTTGAAGTGCATCTCTGATTCTCTCCTACACTAACTGAGGGTGTCTCCTCGTCCATGTGCAACTTACCCGAGCGAATTCGAAACTGAGTGGTTTCCTATTTAAGGTTGACCCCCCCAGTTCAGCGATTTCAAAACGATATAGAAGGCAACGGAAGACAATGCTGTTAAAGTTCTTCATATGTCTCTCCTCAAGGCCGTCTATTTGATGTTCTTCTTGTCCTTGTTCTGTTTCTAAATTCGTCTTACTATCGTAACGTCGTTGGCTAGATTTGTAATAGCTTGGGTTGGTTACTTGTATGTTCGCCACTTGTCATCCGTACAAATCCACTTATCTGTCAGGACCGTCGCAGCGTATATGAAGCTTGTATATAAATAAATAAACACTGTCGATAGCACACAATATTCGGCCATTTCTTTGTGTAAACATAAACAATACACATGAAATCGATTCATTATATCATTCACATATTATAAGTCGATAAATTTGTGTTAACGACCTATACAATCATACGATGTATGCAAGATACTCTTTCCGTCTCTGTCTATCTCCGAGCTCAACGTGTAAGGAAGCTCTTTCTGAATCGCTCGCAAATAGGCGACTGTACTACCATACGGGTTAATATGATCAATTTAGTGTCTTGGAGCGGTATGAGTTTTATTTATGAGGGCTCACCTAGCGGGCCATTTGAGTGAATGTGTCGAAGAGCGCTTTCTCGATTAACTCGATATAGAGTGTAAAACTTTCCAAGACGAACATGATGATTTTGTTGGATAGAGTATATGGAGATCAGTCACTCTTTTCTCGCAAAGGTGATGCCCAAAAACGCATTAAAATGTATTTAATGTATTAATGCATTAATCCATTAAAATAAAGGGTAATATCAAAAAGTTTGCCAAGCACTGTTCTAATTTGCATCATATATTGGATGATATCTTCGCATGCATATTCATTAGATATTGCCTTTATCTAATGAATATGCACGTTTTCTTGCACGGCTTACGTTTTCATTTTAGACGATTCAAATGACTCCCATGGTTGTTAATTCTTTCTAATTTAATCATCTGAAAATCTTCTTAAGCACGTCGCGAAATAGTTTTGATGATGTACGTTTATCTTCTTTATTTCGGTGTGCATTGACAATGTTGTCTTCCTGATATTTTCATCAGGTTAGTGTTTTCAAATATAATTAAGATCACATACGTATTGCATTTGTCCCAAGTGTATTGTTAATGTTTACTTGAATAAATTACCGAATATTGTGGGCTATCGACGGTGTTTATTTATGTATGTACAAGCTTTATACATGTTGCGACGGTCCTGACAGATAAGTGGATTTATATGAATGATAAGTGGCGGACATACAAATATAGCATTTATGTTTATGATGATAAATTTAGCTCACTCAAATGGTTAAATAAATTGGTCTGTGATCATTGATAGGTTGGCTTTCTTTGAATTTATTCCCACACTTACAAACAATCCTCCAATAACATTACCATTTAAATCATATCATCTTAATGTATTCCCTAACGGTATAACGCGAGGGAATGCTTCATATCGTAATAATGATACATATGACGATCCACATGTACAAGATGTTAAATTATCCGGCACAATGTGGTGGGCACTAATAAAGGTGAGATGGATGCGTGCGATCATTACAGAATCTCCGCGCCTAAAATAGTATCAAATAAACGTAAAAGGGAATTGCGTTATGCGAATATGAAAAGCTTATAGCCCTGCCCATAAACGAGGGATGGCGACGCTTTTGGAATTGGCGACAAACGGCCAATTTTACGACGACCCAGAAAAATCCAAATTGTCACGAGCTCAAACTCGTGAATCGTCGAAGATCGTTAAAATTCGCACCGAAAGCAACGATTATCGCCACAATTGAGGCGCAATTTTGAAAGTTTACATCCCGAACGGCGACGCAATCCGCGTTCGGATTCCCGCGGGATTGCATCCGCATGCATGGCCACACTGCGGGGGAAGATTGTCATGTTGATTGGTTTGTCGACGTGAAGATTTGCTGATTTTTAGCATCTCATTAATAGATTTAGCCGCCGTGCGTGCAAAAAATCTTCGCACCTTTGATATCCACGTATCAAAGGATAAATCAAAGCGCGCAAATAACTCAATAAGTAAGCAACGCCTTCTGAGAGACGACTTCCAGAAATAAATCGATTCTCAACGGAAGAGCACACTTCTTCTCTTGAGCATCGACATTTTCTTCATATCGTGGCGTATTTTATTGTTGTCGAAACGTTATGGCTCACTGTTTGTTTTTCGACGTGTATTTTATGCCACGAGCCACGTCATATTCAGTAGGGTCGCGCCTATGCTCAATGGTACGAATTTGATTCTTCGCGAAGGAAATATTTTTCGGATGAATGAAGTTCATTCATCTGAGAAAAAGAGGTGGTTTTCTACTCGAATGTAGAGATTATTTTTGGGACGTTTCCGTATTATTTGTACATTTCGCCATGCGCCCGTGTAACGTGCTGGGATTTTGTATCTTGCTGAAAACGTATATTTTTTCTACTTATGTAGCTAATTTATAAAAAGATAGCTTTAAGGATAACATATATCCTATATAAAGGAGGAGGAATCCAGACGTGCAAAGAACACTAACAGAGATATTTGACCGATAGCTTTTGCTGCGGAAAGATGTATTCTTCCCGCTGGCTAATTAAGATGATTCCCTTTTCGTCAACTCCTGACTATCTCCATCCTACTGCTCGACTTCAGCGATTCGGTAGCAAATAAACATACGTGCGACTTGATATGAATTAAAAAGCCTACACGGGGTGGGAAGTCGTCTGAAGACAACTTCTGACACCAATGTTACGTTGAGTGCCAGGGCGGCAGAGCTCCATAGGTTCATCTGGGCTTCAGATATTCAATATTGAGCGCACAAAGAAGTGGTTTATAATACAGATGATATGAGTGTATTCTTATTAATTGATGATGAATTAAAAACACAAATATAACTGATGACTCTTCATATCCAAACAAATTAATTGTTTGTGTTACTTTATCGAGGATTGTAGATAAATTTGTAAAGTATTTGTTGATAAATATTATATGACTTTTTATGTTCTATAAATCCTCTTAAGAAACCCTTGGGATGTGACCGGGAATACCTGTTTTTTTCTTAATACAATTATCAAATTTATAACAATTGGGCTTCAAGAGCTAGTGCATATATTAATTAAATATTTTTATGTACTTTCGACTATCCTTTTAAAATAATAAGCATATCATCATTGATCTGAATTGTTGATCATAGGGGGTTGATGTATATTTAGGACAACTATGGTCCAAGATCCGACTCATGGCATATTCAGATTACCTGATAGTCGAATGCGTCCTATGTTTATAATGTGATTGTTTTATATAAACAAGCATATTGTGTTGACCCCCTGATCCAGATAATATATTCTCCAACTCAATTGTCATTGTCGAGGAAAGTCATTATTTCTGATACCACATCTTGGCATTTTCGTCTCCGGCTCTTGGCTTCCAGACAGATTGGCGTCAGCTGCCATAACACCGCTTCAGCATATAATATATAAGCAATCCCGTGGGTCTTCGTCGTCTAACTTGAAGAACATCATGACTTTCGCCATTCGATCTCGAATTATTTACCTGATCAAATGACAAACGAATGCAACTCGTCTCTTGAAGTCCAGCGTCGTAATCAATTCAAATTAATGTTTGTTGGACAGCATTTGTATTTTTTTGTATAAATCCATTTTTTTCCAATTTGCATACGTTTATTCGACTTTTCAGATTTAACTGCGATAAATCAAGAAGAGCTAATCAATCATTAGCTGTTGGGTTAATTAACACATAGTTGCATTAACATTATATTCTATATTATCGTTTGTATTAAATTCGGAAGATATTCTAATCTCTATTCGTCTGAATAATGCTAGAAATATTTTTGATTCAAGCTTAATTTATCTGAGACATAAATCGCGCACAGTTTATAATTGTCGCAAACAGCATATATAGAAATTTGTGCTATTGCTTTTGCAATGTCTCCTATATCAAGTTCTACCGCGTTACTGGAACTTACTAAAGGTCTTTTCAAAATTTACTTGACCAGTTGAATTTGTGAAGTTTTTTCACGTCTTGATGCTAAAGATTTGTTAGGTAGTTTTTTTCCAATTTAAGCCAGTTTCATCAGCATTGTATATAAACTCTTCGTCGAATCCTTCCTTCTCCACAAATGGCTTCAATGTGTTTGCTGAAGGTATGTCAGCAGAAAGCTTTTCCCCATAAATTTAAAGTTCCCTGATACCATGTCGTCCTTTGAATTTTTCAAGCTAGCCAAAACTTGCTTTGAAGGTGGAATCTCCATTTAATTTTGTATTTTAAAATATTGCTTTTTCACACAGTAATGGACCAGAAATTGTCTGTCCAGTTGATCGTCGATGTATGAACCACATATTGTTTGTATTTTAAGTTTTTTGTTGCCATTGCATGTGTATAGTTTGGTGTCCTAATTAAATTGAATATATCCATATCTTGTTTGTACTATTTTTTTGTAATGTAATTTCATTCAGTATGATATAGTTAATTATTTTGATATAATAATAGGGAAAAAATAATTCCAGGAGAACATGACATCCAATTTAATGCTAGTAGGCGTGTTATGCAAATGGAGATTCATATCGATGTTGCTTGTAATATTCAATTTGTCGATGTATCATGATAATGGTTGCATGCATTTATTCCGTTAGCACTTTTAGTTGGTGATAGTTGGACATACAAAAATCTTGACTGTTTAACTCCTCAAAGAGGTAAGACACAATGTTGTGTCCGAATTCCAGCGACTCATAAAGAGCATTCTTACACGTTGAACTCGGTGACAGACAGAGACGGAGAGTGTCTTGCACGTTGAGGTTGATATCTAGGTTTTATGTCGGTTCATAGAACTTAAGAATTAATTGTGATAATGAAGGTATGGATGATTTTGTAAAACGTCTTCAGAATAATGATTGGTGTGCTAAAGTGACATATTTAGCAGATATTTTTAATAAAATTAACACAAGCATTCAAGGAAAAAACGAATTTTTTTTGATAAAATGACAAGATTTCGGAAGAAAAATTAAATTTGAGTGAGCTTGGTTTCTCAACAATAACTAACATGAAAACTAAAAAACGAGAAAGACTTACGAATTTAGACGAAGAATTGAGGGTAGTTATATCAAATATTCGACCTAATATTTCTGATATCTGCAAAAGCCAACAAGCTCAGGTATCACATTAATTGATTTTAGATTGATCATATAAATTCCATTATGCTAAGTAGGGACGTCATTTTGGGTGGACAAAATACAAATATTTGTAATAAAACGCGTATGGATATAAAATTGTTTTTAGGAAAAAAATATCTAACTAATTTTATTTTAAATGTTAAATATTTTTTATATAATTTAAATAAAAATAAATATTATGTACACATATTTTTTTGACTTTATAATTCTGGCGCACCGCCACTTTTTCCCATGGTCAAAAGTGCATCGTGACTTCAAAAAGGTTGAGAGCCACTGGTATAGATCGTTAACCCAAATTTATCGACTAATAATGATGTGTTAATGATATAATTAATCGATTTCAAGTGTATAGTTTATGTCTACTTGTTTGACAGTGTTTATTTATTTATGTACAAGCTTTATACACGCTGCGATGGTCCTGGCAGATAAGTCGATCTGTACGGATGGTAAGTGGCGGACACACAAATATAGCATCTAAGATTATGATGATTTAAAATTAGCTCAAAGGGTTAAAGCAAGGATGCCCAACTGGTTGATCGTGATCGACCGGTCGATCTTAACGCAATATTTGGTCGATTCCGAAAACTTTCGTGAATTATATAAATATATTTACAACCGACGATGAAAAGTAATATCCCGGCGATCGGACTATTTGGCCCAACCTGATTCGTGCTCATCTGCTAATTTAGGGTATTAAATAAAATTATATTAGAAGTCGATCCCGAGAAAATTTTAATTGAAAAGTAGCTCCCAAGGTAAAAATGGTTGGGCATCCTCGGTTTAAAAGTTGAATCAGATCAAAGGTATCAGTAAGCTTGACGTTTAATCCTTGAAAACCGCATGACGTCAAACACTTTATCGATCCAATTATATGTGTATTATTTTTAATTGAAAATGTTAAATAGTAGTTCTGTAGATTTAATTCCAGACAGCTGGACATTATGAGTGAGCAATCATATCGTGGAAGTTTCTTAATTAATTCTTGAAGGAATGCAATAAACGAACGACCGTGGCGATCTTCAGAAGTATTAGAGGTAGTAAAAATGAATGTCGTTTTTTAAATGAAAGATTTAAATTCTCATATTTTTTTTATTTTGAATAATATTTTACATAATATAATTTCCATCACTAGAAATAACCCTCCTCTACCTATCTGGCAACATTTTGATGCCTCTTTCATAAAACATCATCGGCTTTGAATCGAAATAATCCTTTAACCCTTTTTTTATATCATCATATGTTTTATAATTTTTACCGTCCAAATAGTGCTGCATGGACCTAAAGAGATGATAATCCGAAGGAGCGATGTCTGGTGAATACGGAAGATGTCAAATTACCTTCCATCCAAGGCTGTCAATTTTTTCCCGCGTTATTTTTGCAGTATGGGGGCGAGTTTTGTCATGCTGTAAAAACACTTGTCTTCAATTCACGAGAGAGGGTCGTTTTTTTTTAATTTCTGCCGTTAAACGGTCTAATTTCTCACAATAAACTTTTGCATTTATTGTTTGCCGGGTTTAAGAGTTTCGAAATTAATAATTCCCTTGCTGTCCCACCAAACAGACAAAAGAACCTTTTTTGTCGTGAGACCGGGCTTCGGGGTTGGTTTTGCTACCTGCCCCTTCGAAAGCCATTGATTTTTGCATCCGTGGTTAGAGTACAGCACCCATTTCTCATCTCCAGTTATTAAATCATTTAAAAACAGTGTTTCGGATTCCTTTTTCAACAAATCTTCGCATGCGTGTATGCGCTCGCCCAGATTCTCTTCGCTTAGCGCGTGCGGTACCCATCTTCCTCTTCTCCACGCCTTCCCGATTTTTTTAAAATGTTTTTTACACTCGACCATGAGCATCCAAGTTTGTCCTCAATTTTTTCGATAGAAGCCGTAGGATCACTTTCAATTTCAGCAGTTAGTATGGCGGGAGCCACCTCACATGGTCTTCCACTTCCAGGGCTATTCTTCAGATCAAAATTTCCAGATCGAAATTTTTTAAACCATCTTTGACACTTGCGAACATCTAAAATATCGCCCAGTATGCCACAAATATTTTTAGTGGCAACCACTGCAGTTTTTTCTTGATAAAATGATAAAGCATTGAATAACGGAAAAATTCTTTGTTCGGCAAAAATTGATTCATTGTAAAATGGGTTGTTAAATTTGAATTTAACAAACCACAATTTATTCTTGACAAGTATGGTCACCAAAAGAGCATAAAACACGACGTGAAAAAGCAACAGCCGAAGCACAACTAACCCTCGAAAACGGTCAACAATAGAAACGACATTCATTTTTACTACCTCTAATAGTTCTGGCAAATTAGACGCCGCGTCTGCGTGCTGCTTCTTTTTTCTTCGTACGAAGGATCCCATTACCATTTTTTGTGGAGGGGCCTCAGCATTGTAGTTACATCATCTTGCTTGGGGCTCAACCCTTCAAATCCCCATTGTAGCATTTCGCATACAAAAAAGGCGATATATCATATCCGAACGGAATTTACATAAAGATAAGAAGATACATCGCGCGAAGATCCCCATTCGTGCATTCTTGTACTCGCGGCCCATATGGCGTCATTTGAATTTTTCGAATCGCTCCCAGTCGATACAATATACGGCTCAATTTGTCTATGCGCCGTATTCGATCGATTGCAGCCGATGAAAGCACGACTTATTTTATGAATTCCTCGGGAGGCTTTCCAGGGCTCATTTACAGCGCGAAAATATCCGCAATCGATCGACGCAATATCTTTTCGAACGCCGCAAACTTACAGCGGTTGAAGTTCGCAGGAACGTATCTAAACGTCGATTTGGGCCCTAATTCGGTAGCAAATAGATACCGTAATTTCGTTTGCTCGTCTGGGTCGTATAAATTGACGGTAAATGCTGGAGCGGTATTCTACCGTAATTTAGACAGGGAGCCCTTACGGGGAGCGCTTGGGAAAAATATCAATTTGCGGCTTTGACGTACGTCACGACGAAACGATGATCATTCGGGATGTTATAGCGCGAGCGACGAATTCCGCCTCCCATGTTGTAGAACTAACCTATGTCTCGAAGGAGGACCTACTATTTTTGGAATGCATAATGTGACAAAAGCAAAAAGAAATTGTACTCTCGCATCCAAAAGCGGCGACTGAGCTTAGCGCGTGTCATGTAGTAGTTATGTTGTTGTTGTGTATTTTGATAATCATTTCGAATGCTATTACCGTCTTGAATATTATTTGGATTTCTTGACTGTTTTTCTTGTATTATCTGATTTAAAACATATATTTGAATGTCATTCAAGCAAGGCTTTTCGTTTATTCAATAACCGTAATACCTTAATATAACATACAGTAGAGCTTCGATTATCCGGACCTAATTGGGAATGAAAGTAGTCCGGATAACGAAAATCCGGATAATAAAAAATAATTATAATTGCCAGGGAAAGTAAAAATAATTTATAACTTGTCTAAATTTACATACACATATAATCAATTATTTTTTTCTTAAAAAAATGTTTAGAAGCTGCCAAATCGCGAATACTCTTAGGATATATAAGTTGTCCTGAATTAAATTCTTCTTGGTTCTCAAGTAATTTCATGGTGACATCTAAACACTGAAATGCTTCAGATCACGTAGGACCAATATCTCCCCCCTCGCAAATCTCTTCTTCGTCTTCTCGCCCTTGTTCTTCAGATAATTCTTTATTATTTCCTCATCATTTAAAATTTGGAATCCAGGATCGCTGGCATCGCGATTTAACCACTCGGTTACATCTTCGTCGCATTCAGCACATATTCATCCAGGCTTTTTTCTAATGATCATATTCAACCGGAAGACTTTCGATATTTTTAAAGCATAGAGTCAACCCGTAGTGACATGTTATGGTAGAGGTAGGTACTAAAAATAGTATCCGTCCAAGGCGCTTTGGCTCCGAAACTATGACAGAAGGCCTTGAACGCCGAAAAGGCACCGGGACTGGCCACGAAGGCCCTGTGGCCAAGGGGTCCAGAAAAAGGACCTCTGATACGGCACAGGAGAGCCTCTCTTTCGCCCAGAGCCCAAACACGACCACAGAACGTGATCCGCGTCCATGAAAGGATCCCCGCACACACAGTCCGAACTATCTTTTAGTTAAATTTTTGCCAGGTATGCCGCAAAACGGCCGTGCCCCGTCAGGAACTGGGAAGTCCAGTGATCGGAGTCAACCCATATTAGCTTGAGGCGAGATGAGACTGAGCCAACGCCAGGCGACTCAGACCAATTGCGTTCCCAATCAGCAAATACAGCATTTCTAGCCCGTATTTTGGTGGCAATAAGATCCGTATGAATTCCCTTTGCCTCCTCATCTGATAGAGCGGAGTTACCAACTTTAATGATTCTACGTGCTCTTTAAAGGTGCCTCACTGCCTTTATTTGCACTTTTAGGTCTAGTGGCATGATCCCTGCAAGGACAGGGAGGCTGTCTGTAGCAGTTGTTCTGTACGCTCCAGTGATTCTTAGTAGTGGCTGTCGTTGTGCAATTTTTATGTTTCATCTCGCCGTCTTGTCTCGTCTACGGTGTCCAAGCCTGTCCGCCCATGCTCCTGCTCCGTATGTGGCAATACTCTCGTAGATGGCTTCATAGGCAATCCTGAGGTGTCTGCCCACAAGACTCCCAATCAGCGCCCGCCAGTCTGGACATTTTGCCAAAAGCCTTGGCCGCTTTGCTGGTTGCAATTTTAATGTTTTTCTCTGGATCTGCATCCCTCAGAGATGGTTACGCTCTGGTAGACGACGTAATATGAATGTGTTTACTGAAGGTATATCAGCAGAAAGCTTTTCCCCATGAATTTCAATTTTCCTGATACCATGTCGTCCTTTGAATTTTTCAAGCCAGCCCGAATTTACTATTCAGGGAACCGGAAAGTAATCAATATTTTAAGGCTTGATTGGAGAGAAACATAGTTTTCTGTTTTTATTTGACCAGGGCATATCGTAGGTGGGTAAAATCAATTATATATATTCTTAAATTTGTTACCGAGTGGCAGCAGACTCGTCGGAAATTCTTGTCTATACTAGGATGTCCAGGTAGACAAAAGGTCTGAGAAATAGATAAAGAAGGCTCATGATAGCCGGAATGGAAAGAGTAGGAGATCCTTGAAATGAATCGAGATAAAAATGTCAATTAATATTTAAAAAAACAGATTAATTCTACAAAAATTAATGCATGACAATATAATGCAAATCCATCCATCTTAATCACTGAATATCGCACCCTTAGTTTAACATTTATTTACCCTTGATCTAATATTATCATTGATGGCTCAAAACCTTTAATCGATCAATTTAAATACATCGATTCGAACAAATCGCATACATTATTGCGTCCCGTATTGGATCGACGTCACCATCTGCTCAATTTATTCGGGAGCGATTTCTGGAATTTCTTCAGTTGTAAAAGTCGAGCAAAGTACGTGTTTAGGAGGCACCTTAAGAAACCTCAGCTCAGTCCGGCATTAATAATTTATAGTGGAGGATTGTGTGCAACACGTTTGAGCACGGACTGCGATGAACTGTAACCTTTGCCCTTTTATATATTCGCACGATTGGTGAATCTTTTAAGTCGGCGGATTTCTACGTGAATATTTGCAGAATGGTGTTTCTTCGGATTGATTTAATATCTTGCGCTGGTAGTGCAAATATTAATCTGGAAACGGATCGTGTGAAGTGTATGTAATCGAATATATTCGTTAGATTTTCCGTTCCGATTTTTTTTTAATACTTTTCGTGTATATGAAGCACTTAGGCGTTCTCGTCGTAGAATGTCTGTTTGCCTGTTTTTTTTTTTTTTCCGGTATTTTGTCTCTATTGCTTAGTCAAACAGAGAATTCCATTAATTATATTGAATGTTATGCGGTTTTTGTTTGTATTTCTTGGAAAATATTTGACATATTGGAGGCTCGCTGCTGAAAATCTACTTTCTTTTCCGTCCGAATTGTACAAACAAAACCTCATTGTTTATGATCTCGAAGCATTAAACTATAAGACATCAATTACCGTATTTCGGTAAATCGACAAGAAAGCTTTTTCTTTTCTTTTTTTTTTCGTTAAGGTCAATCCGTCGTTTGATTTTGAACGTTGGCTTAAGGATTTCTTTTGGGTTTGTTCAATTTTATCGTTGAATTATTTTCGTCGATTTCAAACAGAGGTGACCTCAACCATTCTAATGCTGCTTGTCGGAAGGTCAAATACGCCTTGATTTGAAGACTTTAACCTTTTTTTCGACGTTATTCGACATAGCGTAAATCCGTAGATTAACATCTCGACGCAGAAACTGGACGCGCATTAGCGTCCCCCAGCGTCGTTTGATCGCTGACCCGGGAAATCTGACGCACTCGGCGAATATTTAATTTCAAAGATCAATTGGTGCTGTAATCTCCGGGATGTTTGAGCCCCGACATTGTGTGAAGTAACTCTCCTGTCCCGGAGCATTGCTCAAACGGTCGATTCCGGAGTGGGCGTCGATTCTCACTAATTTTCGGATGGCGATAAATCCGGCGCCGCGGAGGAGAATCCGGGACAAATGTTCTCCACTCTGGTTTGATGGCGAAGCAATATTGTTTTATGCAAATACACGACTGTGAGACGATATGACATTCAATTTCTGACATTCCGCATAATATCCTCGTTGCGGAATTTCATCCGCTCGGATGTGTTCCGTTTTTCTGGTAAACAATGCGGCGATCGAATGTACTGTAAAAAAGCGGGATGTCTTCGAACGACGCAGTTCTGAGTCCTTTGGTGTTTGCGAAAATGGCAAGTAGTTTTTTCACTCTTCCCTTTAAAATATAACTTTTCTACGGGAATATCTTACACACTTTTGAAGCTAATTTGATTTGCGGCACTGTAAAATAAGGAGATGTAAAACGATGATTTCTTTAGACTAGTAGATTTTGGACGATCCGGTCTTTTTCTATCCTTTCAAAATCCCAGTCTCATGTTGTCTTCTATAATATAATGCACCTCTTTGATATTGATCTTAATTTTTTTTTTAGCAATTCCCATGCCCTTTCAATACTTGTTATCTATAGTGGACATTGTGAGATTTGACTTGTATTAACCAGTATGGTGGTGCAGACGGCCTATTTGCGAGCGAATTCAATTAATTCAAAAAGAACACCCTTGTACGCTGAGCTCCAAGAGAGACAGAGACGGAGAGAATATCTTGCGTACATCGTACGATTGTATAGATCTTTAACCCAAATTTATCGACCAATAATGCTGTATGAATGATATAATGAATCGATTTCACGTGTATTGTTTATATTTACACAAAGAAATTACCGAATATTGCGTGCTATCGACAGTGTGTGTTTATTTATATACAAGCTTCATACGTGCTGCGACGGTCCTCACAGATAAGTGGGTTTGTACAGATGATAAGTGGCGGACAAGCAAATATAGCGTCTAAGATTTTGATGGTTTTAAATTAGCTCACTACTCAAAGAGTTAAAAAGAGCTCAACGAACAGCACCCGGACAGTGAGAAGTTGTTGGGTCAAGCACAACTAAATTAAATCGCCGGAAAATGCCCTTCGATACGTTCACCCAGGTGATCCGTTGGGTGTATGTATGATATATAGTCTATACATTATAGGCGATATGGTGTGGTTTTTGTACATTTTACACAATATTTTTATACACAAGTGGACGTTTGTGACACTTTGTTCAAGTAGTCGATGGCCATTAGCAAGTCAAGCCTCTGTGTATAATCATATTTTATCATTCAATATTCAGCGTACTCGTTCGCGTTACAAGTAAACCAGCATATTTAACATAATCTATGACCCTTATATTGATAAACGAATGCCATTGAAAATGTCATTCGAGTTGTCTTTTGATGAATTCGCCAAATAAGAAAATAACTAAATACGAAATAATGCGAAAATAGTTATTTATTTGCATTTAAAAAAGGGTTTAACCTCTTAACCGAGTTGGACGTATGTATACGTCCAACCAAACTTCCAAGTATATCAGTATTTTTTACATAAATATATATTAAAAACTATATATGGATCTATTAATTAATTATGAATACAGATTAGGATATTTAAATAATTATAAAGTAAATACATCGGGTTTGACGTAAGAACACGTCCTTAAAAGAAACCACAAACCTATTGATCATTGCATAATTAGAGGAAAACGCGCCCAGTTAACAGGCTAAGACGTCTGGGATTACATGCGTAAAAGTGATTTTTAAATTCGCTCCTGTGAAAGGGAGATGGGGTAGTAACCATGTAAAGCCCCATGGTTTTCTTAAATGTATGTTATATGATTAGCTTTTCATTTTACCTTATCGTGAATAGTGCAGGACCAGTATTCGATACACTCATCTCAGTAGCCCGTCGAGTAATAAGATAGTGTTTTAAAAAATAATTAGAACAAATGTTACTATCATTTAGAAAATGATGCGAACCACTGATCTTAAAGATGAACTCATTAAGCATTATTAAAATTCTTTCAATGTATCTAGCCGATGCAAGTCATAGGTTGACATATCAAGTATGTGCTATTAAAAAGAACGTGCGAAGACTTTTGTATTTATCGCTGCTTCCATTTATGCTAATTAGCCCTCAGCAATTATACTGTGATTGCGTATTTAAAATAAACGTCCGCTTTGTATGATTTGCGTGTATTAAAATTAAATGTCATCAATTAGGCAGCCATCTTTATTTGGATGTGCCAACATTGGATTTAAATCGTTCGAAATTAGTTCTTCTCTGTCTTTCTTATAAAAAATACGCTTTTTAATGACACTTCGATTCGAATACTTTTATTCGGACATTAAAAGAAAGTGGATTTTGAACGATCGTCGAATGTAGGCGATGTTAAATCTATCTAAAAGTGTTGACATATCATTTGTATTTAATTCGCTAGAAAGTATTATGTTCGGAGTTGTACGTAATTAATTCAATCCATGGTAGCTTGATGCTGGAGTTGATTAATGCTAAATTCAGTTATATCCATTAATTAAGTTAATTATAGACAATCGAGCTACTGTTGATTAATTTTTCACATCTATGCTAATTTGTATAATCGTTTTTCACGATAGCGCCTTCCATATTTATACTGTTTTGTTGAAAGTACGTCATGGCTGAACATCTTCGGTGATTCTTTCAAATTAAATATGTCAAAATTTAATTAATCGCGTCGATCGTTGGATAATTCGATGGACGAAGTTGTCTTAGCTGAGTGGGTGACCCTCTCCGAAGCCCGATTGATCGGTAGACTAAACTTTGGGCTGATGGAAATTTCAAGTGCCATCGGCGTTTAATTCGCTTAGAAGGATCTTTGATGTAAGAATTTAAAATGCGTTTGCTTCGATAAAAGTTCTTCGGCAATTCGGCACACATATCTTATGTATTTGTGCATTTGATACTGTTTTATTTTATTTTTTGTTGCTGATGAAGTCATCTCTTGTAATAGGTTTATTTTTTTATGTATACGAGAAACGTTCCATAATTCATCCACTTATCTAAAAAAGAAACGACTTTTCAAAATGTATATTTGAAATTAAATTTGTATAAGTGTTTTGCCAGTTGAGGAGTGACGCGCAGGAGGCGGGAGTTGGAAAGAGTCGTCGGTTAGCCTTGGCTGCGGGAGGTCGTCCCTCCTGCAGCCAGATATCTCTCACTCTCTCTCGTGTGAGATCCATTCGTTCAGCAACATCATAGCCCGATAGAAGAACGGACCCGTGCCGTGCGGGACGTGCGGGCTGGATTCGCCTGGGGACTCAGCTCAGAGAGCGCACCCGCCTCAACATTACACTGGTGTCAGAATCGGCGGGTTGTGAATTCTGAGCGTTTTGGGTGGAAGGCGTCTTCAAAAGACGCGCGCTTAACTTATCTTATACATTTTTTACAGCATTACCAAGGAAACAACGACATATCAATGACAGATGAAACTTTTGTATAATATGAATGTTTGTAGTATGAACATGTTTTTTTTCTCAATATGAGAGTGCTAGGATCGTGTTTTTCGATTTATCTTGCTTTTTTATAATGGTTTGTTTGTCATGTTTGATTCATACTTTAATCGCATTGCTTTCCCCTTAAATAATCTGGAAGTCATTGCACTCGTTCCCTACGATAGCAAAAATGACTAAAAAAACGCCAATCTTTTTGTTGTTGCAGACATAATGCGATTAATTATTATGGAACGGTGTTAATACAAGAATCGCGAAGAGCACAAACCGGTATTCCGAATCGATTTTTCGATATGTTGAAATGTTTATTTATATCCAAGCAAGACTTTTCGCTAATTAAATATGTTTCTTTATCGTGACATCAGATAGACTCGGATAATATGTACATTTTTTATGCATACATTATGAGCGTCCGTTGATTGTCAATCAATGCATTTGCCTTACAAAACCAGGTACTGTGTTCTTATCGCAGGATGTTGCGGATAATGAATTATGCACAAAGAACCGCATTTGTAAGTCGGAATAATTACCAATCCTGATCCTTTTGACGTATTTTAGATGCATAATGGCGATATGAGTCCGTTTTAGAATGTATTTTCGATGTAGAAGCGACGTTTTAACACCCTGTGGACCGGAATGCACGCCGTCTGCTGTATTTTTAATTACTCTCATCTGTCGTATGATTTATGACTTATGAGTTCTTTGAACTTTTGATCAAAGATAACGAATTTGTCTGCTTCGAAAATACGACTCGATGTTCTAATATAAGGTTAATTCGAGAAGCTCACCTGAATATTGGTATATCTCTTTTTTTATTTGAACTATTTTGTGCAGTCCGCCAGACAAAGTGTTATCAACGTCACTCCATTGTAGCTGCCAAACCGCTGATAGCAGCGAAATCACTTTTGGTTAAGCGATTGTTTATTACATTGTTTACGAGCTGTATGAAGCATTCTGTTTAAAGTTAAAAATAAAACAGATATTCGCAATGGAATTCAGTCGGTTGGCAAGTTCTGACCGGCTATTGTTCGCGAACTAAATGTTTGCATGTAGTACCATTAATCATTTTGATGGTAACACAATATTGGCGACTCTGAATAAATAGAAACATTCCTGTAAATGTTTTAGGAATGAACCTTCAAATTGGACGATATTAAATACCAAAATTTCAAACGTTCAATTTTCCGAGTCAGGTGATCATTTTAATAAGTTTACCTCTCCCCCGACCGATCTAATATATAAAAATTAATCTGTGTTTGTTCGTATGTAATGCGCTGCCATACCGTTCATCAGATTGCGATAAAACTTCGTCCACTTATTGCTAAGGATTGCGCGAGTAACATAGGCATAATCTTAATATATATATATATATATATATTTAAAAAATCAATGTTTGTTTGTCCGTATTTAATGCGCTGCCATACCGTTCATACAATTGCGATAAAACTTTGTCAACTTATTGTTTACACTTGCGGGAATAACATAGACATATCATAAACATTGTTTGTGTACGTAGTTTGTTATGCGAGACGTGGCATTGCAATGCATGCCGGGTAACGGGTGCCACATTGTATTGGTTCGCTCCGACATATATCCTTTCCTATTGATGTTTCAAAAGCTTTAATTTCCTAATAATCTGATGAACGGATTCCACCCCCAATCAAAACGTCTAAAGAAAGTCATATGTAATTTTGACGATGAATTGGTTTGATCACGTATTGACATAGAATCATTCACTATATTTCATAGGCGGTCTCCTCAAAATTATCTAGGTTTTTACCCCATAATTTTATGTCTTCGGTATGATTCCCTCCCTTCCAGTATCATATTTTGTTGTTATTTTATTTGGTGTTAATTTCATATATGTAATTTAATATAGACTATATATATGAATTTTAAATTTACATTGCAATAAGCAAAATAATGCATGAAAGTTTCAAATGCGCACGTCTTATTTGTGAGTTTCAGCAAATTATGTAATAATAACTTGTTTTGATCTTATCTCTTGTTATGAACTGTTGTTCTGAGGAATATAAAAATAACTCTGGTTTTATCAAGACAGCACTTGGAAAAGTTGAACTTCTAATAAATATAATAGAATTATGTGTGTGTTTGCGTTGGTGCCATAAACCACGAAACAAGAAAACTTACCAAACTAAAACTTAAACCAAAGTTGTAAGACTTAAAAGGTATGCAAGTCGTAAATTTTAGTGGATCTCAAATATATTTATTAAATTTTGGTTATATTGTGTAATGTTTTTATAGAACGTGTATATTGTGTAAAGCATGCGTTGCGCGCGCATTCTTTCTCCCTCCGTCCCCACAACCCAAACTTCATTTCACCAGACCAATATGCGCCAACATGGTGCATCTATACAATATTTTTACTATGCCTATGTTTTTCCCGTAAGTGTAAACAGTATGTTGACAAAGTTTTATCGCAATCGGATGTATGGTATGGCAGCGCATTAAATACGGACAAACAAAGATTTTTTATATATAAGATTAATGTTTGATGAAAGACGTGGCACAATGTGTGTGTTGTTGGATATTAATTATTAGCAAAAATATGCCACATATGTTGTATCATTGGACACTGTAGTGTTAACACTATCGTTGCCGCATCAAATTATTAGACTATTGAACGTATTTCTTCATGCTGCATTGATTATTGATGTATATCAGTGCGATCATGATGCATATGTGATGCAATGGTTAAACCTGTGATGATGCAACATATGCATCAACGACCACGAAAGCGTTAATGTTGTTATTGGTCTCGTTCGACATTTTTGATGCTTCAAATGTGACATATTAAATTTGCAAATGTATGTCTCTTGTCTATGAACAACGTTCTTAAAGTATTTTAAAATAATCAATAGATGCGAGCTTAAAAATAAGTACATATTGGGATGCGATCCCAGAAAGCAACTCGTATTTTATTTTTGATTCGACTGTATTTATGTGAGGTTGGATCCCTTTTGTAAGAAATTCAATTACGAAAAGACGACTGCTGATCGTTTCGGTACCAAGGATCGCAAGACAAATTCATCTTCGAATAGTCCCCGAGACGAATTTGTTATCCAACGATGCCGAGTAACATCTAAAACAACTTTCCCCAAAATGGGATTCGTTTATCCTGGGAGTGCTCCAAGAAATTCTCGGGGGCTCCGGGGACTAGAAAACATATTTGTAATGACGCAGACGATAAATTTATTCCATACGAAGAATATTTTTGGAGTCGGCGATCGTCGGATGGTGGAAAAAAATGTGTTAAAATAGATCGCGAGTCATCTCAAGGCACATTAAGTCATGGATGTGTGCATCTTGCTTTGACAGCTGTCATTCATCGATCTGACAAAAAATGGCCTGTTTGTACAAAGCAATGGGCTTGTTTAACCCTCGTTGTAATAAATTAAGGACACGGAGATAGTTGGGAAATTCGTTAATTTATTACGTTTCGCTGGGGAAAAGTTTGTCTAGGAAATTTGTTTGAACTGTGTCGCAAGGTACGGCAAACATCCGAAGACGAGTATGATTAAATTCTTCGCACAGACGAAAGACACGGATGTGTCAATAGGGCTTTTCGGGACGACCAATTGACATTGTGTGTTGAATTAACTTTTTCATATGTCCCAGAACCTACTTACGGGGATGTCAATATTGAAGCAATTCTTTACGACCGCCCCGAAATAATTAAACGCCGGCGACGTACTGCATTAGCTTCGAGCAACGTCGGAGCCCGGATAGAAATTAATTATTCCTCGTTGAAAGAATTTAAGTTTCTCTTTTAATTCCACGCTCTGCCGAAGCAGCGTAACACGAAGAAGGTGTGAGATCCGCGTTAATTACGCCCTTCTACGAAGTTTCCCAGTCACGCGAACCTAGGGCTTAATATAGAGGGAATCACCAAAAAAAAAAAATCTTCTTGATTGTTGGTCGTATCGTAAAATCTATATGCGCTCTCTGCTGTTATACAATCTGCGACTCCGATTACTTCTTGCGTCCGCAGAGAATATTCCTTGACCCAGTTGCTAGGATATTCCATTTCCAAAATGCTCTTAAGAGCGTTTTTCTTTTATATGTCAAACGTGTGCTGGATTTATTATACGTCGCCTCATTAGCTGCATTTCGGGTTGACCGTTGTTTGGAAGACGCAGCGTTGTACCATTAAATCCAGCTGTTCAACGAATCCAATTTGTTAATAACACTGACATTTGCAATGTAATATTTACGGTATCTCTAATGCGATTACCAATTGCACTGATGTTCTTATCTTGATTTTCTGCTTCGATATAGAATCGTATGTTAAAATGAGTTTTTCGGTTGCATTACATTGGGTGCCGTGAAAAATATTTTTTTTAGTTCTTATCGAACTATACGTTAAACTCACTTCGATTGCACACACAATTATTATTTCATATGTCTTCACCCTAGTCTGGCAACGCCCTAGCGAGGAAAGGAGGGACTGGACTCTGCACTCCAGAAAACCCTTTCCAGTGGAATCAAAAAGGTCGTCTGGAGTAGTTTTCACACTATCTCCCAAATAAAATTACTCAGTCTTTACAAACCCCTCACACTCCTTATAGAGACGGTCTCGAAAGCGTTGGTCAATATGTTCATTCAGGAGATCCGCTGGGTGAGTGTTAATATCGAGCGAATGAGGAGGTGAATGTATGATACAGACGAGATGGATGTGAATGGATATTGAATAGGCCCATATTTCTGTAGTGCACTGTTTGTGGCTGCACTATGATGATGATGATGACCTTTTCAAAAATGAAATATTTGTTGTTCGTATAAAAGAATCATTTTAAAAGAGCTATGGATCAGCGAGTGTAATGTGGGATGTCGCCGGGTCGTTAATCATTTTAATGATGTGTATGCTGCTTTCTTTCATCGTTAATCGAGGCTTATATATATTTATATATAAAACTATGAAATGCTATAAATATTAGACATTCACCAAGGATTTTCCATCAATAAGGAAAGAGTTACTGACTAATATCAAAAGAAGAATGCTAGAACATTTATTTGAAAAGAAGTATGAGGTCTGATTTATGGTATCTCATTTATGAAAAACTTGCGTGTTTTATACTACTCTAGCACATATCGAGCGAATGAGGATATGAATGTATGATACAGATGAAATGGATGTAATCCTTTCCTATGTATGGATATTGAAGAGGCCTTAGTTTTGTATATGAAGATTATGAATCAATATGTTTGTGGAAGTTCATATAACTTATGGGTTCATTCAATCTCAGTCGTGAGTCGTTCCCACGGAAAGTTTTATTTTTCAAATGGATTCGTGTACAATAGAACTTCGATTATCCGGACTAATTGCGGATGAAAGTAGTCTGGATTACGAAAATTCGGATAATCGAAAATAATCATAATTGACAGGGAAAGTATAAATAATTTTTATGTCTTGAAAGAATAAAAGATTTTGAATTTAAGCAAGTTCTTCCTTTAGAAGCTGCCAAATCGCAAAAACTCGAATATGTTATTAATTTTCCTGAACTCTTGGTTCTCAAGCCATTTCATGGCGACATTTAAACACTAAAATGCTTCAGGATGTGTGGGACCAATATCTACCCCTTCGCAAATCTCTTCTTTGTCATCTCGATCTTGTTTTTCTGAGGCAGATATTACTTTAATTATCTCCTCATCATTCATAATCTGTGATCCAGGATCGTTTGCATCGCAATTTAACCACTCGGTTACATCTTCTTCGTCGCATTCAGCATATATAAAAATTTGTGTTATTACTTCCGCAATGTCTGCTATATCAGGTTCTATCGCGTTACTGGAACTTATGGTCTTTTCAAAGGTTTGTTTCACGATGACACATCTAAAGAATTCCAACTATCTACTACGATATAGCAACAATCTTTTACATTTATTTTCTTGTGTAAATGTTTGATTGTTTGAATGTTTGTTTCCATTACACCCCTGATCCATCGATTGTATTACTGACGTGCCATTTGGTGGAAGAAATTTTATCGTAAACATTTCATCGAGCTGGTTTAAATTCTCTTTAGATGGGTGGGGATTGTCTAGTAATAATAGTGTTTTCCCTTCTTTATCTATGGAGTGTTGATATTTTTTCACTTTTGGTATGAAGTATTTTTCTTACCATCGTTTAAATCTTCACCATTTATCCAGACTTTTTTCTGATGATCATATTCAACCGAAAGACTTTTGATATTAAAGCATCTGGGCTTCTTTGATTTTACAACGATAAGCAATAAGCATTTGTAGTACTTTTACGTCTTAAATCTCTTCGTCGAATCCTTCCTTCTCCACAAATAGTTTCAATGTGTCAATGAATGTGTTTGCTGAAGGTATGTCAACAGAAAGTTTTTCCCTATAAATTTAAAGTTCCCTGATACCATGTCGTCCTTTGAATTTTTCAAGATAGCCCAAACTTGCGTTGAAGGTGGAATCCCCATTTAATTTTGTATTGAAAAATATTGCTTAGTTGATCGTCGTTGTATGAACCACATAAAAATACACTCGTTTGAATCCCTGTCTCACAAGCAACATACAGTCTTGCAAAATAAATCAGATTATAATTAAGAATTATTACAGTATTGAAAATCATGCAGTAATAAAATACGTCATGTCTGTAGCTCCGAAGGATTTAATTAAATTGGTTATATTCGTTAGGATGAATAGATGAACATTTCTCCGTTTGAAATTGAATATCAAACGAAGCCAATGAATGCAATCCGACGAATGGGGCTTCAAAATCCATGTAATTTTCCGATATACGAATTTCCATCAGTCTCATATTGTTCCATCTTACGTTGGATGGGGAAGGAGACGGAAGTTGATTGTGAATTTTATCTATTTTCGGATCGGAGGTCGGAATCAAATTCGACAAAATTGCACGTCGCGAATCGGTTGCATAAGTGTTTCGGGAGGGTGCAAAAATAGGGGGTATATGGGTCGCCGAACTGGGACGCACGATCGACGCCACCTGACCCTTTTTACCTGTTAAATCCCACAAATGTCCCGAAAATTTCCGGCGACAAATTGGATTCCGCTGGAAATATGTCGTGCGTTAGTATGCCACTTCGCGTTTATTCCAGACTTATCAGATGGACGTTTAGGATGTCCGGGAAGAAGTTCTCTCTCATCATCGATCGGCTCGGTATATTGTCGCAAATACTGTCGTTAAAGATGTCGAAATCGATGAAGAGCCATATAAAATTTAAGCGAAGTCTTCCGCGCGATTGCTCAGCTCTTCCATTTGGGACATATTGTCTAAACACACCATCGAAAATGGTGGTTTTATATAGGGGGATCTAAATAAAACAAGTTTTTATGGTCGGCGAACACTTCGGGTAAATAACATGGAAGAACTTTTCTGATTCTCGTCGTTAGTTCTCCAAACAACCCTTTGTGTACACTGCTTTTTTTTACTGCCGATTGCTTACATTCGACATTGTAGTCTATTTATGTATTATTTTCAATACGTTTCTCGTTACTCCATTGAGATGCCAGCTTTGCTTATTCAAGTAAAACTTTCCTATTCGATCTGCTCTAGTGAAAACCCGTCGACTGCTACATTGAAAGAACCCGGGACAATAAAATGCAAATGAAGATATAAATTTTAATTTAGCCATTCAGCACGAAAAGGGCGCCTGTCATACATTGTTCCGTTCTCCACAATTTATCGACATCCGCTGGGAATATACGGGAACATCTCAAATTCTTAATATTTTAAAGCACAATATCAATTTCTGGCGCGAATCCAGCTATCATAGCCCCTCCCCGCGTTGCAGGGGAGCCCATCATCATAATTCCGCGTAAACGCGACGTTCGTTATACTTTTTATCTCGCAAGTACGCCGTTTAAAGTAATTTACCGTTTATAATGAGTCATAAATTCATGAAAATTTCGTTCCGAATTTAGGGAACCCGCGGTGCTTGAATTACGCATTTTCGATGATCGTCAAGATTACGCTTCTTACATGGGTGGGATGAACGTTTTGGAATTTGAAAAAAATATTGCTCCCCCCCTCTTAACACATTGGCGATGCGCTAATCAATTAACATTTTCAAATGAGGAAATAACACGCTATGCATGTTTATTTTATTTATTTACGCTTGGTTTGAATAATGAACGTAGAATGCTATGTGTAAAAATGATAATATATTCTTGTAGTTTCATTGCGTCGTTACTATAAAATATCGTTAATATTTCATCACTACAATGTATAAACAAATGTTACTATAATGGGTTTAGTTTTTAAATCACTCCTATCTTTATCTTTTGTAGCTTGGGATAAATTACCCGCCGTAAAGACTCTAGAAGTTTCGCGAGTCACGGGGTTTGATTTCAGCACTAGTGGTGATCCCTTGTGCTCATGAATCCCGGGAGTAGTAAACGTGATCCCGAATAATTCGGGATTGAAGTTTTTATCCAACAGAAATCGTACACCTCACCAACACGATAAAGGCTACATATATGTTTTTCAAATTGTAACATTAACATTTCCCTACCGGTGATGTATTTACTACACCTCGACTCTAATAATGGGAATATCGATATGAAATATAATAGATACGCGGTTCAGAATTTTTGTATTCCTCCGTAATATAACTACGAATCACATCAAAGTATTATAATATATAAGTATTCATCTGCAGCGACGGAAATAAATAATTTGTCGGAAAATCGGGAATTTTGCGAGTTTTAGTTCGTGTCTCAGCAGAATTTTATCAGTCACATTGATGGTGTTATACGAAAATGGGGGCTCATGCGGTCGTCAACTCGAACTAGCATTTAAATATCTGATGAGGATACCTCCAACGAGTGTGGAGGCTGAGCAGTGCATTTTCAGCAGCAAGTTGCTTGGCTTCCAAACTCAGATCCAGACTAAATGACGAAACACTCGATGCTTTAATGTAAATAAATAAAATTCTTTCGCCTTCAAGTTATTTTTTATATTGAAACAAATGGACTTATTGGTCATTTTTAATCAAATGTATCAATGTAATTTCTTAAACTATCGAAAATCGACCTCTCTGGGTCAATTCTCTTTTCGTTCGTAGAAGAGGTTCGCATTAGAGGAAGACGGGAGCGACAAGATACATATGTTGGTTCCTTATCATTATTATTACGCCAAGATAAACACCGTGGTTGCGAGATCGAAGAAGTCGGCGGAAAGACATCCTGCGTCCGAGACGATCGGTCGGACCCCAAGACTTAATTGAATATATCACTTATCGTCGTTCAAATCCACTTATGTGTTAGGATCGTCGCGGCGTGTATGAAACTTGTACATAAATAAACTGTCGATAGCACACAATATTCTTTCATTTCTTCGGACACAACATTGTGTCTTACCCTCTTTAAGGGGTTAATATTTTCCAGATTATTCTCGAAGCTCTAAACGCACTGTTTACATATAAGTAAGTATTTATTTCCGATGAACGAATTGCATATTGTCAAACATGCTGCATTTCATACGTGGCCTAATATAACCATCGTCGATAAATTTTAATCATTGCGAATATTATCTATCGAATTGCCAGTGTAATGCAATAATATTATGTTATCAATCAATTTCGAAATGTAATCATAATAATCATCAGCCAAAATTATAACAAGCGTTGTTATCTTACGCCCATATGGACGTTGCATTATTATTAAAATATTTTTTTAATATAAAGAAGCGGAATAAAATGGGAACAATGTATTAAATGTTTATCTGCTTTCGTGTTTTCTTATTAATAAAATTCGTTTTTATATTTTACTTGTAATGGTAGTATGTATCAGTTTCCGGCTCGTTACGTTATGGTGCTTATTCCTCTTTCATTCGGCAGAAGTTTATGTTCCTCTTTAATCCCAAAAATGCTGGGAGCATCTTCGGAGACGTATTATCATTTATTCTGTTGTTGGAGGGTAGCGCACACGAATTATGGATTAAGGGGGAAGAAAATGATAGATATAGGTCGAATAGAATGGACCGTTACGAAAGATGTCAGGAGATGTACTCAATCACAAAGTGCTAATCTCGTGCCCTGCTTAATTGGCATATTAAATTTACATCAGTGCTTCTTTATTGAGTTTTCCCATGGGCACTCCGACAGAATAGGTTCCGAATTGACCTCTGAGTACACTTTAATGAATCTCAATGGATGAAAATGGCCTTCGGAATAACGTGAGATGGATTCAAGTAGGGCAGATTGGATGTGCAGAGAGGTGCTGCGCTTTGACCTGCATCTGACCGTGGTTTTATAGACCGCCAATGACGCACCGTTCTTGTGCTAGCACACGTGTGCTACCTTTTAAGAGTGCGTATGTGATTTGAATGGTTACTTGGAGAAGGTTGGCACTCGAATCACAAAAGTTCCAAGTCGTCGGCCTTATGGAACACTCAAGGAGAACAGTGTGGAGAATTAACATAAGTCCGTACGTCGCTTTTTGTTGTTGTAATATTACTAAACCGACACGTGCCTTCTTAACGTCAAGCCTGTCAGATCGAGGTTTTGTCTTACGCATTTTGTTTGTACAGCCTTATAGGTCTTGGTATATGCCTAAAATGATAGCCTATATGACGCATTATGAATTTTTGATAAATTAAAAATGGGCCCCAACGCACGTATCAATGTCACTATATAGACCTGTTACCAATCTTCCTGACTTGATATTAAACATCGTCAAAATCCTATAACATAAGCGTATTTTTTTTACGAATACAACACATAATAAGTTATTTTGATGAAATGTGGCAAATTCTGAGATGAATTGCCATTACTCATATAGGTCATTTATTTCTTCAGGTTTCTTGCTTTTTTCTGCAACTATTAGTCAGACGTCTGCTGGATGTTTTTTTGTATAAATTATGCATCATAACAGTGGGTATTTGAGATTCAAGTGAACTCCTATGAGCTGTTTTAATCATATTCAATTGCTAATTGTGTAAAGTTTCTTTGTTTTATTGACATTTATGCTAATGCATTTTAATGCTGTCAAAGTTGATGCTTAAATAATTGATTGGATTATACGTGTACATACATTCAAAACTCTTTTTGTGCGACTTTTTTTGTGCGATTTCGAAGTTATGCGTTTTTTTTAAGAATTTTTTCTTTGATTTAAACTTCATAGAGTACGTATTCATAGATATTTTGGATAAAATAGGAAATAAATCATCAATAGTAACCGAAATTTGGAAAAAAAATATTTTTGGACTGTGTAAAGTGTAAATCATATTGCATCTGCTATCGCTGAATTACGACCATCCCCTTTATTTTGGTTTAGATTTTTGAAAAGATTTCGTTTTTTTGCATTTTTTTATTGTTTCGACTTTTAACGACAATCCATAAAGAAAATTCCATTAATTTCCATTAATTTCAAAATTAATTAACTTCAAACTGGGTACAAATAATTTCTATATAAACTATTATTATTTCTACCAGATTTATGTCAACATTTATTTTTTAACCCTTAAAAAAAACTGACAAAATAAGGCCAAAGGATGATTTTTTTTAAACAGTCGCCATTTTCTGATTTATTTTTTTGAGTTAGGGACTATAGTGACATCTCTACTATTTATGAATTTTATTGTTGGAAAGAGAAAATATACTTAGAACAATGATGACATTGACACTGGGTATACTATTTCTTCCGAAAAGAATAATTTTGAGTCATATCTAAAATCGCAACGAAAATTATCATACAGCGATGATAGTTTGTAATTAAAATAATTAGTATTTCTCTAGTGGATGTCTGGCATTTGAGATGCTGGATGTCAGACATCCTTAAAATTTTACCAATGATGCAAGACAGCCTTTAAATGTATTACCAAAAATGTAATAACTTTTTTTTATGCGATTTTGGATATGTTTTATATAGCTGTTTCAAAGTTATGCGGTTTATAAAATCAATGGAACGTATCTTCACTTTTTATATGTGAGTCATAACTTTTTTTGTGCGATTTCTTTTTGTGCGATTTTCTGTGGAACGCATCTACCGCACAAAAGTGTATATGAATCGGTAAATTTAGTATCGAGCGCAAAATATGATGGACGTGACTCTTTCCTGTAAATATACACTGAAGAGGCCTTAGTCTTATGGTGATTTGCATGTGGCTCGATTATGATGATGATGATGATATTGATAATCTCATTATTGTATGTTTTTTTAAGTTTGTGATACTACTTGATCAGTAAAATTGGAATTCGCATTGCATAAACGTATTTTTAAGCTCATGTTGAAATCCAGAGCGCGCTCCTGCCAATTGAATAAATTCGCTCAAATTCTTCAGCAATAAATAAATCTGATTCTTTTGATAACAGAAGGATGCTCTAACGATTCCGTGGTTATAAACAAAACGGTCTTTTATGTGCTTAGGAATTTGATAATTGTTTAAATATACATTTTTCTCGGTGTTTTTACACGTATCGCATCGCCATCCGCCTGTCAACACAATCGTACGGCCCATCTGGTTTAAATCGTTTATCTCCGAATAGTAATGGCTAAAAATATTAAAAATACCCATATGACATTATTATTATAGTAGACTCGAAACTAAAGAGCGATAAGAAATCGACGCTTATGATACTCGTTATAACCGTTATGCGCATTACATACGAATCGCGTGTGCGTTATCTTGAGACTTCCCACTTTTTCGTTATTAAAAACAGAGTTGTGTCCGAATTCCAGTGATTCAGAAAGAGCATTCTTACATGTTGAGCTCGGAGGCAGAAAGAGACGGGGAGTGTCTTGCACGTTGAGTTTGGAGAGAGTCGGAAAGAGTATCTACCGTACATGGTACGATTGTATAGAACCCAAATTTAATGACTATTAATGATATGTGCATGTTATAATGAATCGATTTCAAGCGTATTGTTTATATTTACTTGAAGAAATTACCGAATAATGTGTGCTACTTGCAATGATGATTTTATTATTTTTTTATACACAGCTATTAATATCCAGGTAACATCGCCCACTTTGACATTCAAAATGGAATTTGTATCATCAAGGAAATGTTTTTCTGATTTATTTGTGTAGAACTCGAATTATAACTCTCGCTCTCTCTTCTCGTTATATCCGTGATTTCGTTTTAATTCTGCTCGTATAACTGAATTCGGCTGTACATTTCGAAAATGTTTTATTATAATTGGACGAAATATGATTCAAAAGGAATGTTTTAATCATTGAAATGTTTTTCCTTTCCGTGTATCATTTTCACTTTTTAATTCGAAATTTGTCCGATGCAATTAAGATCAAAACTAGATTAAGGCCTCGGGTAAAAATCCACCCCCAACCCCACAGGCGATACGCGTCGTTAAAAAAACTGTGTATTTTTTTAACAGATTAGGCCCTCAAGACCGGTTTCTCATTTTTTCGTGTATCAATTAAAAGAGACTACACAAAAGCCGCTTTAATCCAGGAAGTTTGATAGTATCAGCACAAAAGAAAACTCTTAATTCGCACTGAAACGGGGAGCAAAAAAGATAAGACAAAAAAATTTATACAGCCGGGCTTAAATCCTGATGGGTCAGAGTGGGCCGAAATGCTTAAAAGTAAATAATTCGAGCTAGAACTAACGACGGTCAACGTTTTCTGGGAATTAAATAATAAATATATTTAGACCTTATATTATCGTACGATTGTTGGTGTAATCTTGATATGAAAGCTCTTGCGGTTTACCAATCTAATTGTGCTCGTGAAAAACAGGCAACAATAGAACACGTTGTATCCAGTGAATTTTTATTCTAAACACGATGCCCCGGAATGTGCACTCAGGTGATCTTTATTTATTGCTAAAAGGGTGTGCCATATCCACGTTTTCGCGCTCCTGAGGGTGGAGAAAATTTATTTTTTCGGGAGGGCTGCTCCGAATTTATGTCCGCGAAATAAATCCTCGAGGCGAAAAATTGAAATAATATTGTATGTATGTTTATTGGACGTCGGCAGCATTCGGAGGAAATCTTCAATCGCAGGCTCCGCGATAAGATTTTATTTTCAAGCCAACGCCCTCCTCAATAAGTCTGATAGCAATCAAATGTTGAAAAAAATGCATGAATTTTTAAAACTATATAGGCAGCGTGTTTTGGGCTGGAAACATTGAATAATTTCATTCTTTATACTCAAAACCATCTTTTTGTCGCGAAAATCCGGGAATAAAAATCGCAGAAAGTTAGATTAGCGTTGATTTAGAACCAATTAGATGCTATATTTGTATGTCCGCCACTTATCATCCGTACAAATTCACTTATCTGTCAGGACCGTCGCAGCGTGTATGAATCTTGTACATAAATAAATAAAAGCTGTCGATAGCAAACAATATTCAGTAATTTCTTCAAGTAAACATAAATAACACACTTGAAATCGATACATTATATCATTCACATATCATTATTAGTCAATAAATTTGGGTTAACGATCTATGCAATCGTACGATGTAAGCAAGATACTCTCTTCATCTCTGTCTGTCTCCGAACTCAATGTGTATGAATGCTCTTTCTGAATCACTGGAACTAGGACACAACACTGTGTCTTACCTCTTTAAGGGATTAAATAAAAAATCAAGTAGTAGAAGATCTAATAGCAAAATAGGCGGCCCCTACCCAACTTTCAATTTCATTTAATTGTCTTAGTATTTAATTTATATCAGATTCAGGAAATCAGGGTTAATTTGGATCGAAGTGATCAATCGATTTTATTATCACGTCGACAATATCCACAATCTGTATTTGAACCCGAAACTTTATAATCTGTAATCTGGGTCCGGGTAGGTATTAGACTTCACGATGCTCACCCATACAATCCCAGGGGGGGAAAAGTGGAGTAGAGGTGCTCAAAAGTAGCTTCGTCGGTTTGCTCATCGAACACAGCTGGGGTAGCCCAGCTAACATGAGTTGGGTGCGCAGGTCACTCTGTGCTGTGCGTCCATCAAGGGGTGTGTAGAACAGCCAATTACAGTAGTTGGTGGAGACTGTGTCAAAGGCTCACCACTATCCTCAACAGCCTAGGCATACAGGGGAGTACGGTTTTAGGCTGTTTGAACGGCGACTCGTCTTCGTGGCTAGGTACTATAAATGACCGAACCGATACGAGTACCACAGGGAAGGGGTAGCTCCTGCAGTCCGTCATCTGTTGCAGCCCCCTTCAAACTGAGGTTGGATTTGTGGTGTCAGTGAACCCGCGGTAGTATTCCTTTGAACTTTAGCTTGAACCTTTGTCCTTCCTCCTCCACCGCACCCTCGGGGGTAATAATATGAAGCTGGTTTTCCTGTAGAAACCTCGCCTCCTCTGAAGGACGCGGAGCAAAAGTACGTAGCATAAAGTAACACAAGACCAGTAGTTTGCCTATTTTATTATATATTACACAAAACACAGTTAAAAATTTTCGTTAACAAATAGAAAAAAAAGCAATGCATTAAATCCACTTTTCCTAGTATCTAAGAAGTTTTACTTCTACTCCGCGAGTCTCACCCATTTAAAAAAAAAATATTTTGGAGTTCGATACAGTATTTAATAATGACATTTCACGTCATCATTTTAAAGCTTTTCACATAATACAGTACAATGAAGCATACTGATTGGTTCAATATACACTGCTCATATTTGTGGTATAATCTAGAACCATTTCAGGCTTGCTAACTGACACTACTGAGTATTTCCATGCCATTGAGCAAATTACATTCATGCATTGTTAAAACTGGTGAGCATTGTAACAGTTCTCTTATCTTTCCTTGCAAGAAGCGTAAGATTATTTCAAACGTGAAACTATTGGTTGTGGATTTTGTAACTTTAGCTTTGGGATTTGTGCAAGTATTTTTATTGCGGTTTTACAAAAACAACATAAATCTTAATACAGGCCTCTGTCTGTCTGTGGCTTTTTTCTCCAATTTAACGATTTAATGCGAAGTATAAACTCAAGAAGTTTACATTTTATATTTAACTTGTATGGTAGGATGATCGCGTATTTGCGAGCGAATTCAAATGACTCAGAAAGAGCATACTTAAAGAAATGATCGAATATTGTGTGCTATCGACAGTGTTTATATATTCTTGTACAAACTTCATACACGCTGCGACAGAAGTGGATTTGTATGCATACATCTATTCTGTGTAATCATTGATGAACTATTTGAGTCTCCTCACAATGCTAGACTTATAATTTTATTGAAAATCATTGATTATTGACAATAAATGTAGTACAGGATCTGTGACGCTAGCCAGTAATTATTGGAAAAAAATGGCACGGATGTGATACAGTATGCGTCCAAATGGTGTTAATGTTGCCAAAAATTGATAAACCTTCACTTTTTGGCGATGAGGATCAACTCCAGATATTTAATTCTGCCAAGGGAGCTCTTCTGCGCATTCGACCCGAACGAATTATGAACTTGTTTAACTAATTTTTCACGCTCCCTCCGCACGTATTACGATATGTGTTAACATCAATTTGTTAAATAGGCCACCTATCGAGAAACGGACCTGATGAATGAATCCACGCCGAATAACATCGGCTCTATATTTTATTGTTGACGCATAAAATTATGCCGAATATAAACCACTTCTAGAAAAGTTGGACAAGAGAGCGATCAATTTTATGGACGGTGGAGATGTCTTGATTCGGCCGTTGAATGAACAAAGTGATGCGATTTGGTAACTGTCAAAGTTATCCTTCTTTTTCTGGGTTGTTATGACAAATAAAAGTGGGCGAACCAAAATCGAAGACGGATCAATAGCAATGGTGAATCTGAAATCGGTTAGTGAAATTTGCATATATTGAATTGACATCTAATGCATTTTAATAAATGGGTCACATAATAGACCACATCCTAAAAGATTATTTAATATTAGCCACATTAATCTGCGCGAAAAAATATCAAAAATGTATGAATATGTTACGATTGATCCTTCAAATTCGCGCAAAATAAATACTTTATCATTGTAATATAGATTTGTCGGAAAATGTATATCTTGTGGGGTCGAATTTTTGGAAATAAATCATCATCATTGTAATACAGCCACGATGATTTTCAATAAAATTATAAGTCCAGCATTGTGCGGAGACTCAAATAGTTCATCAATGATTGCACACAGAATAGATTTATGCATACACATCCACTCATCTGTCAGGACTATCGCAGCGTGTATGAAGTTTGTATAAGAATAAATAAACATTGTCGATAGCATACAATATTCGATAATTTCTTCAAGTAAACATGAATAATACACTTGAAATCGATTCATTATATCATTCACATATCATTATTAGTCGATAAATTTGAGTTAACGATCTATTCAATCGTACGATGTACGCAAGATACTCTCTCCGTCTCTGTCTCCCATTCACAATCTCCGGCCTGCAAGTTATTTTTTCCATCTCTGTTTCTCCCCAAATTCAACGTGTAAGACACTTTTCGTTTTTGTCTATTTCCGAGCTCAACGTGAAAGTGTTTTCTGAAGAGTTTCCAGAACCTCAGTTATACAGCCAATAAATTATTCCTGTATATTATTCCACAATCATAATAGAAGAACTTATGTTTAAACGACCCTTAATGAAATTAGCTTTTATAATAAAGATTCTGTTCTATTGATGAATTTATTGAAGTGAAAAATCAGAATGGCTTTCATGAAGATGGATGGAGATTAAATCTGTCAGCTCGAAACTTAAAAAGCATGTTGCATTCATCACGCGATTGTATCAAATGCAGAAGTGTGAAGAAGATTGCAATTTATGTAACTTATTATGATAAAAACAAAGATACGGTCGTATCGACGGAAGTTCGTATTATTTTTATAATTCCAAATCATAATACCTATTTTTTGAATGGTTATCAGGTTTTATTAATTCCTTACGGAATCTTTCGTGTAAAAACGGGAATTATCGTAGGATTACCTCGACGTTAAGTCGGGCAGGTCTTGTATGGGTATATAATTTGCATTAATGTAATTAAAACACTTTGTGGATATATTCTATTTATTATGCATTGAAATGAAAAATTGTACAATTGAGTATATCTTGAATCCAAGATCATTTCTTTGAACACAATCATAGTATTTTTGAATAGTGCATAGTCTACTGCGATGATGTTGTTGCCTATGCTTATAACAATTTTTGAGACCTGTAAATACATAAACGTCGAATATCTATAAGACTGAACTATATTGTAGTTGCTTATAATAAATATTAAATGTACTTGAAATTGCAACGCTTTGATAGTTGCAATAGTTCAATCAAATTTCCGCGCTACAACTTTAACCACGTCTATCGAAGTCCTAGACACCTCGTAGCGAAAGTAGATGACGTTTATTTAACAATAATTAAGATAAACTATTTGTAGACAAAAAAGTAGCTGTGCAGATTTTAATTTGATGTCGATATGTAAAGCTTGGTATATTGTAACTTTCCTGATTTGCATTGTATAAACACTGACTGTAATATAGTAATTGGTTGCAAAATTTCGATCGTTCATAAGCTAGGGATGCGTCATTGTGTTTGTAAGGTCGATTCTGATTGTCCCCTGTCAAAATTTTGTTTGATTGTGTATTTTTTCGACGTCCGCTTCATTAAGTGTTAAATCATGTCGGACTCTTTGTTGTTATCTGCGATCTTTCGATATAATGCAATCCGGTGATAATCGAATTAAAAAATAATCTCAAGAATCGGCGGACAAGCAAAGAACGAGCTCCAAAGATATTAATTAATGTAATATATTATAGGAGATGTATTAAGAGATGAAACGTTAAGCAACGGACGTTGAGTGAGATGAAGAATGAGCGTGGAATAAAAATGGACGAGGATATATGATGCAATTACCGGAAAGGAGGATCTTGAGAGGGAACAGACAGGACTTTTTACTTAAGCAAAACGTAATATTGGGAGCATTCTTTGGAAGGAGTTGTTACTGCAGATGAAATATATGCTCGAATCTAGTGGACGGTGTCTGTCGTTGATGGCTTATTTGGACACAGTCGAGTGTGTACACTTTTTGGTCTTTATCGATGATCGTCATTTAGGTCAAATATTTATACAAATTTAACTTTCACTGCGTTAAATATTTACACTGTGGACTTAATGATTTTTTTTTCTTCAGTCCCATGCATTTACATAATTTTACTATTTTTCGTCATGTCGCCATAATTTATTGTTTTTAATGTGTGCGTTGCTTTTCTTTTGCAGGAGGATCCGATAGTAACAAAGGCAAGAGTAAAAAATGGCGAAAGATACTCCAGTTTCCACACATATCACAGTGTATAGAATTAAAAAACAAAATAGGTGAGTGCTCCTTTTCTTTGTTTTCTTTTTATTGTGATCGTAAATCCATATCAGAAGGGTATTTGCAGCGGTATTAGATGGACGCTGCGCCGCAGCACAAGGGTTAAATAGAATAATACTCATAATAAAGCTTTATGGCTCGGCAACTACGTACTACAAAGCATCAAATTCGGCCATTTAGCGTTTAGCCATGGAGCTTTTATTGGCCCTATTCCCTTTCGACGCGATCAAAGAATCATTTTATATACGTTCGGTGGACCAAAATAAAAATCGTTCCTGCTGTTAGATAAAATGACGAAATTTATCTTCTGGGCACGTATACTCTCCGGTAAACAATGCCTGTTTTTGGATTCATGGCGGACTTTTATTTATATTATTTACTCGCGAAACGATCAATCAAACTTTATTGCCGTATGAATACTGGAAGATGTTTTTGCAAAAAGCGAAAATACCCACCCGATCTCCAGCCTTTCAAAAAAATCCCACATGCCATAGCGTCCGAGGCTGAAAACTTTCCCCCGGACGAGATAAGGATGAAATCTTAATTAACGCTCTCGATCCCTTCAAACAATAGACGAATCCTTTGATGGAAATATTTTATTTTATCTTTGTGTATTCGCTTCGGTTTCGATCTCCGGATTAGTGGTTGCAATATCGTCAGCAAAATTAGATTTTCCAGCTGACGTTTCCCGAATTTTTGTTCGAACTAAGGAATTCGATTAACAGCTCTCTTTCATTTCTGCTACGTGGTCTGCTTGATTGAAGTCTCAGAACAAATCTCGCCGAAGAAACTTTGTCGTCCAATTCCTAAACTTATCCTTTAGATTTCATTTTATCGGCGTCCGGAATTTTGAACACGTTCAAACAATTTACTATAGTAATTTTGATGTATGACTAATAAAATTCAACATAATGATTTTAAAACCGTGTTACACATTTTTATCTTGCTATTAAAGCCATTTTTATCTGAAATATATGGTTCTGTGGATGAATACGTTATGATAGATAATAGCGGTTTGAATGTTTAATCACAGAAGATTAGTCAATTCGACTAACATATCACATAGTTTTTTTGATTTGGCATTGAATCTTATTTGGTTATAGTGTTCGAATAATTTCCCCCATTTTTAATGTGAACAATTCAATTTATCGCAATAGAAGTTTCCAGTTTATGACTTTTCTGTTTGGCCGAGATGAAATATTTTGTAATGCAAAATTAGTATGCAAGTTTTATTTCTCGTCTATGCTTATCATAAGATTGAACAATATTGTTTTCTTGGCTTAAATCTGGTGGAACGCGTGATTTATCGGTTTTCTTAATCATTCCCTTCCCGTGCTAAAAAAAATAAATCCGCGCGCTACTATGATATGTAATTGGTACACCATATAAAATTCTGAATGTCGTATCTGTTATCGATATTCCTATTATTAGAGTCGAGTTGTAATTAATACATTATGACCAAGGAAAGGTTATTATGTCTATGTCCTGTCAAATCGAAGTAGTTTTTCTCTCATAACAGATACATAGTTGAGAGTAAGATTTACTTTACAATCAGTAATTAGGACACTATAATGAAATTTTTATTTTTAATGGTATCTTGAAATTTGAATAATTTCATTTTTAATATTTATTTGAAATTAAAATAAGCGTAATCCCAAGAGGAACTGTCCCAATTGTTTGAAATGGAAGAGAGAGTTCGAGTATCAGGTGAACTCAATGCCTAACACCCCTATTGGAAATGCCTCTGGGAATATCGGCAAGGTAAGTTCTTGCCATCCTTGCGAAACAACGTCCAAATTTATTTTCCTCAATGTTTCACCCATTATCTCTCCGTTACAAGACGTCTGTTCGTTCTGGTCCTGTTTTCAGGAAGCGACACAGCATTAGTGCAAGCATCATATGAAGTCGTATTAGAAATTGCCAAGCAAAAATAACAATTGGAGAAAAGCTCATCATTCATATTGAAGATGGTGATTAAAGTGGAAAAACGTGTTTGGGGTTTGCACGGATGGTACATCTATGCTTGGGTCAAAATCGGGCTTTCAGAAAAAATGAAAGAACTAGCTCCCCAAGCAAACTGCATGATTCACTGGTATGTCCTTGCCAGTAAGTCTTTTCCAATTCTTCTGCAAGAGGTTCTTGATTCGCTAATAAAAATCGTGAATTACATCAAATCTGGAGCTCTTGGAAGCACCTGTCCGTTTAAAGAACTGTGTGAAGACATGGATTCTGATCACGAGCTTCTTCTTTTCTACAATGCAAATACATTTGAATTGAAAGGTGAAATTAAGTTGTTCTTAGAAGTGCAAGAGAAACATGGCGCCTTTTGGTATACTTGAATGACAAAGCTAATAAAATAGGTTTAACCTGAAACTTCAAGGAAAGAAAACGAATATTATCACATTTAACGACAATCTCGGGGCATTTTTATCCAAGCTGCAAAACTGGCGAAGAAAAATAAATATTGGAAACAGTGCCACGTTTGATAAACTCTGCTGTGTGCTAGATGAATCTGAAGGTGAAATAAATAAGAAAATGAAGGAGGATATTACAGGGAATCTCAAATCCTTTAAAAAAGAACTTCAGCGTTACTTCCCTGAGCTGAAAGAAGAATAAACTATATTGATATTAAATCCATTTTCTTTTGAAAGGTCCAATCCTTCAGTATTGATCTATATATCCTTAACAATATCAGTCATGAAACATCATTTGACCAATTTTATTAATCGTTTATAATTGCGCAATTGACCTACGACCCATGTATCACGTTCCTAAAGTGATCTCAGTCGTTAATTTGGGATCGTCGTGTCGAAATCGGGCGCTTTAACATGATCAATTCTGGTTTTTAGCTAGAAACTTTGACTCGACAATGAGTGTAACATTTGATTAATTTTAATTAGTCCAAAGCAAACATAAGCGATTGTAGTGGCCTCTGACCAACGAAGCTTTCTTGGAATTTGGTCAACTGTAAATCTTTTATCACGGGAGGGTTGCATCATCATCTGGCATGTCTTCCATTGGAGAGCATGATCGTGATTTGGAAATAAGTTTAAAGATCAATGTTAATGCTGATAAAATAAAGACGCTTGCGAAGACCACAAACTTCGACATTTTTGTAACGAAATGTTTATCCATTGATCTTGGTCGTTTGAGTATACTTGTTTGAATGCCTGTCTTTTTTAGTAGATACCTTGGACTTCGAATACTTAAATTAGAGATCATGGGATTCTAATCTGGCAGGAGGCCATAATCGTATCGAAATAAGACTGTTGTCTAAGGTCTTCGACTAAATTGTTTACGTGCTTACGGCACTTTTAACACCTTTGATGGTATATTTGGGCGTTGATTTTCACTATTGCTCAAGTATTTGTGCGGACGGCTACCTTTCATTATTGCGATCTAAATAAAGACCCGAGCTAATACTAGCTTTCTTGTGGCCATTCGTCGCTTTAAATTTTTGGTGGATTTCCTTGTTTCAAGCATATCTGGGAAATTTGCTGTTCAATGTTGCTGTTAAGTTAGGATAGGATTGTTTGAATATACATTTTAAGTAGGAGAAATTCTAAATGATTAGCGAAATTATCTTTACAAATATAGTCACTAATAGAAGGCTCTGCACGTCTTTATCAATTAACTGCAGGTATTTACTTTTTCAAATTCTTGAAATTAGGCCGATCGATTGGAAATTCAGTAGACACTCTGTTATCCGGGGGACTGCCGGGGAGAACAAATAGGGATAATCCAAATTATTAAATTTCTACTTAGTTTTGATTATAATATATTTACCATACATTTTTTTATTTCATAATTTTAATACTCATTATTTATTAAGAAAAACGCTCATAGTAAACCTGTATGGTAGGATGATCGCATATTTGCGAGCGAATTCTAGTGATTCAGAAAGAGCACTCGTGTACGTTGAGCTCGGAGAGAGACGGAGACGGAGTTCGGTAACTGTGCATGGGAGACAGAGATGGAGAACTTCCTACGCACATCGCACGATTGTATAAATCGATAACCCAAATTCATTGGGGGGAAGGGGGGTGGATCTCTGGGGAATGCTAATCGTACTTCCAAAAAGGTGGATCATTCGTATGCTTTTGTAAACAAGTCATTGCTATGGTTGTTAAGATACGCGGATCGATGAATCTGAATTGCCTTATGATTTTGCTCGTGAACGTTTTGGAATGAGTCATTCAGTCGAGTATCATTACGCTGTTGTAAAAATCCTTCCCTAAAAAAGAGAAATCGACAGGGTTGCACGGCAACCCCGTCTCTTATGTTGGGGATTACCCAACCCGATTTCTCTCCACGTTACAATATAATGAATCGATTTTAAGTGTATTGTTTATGTTTGCTTGAAGAAATTATCGAATATTTTTTGCTATCGACAGTGTTTATTTATATTTAACTCGTTCGTTGCTGCGTCCACCAGATATGTGGGTTTCCGAAGTCCGAATCTTCGAAAAATAAATCCAGCGATTTTAAATTTGCTCACTACTCACAGGGTTAAGCCGCGTAGTCAGTTTAACACTTTCGTCGTCCAATATGTCGCCCACAACGTCTCTGTCTCTTTCCGAGCTCAACGTACAAGAGTGTTCTTTCTGAATCACAAGAATTCGCTCGCAAATACGCAACCATCCTACCATACAGGGTAGTTTTAGTAATCGAGCGATTATTACTCCGGATAATCGAGAGTACACTGTATTAATACTTCTGATCTCCCTATAACTTGCTGATATGGGGTCAATCTTTTCCACAACATGGATTTATGTTGAAATTATCATAATGATATTCAGGTGTTTTAATACTTTATCAGCCATCCTCATTGATATAGGGGCTGCATCCAAAGGACCCATTATTAAATCCGCTAAAGAGTAAAGGGCAGTTATTTTGAGACGTTTTCATCTCTTAAAGTCATCATAATTTAAATTTGGACTATTTGAGCAATAAGTTTCACAATTGTTTAAATAACAATACGGTAACATTTCACACTACTGGGAAACGAATTGTTTTTGCTTTCTCTCCATTTTTTTTTAATATGAAGTACATAGTTTCTTCGATAGTGATGTAATACATATCTAAATCCTGTTTTCTAGCCATTGTATTCTAAAAATATGCCTTATAACAGCAACCTCTGGAGGTCAAACGATGCTATCCTCGGATGAATCTTAAAACACTACTACTACGTATAATCGAGTGGGTTCTCTATGCATATTTTTAATCTACTCACGTATCATCGCAAGACGAGCTCATTCCGAGCCTGTAGATCCTCGCACATTGCAAATCTAGACATACCACCAGCGACGTACTAGATGTTCAGATTTGCAATTCGACTTGTACCACGAGAGCATGAGACTTTTTCAAATCTGCACAGGTTTCGAATTCTTCCCACCCCCAACACCTTCCCGTCCCTATTTCGATCGTAAAGCGTCAGAATTGATTACGACTGCGAATTAATTGTTTTAATTAATTGTTAGTTATTAGGCACGGTATTTTATGATTATGGCTGCGAGTTTCGACGTTAATGTTAATAAAGATTCCGCTCGCTGAGGTGGATATTTATCGTTTCGGCAATTGTGAAGAAAATCGGCTCCGGAATGGCCGGATAATGGAACCTTCACTTTTCCGACGTGATATTTTCATTATGCTAATCGTTTTTGTAATCCGGGCGTAAATTACGCACTTATTTCGCATTTATGTGTTTTGAAGCGCTGCCGTTCCATAAAATTTCACCCCTCCTCGGGTGGATTGTACAAATTAAAATCGCGTAATATGGGTTTGATGAGATTTTCGGCTGGATCGATTTCGGTTTTGGCAAACTCGAATTAATCCTGTTCTTATTGCGCTGGATGAATTGAATGCCTTGAGGAAGATCGCAAACTATCACTGTATCCTTGGCATAAAAACTAATTTGATTAGCCGATTTATAGCGTAGGAGACGCTGTTCTTTATCACGAGATCTGATAAATAGAGTCTTGTTCCTCTGTAAATATTCAAAAACCTTTTAGCATACTCGATCTATTACAATTTGATGTTATAATATAAAAGAAACGTTCTTGTATTATATATATATATATGTCGTTTGTGTTTCCATGGTATACTTTGAATATTGAAAAATATCAGCCCATTGAGTGGTGAGCTAATTTAAAATCTTCATAATCTTAGGTGTTATATTTGCTTGTCAGCCACTTGTCATCGTAAAAATCCACTTATCTGTCAGGATCGTCGCGACGCGTATGAAGCTTGTACATAAATAAACACTGTCGATAGCACACAATATTCGGTATTTTCTTCAAGTAAACATAAATAATATACTTAAAATCATCAGAATCACATATCATTATTAGTCGATAAATTTGGGTTAACGGTTTATATAATCATCCGATGTACACAAGATATTATCTCCGTCTCTATTTCTCCCCAAACTCAACGTGCAAGACACTCTTCGTCTCTTTCTGTCTCTGAGATCAACGCGTAAGAAAGCTCTTTACGAGTCACTGGAATTCGGACACAACATTATGTCTTACCTCTTTGAGGGGTCGGGGTACCGGATGAAAATTTAGTTTTTTTGACATTGTTCTATTCAATGCTTGATCGGATAAATTTTCGTTAAATGGCAGATACATTCAGATACTCTTGGTCTAGTGTATTGGGAATTTTTTAAAATAATTGACAAGATTAATTAATAGAGTGTGTAGAAATCGCATCATTAAAATGGTGGCAGACTTAACCACCGTATTGCGCGCGCATCCTTTCCCTCCCGTTCCTGCAGCCCAAACCTAATTTCACCAGACCAATATGCGTCAACATGGTGCATCCATACAATATTTTTACTATTCCTATGTTATTCCCGCAAATGTAAACAGTAAGTTGACAAAGTTTTATCGCAATCGGACGTATGGTATGGAAGCGCATTAAATACGGACAAACAAACATTGATTTTTTTAATGTTAAATGACATATTAAGTTGACTTTATTTAAAAACGAAATTTTCGTCCAGTATACCTAATTATAACGACTAATCGGATTTATTTTTAAATCAATTCTTAAACTATGTATCCCTTGTTATATTGAGCTCACTATATAAATTCATAATATTTGAAGTCATATCGTAACAAAATCTAGATGTATTTTAGTAGCGCTTCTTGAAATGCTTGCATAAGCCGGCTAATGCACATCTCGAGAACGAATTTGCATACATTGATCGGCGTTAGGGTTAGCATCCACATTGTTTTGCATCACGACTTCTACATTTAAAAGATATCCTCGAATAGCTGCGTTTGCAAATTATCTCAATCCTCGGCATCGCTGTCGGCTTCTTCAAATCTCTTTATAGAAGTGCATATTTGCAAGAAATCCTGATACCCTTTCAATGCTTGACATTTCCTCTAAAGCGTCTTGCACAATGAGTGCGCGTGTTTATTGATAATATTGTCTTTTATGTTCTGTATGGTCACGCAATATTTGAATTTGAATTATGTATATCTATATGGAGCAAAAAAATAATCTCAATCATTGGCGAGATTTATTCATAAAGTAGAATTTTAATCTGAGATGTTTCAAAGCTTGTGGTTCACGTAATATTGTGTCACTTAAATTTGCTAAATAATTCGCTATTCAAATGTAAATAAGATATATAGTTATTCATATATACTGTTACCGTATGAACACGTCTATAAAAAATATGAATTTGATATAATCCCATTATGTTTATAATTGCGCAAATATTTACGTACTGATGAAGAATTTACCTCTTTTGTTATTTCGGACGTGTTGACCTGCCCATGGGCACGAAATTACTGTTAATTAAAATTTTAAAAATATACCATTTAATAAATTAAAATGATAAGACGTAAGAAGCACCAAAACTCTGACCATACCTTCTTTCAATGTAGCGGTATTTGCGAGGGCAAAATACAAACATGTCCAACTAAAATGTGTATCTTATTACAAATTTGTCTTTGTGCTTTGTACTGCTGCGGTATTTTGCAATGTTTATCTCCCTGTCTTTTTCTCTATTTTCTTTTGTCGTCCCGTCGACATCCAACTGTCAAATGCAAAGGAGATGAAATCTCAACGATTCTCCCATGGGGAATCACCCTCTTTATCCATAGCTCTCAAACCTTCTTTAGGGTCAACATTTGCTCAGGTGCACTCTATCACTTGGCGATATTTGTACAGTCCTGGATGTTCACATGACATTTTGCCTGAAAATAACATTTTTTTAGCAAAGATAAAACGCCACATTTTTGCCAAATTGAAAAAAAAGCGTCTTTTATATGTCTATTGTTCTGAATTTATCACAATCGAGTCTAATCATATTTAGGCAATTAAACAATCAACATGAATATCTGTCTTGTAGATTGTAACATATTGGACTACATATATATTTTTCCACTGTTTTTTGTTTTTTGATCGTACAGAATAGCTGAAACTGACTAATCAATGGCGAAAGGAAGAGTAAAACCCACAAGAATTCAAAAGGTTTCATATCAACTATCTAAATTAAATACTGCCTTCATTTCTTGATTGTGTTTTAAAAATAATTTTTAACTGTTGACGTGAAATGGGTGTATTTTCTGGACATAGTGGACAAAATATGTTATATACATACTTAGGTGTTATATACACAGACAAAGATTAAATAAATAAAATTCTTTAAAGCAATAAGGATGATGCCTGTATCATATCTATCAAAACAGATGCCAGCTCTTATGTTTTAATTACATTGGCTTTCAAAACAATCGAGCAAGAGCTTAAGAAATCTTGTTAAACGAAGCAGAAATCACAACGAGAGTATGATTGTGAAAATGGACCCGGGGTGATAAGAGCGACACACATGGTTTGATTACTAAAACTTTAACGTGTATGGGTTTAAATTTGGGTTAACGATCTATACAATTGTGCGATTTACGAAGGAAGCTATCCGTCTCTGTCTCACATGCACAGCTACCGAACTCCGTCTCCGTCATTCTCCGAGTTTAACGTACACGAGTGCTCTTTATAAATCATTGGAATTCGCTCGCAAATACGCGATCATCCTACCATACAGATTAACTATGAGCGTTTTTCTTAATCAATAATGTGTATTAAAATTATGAAATAAAATTTTGTATTGTAAATTTGATATTATAATCAAAACCAATTGGAAATTTGGTGATTTGGATTATCCGTGTTTGTCCTCCCCGAAAGTCCCCCGGATAATCGACCATTGTGCCCATGTATATTTTTGTTGTCGCGAATATGACGGTATTCGCTAAACTTATAAATTGTTCAATTTTTTCAATATAATTGTTCATAAATCGGCGAGCTTAAATATTTGCTTTTAACTAACAACAAAAGCTTTGTCCTAGATAATTAGTTTACTGCTATGGAGCTTTAGGGGCAAGTATTGACTCATAATATAGTTGTCGTGCTTGCAAGGCATTATCATCTGAGTACCACCCCATCGGATAAGTGCTCTGATATAGCGTTATGTGGTGCAACCATAATAGGGGTACATCTTGCCGTATAATCCACTTATTGAGGGTAGTCCGATAGCAAAATGCTTTAATAGGATGTATCTAATGCTTCTGATGTTTATATGATACTTGCGGTGGAACAACCTGTTATAGACGGATGACATGATTTGTTGAAATGCATAATGAAACATGATATTGGACGATGGGTTATTTGAGAAGCAGCAGCAGTGATCCCGTGTGTTTTTTTATCCGTGCAGGTTTCAATCGCGATGGCGGAAAAGGATGTGAAAGAGTTGGCGCAATCGAAGTTAACAGGCGTTGTTGATAACATTTGGCAATTAGGTTAATGATGACGAAGAGTTTGAAGCAATTAGAGCCACTCTCCTAATTAGAGGGGGGTATCAAACTGTCGTAATAGATTCCGACTGAAAGATTCGTACATTTGGGAGTCTTAATGAAGAAAGTAACCCGGGATAATAAACATCCACTGGGTGTAAAATACGCACTTTTATTGTGACCCTAAAGTCAGGCGCGGCTTTGTTATCTCGTAAAAGTATTTACTTGCGAACCCGCTGGCGGGAGGGGCAGTTTGCCCTCCCCCACATTCGCCATGGCTTTATTGTTTTGTGATTTTTTCCACTTAGCATCGGCAATGGTTTTATTATTTTTTATTGTTCGCATATTTCATTGAAAGCGCGTATAAAATCGTGTCCATGCTAAAAATGCTTTTATTGTGATCGCATAAATCGCCGCGCTGGAAAGCGATCATATTTATGGTTCGACCTAATATGTGAGCAAAAAGACAGATTTATCGAATTTATTAACTCCGCGATAAAAGCTTTTTCGTATTAGCCATTGGTGTTATTTTGCAATGCAACAAAAAGTCGAGCTTCCATCAACGGATAGCCATGTGAATGTTACGCACCAGTAAACATGACTGTCGGACATGAAATATTCATAATCTCAAATTTGATAGTTTTAAATTTTAAACACTTATGAAAACACCCATCGTTCTTTAACCTATAGCAAACGAATGTCGCCGTATTCGCGACAGGAAAAAATACAATTTTGGCCTTTTCTTTCGATAATCTTCAATATGGATAAAATACTGTAAGAAAACAAGTTTGTATATATATATATATATATAAATTATTAGTATACATCAGGGGTTGACAATCTTATTTTACATAGTAGATTAAACACTAAATTGAAAATGAATTTAATTAGATGTACAGTTAAGTAGGTTCTGAAATATACCAATTTGTTTTTACGGTTATTTCGATGTTCAAAAAATCGCCCCAGCAACTGTAATCGAGTTCGAAAGATGTCTTCTGTCAGTTTGTTTGGAAATGGAAATGTCGCTTTTACTCAAATCGGTCCAACCAACCGTAATTTAATTTTCGTCGAAATGACTTTACCTCAGTCTAAGATTCGCATAGAATCGCTTCATTATGATACATTATCTGCAACAAAAGCTAATCTCTAAAGGCATTCAGTGTTTGATAATAGTGGTTAATGGCGGTTCCTCTCGTGCAAAAAGCTTTGTAAAATTGTTCAATTAAGTCTTTTCATGCTCCGCATACATTTTGACCACCATCAGGTTGTAATATATACTTTATCAAGATTATGTTCTATAGACGAGCGTTGTGGATAAAGTTACCAATACGTCTTGATGTGCACGAATAAGAAAAATGCTTAATGAATTATTTAAAAAATGTGCTTGGATTCAAGGCAAAATTGATTGATATGGTAATATCCCCGATTTATCATTTGGGAATTCAAGAATGGGAATACATACTATTTTGGGATTAATCTCTTTAGTACATTGTTAGGATAAACCCAAAATTATTCCAACATTTATTGTTTATCATCGCCCGTTATTTTGTGGTTTTTGTCTAAGCTAAATGAAGAACCTGTTTTTGAGTCACTTAAGTTTTTTTTTTTTTTTTTGTAAACCGTAACCGGTGATGTATTTACTACACATCGACTCTATTAATGGGAATATCGATATGAAATATAATAGATACGCGGTTCAGAATTTTTGTATTCCTCCGTAATATAATTACGAATCACATCAAAGTATTATAGTACATAAGTATTCATCTGCAGCGACGGAAATAAATAATTTGTCGGGAAATTGGGAATTTTGCCGGTTTTAGTCCGTGTCTCAGCAGATATGAATTTTATCAGTTACATTTATGGTATTAAACGAAAATGGGAGCTCATGCGGTCATCAACTCGAACTAGCATTTAAATATCAGATGACGATACCTCCAACCTCCTCCCGGGATGGTCTAATGAAATCCCGAAATCCAGGGTTCGAAATTTTGGGTCGGGATTGGATTCCCTAGTTGTAACTTGTAATAGTTCGTTATCGTATCCTACGCATTTATATTATCCAAGCCTGTTCAATATCTAGCTTGACAATTTCGTAGACAACGACAATGGATTCTTTTGTGTCGACATTCTTGCTTAGTTTCGGCCATGTGTTCTTCCATACTGCTTTCAAATATTTATCAGTCAACTTATTCCAGGAAAGATTTATGTTGTCTACATAGCATCCATGAAATTGTAGTCTTTCCATTTGGATTAACGAAGTTGTATTTGGCAGCCGAAAAAGCACCTTTATTGGAATGCATGTTGTTAAATTGGATGGCTTTGAAGCATTATCAATTAAAAGTAAAGCTTTCGTCTCTAGTTTTTCGAATTCGCAGTAGCATTTAGCAGCCGGATAAAAATATTTGAAAAACCAATACTAGAAATTTTATATAGTGATCCTAGAACTGTCCTGGGTCCTGGCGACCTGGGAACATATCAATCCCTAATATATCATCATTGGTCAATCCACTTCGAAATTGATTGCTAGGGTGTAGTTATCAGATCCCGTGGATGTATGATGATGATTTATTTTCCCTGATGTATTTAAAATTGTATAAAATGTCTATGCTTGCGTATCGAAGCTCGCTGTACCCCTGCTACATATTGTAGCTCATTGAAGCAAAACAAAGAGATTGAAGTAAACAATGCCTGTATGAATGGGGCGCTGCTTCGTTGAGCGCTCATCAATTCATCGGAGATTGAAAGCGATGACGTTATGTCGATTAGTTTCTATAGTGTAACCAACACAAGTCGGATCGATTGTCTCGCAGTGCGTTGCGAAAGCGCTGTAGATGCAACACGAGCTCTTATAGCGGTTATTGTTATTGGTATCAACGGTCTCTGCGGAATGTAGTGTCCTTATCAATCTCGAAATGCTGCACGATTGTTTTATAGTAGACAGAACATTGCCCAAGTGCCAATTATTGAATCATCTCGTTCTGTGCGGTACAATTTTAGAGATTTTTATTTATAAGCTTTGACGTTGTAATCGGGGTTCATTGACGCCATATCCGAAATAGAACATGTGTGCTTTTTAAGAAATACGTAAATGAGTTCTTGCATATCAATTTGGCTGATAATCCGTGAAATCAACGATCCGACAGCCAAGTCGGCTTTTGTAACGAGAAACTGGTACACGTGCACGTATCGATATCGATCAAGAAAGCTAGCTCGTTGATTAGCTGGCGCAACGATGATGTTGCACTATCTGCTCTCCTATACGCGCGTTTCGACATGTAAAATACGGCGTTTTCGCGGATGCTGCACGCATAGCAGATGCTATCCATCGACTCAACGGTCCATGGGGACAATTTTTCAGAAGTTGAACGCAGACAAGCGGTACGTGATCGGACGAGGCAACGAGTTCTTCCGTGACAAAATACGCTTTTCATACGGCGGTTATGACCGTCATAAAAATTGCAATAAATGGGCTGCAAAACATGGCCGCACCCTTCGGAGGGCCTTGCCTTGATGCTCGGAGCACATAGAAAATGCCGTTTCATATGAATATTTTGAGTTATTATCGAAAGATAGGAGGAAAGAATACCATAATTCATGCAAAGCACACCGAAAATGCGTTCATTCAACATTCTATATTTATTTAGTACAATTCAGCTTTATGGACTAATATGCTGCCTAAATAAAAATTCCATACAATGAATTTTAATGCATTATTGACATCATATCAAATGTATGCCTATTTTTCACCAAATCAATGACCGGAACCGTTCGATTCCGAAATGCAGACTTATCGATTTCGTTTTTCACTTTGTTTTTTATTTGTTGGACAGGAGATTTCTTATATTTTTTTCCTTTCCAAAGATTGTGCGTATGCCGTGCTAATGAAGTGCTTTTGGATACACAGTATTTTTCCGTGTGATGCGTACCGTCTGGTAATAAACGAAAAGAGCTCGAGTAGCCTATATACAGCTATCCATGTGAGAAGCATGCACGCATACCCTGTGTGTTCCTGTGCTTTCTTGATGCTCGTGCCGAAAACTACACACGTTGAAACGTGATTTCGAATAGCACATCAGTAGGATCATTGGGATACAACATCTTCTTGATTTTTTTCATTTAAGCTGGTTTAAGAATTATTTGAATTCTTACAATATTGGGCATTGCAAAGCATGCCATGATGTGATGGAGACCAAACATAGAATTAAAAAGTGACTCCAACACGTTGTCGATGTATTGTTGTTGTCGCCAAACGAATTGATCCAATTAATTGAAATTATGACGTATGTGTCGATTTGCCGCACGGCATAGACCACCGAAGACCGAACGCTTGGCAAGTACACAACAAATCGACATTTGCTATGCTTTGTTTACCTTAGCAACTCGAAGCGGTTCGAAGCCCCGAGTAAAATAGTTTGTATTTGTGTTTTTATCTATCACAATGGATACATTCCAGGTATCCGCACCAAAAAAATACAATGGTCATGTAAATATTGCAGATAGGATTGGAATGATAGGAATGGGGCACAAAATGTATTCAGTGATGAGATATTGTCGGGTGATTTGCGAGAAATCCTAGATTGTTGGCTCATGGAAGCCCTTCCAGAATTGAATTTATTTTTTATTGCAAAATATAAAAATTGATTCGTTCCCTTGAATGAATTTGTACGAAAGCATATGCATACATTTGTGATACATGCGCATAAAACATCTGTAAAAACAAGGACAAAAGAATGGATATATGAATAATAATAAGAAGCGATCTATCAGAAGATATCAGAATATTTTGTAGTTTGCTGTTGTGCAGTATATTTTATTTTATTTCTGGAGAGCTTCGCAACAGCTGATTGTATCTTCAAGCTTTCATTTTCACAAAGACAAGATACACAATTCTTGCTCGAAATGGAAAAGAGCGTCTTATAGTTTATATTTTATCAACTATGAAGATATTTCAACTTCCATATTTTCTAGGAGTGTTTTCTCCTCCATTTTGTGCATTAATGTGAAATTGTATTGTAGCATTTGTTCAATTCCATTAATCAAATTTGCCAATTGCATATTTGCAATTTTCTTAGAACGAGCCTTATAACGGATGTTAAGGATTAATTACTTTCCTGCATGCAATAATTTTCATTATTACATGCAGATAACACCAGGAAATTTCAAATATTTTCAAGCATTAAGGTTTTTAACGATACTATTTTTTAAATTGCTGGCTGTATAAAAATATTTCAGCAACTTGAAGCAATATGAAAGTTGGTGATACAACATGTGTATCATGGTTTTTTGACAATTATTTATGTGAAGTAATAAATAATCATTTGATATTCAATGAAAGTTCGAGGAATGCCTCAGATATAAATCCCTTGATTGTGTGTATACCGTTTATGTATGAATCATCGAGTGAAAAGGGATGGTATTTAATCGCAAATCATGTTCGAGATGTTCATTAAGTATATTAGGCTTTTTATTTAATTATTAGAAATTTTTGATCAAATTAATCAATGTAATTTCTTAAATTATTGAAAATCCCGGTCCCGGGATCCCGAGACTGACCCCGGAATTGTCTATTGCAATCCCGAAATCGAAATTTTGGCAATGAAGTAATACGTTCAATGGTCTGATCCTTTGATGCGCCCACAATAGTGTTATTATGTCATTCTATGGATACTTTTTTATCGAAATCGGCAATATATATGTAAATATAAATTCGCTTGAATAGAAAATTGCTATGAACTCAAGCAATACAGCTTGATACAAAATATCATAGAGAAGTTTTCAGATGAAAATTTGCATGAAATGGATCAAGATCCTTCCTTAAACGTTACGAAAAGACAAAACAAAATTTGATGAGAGACGAACGAAATTGGTTCTTGTCTTTTCATATTATAAAAGGGATCCAGACCTTAATAGAAAATGATCCCAAACGAAGAAGTAAGCTCGAAAGTTTCTTGCAGAATAAATGCGTTTATATATTGTTATGAGAAGCTTTGAGAAGAAAATAGAAATATGCCAAGCAGCAAATTTTGTATGGATATTACCACCGAGTTCCTGCTGATGGAATCTTCTAATTCTTCATTATAAACTCCGTTACTGTATGCAAATGCTCGCTTTGACGGAAAGAATTCGATGTGCGTAATTTCGATTTGCGGACAATTTTGTATTAAAGCGTCTTTCGTTCGCATTTGCGTATTTGAGCATTGAACGTTTGAACAAATTATATGAAATTTAATTTCATCTCATATTGATCCTCCTGTTGTTTTTGTGGGTGAAATCTGGAGCTTATCATTTTGTGGTGGGTTTTTTTTTTTAATTATCCATCTTTGTGGTTCTAATCTGGGTTACACACTATCGCCCACCAATTATTTACATAGGTCCATTCCGGGACGCAATTGTATAATTTTGGGAGTTTTTATCTTTTTTCGCAACAGTAAATTGTGGAAGTTATTTTCCACGGAGGCAGCAGCAGCGACGCTGCGATATAAATCTTCGACGCAATGGAAATATGGAGTAATATTTTTCATCCCGTGTCGCTGAAATTGCAAAATTTTCGCACGAATTTGATTAGTAAGCAAAATGAGTTGGCAGCAGCTTTACTTGGCGACATTTTGGAAAATGCTCGTATTTTTTTGTCCAATGAAGTTTAGATCCGGTGGTCTTTTATTAAGGGAGAAAAATCGCTTAAATCTTTCTCGGAGAAGTGATTTGATGGATCTCATATTTCATGGGATTTTGCGTGGATATCAGCAGAAATTGATCTTATATCATCTCTAAACTATTTACAATCTGTACATTAAAAATAAATCGCACAATTATCGATTTGAAGAAGCTTTTTGTATACAATTGCCAATAAAGAGCATCCAAATATTGATTGTGTGAGGAGGTTTTCGTGTACAATTGGCCCAATTAAAAAAATCATTCTGTATCAGATTTAAAGCGAAATTGTTCTTCCAAATTCCCATTCTTTGAAGGATAATGGCAAATTTGATGCTATATATTGATAATGTTGCCGCCCACGTACGTTTGAGGCCCTTAAAGCCCACTCTCAAGAATATTTTCTTTGATCATGTGTCAGCGTTTTTCTCGAGGATTTTTCGAATGGCGCATTATAAAGATGGGTCTATAAGACGGAATCAGCCCAAAGAAAAAAAGACGATACTCAATCACTCGATCCCGTTATTATGAGAGTCAGGAATTCATGATTAAATTTCATTGAATACATTTTTTATGGCTCCCCCGATTGTCAATGAGATATGAAGGGTTGTAAAAGGAATCGCATAATGACATCAGTATACCGGGCCTTTATAGCCCGAAATTAAAACATATAAATCGAAACAATAGTACGAGATAGCGTATCTGGAACATAATGGAGGTGACTCAAGTGATATATAAAGATGTCGGAATCATAAGATTATAAATAATTCGCAGTATAGACGTTTATAGACGCTTTCGAGGTGCGGTTCTGGAGAAAACTAATGAGATATATCGCGGAATGAACATCATCCTAAATACCATTTCTATTATCAAAGTTCAAAGCTTAACATCAAAGATATCTTCTTCCGTTTGGGCTGTAAATTCACTATTAATTAAAAGGTCATGATGTTCTTCCAACTGTATTATATAATTAGATGCCTTTCTCAGTAAGTTCATGTAAGGTCCTGCTCGTTGAAGCTTTCTTCAAAGTGGCGTTTATATGCTTGTTTATATGTGAAATTAAATTATTTTGAAACGGAATGCTTGAAATTTTCCTGTAGTTTTTTTGCGCATTTATTGAAGAAGGAAATATATTTTTTCTGAATTTATATATAAGTTGTCCTGAAATACACTCTTCTTGGTTCAAGCCATTTTATTGCGATATCTAAACATTGAAAAGCTTCAGAATGTGTAGGACCTATATCTCGCCCCTTGCAAATCTCTTCTTCGTCTTCTCGATCATGATCTTCTGGTGCAGTTATTTCATTAATTATTTCCTCATCTTTCAAAATTTGGAATCCAGGATCGTTTGCATCGCGATTTAACTTCTCGGTTACATCTTTGTCGCATTCAGCACATATTCATCCAGGATTTTTTCCGATGATCTTATTTAACCGGAAGACTTTCGATATTTTAAAAGCATATAGTCAACCCGTAGTGACATGTTATGGTAGAGGTAGATACTAAAAATAGTATCTGTCCAAAGCGCATTTGGCTCCGAAACTATGGCAGAAGGGTCTTGAACGCCGAAAATGCACCGGGGCTGGCCACCAAGCCCCTGTGGCCAAGAGGTCCAGAAAAAGGACCTCTGATACGGCACAGGAGAGCCTCTCTCTCGGCCGACATGCCCAAACACAACCACAGAACGTAATCCGCGTCCATGAAAGGATCCCCGCACACACAGTCCGAACTATCTTTTATTTTCATTTTTGCCAGGTATGCCGCAAAACGGCCGTGCCCCGTCAGGAACTGGGAAGTCCAGTGATCGGGGTCAACCCATTTTATCTTGAGGCGAAATTCCGCATATAGCCACCATGAGGCAACTTAGACCAACTGCGTTCCCAATCGGCAATTGCCGCGTTTCTAGCCCACTTTTTGGTGGCAATAAGATCCTTAAGAATTTCATCTGCTTCCTCAGCTGATAGAGCGGAGTTACCAACTTTAATGATTCTACGTGCTTTTTTAAGGTGCCTCACTGCCTTTATTTGCAGGTCTAGTAGCATGATCCCTGCAAAGACAGGGAGGTTGTCTGTAGCAGTTGTTCTATACGCTCCAGTGATTCTTAGCAGTGGCTGCCGTTGTGCAATGTTTAGGCTTCATCTCGCCGTCTTGTCTCGTCCACGGTGTCCAAGCCTGTCCGCCCATGCTCCTGCTCCGTATGTGGCAATACTCTCGTAGATGGCTTCATAGGCAATCCTGAGGTGTCTGCCCCCAAGCGCCCCAATCAGCGCCCGCCAGTCTGGACATTTTGCCAAAAGCCTTGGCCGCTTTGCCGGTTGCAATTTTAATGTTTTCTCCGAATTTGCATCCCTCAGAGATGGTTACGCTTAGATAGACGACGTTTTTATCGAAAACTATACAGTCTTCAGAGATGGCATCAGTGGTGGACTTCCCAGGTCTGAAGCCAAACTGTTTTCCGGATAGTGGACAGTCTCCCTCAAGAGTAGCATTCATCCTATACGCTATAGTTTTCTCCAGGAATTTTCCTAGCGTGAACAAAACTATGATCCGATACACCTTTGGGTTTTCTGGTTGTTTATTCGTCTTTGGTTTCGGAAGAACGGCGACCAGCCCTCTCTTCCAGCAGTCTGGAAAGACGCCTGTCTTGAAACACTCTTGAAAAATGAAACAAAGATCGAGGTCGATCTACCGAAAGGCCCTTTTGACGATGCATCCATCGATGCGATCCAAGCCGTGGGATATCTTTGGGCGGATGTTTCTTACAAGTACTTCTAGCTCCTCTAAGTTTGGTGCTGCAGCGTCTGGAACCATGTCGCACGTTGTAATATCTGCTTCCAATCTGATTGTTCTGTGTGCTGGCGTATCTTTTAAGGGATCGTCATGGGGTAGCAGTGAATCTAATAGATACTCCATGGACTCTCATGTCTATGGCTATTCTGTTGGTTCTGGAATTTCGTATTCTGGCCAGAAATTAATGTGTTTGCTAAAGGCATGTCAGCAGAAAGCTTTTCCCCATGAATTTCAAGTTCCCTGTACCACGTCGTCTATTTAAATTTTCAAGCCAGCCCCAACTTGCTTTGAAGGTGGTATCTCCATTTAATTTTGTATTGAAAAATATTGCTATTTCATACAATAGGGTCGATTGGATTAAGATTGGTTTAAAATTAATTGTAGAGCGTCGTATCAATATTATTTGTATTTAGAACGTTCCTACGGAAACGTAAATGGCAGAAAATAGATGTGCGATGTCATTCATTAGTAATGTATTAACTGAATTCAAATTCAGTTTATTAATTGATATTTTAGTTGTGTTATGCAAATTTAGTAAATTTTATACACTAATCAGCGGTTATTGATTTGGTGGTTAATATAGCTTTATTATAGAATATCGTATCGTACTATTGAATATTTCTATAGAAATATGAATGGTGAATAGAAATGTGACGTCCTTAAGCTTTTATCAGCATAATTATATATTTTATAATAACGTACCGTCTATAGTTGATATTTTAAATGAGCCTGAAGATCAATAAAGAAAGGTGTAAAGCAAATTCTCCGGAGTGTTGGACTTAATATTTTATGTTCTTGCCGCATTTTAGAATCTTTTTGATGAGACAAAATGCTATTAGCGAACGTTTCTTGAAACGGCTCGCCGTGCCGGTTCGTTCATATTTTTCTCGAGTATACCTTTGTCATTAAGGTTACACAACTTCTTTTCAGCCATTCCATTAATTTTTGTAGAATCTCCTGCTATCTCAACAGTATGTCAACTTCAGCTGGATCATCAAATTGATTTTATCATTGTTTTAAAAATAATTACATGTGCTTTGGAGTTGTTCCGCAATTTATTATGCAAATAATAGTTACCCTAACGTAGGCGCCTATTTGAACCATTTTGACTACCTTTTTTTGTACCGGTGATGAAGCCACGAGTAATCGAAAGCCTTATATGGTTTCGAGTGAACTATATCAAACAAGCTCACAAATGCAATCAATCTTTGTTGACAGTTTGAATTTATCAATATTGCCTTTGCCAATAAAGGAGCGATCGACTATTTATTTCGTAATTGTTTCTCCTTGTAGTAAGATCCATTGATGATTTTCCTCCCCTCCCACATTGCCAAAATCCAAAAAAAGGACCATCACGAACTCATTATTGATGTTTGCTAACGATGCGTAAATATTGACTGATTTTCGGAATTTATTACGCGGAGTCTTCGGTCGTAAATCTTCCCCTGAAGTTTTCGTATTTGCTCTTCGAAAGGCACATTAAATAATTGCTCATTTAAAACAGCCGAAACCTCATCTGTTTGTCTATTCGTCCGTCACAAATTCACTTTCGAAAAGCCTTAATCATTTCCGATATGAACTTTCACTTTTCGATATTATCTCGTGAAAGATCGCACACCTAAAATTCTAAACAAACGACCGGTTTTTTGTGAGTACCTAATTCGTGCAGATTCATCAGGTTCGATGATACCAATTGAATTAAGCGATTAAAAAATTCGTTACAGCGGGATTCAATTCCCGTTTAAATAAATCTGGCATTTGGGATGGGATTTGAGTTCTGTAATCAAAACCGATAGATTAAAGGTAAACAATTTTTCCCGCGCTTTATTTATGTTTTCGTTTAACACATTTCGGATCGCTATGCTTTGAATATTCGTTTGTAAAAAAATGATATAATTCTCAAATTAGCAGATAGATTAAGGCCCGATCCACACTATGGTGCCGGTAACGGTTCGATCTCGCTCTCGGTCTCGGTCCGGTCAAATATTCTCATACAAGAAACGGGATTGGAACGATCCGATAGTGTGAATACTCTGATTGTTTCTTGTGTAAGATATCTTAATACAATTAATTTGACCTGTAGGTAGTCCCGTGATTAAATGAACGGACTAGTAACTCAATCGTCATGGGTTTAAATCTTTGAGTGGCTGGAAACCACATTTTTAAAACATCTTAAAAAAATCGATGTTTAGATGAAAATAGGATACATGGAGCAATAGTTTTATTAACGTTTACCGTTACCACATGACCACGCTCGTCTCTGAAGCACGTAAGACATCAAGTCGCAGTGAGGTGCATTTTGGAATTATTTGAACGGTGTTCTTTAAAAACCAAATCAAATGTGAAATAATTCATGCAATGTTGGTGCTTTTAGTCTACTTAGTTGTCATTTTAAAAAATGTATAATCTAGCATTTTAATTAAGTTTGTTCGCGTCACATTGACGACCACAAACCACAATATGCTTTCTGCGTGTGTCGGAATTAATAGAAATATTGATTGACTCAACGTCTCGACGTTGTCTGTCTTAATTGGACTCATCCTAATTGCATAAGCTGCATAAATTTAATATGCAAAAATCTATTATGATTTAAATAGAGGCAAGATTGCTTAATCCTGCAGTGATTTGATTTTAATTGACAAAATTATAAAATCATCATATAATTATGACGCTATTTATTGTAAGAATTAAATGATAATATGATGTAATTGTAACCCTTTTTTATTAAAGCAGTTTATCTTAATTTTCATTAAAATAATACATTAATTTTTGCACCCAGTTGTGCGATATAATTTTGTTCTGAAAAATTATTTTCAGCGCTCTCTTTACTCTGTTAATGGATGTGTTTTAGTAGTGTTTGATTTAAAAAAAATTATAATCATAATGTCATGTTAATCATCATGTTCTTTCTTAAAAAGACGCCGAGGGAGATTCTGTTGACTTTGTGAATGATAGAATGTATGTAAACTAGGTTATTTTTAATCAAATTAGTTATGATGCTTACGTGTGTGCAATGTATTTTATGCATCTTCTTCTGGATAAACAGTTATTCGAGAACTAAAATGGCTCTAATTAATCGTGTTTTGTGTATGTTTTTTTAACATTCATTATGTGATAACTTACATAGTCCTATCTAAAAATATGGGACATGATGAACCTTACCGGTTCGGAACCATGAAACTTTAGGAACAGAACAAGGACAAGAAGAATATCAAATAGACGGCCTCGAGGAGTTGCATATGAAGAATTTCACTTTGCAACGTTAACAGCATTGTCTTCCGTTGACTTCTATATCGTTTTGAAATTGCCAAACTAAGAGGGACGACCTGAAATAGAAAAGCACTCAGTCTTGACTTCGCTTGGGTAAGTTGTACGGTGACGGGGAGACATCCTCAGTTGATGTAGGAGCAAATCCGAGATGCACTTAAGTGTCACGTATGTCTTCACCCAAGCCCGGCAACGCCCTAGCGAGGAAAGGAGGGATTGGACTCTTTGCACCCCAAAAAGCCCTTTCCAGTAGAATCAAAAAGGTCGTCTAGAGTAGTTTTCCACTGTCTCCCAAACAAAACTACTTAGTCTTTACAAACTCCCTATCGAGATGGCTGTGAAAGCGTTTGTCAATACGTTCATTCAGGATATCCGTTGGGTGACTGTTCGAAATGAAACTCGGTGGTATTGCTACCTTCAATATTGAGCGAATGAGGAGGTGAATGTATAATAAAGATGAGATGGATGTAACCCCTTCCTGTGAATGGATATTGAAGAGACCTATAATTCTACAGTGGACTGTTTGTGGCTGCACTATGATCATGATGATGTGATAACTAAATCTACATGCTTGAATCTATCAAATCAATTTGATTAATCATACGGTGTTCCTTAAATTTTGCCTTTGGGCTTATGATACGCACGTACAATAGAAAAATTATGTGTCACATGTTATTAGTCAATTAATTGTCATAAAAATAGCAAAATAATTTTTAAATATTTAAATGATTCAAATATGTTTTAGCTCTTTTAGCTATATTTTAGACGTTTAAGATCAAAATATGAACTTTATTAATTGTTGCATTTTTATCTTTCATAGATGTGCGGTACGGGTATGTGGTGGACCAGCAGCCCATAGGAAGGTTACTTTTTCGGCAATTTTGCGAAAGAAAAAGACCGCAATATCACCGATACATCAATTTTCTTGACGCTGTAAGTGCAATCATTCGTATCAATTCATAACGTATATTTCTATACTGCAGATTTAATCATCCGTTTGAAAATGCTATTAAAGGTTTTAGAAGTAACAGAATCCAATTTAATTTTGAAGGTTGAACGTTACGAATTAGAATCAGACGAAGCTCGCTTAGAGTCTGCTAATGAAGTAACGGAAAAGTTCCTGAAGCAATGTGGAGATGATTCAAAAAACGATGGAGATTCAACCGTTGTGGATGTATTGGATTTGAGCCTGATTGAATGCTGCAAGGAAAAAGTACTAGGTGATTAATACAATGTTTATTAGCGCTTTTCAATGTGTATCACACGAGCGTCACACGAAATAAATCTTGAATATGGTGGTTTTTAGCTGATGCACCCAAAGACGTATTTGCACCATGTGTTCGTGTAGTGAAATCTTTTTTGGCTGGAGTGCCTTTCCAAGAATTCCAAGGATCTATGTACTTCCATCGGTATTTGCAATGGAAGTGGTTGGAAGCTCAACCGGTAACATACAAAACATTTAGAATGTACCGTGTGTTAGGCAAGGGGGGCTTCGGAGAGGTCTGCGCTTGTCAGGTTTGTTTGATTTAATTTTTAAAAATTTGCAAACGTCATTTGTAGCGTACTTAAAGCAAATTTTGTTTTTAGGTGCGTGCAACGGGTAAAATGTATGCGTGTAAAAAATTAGAAAAGAAGCGCATCAAGAAAAGAAAAGGCGAAGCTATGGTGCTTATAGAGAAACAAATCCTTCAAAAAATAAATTCGAGGTTCGTCGTTAGTTTAGCTTATGCATATGAGACCAAGGATGCTTTGTGTTTAGTCCTCACAATAATGAATGGTAAATTGTATTTCTTATTATTTAAAACATGATATTGTTTCATGATATACACAATTATAATATTTATATTTTAATAGGTGGTGATCTGAAATTCCATATTTATAACATGGGAGGACCATCGCCTGGATTAGATTTAAATAGGGCAAGATTTTATGCTGCGGAAGTTGTATGCGGCTTAGAACATTTACATTTACAAGGCATCGTCTACCGGTTAGTATCTATTAACTGCGGATATTTTTTAATCGAGGATAGTTTGATTAATACTTTTTATATTTTTCAGTGATTGTAAACCAGAAAACATTTTATTAGACGACGCTGGACATGTTAGAATAAGTGATTTAGGTTTGGCCGTTGACATTCCTGAAGGAGAAATGGTGCGGGGTCGCGTAGGAACAGTTGGTTATATGGGTTCGTATTTAATTATAGTATTTGTATGCGAAATTATTATTTTAGCTATATGACACGTTAATTCAATATGAATCTTGCTTTTTAGCTCCAGAAGTAATTGATAATGAGAAATATGCATTTTCTCCAGACTGGTTTTCATTTGGTTGTCTTTTATATGAAATGATAGAAGGACAAGCTCCATTTAGAGCTAGAAAAGAGAAAGTTAAAAGGGAAGAAGTGGATAGAAGAGTAAAGGTTATTAATATTTATACATTATTGTTAGATATTGGCTATGAGTACAATTATTTATAATATAAAAAGTCATAAGTAATTAAATTAAACTTGTTTTTCATTAAACAGGATGAACAAGAAAAATACTCTAGTAAATTTTGTGACGGCGGTAAGTCATTATGTCAGCAGCTACTTGCTAAACGGTGGCAACAACGTTTAGGTTGCCGAGCTGGTCGACGTGGGGCTTCGCATGTTAAAACGCACCCCTTTTTCAGGTAAAAGTTTGATCCAACGTGCATTTCTTATTTACGTTTTTAAATCCATATTAATTATGTTTATATTGTTTTTAGATCTGTAAATTGGCGAAGGCTAGAAGCTGGTATGATTGATGCACCATTTATACCAGATGTGAGTATTCAATCATTTATTAACCCGTGCAAAAAAGAGTCATTTAGAGTGTTGAGATTATAAATAAAATATAAACCTGGCGACTAGTTAGTAGTTTGTTCCCTTGTGGCAAATCCGCAACATCTCAGATTTTAACCGAAGAAAAAATGTGAATAACATTAACACTGTTGATAACACACAATGTTCGTTCATTTCTTAGGAATATTTCTTAATGTTCAATTTGCATGGCATCTGCTTTCTGTTGTTCAGCTATTTTTGCCTATTAATGTGTTGCAAAAATAAAAGGATAGGGTTACCTTGCAAGCCTGCCAGTTTGCTTCTGAAGGAGTAGGTTTTGCAAACGAGTGGTGATACTCAGCTAATGACGCCACTCCAGGACAGTCAAGAGGGAATAACAAAATCGGTCAACAATAAGAATGTTGTGAATATCTTAATTATTAAAACAAACGCCTGCTCTCAAGACAACACGAATGAAAGTCGTCGTATCTTTGTTGAATGAGCTTAATAGTTTATCTGATGATAGCAATTATTTATGCTTAATGCCTTTTTAATTTTTTTTAATATTAGCCACATGCTGTTTATGCAAAAGATGTCCTCGATATTGAACAATTCAGTACCGTTAAAGGAGTCAATTTGGATGCCACAGATGATACATTTTATTCCAAGTTCAACACTGGTTCTGTGTCCATTCCATGGCAGAGCGAGATGATCGAAACGAAATGTTTCAAGGAATTAAATCAATTCGGCGAAAACGATACACCGTCTCAGGACTTAATCATACTCACCGAACCCGTCGAAGAAAACAAAGGATGCTTTCCGTTCAAAAGAAAGGTGAAATATTTTATTTATGCACTATTCAGACGTATTAATCCGATTTTAATATAGTTTTTTATGTGCTTTTAGAAAAAAATATCCGCGAGAATGCGACAAGTGGCGTTCTCGGAGGAGCTTTTGACCGCACCGCAACCATCCGCAATGGAAATAGACCCACCTAGCTGATGATGTAACGATAATTCCTCCATTCAAAATGCTCATTCAGAATTAATAGACACCATGGATACCTGAGAGGCCTTCGCCGTATATAGGTGGTGACCTCCAAACCGAGGAGGAAAATATATCATAAACATTATACTCAAAAAAGTTATATGAAGATATTGATTTATTAAATTGTATTTAATGACGTTGATTTCGTTTGTGTTGAGGAATTATGCATGGATTTTTTTTAAACTCGTCATCATCGCACACCAAACTTTTTTTTATAAATATATATAATCGAAGATATAGAATATTTGTTATAATCATTGCTATGTTTATTGTTAAATTATTATTGTTATTTTTGCAGTGTCTTTTGATATGTGTTTTGATTTTAATGGATAAGTAAGAATGTGGTAATTTTTTAACGAAACTTTAGAGATAATCTCAATTTTTTACGAAACGATGATTTAAAAACTGTTTCACGAACCTTGCCAATGTAATGGGATAAAGGATAATTAGCCATTTTATATGAATACTGCATTTATAAGATATTTTTTATAAATATTTTTATCATTCATTATTTATTCGCATGTAAATTTTAGGCAACGTTTTTAGAACGAGGATTAAGATTCTTTTGTCGCACAACTCTATTACCTGAAGATCCTTTGTAAGAAATGCAAGTTGTGAAGTTATATGTCCTGTACTTTTTTTAGCGAAATATTTTCGTGTAGTTTATATCAAAATATTTTTCAAAAGCATTTGTTATTTTAATAAAATGATATTTTTACCATTTATAATAGTTGTGATATATGTATGTAATTAGATTCGGTAATTTAATTTTTAATTTAATTATTTTCATCAATATCTATTTAGTCGGTGTTACTATTTGAAGTTTAGGGCCGTTTAATAAAAAATGTACCTATTGGTGTTCGTTATAAATGATGAAATGTTGTAAATTAGGAATGTTAGTCAGTTTTGCTTAGGAGGGTGGTTCTAAAAGTTTTTTTTATCATTGCGTTATATAAATATTGCTCGACGGCAAACTTATATTACTTCAAATTATTTTCTAAAACGCGCTAAAAATAATACTGCTCAACTATATACTTGGCGACTTTGAATCATTTTATCATCTTTGAAGCATGGAGAATTATATTTACATCCTTCGTCTAAATATAATACCCACTTTTCATCTAAATCTAATGTGTTTTTAGTACCTTTGAAAAATTACAAAGAAATGCAATAAAACAACCTTTTTATATTTACATCATAAATGCGATTCATTCAAAGTAATCAAGTATTTTTTAACAGCTAAAAAACAATTGTGAACCTTTTAAAAAAATTACACCGCCTGAACCTCTCCACCTATTCGCACACATAGTCTTAACGTACGTCGAAACATTTTACAATTTTATTTGATCAAATATAAAGTATCGATATTTTGTATTAAACATTTACCTCATTCTAATTTATTTTAAAAGTCTTGGAGCTTATATTTCAAGGATGAAAAATTAAATCGTTCTTGTATCGCACGAATTAAATGTACTATTACTTTCTATAACGTTTAAGTTAAAATGTATGCCTGCCTTCGATATTGTAAACGAAATATGCTTTTTTGATAAAAGCGAGCAACGCCGCGATTGCTGAAATTTCGTCGTTTAAAAACAATCTCCCGCATAATATAAAAGGCCGTACGCTGTTATATTGCATCTTGAATTTTTTATAAGAATATAATACTCAATTCGCACAACGTAGCATTTTTCACGATACGTTCATATTACGCCATTTTATACATTCGTATTTGATACTTTTTCTTGCCAAATATTTTAAGTCGTACTGCTGATTTTTGCATTTAAATACCCAGACTGAAGGTTTACGCGTGCAATTAGTTTTATATACGTTTACATGTGGAACGCAAGTGAATCAACACGTTTAAGACATTCTTAAATAGACCTCTGTCAAATTATGTGTCAAAATATTTTGATTGTTGGCTCATAAAATTATTATAAATGTAATCAGCTTATAGGGTATATTTTATTAGCCGAAGATGGATTCACAAAAAGGCATCACAAAACAGCGTTGCAACCATGCGTAGGGATCGAATACTAAAAGGAATGACTGTGATGATTCCCCGCTTCGATAAATAACATGGCATTCCTATAAAAGTCTAAAAATGCATTCGAGTACCTTACCAATAAGTATTTTTAATTTTACTTGCATTTATGATATATGAAGGTGCGCCATTTATGTAATTTTAAAAATATTTTGTTGAATATTTTTTAAAAATAAATAGATTTCTCAATATTTTTTTCATGATTTATTTATTTTTATCTATACTGGTGATTAAAGCGATTTATAAATTCGTTTGAAATTTTATTATGTTAAACTCTTCAATTGCCACAAATATCATTTTTTAACTCTATATATTGTTCGTGAAATAGCAACAAATCCAAATTAATGAATGCTTAGCAATTTAAGAGTATTTATTGTTCACGGATTAAACGGGATTTTAAGATCGAACAATTTCAAGCATTAATCCTGTATAAATATTGTTTTGTTAAAAGCATTATGTTGTAAATATGTGTGTAATAATATGAAGTCGTACTTATGGGTACACGTGCAATATTTGATAAATACGCTATTTATGAATATTTTGCTGGAAGTATAAAAATTTATGCTGGAAATTCTAACGGATAAGGTTTGATGTTTTGCAGCATATCTTTGAATTATATCTCCATGTTGTGCTTTGGAGATCTTGATTGGTTGTCTCCGAGAGCATTTGATGTATTCTAGTCTAAAGAACACGTCAATATCAAAAATAATATTAATTTCAATGTTTATTTAGTCTTCATATATCATAAATTTATGTATTAATATTTACGCGACTGTATGTTTATCGACGAGGCTGTATTTTAAGACTTTATCAATGCCGAAATCATTTATATTTATAGGATTTTCAAAAATAAACATACTTTTAGTTCAGTCCTATAAAGTCCCGGCCGCCGACAACGTCCTGGGCCTCCTCCCTCCAATTTCCCAAGCGGGTGATCAGCCTAGTGTAGCCGAGGTCTTCCGACGGGTCTACTGCCATTCTTGAGTTCTTCTCTGTGAGGATGGATCCAAGGTATTTGAACTCTTGGACCCTTTCAATATTTTCATTGTTGATACTCACGGAGATGTAACCCATAGCATTCACCCTCGATACCATAATATATTTTGTTTTATCATAGTTAATTTTCATGCCGAAATTAGCAGCAACACCGTCGATAGACGTAAGTGTCGCCAATGCTTCCGATCTCGATTTAGCCACGACGTCGATGCCATCAGCAAAGCATCAGCAAATGCATTGCATTATCCTTCCATGGATTTGCGTGCCCCAATCTATCAGTCTCCCTAATAATTGCTTCCAATGCAATATTAAAGAGAACCGTGAAGACGGCATCCCCCCCGTCTGACTCCCGTCGTCACCTCGAAAGGCTCCAACAGGGCACCATTGCCTAACAGATCTGATCCTCTAAAGTTTTTCCCGGTTGACATTGTCGTATGCCTTGCAAAAATCTATAAATTTGTGGTGGAAATCGACACCGTATTTGCAATTTTTTTGCGAGAATATCCTCGCATTAAATAATTGGTCCATAATGGACCTGCCTGATCTGAGAGAAAGAGGACCTTTTTCAAGGATAAAGACGATTGAGGGGTAGAAACAGGTACTTGATTTGAAGAAAGCCACTGTTTTTTCCTTCTCGGACTGTTGTAGAGGACCCACTTCTCATCCCCAGTAACGATCCTTTTTAAAAATGGATCAGTTTCATACCTGGACAATAGCAATGAACAAATGGTTATCCGTTGTTCCAAGGCCGTTGATGACAACTCATGCGATACCCAAATTCCCTGTCTATGTTTTTTCCCGAGTCTTTTCAAATTGTGTTTTACTGTCGACCAGGGACAGCCGATGTCTAGCGATAATTACTTTATTGTTTTTCGAGGATCAGATTCTACCAGAGAATTTAATGCGTCATCATCGATTATTGGAGGTCGTCCTGATTTTGGTTTATTTTTCAAATTTTATAAAATATTTTTCAAAGTAAGACAAACAACAGAGCTTCAAAATGATACCAACCTTGATGTATTCACTCGACAGTAACCCGAAGCAAACTGACGGCAAACACACAACCAAAAAAAAAGACATTTCTTTCCGCTTTATTTAATACTTTGTTATAGTTTGTTATACTTTGCTGATGCAAACTTAAATCAATGTTGGATGTATTAAAATGTAGCGTCGTAAATAAGATGTAGCTGGAAATTGTACTTGGGACTTCAGACGTTATAATCAAAATACTCTTTAATGAGACATTTGGCGCAGGAAGTCTTTTGTCGATTTATAACTAATCATGTCGTCTTTGCGATGCCTTTTGTGATTTCCATTTTGATAATTATTGCTCATTATGATAATCGACTGCCAATATTGCTGATGATTTAGAATATATTTCAATCAAATTGATCATAAATAATGGTAAATTATATTTATGTCTATGCACAAATTATATCGCTACTGTATCGTTCTTTGAAATCTAAATAAGCGGCGTATAATTAGAATAATAAAATTAGATAATAATCGCATTATGCGCAGACAAGGAACATGGCCGGGAAACATTTTAATTTAATATCTAATTATTCCTCGTTTTATGTTGAAAGATGTGTCTAATTTTAAGCGTCAAAGAGTACAAGTAATTATTAAACATCCCCAAATGGAACGTTGTGAGAATTAGATGATTTTTGATAGTTTAAATACTATGAATGGACGATAGTCGACTTAGTCGTAAATTTCGCTAACGTGTTTGATGTTTTTCCATTTTTTTTTTTAGATTAATATTATGACTATAAAGGTATTGTGAACCCTCTTGTTGCTCGTATTGTATCACGTCACTCCCATGTTGAAATAATGTTGACAATTTTTGTATTCGTGTAAATATTTTGAAATTTTGATGTATTTTCCTTTTGAATTATCCGCTACATTAGTTAATTAATACTTTATATGAATTTATGAGATAATTGCAATATTGTGGAGTTTCAATTGGAATGCAAATAGGTGCTACAATGTGATTTTTTTTAATTGCAAAAGCATACTTTGTGCCTAACGTTTTTGATATACAATAAATCTGTTTCTGAATCAATCTTGACAAACGCCTACCGTGAAATTACAGAAGGTGCTTAGTATTTAATAATCAGTAGTTTCTATCTAGACGTCGCGTTTTATGCAGGGACAGTATTAAAAGTACAAATTAATAATTATTAGCTGGGCTTTGAATTCAAATTTGATCCGGATTTATAATAAACGCCGAGGAATTTTTGATACGGACAATTGCAAGCATAACCACCAACCGATATATATATATACAATATTTAGTTTTTTCAAACTATAACGTAATTTGACGATAGTGTAATTGGACGTTGAACTAGTTTTATTCTAGTAAAGATCTATTTCGGATATATAAAAAAGCATTAGGACACAATCATATATAAATACCTAGTCAATAGATTTACAGAAGCAATAACAAATTTGTAGTGTTTGTACATATATTTACATCCGTGTAGTTCAACCGATCTGTGAATTAAATAATACATATTTATACATTTTCCTATAAGCATTTGGATATCAACAAACAACTTATTTTATTTTGTACGAACCCTTGTTTAATATAAGGTAGATATAAAATACATTAATAATATATAAATACAAAATTCAGAAGCAATAGATCATTCACGCAATAAAGTTAATATTTATATGTAATAGATATTATTTGATTTAATACTGACTTAGAAAAAAAATGCTTCCACGTTAAATACAACTATTTTTATCCCTGTATATGCATTTTTAAATCACGTATATTTGTATCTACACTAGACTAAATGTTATGCTTATTTTGCCCCGACGATTGATCCATTGATGAATCAATTAAAGGGAATCATTTATGTGAATTTATTTTTCAATCTAGTGAATGATATTCTGAAAATAGCCGTTTTGTATTTATTCGATAGAAAATTAGCGGTTTGCATACTTAGCATACAGATATCGTAAATAAATAACGAATCACTTTTCGATTATAAAGATGTTGAATAAATCGTGACTGAACCCTTCTTCCTTACGTCGTCGTACTTATACATTTTTTGACTAGTGTCATTATTTGTAAATATTAACTTTCAACGTGTAATTTCACCGTTATCAATTAATTGTATATATTGAGATGTAATATTAATCTCCAAGTCTTAATATATATGATAATTATTATTTAATATCGATAACATTATGTAAATACCATGACATTTTACTCTTCGGATTTCATCTTCTAGAATCTGCTATAAAAAAATGTAACGTATATCATAAAATACAAGTGGTAATAAATCCTCTTAGTCCGCTTGGAATATTTAAAAAAACCATTAAAGGCTCCTCATTTGAAATTGTGTGAATAAATTCGCAGATTGAAGAACGATTCAAAACGAATTTAGATCGTGTTTATAAATAGGAATATTGTTCGATAATATTACCAAAGTACTGAAAATCATGTTTAGCATTGTGAAAGTATGAAACGATACAGATTTCGAATTACCCTTTTAAAAAATTACCTAGTGAATTTTTCATATAACTGTATGTCTATTCTCCGTCTGTCCAATGTTCACATTATAGCGTAAAAAGTATTAAAAACGATCGTGAGTATTTGAATACAATTTTGTAACTATATATGTGTGTAGATATTTGTAAATCCTTTTCATCTTTTGTACAATGTGTGTTTATCGATGTCATCGTTCGTTACCCCTAAGTTAATATTACGATTGATTCCCTGCTCTGCCCTCCCGTGTGTAATTCGTATTTTGGAGCACATTTTTAAATAGACATATGTATTATTAAACTTGATATATAAATGAATGTAACTATGATTATATTAAGTAGCTAAATATATTATAAAATGTTCCACACGCTGTCTTTATTTCTAGCACTGTTTGTTTGTTTAATCGGAATTCTGTTGGTGTTAAAAAGTCATGCCATTTGGTTGATTTGATTTGATTTTTAATTTGTTTTAAGCAGCTTAAAAAATCAATTTTGCTTTTGTGATTTGCATCAAGCAGCATATAGACTTGTTTTACTATAAGGCCGAACTTGCGGGTTTTTCAATTCCAAAGCTTATTATAGTGAACGCAAATCGGTGCTGGGGTACGCGATAGGTAGCATGGAGTGGTCGGCACAGTAGACCTTTATTACCCTTATTACTACCCCGGGAAAAAGAGGGAGATGTCTACAGTTGTTCTTATTTTGTATATTATTAGAAAAGAAGTCTCAGATAGAAGGTACTAGTAACGTTGGTATCATTTCGACAGAATATCAGTTAGCATCTAAGTCTAAGACTGACATAGTAAACCATATAACATGTTTTTCCCTGGAAATCGACATACCAAGAGTCAATCAAGATTTAGTGAAGATGCAAGTGTTTCAACTTGATATTTGGCGATTGGCTCCAAAGCACCTACATTCTGACCTAAAAGTAATCGAGTTTGCAACATTTTTACCTTTTGTCTTATTCAATGAAGGGAGTTTAGCACTTATAATGATTATGAATGAGCTGAAAGTAGTTATTGGCTCGCAGAGCTTCAATTATGCACTGCAAATGGATCAACAGACAGAATAGATGCAGCATAGCAGATACTGGTTAAAAATCATGCCCTTATACATATTTTTACTTTGCAGCTGCGTTAAATTGTTACTGTGTTACTGGTGGGCAGTTAGAAAATTTTACTACTTACAAAGATACGGCTATAAACACATAATTGCTTTTCATGCTTTCTAATTCCCAAAAAGATATTTTTAAACCAAAATATTGTAGAGTGAGAATATTTCGCATTCATTTTTGTAAAAATAATTTTAATCTCTCCCATTAGACATGTTTTACTAACTAAAGAGTTTACTGGTAAAATAAATGGGTTCAAAGTCACCAATCAAAAATAAATGCCAATTTCACGAGATTTGGCACGAAAGTTACCCCCAGACGCTCCGGCGCTAGGCCCGTCAACCCTCCAGGATTCAGATATCCCGGTTCCATGAATTGGCCGTGGTCGTATTCCAATCTCTATTGTTTATAGATAAGATCGTTTCCAAATGTTTTTGGGCTGCAAAATACACTGCAGTTCGCCACACACACGCAATGATTTTTTGCTATCATAAAAACACTTCTAACACACAGCTAACAAATCGGAAATCCACTGAAACCCCTTGAATTTACAACTATTTATTTAATTTAATTAATTTCATTTCATTTTCATCCACCAAGTGTTAGCCCTCCACGCAAAAGCTTTGTAAACATCGGGTATGTATTTTTATCTTAAGAGCGTACATGATACGGGTAAGCGCGCTTAAGCTTAATAACAGCGCGCGTATCATGTACGTGCGAGGAGGCAGGGGGGTTAATATCGGTTTTTGGCTGTTAAAGTGGGTCAATTGGTGGTGGGGGTAGAGCCTAAGGGTTAAGAGCCTGTGGGACGAACGCATTCTATTCTCTCTGGGGAGCTTTGTTGACTGATCGTGTTCAATTGTTGGCAAACATCATTTGCCGCCCTTGTTTTAATTTTGAGTATTTTGCATTGAATCCGAAAGCCTTTGCTTTGTGATCGTCGCCGTATCAAATGGTAAATAAACTTAATTATTAAAGATCACAATGTTTTAATTTTTCCCCACTCTTTTTGAGGATCCTCCTTTTCGATGTTGTCTGATGAGCGACTGAAGATAAAGAACTGTCCCCTCTACGGAAGTAAAATTAGGATTTCTGTCGTATACTGTGAGTCTGTGTCGAGGCTGCGGAGCTCTATAATATATTTAATCTAATCCGCAATATTATAAATTTTACCAAATGATGGGATAAGATAAAAAAAATCATATAAAGTACACATTTATTAAAAACATCATTAGCCTAAAAATATATGTTTTTCATAACAACCATATTAAAATTATATTTACATCAATACTGCAAATAACTTATGATTATAAACACACGACACACATAATGATTAACCTCTTAAGTTTGCAAAACGTTGCACTTGGCACATCTCAACCTTATCTATTTTAAATGTAACAATGTCGAGAATATGCATCTAGGAATAAACACGTGATATTAATAATAGTGAACAACGACGACAAGCATTAAGTGATTATTTTACTAACTCAAAAGGTTAATTGCGAAATTTAGCCAGACTTAAATAAATACACTTTTAAATTTGGAAAAAATAAACCATATATATCGATTCTATATGGATACTCGGGATTAAAGTACAATTTGATCTATTGTATATCACATGTATTTAACATATATTTTACACGGGGAAAATTTAAAATTAAAGGACACACATTGAAATATTTACAAGAAAAAAATAATACTGGAAAAAATTCATATTTTTTATTACGACTGAACAAACGTTAATGTTTATTACGTTATTAAATTATTGCTATTTCTGCATCTTGTCAATATATTTACGTATTATACGGTTTTATTAATCATCGTATCATTGACGACAAAAGTGAAAATTGGCATTGACGGATAAGATAATAAGGAACTTTGAAGATATATTGACTTTATGGTGATTTTCCAGTGAACGGATTATCTGGAATAATTCTGCAGTATTGACGGATAAGAATAACAACTGCAGCTGAAAATTATGATTGGATACAGGACCGTCCATTTAAAGAAATATGGAATGTTAAAAGATAAATGCAAGTATTGTATATAATAACAATAAACTCATCTATTGAATGGTATTATTCAATCATATATTATTAACGAGAATTTTAATAATATACATAAATTTAATGAATTCTTCGAGATGACGGTTCTCAACTAATATTATCAAATTTTCTTAGAAAAATACGTATAAAACTGCTCTTCTTCGATTAATATAATATGAATAAGTTGACGATGAATATGTGTAGCATTATAATGCATCCATTTAAAAAATAGCATTAATAAATAAGATGAAAAATAATAAAATTAATAGAATGAACAAGCAGTTTTATTATTATTCAACGATATGTTTGTGAAAACATTTATTCATTATTATAGGTATCAATGTTGCTCCATTTCAAACGAAGCGCTTGATGTTAGTTATCAACGAGCACTAACGCGCCATGTGCACGCATCGACCTAGAGTCCACGGGTGCACAATAAATAAGTTAAATAAATTAGTATTAGTTATTAGAAATTCATCACCGTTTTGTTTTGCAATAAGAAACGACAATTAACACGAGCACCACGATAAATATATCAGAACACCGTCTAAATTCTAATCCGTTTTATAAAAAGATATCAAAAAATGACTGTTGTCCGAGTGACATGTGCGCTACTGTGTCGGCACTCATTTGGTATTTTAAACTTCATAATAATCTAAGTTATTGAGATTCTTCATCACATTGCAAAAACGCCTACATTATTCTTACATCGATACTTAAAACGTACTTTCAATGAATCCGGTTACCTTTTATCACAGACATCATTTAGTAAACAAACACAAAAGATTCTGGATCAACGAGAACAAAATCATCAGACGCGTTATTTCCTACCGTATGGCAGTATTCACGATGAATTATATGAGTCCGTCCTATTTGAATATGACAATCGGATTGAATACGAAATTCAAAATGTATTTAGCGGATATATACACGTCGTTAACGATCGTTTTGTAAAATGTAGCAAAATCCGTCTTTTTATTGGTCGGCTTTGTGGGTAATTTGACGATTTTAAGATCGGTCGTCTGACAACCCAAGCAGAAGAGTTCGTAAACGTTGATGATCGGATGGGCGGGTTTTTGATATTTCGATACCAACGAATCGTGCGGTTCCAGCGTGCCTTTAAATCCGATTTTATCATTGGGTCTTATTTTTTGTGTGAAGTTCGTGAAATGATGACTCGCTTTCACTATTATTTCGGCACCTTTCTTCAACAGCAGGCCGGATTCCATTCGCACCGTGATCTCATGTTCGTAACTGGAAATTTAATAAACGAGCATTATTTTGAGTAAGTATTAAATAAATACGCAATCAATAAACCGACCTATTATATTTATTCAGATGACATTTTTTGTTGGCTCGTTGCGCTATATTTTCAAGGAAACGGCATTCCCTCAAAGCTTCTCCTCGTTTCATATCGCAGTTAAACGTGTATTCTTTCCCGAAATAGCATTGGAAGTATTCTTTCAAGAATGTCGGCAATTTATCGGCGAAGTATTTCCATGGATTTTCAACCTTTGTGATCCTGATATCGACTACGTAACCGTACCAGTTAACTTTGATGCCGTTCAATAGAGCGCATTTCATCTGCACATTTGCAATGCTGGATTTCTCCCAAGCGTTTGAATGACAATAAGTTTGATATTCGTCCCATAGAAGATGATAGTTATCCGATTCGTCTAAGAAATTATTGTTGATGTATCCGTCTGATTCGTCTTTCCCGTGCAATTCAAATTCATTACCATTTTGCGACATATTGTCATAATGAAATTCATGCACGCGCGGTAAAAATAAAAATATAAGAGCTCCAATCGATGCCATTATCTAAAAGCAAAATATCATTATGGTTAATATGTTTAAATACACATTAATTAGATATTAAATATAATAACTTAAGTGGACAAACCTGAATAGTAGTAATGTATTTTTGCATTGTTTTGTTAGTAGCTAAAATGCATGTCAATAAGAGTAAAAATAGAACTCCAATAACTAATCCAGTAACATATAAAACGTCAGTCAATGTAATCATTTTGACGACAGCAAAAACAGGCACAAATATTGTCGCAACTCCCATAATTGGCAAGAATAAGAATGTTCCCACCAAAGCGAGAGTTCCTCTTACAAGACCATACATGGTTGCTCCTTGCGAATTTATTATAAATATTTGTAGCCAACTCAAAACAACACAATGCGGTATAGCATATTTATAAGTTCCATGCCAACGTTCTCTATGAGCCATTATCAAGAGAATGCCCGGGATCATCAAATAAAATAAAACACGCGAATTCAAACAAAATTCCAAACTATTACCGACAATATAAGACGGAAAAGTTTGTATCTGCAAGTCTAAAAATCTCCATCCTTGACTTACAACCGTATCATTCTCATACGGATACTTTGCCAAAACATTGATACCGAACGAAAGAAAAGACAACCAGTCGGGGAATCGACTGTATGAATTATTCAAAGCGAACGTCAACAGCATGAAGAACGTCAAGAAAAAGGCAATCACCGTAAATTCGGACAAGGGAATCCACTGCGACGCAACCAAAGGATAAAACGACAGATGAATTAACAAAGCGATAAAAAAGTGAACGTAAGGTTTCAAATTATTTTTAACAAACTGACGTTCAGATTCATCCGAATCGAGATTACCTTCGCTGTATCGCAAAAATAGACCGGACCACTTCCGAAAATCGACAAATTCCCGCTTCGAATGCAGCATCTTAAAAGTGGACACGATCATAAATACGAAGCTTAAATAATAAAATATCAACGGGAAGAACAGCACGATGTTTTCAGTACCGAGTATCGAATGCCCGAAAAATAAAAGCAAAATCTGCAACGGCGTCAATTGGAATGAGAACGTTGAAAAATACGACAATAGCTTAAGATAAACGATTTGAAGAAAGATAATCGGATGTAGAAACGCTCTATGCATATAAGGAATACGATCCAACGCCCTAAGATTGGGATCGGTGAGTGTGAGCGCTTGGCTCACTAGTGGCAATTGTCCCTGACAATATGTAACTGCGGCCGATACTAAATTATCTTCGCTGATATTTTGAATGTGTTCTTCTTCAACCGAAGGTTGATAATCTGAAATTTTTACAACAAAAAAACCGTTATAATACATCAGTAATATGAATGCATTTAAGTTGTTTAAAATAATATACCTTCTTGTAGTTCGTCGCTTTTCTTATCAGCGCTGAGAGTGTTATTGTGATTTTCTCCAAAGTTATGGTTAGACGGTTCCAAAGCGGCGTTTTCTTCTAAATCGTCATCTTTTTGATTATCGGGAGAGTCCTTTTCGGACGGTTCTGTATCATCGCCAGATGAAAAATCGTCGTCTTTAAGTCTCATATTCCATAATTCCTTCATTCGTTTTTCTAATTGCGCTGATGTTATATATTCTTCTCCGTGGGATAGACTATAAATTAAATAAGATTGAGACACGTCACAGATTTGTGTAGGCAGGATTTATTGATTAATGTATGTTACCTGGCAAAGAGATCTCTGGCGGCTTTTCTAGCAACGGTTTCTTGCAAGCTAGCAGCAAGACAAGACTTAGCTCGGGCCATTACTGAAGTTTGCTGGCTCAATACGCCGCTTTGGACACACCTAAAAGTGGATGAACGATGTAATCAGTCAATTTTTGTACTGGAATCATTTATTAGATGTAAATATATATTTACCGTCCGAGCATCTTTCGACCCTCTTTATGACCTTGTTCTGTAGCGCAAATGAGCCATTCCATTGCTTGTTGAAAATTTGAAAGCCTGTCGGCTTCTAATTCTGAAATAACACAATATTACTTATGATTAAGAAAAGAGATAAGATTAAATTTCAAGATAGGGATTAAATAATGCCAGCTGTAAGTATATCACAACTGTTTCGCGACGGGAGACACACAGGTGAGTCTTTTGGTAATCTGATTTTCAATGGATCTCAGACTGCACAGACGAAAATATTTTTTTATGGCAAACGAATATTTTATAACGAATTACTAGATAATGATTCTGGATGAATCAAAGCATTTTACGATAGATACGACACAGGTGTTCATTTCTTACGACAATGGAACTTAAATTTAGACGAGTTCGTGTCAGGATTCACTTGCAATTCAGTTCGAGATTGAGATCAAATCCGTTTGGTCTGGAGTCTCTCTGAAGAGGCGTCTACGCCTCATAATCACTGCCGATCCAAAGCGGATAAAATAAACGTAGTCATGAAGATCTGATCTTTGAAATTTGTTCCTTCTTGAAGCCTTCTTGCCGATGTCACGGATGACGCTGCCGCCGTGGGTCTGGGAAATCTCGCTGTGAAAGAGCAGTCAGCGACAAGGATAATTGGACCCTGAGATTTCGACTAGAGATCTACATTACAATATTTATGATGAGGTCATCATTAAATTGAATACAGGGGCGCGCTTGCCATCATAACATCATAGTTTCAAGATCATATTTACGTTGCTTCTGCGTTTGTGTGTTACCGCATCACGGTATAGTCCACTACCACTACATAACAAATCGCCGGTAGTAGTGATTTATTTACCTTAGCAACCACCAGACCAAAATGTGCCAACATAGTGCATAAGCTAAACGTCTCGCATAACAAATTGCATACACAAACAATATTTTTACTATGCGTATGTTATTTCCGCAAGTGTAAACTATGATTTAACAAAATTTTAACGCAATCGGATGAACGGTATGGCAGCGCATTAAATACGAACAAACAAAGATTAATTTTTATATATTAAAGTAGAAGATAATAACCATCAACTACTTCTACTTTTGTTATAATTTATTCCAATTAACACATTATGTCTAGAAGAGTACTTAATGTTTCATCGGTTGATAGTATGGAAAGCATATTTATATGAATTACGATATCTTTTGGGCAGCAACAGATAAAATGTTATTACACTATGTTTTACCCAAATATACATTTGTGGGCCATAAATTATGAAGCAGAAGAGTGCAAATGATGCAGATCATTGAAATGAGGATGTCAGCAAAACGCAAAAGCATTAACGAACAAGGTGCTAATAAAACAACAAATAAAAACATGTTTTTCTGATGACGATTTGGTGATTTTATGTCCAATATAAAATTTGTTATTCTCCCATATATAATATGTTAAGACAAAAACATTAATATAATGCCATGAAAGATAGTTAGGATTTCATGATATAAGCATGCAAATGATATTATATATCAAGGTCCTCGGGATTGTTTTTTATTACGATTATAAAATGTAAATGACCACAAGATGTATGTACTGATTGTGGTTATCAATGACTTTTGCAATATATGTTGCAGTATGAAAATATAAGGTCTATATGCCTTTGCATATATATGTTATAATTTAAAATATATTATATATATACTTCAATAAAAACATTTTTTTAAACTTATCCTTTAACTAATATACATGAATTATTACCGCATCTTTCATCTAGAAGTAATCGAGCCAATTGGAGTTGAGATTCTGGACACCCATCTTCAGCAAGTTGTGAGCGCAGTCTTCGTAAAGATCCACGAGGTCCATCTAAATATATATAAAAACTCTCAATATATATACTAAATAATAAGTATGGAGGTTAGAATGCACAATGACATAAGTAATAAATGTCATGATAAATATAAATAATTATCAATGCATCTTTAAAAAAATGCAAGAAAGATATCAGATTTCCATTGGATTTATATGGGAAAAATCGTTACAGCACCATTTGATCGTATTTTTATGTGTATTATTTAAGAAAGGTTAATAAATTAATTTATACCGTGTAAATTCCATCGCTTCCTGGGCGTGGGACGAGGCCCTAGCATGGTGCTGACAGTGTCTTGAAAATTCACCGGTTCCTGCAGCACAGTAAATAAAAATTGCAACAAAAATTTAATATCACAAAGGTTAAATTAGATTTTTATATTATGTATAATCTACAAGACAGTTAAAAATAATATCAACCTAAAGTAGGAGCAGCCGGTTAAACGACACAAAGTCGGCTCAGGTCGAGTAATTTTGACAACACGATCAAAACAATCGCAAGTGCAACCATGGTTTTTAATCGACTACAACGAAAAAAAAGTTAAATGTATTTATTCATCAAATTTTAAATATTAAATACATCAAAAAATATGATTATAATCAATTCTAAGTAAGATTTTATTTTTTTCGATTTTATGTTATATACTTTTTATTAAATTAAATTACATAATATACGCAATGAATTTAAAAATTAATTATGCATTAACTTTAATAAAATTATAAATTATTAAATGCAAGTACATTTATAGCCAAATAAATGAGTTAAATGCACATATAAACAATAAAATATTTAGAAATAGTACGATATTTTAAATTATCATAGATTTACAAATATCACATTTATTGTGTATAAATTTGGTAAAAAGTTACCATATTTAGATTTGAAATTGAAACAAATAAAACAATGTATGATTGTATTTGGGCCAAAACAGAAAACGTCATTAAGAAAAATCATAACCAACAAAAGTCACTGCCGCAATGTTCCGATCTATCGGCACTGGTACTGTTTTTATTACAATTGATGCACACTTTTACCTTTGAATCAATTAATTATATCTAAAACTATGGTTATTTATGTATTTCAGCATTGTGTCGAACTGCAACCAGCACTTTGAAAAATGTAAACAATGTATCCAAAGTGCTGCCGCCTCTTATGCAATGTAGTCCGTTCGGAACCCTTACCAAATTGCAAACCATTACATTTCCAAAATTATTTACTCCCGTTCAGAATGTACCAACTGCTCAAAATCAAATCCAAACACTGCTACCTCTTGTAGTTCCTTCACGCTCGGTCACAAAATTTTCCTTAGGCAAAGGCAAAAGAAAATCTGTCGCCGCCGTAACGGGTAGATTTTTTAGACTTCATTGGGGAGGTTGGATCAGAACACACGCAGGTATGAAGAAAAGAATGTGGAAGAAATCACCCCCGTGCAGAAAGCGCATGAAACAACACGTCTTCTGCAATTCAACACAAAGCTGGATGCTCGATAAAATGGTTACAAAATATTGGCGGAAACCCAAGTTTTATATTGACGATCCATATGAGCCGTATCATACTAGAGAAGAATTTATTAATACCAGAAGAAATCCTTTGTAATACACAAAAAGCATCGGCTTAAACTAATAGCGCATTTTATACAAGTCGATATTGATGAAATAGTTCATACATTCACAATTGTATCATGAAATATTTAAAACATTTGTTTAGATGTAATAAAATTACGTTAATGTATTCCTGTGTTTTCTTATTTGTTACAAACTCATTTTTTCAGCAATTTATGCATAAATACAAAATTTAATTTAATACATTCAAATGGCAGTATTATGAGTTGATCAATATAATGAAAACATTGTTCTTTTTATTGTATTACACAATAATAAGTTTTTTATGTATATGTTTAACATATGCCTTAGGATCATCATTTTGTTCAAGAAAATTGAATAATTGTGAATTTATATATTAGTCTTGTTCATTAAATCTGTTATAACATTCTTATGATTAGCGTGATTGAAAACTGCACTTTAATGTTAATGTAATTTAATTTCATGTTTATGGCGCAATATTGTTATAAACAAGGCTTACTTTTAAAAAATGGATGTATTTATATACAATTCAAAGGCAAACTCAAGAAAGCTAAATATCCAGTGGTGAAGGGAGATTTGTACATGTCGTTTCTTCAGGAAAAAAGCAGTCGTATATCTATTTCTCGGTCCATATTGGCCATAAAAGTAAAGTTGTTTTACAAGTAGATGATAAAAAAAGAAGATTTTGTAGCTAGTAAAGAATGGTTGGGACCTTTCACGGAATACGTTTGGCGACGGTTTTTATTTTTTATGACTGCTGTGGCTATTGTGTTTTATAACGTTAATTCAATAATATGAAAGCTTGTGTTATCTGTGTATATCTCACCATTTTCTTAACTTTTCAGAGTAATATAACGCCTTACAAAACGTTTGTCGAATTACCACGGGTCTAATATAATTGCATTTATAGTATAGGATATCATCATCATTATCATAGTGCGGCCACAAACAGTCCACTGCAGAACTATGAGTCTCTTCAATATCCATTCACAGGAAGGGGTTACATCCATCTTGTCTGTATCATACATTCACCTCCTCATTCGCTCGATAATGAAGTTAGCATTACTACTGAGTTTCATTTAGAACACTCACCCAGGGGGTCTAGAATGTGGGAAGTTTGTAAAGACTGAGTAATTTTCTTCGAGAGATAGTGGGAAACTACTCTAGATGACCTTTTTGATTCTACTGGAAAGGGCTTTCTGGAGTGCAAAGAGTCCAGTCGCTAGGGCGTTGCCGGGCTAGGGTGAAGACATATGTGACGCTTAAGTATATCTCGGATTCGCTCCTACACCAACTAAGAGTGTCTCCCCGTCCTCATATACTTACCCAAGCGAATTCGAGACTGAGTGGTCTTCTATTTCAGGTTGACCCTCTCAGTTCGACGATTTCAAAACAATATATAAGTTAACGGAAGACAATGCTGTTAACGTTGCAAAGTGAAGTTCTTCATATGCCTCTCATCAAGGCTGTATATTTGATGTTCTTCTCGTCCTTATTCTCTTCCTCAAGCTTCATAATTTCATATATTAATTCTTGTATCGATTTAGAGACGTCTTCAATATGTTTAGATAAATTTATTCAAGAATTTATTTAATAATAATAAAATAGTTTTATACATTTTATGGTATTGAATTTTACATTTAAGAATTTAAAACATTCAGTTTGGTTTAATTGCATAAAAGATATGTTAATCTATTTCAGAATGATTTCCTTTTGGCTTTGGAATACTGAATAGACATCGTCGCTTTGATTGCCATATTTGTCAACAGCAATCTATAAAATGGTAACACAAATTAATAGACGTTCTTTTTGTCACGTATTCATAATTATAGTCATACACAAATTGTAAATCTACGTTCGGGGTCCAAATTCGGCATTCGAATTATCTTAATTGTAATCATAAGCATTTAGGATGCAATAATTGAACAGCCATTAGAATCATCGGATGATATAATCATTTCAATTTTATCCATGACGCTATTTGTATATATTTTGATAGACACATAGAATTTAAATAATTAAATTGGGACCGTGTATGAAAATAAAGTGTATTTCGGACAAAAGAGCGTTTAAAGCCAAAGCGAAAGAGCTAATTTAAATAAAATTTCTGTAGCGTGACGTCTAAAACTTAACTTTCTGAAATTTGTATTAAATTTCAACAAACTTTTTCATTGAAAATATAACTTTCCACGTAGTTGACGTTATTGAGCACTCTAAAAATATTAAATTTATGCACAAAGAGTAATCTGGTACAATATGGTACATCAATTTAAAAAATCGATTATAAATTTATAGCAACTATATACAATTAATTACTCAATGTTCATGCATATTTAATATATCAGTGATAAACAAATCATTGAGAGCTTCTGAAGTCATTTTATATTAATATAACAGATGTACAATTTTCAAGGCACTTTTGAATTATAATTCAGATTCTTTTAAAAGATACGCCCTTTCGCGAGGCTTGATTTTTATGCGAAATTATAGCATTGCTTCAAGAATTTCCTCATGTATATTTTAGGCTTTCAACGAGATTATGTAAAGTTTATCTGGAGCGAATTATGGGATCATAAAAATTCTGACAATACATATTAATGAAGCTCCATTGTGGCGGATTTTTAAATCCTATTCCGTTGAAATTTCTCCTTCGGTAAATTTCCGGGGAAGCCCGCAGAAAGTTGCTAAATCGAATTTGGACCGATTTGGAAAAGGATGAAAATCATCAAAGTGACTGTGTACGGGAAAGCGATTTATTGTAATCGCATAATTTGGGACTGAAAAAATATATTGGCTTACGATAAGATGGAATGGGTTTTTTTATTTTGGGGATGATTTCGAATCCACATATTTAGACGGAATGGGAAATATTGTTATGTCTGCAATCTCGTTGAACCTATCCGAATGGGTTTTGAACGTATTCTAAATGGGTTTGAATAAAATAAAAGAATGGATTCAGCGAATGGGGACTCTTTGATTTAGAATACGGCGTCATGCTTCTGAAGATTTGAGATCCGCCCTATTAGGCTGATAATGGAATCGCAAAATGTTTCGATGAAAAAACGCTTCGATAAGGACTATAAGTCGTATGCGATATAAATACGCGCAAATCTAATCATTCAATCGCATAAAAAAACGCTTAAAAATTATACAGACTATCGACAACAAGTTTGGAAACGCTTAATATTCTGCTATAAAACATTGTCATTATCTTGCTGGAATGTAATATTTTGTAATGGAGTTTTGAAATTCTAAATTCTTTAAACGAAAAACTAACAACTATTTTGAACGTAGTTTAGTTTTAAAAAGTTATCTAGATCATATCCTTTCCAACGATATGCTACATGTCATACAAATAATTTAAAAACTGGTTAAACTTGAAGAGGTACCAGTTTACCAGGGTCAAGCAGCGATTATTCCTTCAATTAGGGTTTATTTTGTTGGCACCTCTGTCTTGTACATTAATTCTTCTGGCAGCCCTATTCCGTGACTTACACGGTCTCCAGATCTGACACCACTGGATTTAATTGCCTGGGGATGTCTCCTATTCCGTGACTTGCACGGTCTGCAGACCTGACACCACTGGATTTATTTGTCTGAGGACGTGGAAATGTGTGTGAAACGTAGCAAAAAACCCCTCTAACCCCCAAAAAATGATTTCAGTCAAAAAAAAAAATCAAATTTGAGATCGTTCGTTTATAATACATTTTACAATCAGCAATTGTCCAATTTTTATGTTTGTATCCAGAGCAGTCTTTTCTATTTATTAAATTTGTTTAATTTGGGTTTCTTCAACTCTATACAATCATAAAATCCATATAAACTCAAGACTATTCACCGTGTATTCACACTAGTGTCTCTCAATTTTGCGACCAGTCGAGGAGCTTTAATATTATTTTTAACAATGACAGAGCCGTAATAAGGGTATGAAGCGCCTGTGGCAAGTATATAACTCCCCCCCCCTACTTTTATACTATTATAAATGCAATATATTAAATACTATTATAATGTATGTTTTAAAATAATACACAAAGATAGTCCCAAAAGTACCCGACCTAACGTTTAAAAATAAATACTATGATAAAAAGTGTCTAGACGCTACGTTGCTTTCGTAATCGTACAGATCATAGAAAATGCCGCGAAAAGCCCTAAAAGAGGACGGGGTGGTTACAAGGTCTGTATGTCCAATCGGTCCGCTTTTCGGACCGCTGATATGACGAAATCAGTAAAGTAGAATGGTCGAGTAAAATAAAAATCATGTGCAACTCTCGACCGGGTCGGTATTCTGGGTTTTGCGCCTCAAGCCCTGTTGCGCCCGTGGTGGGCGCCTGCTTTGCTACGCCATTGTTACGGTCGTGAACGATGATGTAATATAATGAAGTTTTTTCGGCATCCATAGTAAACTTTGGGCGGCCCGGTCTTTTCCTGTCCTGTCAAAGTCTTAATCTCCTGATGTTTTCTGTATTCCTTTGAAGGAAATCTTCTATTAATTTTCAGTAATGGTTAATTGTTATGTTTTTATACAAAAATGCCAGGCGTTTTCAAGCTTATTGTCGGTAGCGTATTTTGACAACTTTCAGGATAAAATGCATGTATTTTTATTGCTAAATAAATACATTTTTATTCAACATTTATGAAGAAACTCCTTATTTATTATAGTAGTTTGCGTATTGCAAAATATTGAAAGGGCACAGATTGAAGTTCGAGTGTATATGCTCTGATTGTATTAATTTTTCCATATAATATTTGAAACATTACATGTGATATGATGCTGGGAGAGGTTGTCCATCCCAAAATTTTAGCACTCGAAGACTTGTCCAACTTTATGGCGTTTAAAAATTCAGCACTCACGAGAGAGCTTTCAATGTTGGCTTCGTTTAAAGTCTCGATTTGCTGGATTTCAACTTAAAAATGTACAGAGTTACATCAACTCGTAATTAAATTTCGAATTTTAATCCCGCACAACGTTTCGGATGGAAAGTTTCCAGCGCAGTTAAAAATAAAGTTTTTGCCACCTAATGGACATGTTTATGAGAAGCTAAACTTTAATTTGTCCGTCGGATTGTGGCAACCACACATTCAAAAGCATCGATGTAAAATGTTGTCATCGCGAATCTGGAACGTTACGCCATCGATGCTTTGATTGCTCTATTAACGGCCAATGTCTGAATTACAATTGAATCCTTTTGATCGCGTAAAAAATCTGTATGAACATCTTCTTTTAAGCCCATCGATCATTGATTTTCTAACAATCGTTCCAGGGGCTATCAAAGTGAATGTGCCAAAAACCTTAACACTATCGTGGCCGCATGAAAAAACCAATGGAACAGACCATTGAACGCATTACTTCAAATAGAATAGCGGCACCAATGGTCGAACCCTTGATGATGCAGCATATGTCACGAATCACCGGCCACGAAAGTGTTAATGAAGAATATTATAGTGTTAGCGCAATGGTGGATCCTCGACTTACGCTCATTAATTTCTACTGTTATTCGATATATTCTTAATTAAATACGTACATGTATGCAATGTGCATTTCTAAATGCATAAACAGAAGTCCTCATTAAAATACCAAGCTTCCCTAATACACATAGAGTGGGTTTTATTTATGCAGATAACTACACCAAAGCTTTGCTAATCTGGATTAGAGCCGGAGATATGTATACTGTTAACGTTGTGCATCCTCTTACGTTGGAGTTTATCAGGAACGTTACATGAACCGTTTGAAAGCTTTGCCTATTATGCAAATAGAGATCTGCAACCATTTTTAATAATAATATCTTAATATATTGAAAACGCTTGTTTTTTTTTTAAAAAAAACACACACATTTGTGAACAAGGAAAAATTTACATGCAAAGAAAATATCATCCAAATGAGACGCCCAGATGTATTATTTTGTAATGTTTTCTTGAGTTATGTGACATGTAGCACTATCTTGCTGTAAATAAACATAAGGCATATCAATATAATTGAATTGTGACCATAAAAAGGTACTCAATATTGAATGGTATCACTCAGCATTCACAGAAATAGCATTTGTGTGCAAATGTGGCTTAATGATTCCATTTGCCTAAAATGCACACTAAGAGATGACTTTTTTTTTTGCGTATAAACAACTTTTCTGCACAAGATGAAGATATTCGCTTTATTGCAATGTATACATATCCATGGTTAACTTGTATGGTAGTACGGTCGCGTATTTGCGAGCGAATTCCAGTGATTCAGAAAGAGCATTCAGAGAAAGACAGACAGACGGATAGTATCTTGTACATTGAGTTTGAGGAGAAACAGAGGCGGAGAAATTATCTTGCAGGTCGGAAATTGTGAATGGGAGACAGAGACAATATCTATCGCCAGACTAACAGCGACATCTTTCGTCTCTCTTCAGGTGCAATGTGTTATTTTAACAGCGCCATCTCTTGTGACCCTACGGAAACATTGCAACTGCATACCGACGGATCGCTTCTTGCGCGTGCACTATTGCCGGTTGGGTAGTGACGCGCAGAAGGCGGGAGTTGTCGGTTAGCCTTGGCTGCGGGATGTCGTCCTTCCTGCAGTCAGATCTCTCTCTCTCTCGTGTGGAATGAATAGTTATTTAGAGAAGAGAGTCTTTCTATTCGACGCCCGCCTATTCCCGTCCATTTGTCCAGCAACATCACGAGCGGAAGATCAGGAGAGCGCTTCCGCCTCAACGTTACAATACATTCCGATATTTCGTATTATACGGGTAGTCATCTACGGTGAATTAATATTGATGATATCGAATATTTCATTGGTGTCAGAAGTATAAGCTAATGCGCTTCTTCGAAGACCAAATGTTTCGCGTGGGTCTAAAACGACTTTTTTAGTATAAGAATTCTATCGAAAATTTGCATAAATGTTAAAAAAGAATAAATTCATGAATTTAATATGTTTTTACACATTGTTTTAACATAATTGCTTATTGATTTTATGCGATTTTATTGAGATTCAGTATATAAATATTTTGTCGATCCCTGTATATATGACCTAATTGATTCCCGGAGAGCAGTTGCAAGTCGAATCCAAATTTCCCTTACCAAAGCATTAAATATAGGGATTATGTTCCTGGAAACTCTGTGCTTTATATTCGTATTTGTGTTGATACCCAATAGAAATTTCCAATGCAGGTTGGTATTTTTATTTGCTCATCAAGCGATACAAATTAGTTAAATTATATAAATGGTTAGGTCTTGGGCGACTTGATCGGATGGTGTAATTTTGCATGTTTATTTTTTATTGGCAAATTTGTACGATCGATACGGTTGAAATATGTTAATACACTATTTCTTTGAAGGGTTAAAAATATTTTCCACGATAAAAATTGCTTCGCAGCGAAGAAAGCGCTTTAATTAGAGCTCCCCCAGCAACACATCTGAATATTCATCCATGAGATATAAATTCTATGTGACATTGTGACATCAATTAGTAGCAATCCAAGGCATGTAGCTTAAGGTCAACATTTAAATCAGTCGCCTGAATAATTCTTTGCCATATACATTTCATGAAGAGTCTACGCAGAGCAATTGGGTCAAACGACCAGATGACCATTGTAACATTCTGCATATCAGAGCAAATAGATCAGTAAATATTGGACGACTGACGGATGCATTTGGGTGGTCAGAATTGTGCCAAAAATAATATAAATTTGAGTGATTCCTTCGATTGATTAAATGTATAACAGTAAGAAATTGGTGGTCATCTTCATCTTGGTGAATTTAGTCGCAGTGGGAATCATCGGCAAGAAGTTGAGCGAAGAAGAGCGGAAGAGGAGGGCAAGCCGCATCAAGCAGCTGCTGAAGAAGTTCAAAGAACAGGAAGGCTCTGTTCGATTAATAGGCGGAAAGGACAAATATGAAGGTCTGTAACTATTTCAAAAATAATATTGCAAGATTTATTGAATTGATATCGTGCTGGGAAGCAACGACGGGAATAAAAGCTCCCCGGATAAATATAATTTGTTAACATAACAGACAGGGCTCTTGCAATGTGGCGGACGCCCCGGGCTGTGCTTTGGAGGAGCCCTCGTTTGAACCCTGTCTGTGCAAAAAAAATACAATTTTCCTTTTAGAGCCGTCGAGCTTTTGCGTATTCATGGTGATTTAAAATAAATATCATTCTTTCCCCCGTCTTTTTAATTATAAGGTTTCTTTGTGCTAAAGGGTTGTCTTTGTATTTTTACGAAATGGCGGCTACAAAACGTTCAGCCCAAACTTAATCCTTTACAAGCATAAAGGATTTGTTGGGGCTTAATTTTTTTCTTTAAATTCTTAACATGTTCTCTAGCTCTGTGTTCCATTTATTTAATATTTTAAGATAACTTCACAAGAATTGTTTTTGAAGTAAAACTTGTAGAGGTGTGATTGAATCGGCTTACACGTCACAAAAAATGAAACTCCAAGCAACAGTTAATTGAAAAAAATAAAGAGAATCATTTGTAGTATCATAGAAACGATATGCGCATGCGCTGCGTCGCTTATATTATATGTGTGTGTGTGTATACGTAGCATAAATCAAGCATTAAACCAATAGCTTGCCTGTTTTATTATATATTACACAAACACAGTTTAATATTTTAGCTAACAATTTCTGTTCAAAAATAGAAAAAAAACAATGCATAAAGTGAACTTTTCCTTAAATTACACCTTTCCTATTTAATATTTTTTAAATTATTGATTAATGGAATTTTCATCTAATTCGTTGGTTATAGTATATTTCCAATTCTATAATGATGATGATATGCACTTCAACTTTTTTTTGTGCGATTGATGCGTTCCGTAGAAAATCGCACAAAAAAGCTATGACTTACATAGAAAAAGTAAAGATGCGTTCCATGGATTTTAAAAACCGCATAACTTTGAAACAACTATATAAAATATATCCAAAATCGCACAAAAAAACAATAAAAAGGAGGAAAACAATAAGGCAATTAAAAAATAACATTTTTGGTAACATTTAAAGGACGACTTAAATCATTGGTAAAATTTTAAGGATGTCAAAAAAGTCACAAAATGGCGACTATTTAAAAAAACCATTTTTTGCCTAATTTTGTCTCACTTTTAAATAGTTAATGAATAAATTTTGACATAAATCTAATAGAAATAAGAGAGGCTTATGTAGAAAAGATTCGTACCCATTTTGAAGTAAATAAATAAATTAAAACTTGAGATATGATGTCAACCGTGTTGAAAAAAGTAGTTTCGAGAAAAACGCGTTAAAAGATTTCATTATGGTAGGACCGTCCAAGTTTCCGCGTCCCAAATTATATTTTTTTTCCAAATTTCGGTTAGTGTTGATGATTTATTTCCTATTTTATCAAAAATATCTCGATAAGTACTCTTAATGAAATAAAAAAAAATTGCTTTAAAAAAACCGCATAAAAAAAGTCGCACAAAAAGAGATTTGAGTGTATTTTAAATGATTTGTATACTTTTCGTTAAAAATTTATAAGCCAAATCTAAAATGTTATATAAATCGATTTTTAATGCAATGAGTGCTAAAAACAATATGAAATATCTTTAACATTGAGGGTATGCCTGAGTAAATTCTGTGCGGAATATTTGTCGGAAACGACAAACTTAAATTATTTCCATGAAAAAAATATACTTAACTCGAATGTCGTTTCATCTCCCATTAATCACATTTATATATAATAGCAAAAAATTGCTATTAATTAAATAGGCCTCTTATTAAGCTGTTTGTGTATTTAGAAAAAATCTTGCTTTGCCATTCGAGCGCGATTTTTTACGATTTAAGGCCATGTTGGGCCATTGTAGCATAATTTTAATGCTCGACTTTAATTAACGAATTAATTAGAAAATATCAAATATTAATGAAGATTACTTTTTAATGTAAATACTATCAAAGGAAAATTTCGAATTTAATTAAGTAAAATATTGTATAAAGCGGAATACTTGCCGGCAAGCATTTCGCGAGCTTAAATAATTCATAAGCGTCCAATTTTGAAGAATTTTAAGATTTTGATATCTTAGATGTATTCATAGGAAAGCGAGGGGGTTGTAAGTGTGGGCTGTTAAAAATTGGGGGTTGTCCTTGTCCGTGGCACGTATACTAAGCAGCAGTTGATGCGCTGTTATAGTGCTGTCTCCATTATCTTGCTTTGAATTATTTGATTCAATATTGAAGAAGTTACAAGAAGTTTCCTTGTGGACACAAAAGGCAATCTTCATCTGGAGCAACTTTTAGGACCGAAGCGCCATTCGCTTCTGTGTGTCCCGGATGAAAGTATCAAAATGCAAATTAACGTTGTACCGTATTATCGCTGTTAACATAGATTGTAATTTACAATACATTCTCAAAGTCGGCATTATACATCTAGTTAAAAAAAAATCCATGGGAACGCTAGACCAAATTAAAAACATTCATAACTGACATTAACTATATTGAATTTGCATTGCTTTTCATCATGTAACATATAATAATGAAATTCAATTCGGTCTTCAAATATGCCTTCTTATCGCAATTGACATATTTATTTATTATTATGACTTTAATGAATAATAAAGAACTCATAGAATAATAAAATGGATGAAGCGTATTTCCTCCGAAAGTTCTACATTTACACATTCTAGACCTAAAATAGAAAAAAAAAACGATGCATAAAATTAAGTTTTCCTAGTAGCTAAGAAGTTTCATTTCTATCACGTGACATTTTTTAAATATTTTTATTATGCTAAATATATAATAATGAAGACTTCGCAGATGAGGTCTTGGAAATTAAATGATCATTACTTCAGCAAATGTAGTCTGATGAGTAATTAAGCTCGCCGTATTTATTGTGTAAGTATGGGCGCGCCCATTTCGAGGTTAATTAAACTTGTTCAAAGAGACAAATAGAGCTGTGCCTCACACACTTAACGCCATTCTCAAAACCATACAGCACCAAAAAATGAATAAGGTTGCTGAAAGGAAAGTTAATATTAATGTTATTAAAGTCGTATTGTGATGTATTCCTCAGCGAGGCACAAGCAAACATAGGGATGAAAACAAAAGGGGATAAAAATGGAATAAATTTACATCTGCAATATAGAAAAAAAAGGAAATGAAAAACATTGACATCGTCCCGGGATATATTTTTTTCATATCTAAAATAAAATATGTATGATTTATAGGTAACGTAGAAATACTCCATAACGGTAAATGGGGTGCTATCTGTGATGATGAATGGGGAGGCGAAGAAGCGAGGGTGGTTTGCCGACAGCTGGGACTTGGACCTTCTCTCAGGCACTCCCACAGTGCCAAATATGGACTTGCAACAAGTAAGATCGGCTTTTTATTCACTATTCAAAAATCCATCAAACACCATGTTCGCTTTCGGAGAAGAGTGAGATCTTATGCCAAAGTTTTTGGTCGTCATCAATCTTACTTAGGGCGCTTTTCGAGATATTGAATATGTTTTCGTTCATTGAAATTATTTTTCAGGGAAGTATTGGATGGATAACCTGTATTGCGACGGGACCGAAGATTCATTAAATAAATGTCGCTTTGATGGTTGGGGAGAAAGTGACTGTGTTCCAGAGGAAGCGGCTGGAGTGGTCTGCCAAAACAAAGAAGATGAAAAATCCCCCGAGAATTTAAAATTGGTCGAAAAACCTAAAAAGCCGAAAATAAAAATCATAGAAAAGATCAACGAGGATAATTTCGAGATAAGACTGAGAGGCGGTAGATCAATTGAAGAAGGAAGAGTTGAAGTAAGCATTTAATTTTATTTAAATATATATGAACTAAATGTTCTTTTAACATGAATTTATTCCAAGAAAAATATAGTGACCTAAGCTTCGACGTCATAGTTCACAACTTAAACATACCTTAAACCTATAACTTAAACATACTTATCTAAATTTTAAATTGGCTCTTTGCAGATCATTGCCGATCTATTTGTAATGATTTTCTTATTATAGTGTAGCGTAGGGGATTTACCATCCCCACGTAGTAGTGCTGTTAATCTGAGCAGATTTAATTAGCCAGATTAACAGCGAAATCTTCCGTCTCTCTTCAGGTGCAATGTGTTATTTTAACAGCGCCATCTCTTGTGGCCCTATGGAGACATTGCACCTGCATACCGACGGATCGCATCTTGCGCGTGCATCGTTACCGGTTGGGTAGTGACGCGCAGGAGGTGGAGAGTCGAGAGAATCGTCGGTTAGCCTTGGCTGCGGGATCTCTGTCTCTCTCTCATGTGAAATAAATAGTTATTTAAAGAAAAGAGTCTTTCTATTCGACGTCGTCTTTCATTAGGTTTATAACTTTACATATTATATCATGCTGGTTCCCCTACTAATCTATGCGTAAGCCTTTGTTTTAAGAATTATACCTATTTTTACAAAGGCTTTTACAAAATTTGCTAGTTTAAATCTTTCGAAGCTCACGCGGACTCCAGGCGACATTTCATGCGAAACAGAAGACTGGAATGTGTTAATTAAAATACATTGTTATAATATTTTTTCATGGGTGAATATATTTGAATTTGAAACTGATTTTAGGTGAAATATAAAGAGGAATGGGGCATCATATGCGGCGATGGTTGGTCGATGCTGGAGGCAATGGTCGTCTGCAGAAGTTTGGGCTTGGGATACGCAATGAATGGCTATCAGACCAACTTCTTCGGTGGCAATGATACATCAATTGTCTTAAGTGGGGTTCAATGCAACAGCACCGAAGATTCCTTGGTACATTGTCTGCATGATGAGCTCGGAGCTGTCGATTGTCCCGGCACTGGAAACAATTTTGCTGGAGTGGCGTGCGTCAAACAGATGGCCGATCTTGTATTCGATTACCAGGAACTGATGAGGACTGCCCATTTGGAGGATAGATCAATGTTTGCTCTGCAATGTGCCATGGAGGAGAATTGCTTGTCGAGCGAGGCTTATTTGATAGAGCGAAGTGATTGGTTCACTGAGACGAGAAGACTTTTGAGATTTACAGCAAGTGTCCTGAATGCTGGGACTGCAGATTTTAGACCAGCGATTCCTAAGCATCTATGGGAGTGGCATATGTGTCATATGTGAGTTATGTAAGATAGATCCTCTATAACTATAGATCAGGATTAAATATATTTATTATTTGATATATATTTTAGGCACTATCACAGTATGGAAGTGTTTGCCACGTTTGACGTCATAGATTTAGCTGGAAGACGAGTCGCCGAAGGTCATAAAGCTTCGTTTTGTTTGGAGGACAATACTTGTCTACCGGGTGTCGAACCTAAATATGCTTGTGCCAATTATGGAGATCAAGGTATTTATATGGAGATCACGTGGAGATCATTAATAATTATTAATGTTGGGATATATTATTATTTTTTTATTATCAATCCAATAATAAGCACAGTATCATAAAATTACTACTGACGTCGATCTATGCAGTTTGATATTATTGTTCGCAAATTTTTAATACGTATTTATTTAAAATTGACTGCAGATTTACTGTAAAAATTATGTATGCATTTAAATAAACATATCTCTAAAGCAGTTATAGCGAAAACATTACATATACAAGTATAATATATTCATCATGATCGGGTCAAAAAGGCCACAGGTCGGATGAAAATCTCTTATGGACCGGATCTAACCCGCCGGTCATAATTTGGGGACCGCTGCTCTAAATGATATAGAAACCCTCATGTAGAGCAGAAATAATTAAAGAAGGACTAATCATTTTAACATTGCTAGGGAAATAGCTCCTGGCAGTTATCCTAATGTCGGCCACACTCGAAAATATCAGATGAATTGAGATAAATGACATTGTATAATGGGTTTGATCTCGGATTCATATAAATTTAAATTGTGAATAAATTTACACTGTACCAATAAATTGGAAGATTTTCTTGATCCATATTTATCCTGATGTTCTGGATCTGAACTACTGAATATTGAGGCGATCAATAAAGTTGTGCAGGATCGTCTATGAATGCCAAAATTCGTCCTACCAATTAAAATATTGATTTAAGGAGAGGCAAAATTTCATCAAATTATTTGGATATGAATACGAATATTCTGCAAATAATATTTATTCAAAATACGAATTAATTACAGTCATTGATATGCTAACCATTTTGCCAATTAGTACAAGAAGTCGTTGCCATTTTTAGCCCTGGTGGAGAATCGCCTTGTTTTAAGAGCTTCAAGCTGAAAGTAATGAAAACTTTATTAAATCGTTTATGTGACCAAAAGATACAAAAACGATGCATTAACAGTTTTCTCTTTTATTCGTTTCAATTTGCAATGAAAAATAATGTAGTCGTTCAACCACTGTGCCATGTTTTCGAATTAACGGCTGCCTCCACTAGGCAAATAAATCTTCATAGAGCAACATTGCTGAATTTTAGTTCCCTTTGGGACTCAACCGAGTATCAAATTAGATTGCAGTCTGTTGGTTTTATGATCCATCTTTTTTATTGTGAGGCTGTAAATATGGCCATCCGAGCGATTTTCATCCATTATCTTGCATCCAAGATCCCCTGTTCAATTTGCTTTTAACATTTTGTCGACAGGAGTTTCGGTCAACTGCTCGGACATCTACAAGTTCAACATCGACTGCCAGTGGGTGGATATTTCGGATCTCAGCCCTGGAGAATATCGAATGCGAGTGGCTGTGAATCCGGAATTTAAAGTCCCAGAAATGTCCTATCAAAATAACGCCGCGTCATGTAAGCTCCTTTACACCGAGACCTTCGCCACTGTTTACGATTGTCATCTTCATATGCCTTGAATGCTGATGAGAGGATCATCCTGTTGGATGATCATGTTTTCGAAATATTTTTATAATTTTAAATATTTATTTTTATTATTGTAGTCTAAAGTCTAAAATGAAAGTAGTAAATTGTAAATATATCTTTGTATTTATGTACAGAAATCGATTTTATCAGAGGATATCATCAAATAACGAAATGTCTCTATAAAGGCAACAAGCCATTAGTATATGTCACTCTCAAAGACGACTCGCAAATTTGCTTTGGAGAATTTAATGCGCTACAATAATAATATCAACATGTGAATTTAGGAAAATAAAGCTGAAGAAACATATACAAAGTTGTTATTTTGTAAATAAGTGTTTTTTGTGGAATGTTCATATTAAAAATATATAATGCATACAATATAATATTATGTAGATGTGAGCAGTTCAAGATGACTTTTTCAAATCAAGATTGGATTGAAATTTATACTTAGAATTATAAATCATCCCTTACGCGTCCGATTAGCAGCGTCTATTCATAAGTCCTTTTATAGCACCCATTTATTATATGCTAAAAAATAGTTTGGAGGTAACGGCGATATTAAAATGATTGATATGGACCTTAAGATGAAAGGATTTAAGCAAAAATCCTTTTTTGCATATCATACACAAGAAGCCCACGTTCGTATACATTGAAGATGATCCAAAACTTTTTGGGGTGACAGATTAAACCCCCAAGCGCCTATTCCATGCAAGCTATTAATCAACATAATTTATTTACGCATGTAAAGAGTTCAAATAATTATTTAAGCGATATAATTAGTCATCACCGTATAAATTAATTTTTGTAATAGCTCCAGGGATCGTTGCGTACATTGAAAATAAAATAACCCCCATAGAGCAATTTAAATCGATCTCGGTATATTCAATTGGTGTAGACGTTCGTTCGGTTTTTGGCGAACTGGACTGGAATGATTCAATGACCGATTTTAAAGGACTTTTCTTAAAATACATATTGGATCTTTGCGGCAGACGAAAAAAATATATAGACTTTTCTTGGCAACTTTTAACGACATCCAAGCAATGAAGTTCTTTCAGCTAGCTTTTGAGTCTGACGATGGATTTCTATTGTATCAAATATTGGCATCTAAAGAGTGTTAAATTGACTCAATCGACATGTGCTCGTCTCTAAGAAATTGAGAGTGCTTGCGAATAATTTATTGATGGGTTGAAAACTTGTTTAGAACTTTAACGACTTTGGATTTTAACTACTTCGTTATTAATTAGGTAGTTGACGAAGACAAAAAAGCTATGTATATGTATATATATATCATATGGTATTTTTTAATTATTTATATTAATACCATAACGATCATATTTAGCACTATTTCTTATGTTGTTTTGAAATGTTTTTCAAGAGAGGTCCGCCAAAAACTGTTATCCCAGAGAGGTTTGCGGACTACATTAGTTTAAGAACCCCTGCACTAGAGTAATTATCGGAGTCAAACATTCTTCTCCAAAAGAGGTCCATGGAAAAAAAGGTTGGGAACACATGGACTAAATCATTTAGATTTGGTTTTTATTTAAATACGCATAGGGGTGTCTCCCGCTGGTACTCGATGTAACTAGACGGGAATGTGTTAATATAATTATGTAATTTGCAGAGCCACAACAAGGGTATGAAGCGCCCATGGCTAGTATCTATCTTGCGCCCCCCCCCCTCAAAAATATATATTTTTAATTTAAATATTATTATAATATATATTTTAAAATATTACATAAAGATAGTCCCAAAAGTGCTCGACATAGCGTATAAATGGCGGTTGTTGTTTTTAAAAATATTCTGATAGAAAATTTTGATTATAGTTAAGTTATACAATACTTTTATTTGAAAAATTTGCCTCTCAGGGGGCTTTTGTTAGCTTATAGATCATAAATCTGGATCTGAGTACGCATTTATTCCAGTAAATGCCACAAAAGGCCCTAAAAGAGGACGGAGCGGCCAGATGATCTTTGTGTTCAACCGGTCCGCTTTTCGGATCGCTGATATGACGAATGAGCATCTACCGGTCGGATGCCTTACCCGAACATGTCTACAGAACGATTACGAACTGTCATTACAAAACGTAAGTTGTCTGAAGAAGACTGATCGGGTGGGTTGTTTAAATTTTTTAGACAACTTAGTATATATCATAAAAACAAAAATTGCTAACTCCAGTCATTCGCTAATAATTTACTTTTTTTGCGAAAAAAAAAATTAGTCCAAAAGTCCAAAAAATGGTTTATTAAAGTAATAAATTTAAAATTTTGAAACGAAAGCTTAAAAATCTGACTTTTATATTATAATATCATATTGGGGAATATATACTAAATAAATATATATAATAATACAACTAACAATATGTGTATATTATGTAATGAAATTCAAATTCCAAATATCCTAAATCAACATACTTTCGATCAATCCTCCTTATAATGTTTATTGGTTTTAACCACGAAACTTTTTAACAACATGTATTATTTCCTATATGGAAATTTATTATGTACATAAAACTACCTGAAGTAAAATAATCAATCACCCTTTATCAATAATAACTATTCTATGGAAATAATTCAATTATACCTAATATTTAATGTACGAAAGTAGATTTAAATAGTAGGATTTCAAGCTCACAAACCACAATCAATTAGATAGATTTTTAACACCTGGCTGTAAAGTGTTAAAGTTTAAATAATTAATGTTTGTTCTCATTTTTTTTAAAATTGATTTGTTTGATTATTTGCATTTAATACCTGTTCTATAAAATTAAAAAAGGCATTTTGTGGAATCTTCAAGATTTACAAAATGTTGTGTTATGGGAAAAGTTTGGGAATCGTACACAATGATATATGGAATTTTGCGCAAGTGTTAATTACGCTATATCGTTGTCCGACACTAAGAGGGTTAAAAAGCATAATTTTGACAAAATATATTATTTTTGAGGGGGGTCTAATGATTTTCTTCATCTGTTCTTATGGTCAGTATGCGTGTTAAATAAGGAATATTCGAAATTTGCGCGGATTCGTCTCACAGGATGTCCGCGCATTAATAAATTCGCTCCTTGCAAATTTGTCCCGCTCATTCGATTATTGAATCGCTCGAATAATTCGCCATTATTTTTAAGCGCCTAAATATTCTTAAGAAGCGTTAAAATGCTTTAATTAAATTTTCACGACTAAATTTATTCCTGCGAAAGAAGCGAGCGAGAGCGTTAATTACGGACAACGCAAACGCGGGTTTTTCTTATTTCCTTGGTAGAATTGCTCCTTGTTTACTTTCGGAAAATGGGTTCGTAACGCGGGGGTAAGATGTGTGTCGTGTGCGGGTCGTATTACTTAATTGAGGTAAAAGCCTTCGGCCGGTCGGGGGATGAGCCTTACGTGATGAGCCCTGGGCTTTCCCAGGGTGGAGCTAAATCATCAACACACTTAATTTTAAAATTTACTAATGGACGAACTCGTTATTGTGACTGCCTCGCCTCTGTCCAAATTACCGCGGCTCTCTCTCTACGTCGCTCACACACACAGTGCTCCCACACCGACGCAAAGCGGATCAATATTGCTAGCATCCAGGGTGAACCTTCTCCCCGGCATAGCTGTCTCGTTCGCGTCCAGGACCCGCAGCATCCGTCCGTCCCTCAGCCTCGCAGACCTGACTGCTCGTCCCAAAATTGGGACTCCCCTTTATCTCCGGCTCTGGAGCCGACCACTCCCGACCGCAGGCAAAAACAAACCTTAAACTATCAACAATTAAGAATCAACCTACCGCCAGGAGCCGGACAACTTTAAAAATCATCATTAATACACATCGCAGACGAATGTAATACTTAGAGAAGTTTTCCAGAAGAGCCTTTTCGCCCTAAGAACAACAGACCCGTTGTTGTGCCGCACCATAAAGGGTCGTAATTTACATGCTGATTTCAACTCAATGAACACGTGAACAAAGACCGCTTACCGTGCTCTTATGCAAGGATCACTTAGGACCAACCCTTCAATGACACCCCTTTATCTATCTTTTTTTGTACTTCTCTTGGATTTTGTTTTGATTTCTTGGGCTTTCTTCGGGCGTTGCGAAGCTGGAAGTTTTCCAAAGTAGAGCGCATCTCAGACGCAAACAAAGAATGTAAATAACGTGCTTAAGATAGCGAATAACAATAATGCGTATTTATATTTCATATAAAAATACAAAGGCTTTCTTTCTGTCACAAAACAACCATAAATTCAATATTTATAAATTTATACTACGCTTTTTTTAATTCGTTCGAAAAGAAATCATAATTTCGGATGAAAATTGTTTAAGTAGTGATATTAAAGAAAAATTAGGTCCTCCCGAAAGAAATCTATTATTTTTGCACATTCAAAAACTTTTGCGGATCAATGGTACTGAAATAAAAATGGTTAATTATGACTAACAAATATACATATTATACATGGAAATTGAATTAAAAAAGTTTGCTGTTGCTAATATATTGGATATTCTTGGCTGCAGTGCGTTTTTTTTCGAATGAATGGGGACATGGATGAAAATGATATTTATAACTTTTATTATAACTTTAAGTTGAAAAATGGATATTCATCTTCTGCTGATATCCAAAACTGAGACAATGTTAATGTTTTGTGTCGGGATATCAGAGTGGCATCCGAAGATAACTCTATTAATTGTTATATTTCTCTACTCGTAGAAGTACATGAAATGACGTCCCCATTTTTAAAGTGCCAAGTTGGACAGAGGGACTGTTTTAGGGTGAGTAATTTAACTGAATATTATCACTTCGTTACAAAATATTTAATTATGTTGGTTTTTCTAGATCTAGGATTGAATGACGACCTTTAAATTTTGATGAAAATAAGCTACGATTTTCAGTTGAATCACATCCTCGTTAACAAAGAGAACAATTATGTCAGTAACTCTCATCTCTAATATCAATCATATATGTTCATCTAAAATATATTGGTAAAGTAAGTAGAATAGGTATTTGAGTGCCGCACGAACTGTCTGCGGATAAAATATATCATTTTTGTTAACCCAAAAAAACGCAATATTTTCCTCCACAAATCATCATTAGAGACGTGAAATGGAGCGTATTCGATAGTATGAGATAGAAGTGAAACTTCTACATTTCTAGAAAAAAATATTTATAAAGTACCTTTTTCCATTTGTTTACGGAAAATGTTTGCTAAAAGATAAAACTGTGTTTGTATAATATATAATAAAATAGGGGTACTACTGGTATAGTGGTTGTTTACGCTATGCTACGTATAGAAGTAAAAATCCCACACTATCACCATTCTGGTGGTAGTATGGGATTTTTACTCACAAAACCACCCTCCTCTTCGGCTGCCACTCGGCTACTAATTAAGTATTGCACCAGAGTGGCATGGATGTGTCCCTCGCGGGCTTTCCGTTTGTCACTTTCTGGATGTCATTCAAGTAGGATAGATCGATCTTGTTCTCCTGGATATCGCCTGTGTGTCTGTTAGGAGGATGCTGCTATTGCTCGTCGTCTTGTACGTTCAGCATCCTCCTTCTACCGCATAGCGCACGTCGTGTATTTGCACCACGCATTCCATGTCCTAGCATCCGTCAACATTGAAGGTACCATTTTGCTAGGGGAGAGCGAGCTGATGGAACTCCGGGCCGGTCTCTTTGCCTATTTTGTGTAGGTAGCTATCAAAACAGCCGTGCCCGGTGAGGATCTGGGTCAAGTGGTAGCTTTCTGGCTACCCAGGTTCTCAGGTTTGATCGTGCGTTGAGTTTGTTTTTGGGCCACCAATGTTGGGCATCAACCTGGCAGGCTCTCCACGATGCTGGTCGCCTTCGCTGCCGTCTTCTCCGTGAGGGTGACGAATCGGAGCTTGTTATCAATCTCCATCCCCCAAATACCGAATGGATCTTGAGTATTTAATCTCGCACCCCCGATCGTCAGGGGTGGGTGCGCAAGCTTCCTGAGTCTTGTGAAAAAGAGGGCCTTCCGTTTTTTGGATAGCGAGCTCCAGACCAGCTCCTGTTAGCCACATGTATAGAAGATTGACATTTTATTAGGGTGTTTGGGTGATTTTTAAAAGACAGCAGTTCCTTCGGAAGGCAACGAAGAACTTCTCCAGAAGATCGTGCTATTTTTACTGCATGCAAGGAATGCATTTCGAAATGTTTTCAACGCTTTATTCTTATAACTGATTAGAAAAAAATATATAATCTAAAGCAATATATTTAAAAATATAAAAAATATGTTTTGCCATTTTAATGTTATATTTAAAGTCATAGAACAGACATACATATTTTTTTTAAATATAAATATGACAGTTTAGAATTAGAAATTTAATATCATTGCATTTTAAATATACAAGTGGTTTTATAAAATTTATGATATTATGCAGAATCCGATGACCAAGCAAATTGACTTTTTATAAAAGTAAAGTGGTTCTCTTTGAGACAAAAAAGACATTTGTACATAAATAAATGATTATAATGGATGTCTTGGGATATCATAAGATTCTCGGTACGTCTCATTATACGAAAAATGGGGAACAACTCAATTTCTTCCATTGTATCTCTTATTAATATAAATTCATTGAGTAATCCTTGTTCCTTGCTCACTTCTGATTTCAACAAGGGAACACTTGATGGAGTTGTTGAGCGATAGACCCTGAATAAATTTAATATTTATTACACAACCTCCTAGCGCTTATTATATTTCTCGGTAATGCAATATGATAAATATGTATTTTTTATATAGGCACCCTTCTGTCAAAACGATGATTTAAATATCTATAATAAAGATGAGGTACGCATTATATTTTTCTTGGAAACGCTTTGGATCTGCCGGATGAAAGAAATTAGATCAGGATTGAAAGAAACTGAGAAGAAAAACTGGGACAAACTCATAAAGAAAATCTTTATATAACAATTTCGAAGCTGCTGTCCGTAAATATTTTTGACGTATGACAAACGTTTATTTTCGCAAAGTAATATGAAAATATAATAAATTGCCAAATTTAAATGCCAGGTAAATGAAAAACCATGTCCTAGTTTTTCCTATGGAAATTAATTACTTTGGGCGTAGTTGAATGTGTTTAATTTGATTAATCCTATTAAATTAATGAATTAGCCTGGGGAAAAACTTTCGACAAGTTTTGGCCGTTAAAATTGGTTGTTCGTGCAAGCGATGGTCTTTGCGGCTTTCAGCGAAGCTTTATACATGAGGACGTTCAAATTCAAAAAAATTAAATTCAATATTGCCAAATTAATGCAAAATAATTCAAACACGAATTGGAATTGCGTTAGATGCCGTGTTATTGTTTGAAAGCCCGAAAATTTAGATTCATCGTAATCAATCATGTTTGGGGCGAAACAAACGTATTCATATTCAATTGTAAACTTTATCATCTTGAGACGCTGCGAAATATTACAAGACTGGATATTACACACACGTTAGATCGAAATTATGTAAAAGCCTCGTGTGATATAGCGCTTAAATTTATATGTAAAAGTATGAGGCATTTAAGGCTTCTTGCAGCTTGTATTTCCTGTGACGAGCTTAAAGCTCGGTCACTTGCCAAATATTTGGGAATGTTAGCATCCCTGTTGGTTCAATTCTTCTTCTATATGCTGAGGAATTAAACTTTCAGAGACCGACAACTATTTACACAGGTTTATGGGGCCAAAACAAGTTAAACACTAAGCGCCTGAAAATACTCCAAAACCACCCAAATTTTTAAATAAAATCAAACAATACATCATCCGAATATATTAAAATCGCTCGAAGACCGGATGAAAACTTTCGGAATATCCGTGCAATTGTTACACAATGTACGAAGTTGCAATTAGGGCAAGTGCCAAGGGCTTCAACGGCACTCTCATGGTCATACGAACCAATTTCTGAGTGTTTTCATGTTTCAATTTCAGTCCTTATACGCTTTGAATTTCAAACAAATATTTGAACAAAGCTTTGTTCAATAAACGAGTCTTTTGTGAATCAGGACATGTATCCTTTTAGCACAAACCTACTTAATTTCAATCCTTTAATTAAAACAATGGATATTTCTTAGATACTTGTTTGAATATCAAACTAAATAATGGCAGATTTGGCAGATGTTATAAATACACCAGACACGAATATAATTTATTAACTCTTAGTCATCGAATAAATGTCATTTTGGATCTGGTAGTTATAGAAATTTCCAATGTTTTCTATACATAATTTCAGTGTTTAAACCAATCCCCACGTCCATTTCGATAATGCCACAAAAGCGTTCTTTGATACGCCAATATTGAGTGCATGAAGAGATGAATGTATCATAAAGACGATATGGATCTGATTATTTTCTACGAATGGATAATAAAGAAGCTCTAATCATGCAATATTTTACATGTGGCTAGAGGCTCTTGGAACGTAGAATATCGTCCTATGCATACACTTAAATGTGGACAGCCGCATGCGGGTTTGTTTGCTATCAGATCGCTGAAGATTTGAAAAGAAAGAAGAAATTAGGTCAAATAGTGACGTAAAATCAATGATTTTGGCTGTAAAGACATATTTTTACTGCAGAGAGAGATCTCAGCTGCGAGATCGCTAGGGAACCGACGACAAGAATGTGTCTTCCCGCGATCAAGGCTATCAATCGAATCTTTTATTTTTCTCTGCACGTTCGCATTTTAACTTCGTGCCAGATGATTTTTACACATTGATAATTCAATAATTGCTATTATTCAATAACTGCAAATTATTTCCTATTAAATTTAAATATTTAAAAAAAAATACAGGAATTTCTATACAAAACTTGATAGTGGTAATAATGAACGTAATTATATCGTCACAATAAATTAAAAAATATACGTATATTACGAAATATAAATGAAATTAAGATCCCTGAAGTGATTATTTAAATATTATATTTATCGTTACCATATGGTAATATTCGTCTCTAAAGGTTTGTGAACTTTTTCGTACAACATCACGGTAATCCTACATGTCTAATTTGTCTTGAAACATATATGAATAAGGAGCTCAGCATCAAACTTATTAGAAATTCAGCAAATCTAGTAAAGCAACAAGGAAGGAAGATGTTCATAATATATAATCGGCAATTCATATATATATAATACATAATAAAAAATAATCTATAGTAATTTTTCTATAGAGAAGCAAATGGTGGCCTTATGGGAATTCAATGAACATTCGCCATCAACAGAATTAGAACGAATTTATTTAATTAATTGACAATAGACAAAGAATAATATACCCAAAGTGGTTATTAAACGAAAAACATGCAGACCGTAACATTATTTTAAACTAGCAATTTATATAAAAGCATTTTTATATTTTTTCTATGTCTAAAATATGCGGGACGATCGATTTCTATTTAAATTCTACGAAAATATTGATAGTGTACAATACCATGAATTTTAATTATCATAGTGTTTGTACAAAGAAACATAATATTTCAAGCTTATATTAACATTCTATGGTCCGCATACGAACCGAAACGTTAATATACACTCAAAACTCTTTTTGTGCGACTTTTTTTTGTGCGATTTCGAAGTTATGCGATTTTTGTAAAAGTATTTTTTTTAATTTCGTATAGAGTACAAATCGAGATATTTTGGATAAAATAGAAAATAAATCATCAACACTAAACGATATTTGGAAAAAAACTATAATTTGTATAATTGTCTATTAAATGTTACCAATAATGTGATTTTTTATTATTGCTTTATTATTTTTTTATGCGATTTTGGATATATTTTTTATATCTTTTTCAAAGTATTGCTGTTTTTAAAATCCATGGAACGTATCTTCATTTTGTCTATCTAAGTCATAGCTTTTCTTGTGCGATTTTCCGCACAAAAAAACGTTTAAGTGTATAAAGAGCCAATAGTCGTATTAAGATGTAACTTTGATCTTCTGTATCATTTTTGTATATTTATTATTGTACGACTTTTATCTTGGAATTTTAATGATAATGTAATATATGTGTTAATTTGCTTCTGAGCAATTTTTATTAAAGGTAAAATTAAACTATTCGTATTACGCAAAAACACATGTCCGGAACGTAACATGTTAAAGTGGTATAATATACACGTGTATAGTTCAAACGTCTCAAGTTTCGTGGTTTTAGAGTTATGACATTAACACAGCTTTGGATTTAATCGCCATGCAAGTAAATTAATCTTAACACACGTGCAGATAACATCCTTTCAACAAGCACAACGTCAATGTTCTAGCTACTATTGTGCGATCTTTGAGATATTATTAACAACTCTATCGACGCCCTCCTGATGCTTAAATTTGATATTTGAATTGAAAACTTAACATTTAGACTATAAGAAGAACGCCCACATTGTTTCAGCGTGATGCTCTTAAGATAAAGGTAAGATTTCAAATTAATTACAGGACTTGGATGATGATCTTGAGATATAATTGTGTATCAAACAAAGGTCATCAAGCATCAAAGTTTGAAAGCTCAAATGTTAGAATAAATGTTAAATGTCACAAATTCATTCACGTTTATAAATATTTGATTATGATGAAATTGAGTCACAGTTCAACCCCTAATTTGCATAAAATAACGAAGTAACAAAATATTCACGCTAATTGAATTTCACATGTGTCATGGAAGTGTTTGGTAAATGGGGGGGTCGATAAAATTTCGTCGGTTTGGATTTAGCTGTTATTGACACATTTATTGAATCAATTTGGGGCGCGATGCGAACTATTTGAGTAGGCCTCACCTGTTTGCGGTTGACATTGATTAAACGTATGCTAAATATGAGCGAATTATTTTAATGACCAAAAAACCGCAAAAACCACCGACAAACGAGCCGATGTGCCCAATTTGGGTCATATGAGGATTTAACTAATGGAATGTATTTGCTCTGAGTTGACCTAATAATTTCTTGTGGATTTAACCCTAAATTTGTTTTAGAGAAGCCGCTCCAACTGTAATAAGAATACGGTCCATTAACGTGTCATTAATTATTCTTAGAAAGTACCCCTGGGTTTGGTCTACAGGCTAATGGAGGGTCATTAAAATTGCATGTGGAGTGCACTGAAAACTTGAAAATAGAATTTCAGGTTTATCAACATTGGGCGAACATGATCGTGGAAAAACATGTGCAAAAAAGTGGATTGCCACGCCCAATGATAACTACAAAAATAGTGCTTTTTTAAACCTTTCTTAATCCAAAAGAATAGACAAATTCAAATAAAAGTTACAAAATGCATATTTTTACAACCTGGATTTGAATCCAAATCTTTATAATAGATGTATCAGATCTAGTTCATTTTGTCGATATTTAGTCATATGTGATTTTTTCATATAAATCACAATCATGTAATGGTCTATATCAGTGCTTCTTAAACTTATGTAGTCCGCGGACCCCCTCTTGGAGCAAAATTTCCTTCGCGGACCCCCTCTTGAGCAAATTTTTTCTCGCGGACCCCCTTTTGAACAATTTTTTTTTGGTGAACCTCATCTCAATCCTTGTGACTTAATTTTTCAAACAAACAAACATTTCCTGGCCAAAATAGAGCTTCTTATAATGTTTTCTGTAAATAATTTCACGAAAATATCTTGTTCAACTACAGAAAAATGTTTTTTTATATCTTCGCGGACCCCCGGAAATGGCTTCGCGGACCCCCAGGGGTCCGCGGACCCCTGTTTAAGAACCGCTGGTCTATATGATTACGATATTATTTGAAGGAATAACCTTATATATATACTAATAGCATTTTTAAATAATTTATTTTAAAATATTAGATAAAGCGGAAAGAAATGTCATTTTTTTTGGTTGCGTCTTTGCCGTCAGTTTGCCTGGGGTTGCTGTCGAGTGAATACGTCAAGATTGGTATAATTTTGAAGCTATGTTGTTTGTTTTACTTTTTCAAATGTTTTTATATTTTTTTAGCCATAGTGGAAATGTCTAAGCCAGAAATTGATGAGAGCCATTTGGAATCTTGTTTACTGTTTTTATTCGACAAAGGATTAAAAGCAAAAGAAGCTACCCAGAGCATCTCTGATACATATGGCTATATATTGACTAGTCGAAAATGCCATAGATGGTTAAAAAAAATTCAAAAGTGGCCACAGAGATTTGAAAAATAAACCAAAATCAGGACAACCTCTAAAAATCGATGATGACGTATTAAATTCTCTGATAGAATCTGATCCTCGAAAAACAATAAAGGAATTATCGCTAGACATTGGTTGTCTCTGGTCGACAGTAAAAGACCAGACCGACAGAAAGAGTAGAACAAGAGATAACCATTTGTTCATCGCTATTGTCCAGGTATGAAACCGATCCATTTTTAAAAAGGGTCGTTACTGGGGACGAGAAGTGGGTCCTTTACAACAGCCCGAGAAGAAAAAATAGTGGCTTTCTTCAAATCAAGTACCTGTTTCTATCCCTCGACCGTCTTTATCCTTAAAAAAAGGTCCTCCTTTGTGTTTGGTGGGATTTTTTTAGCGTAATCACTACGAATTATTAAAATCTGGCCAAACTATCACAGCAGAGCTATACTGTGCACAATTAGATCGGTTAAAAGCGGATATTCTCAAAAAGCGATCAGTGCTAGTTAACAACCAAATAAGAATATTACAGCATGATAATGTAAGACCACACACAGCAAGGATTACGCAGAACAAAATAAGGGAGCTGTATTTAGAAGTGCTGCAACATTCACCATATTTTCCAAACATTGCACCTTCAGACTATCATCTTTTCAAGTCGTTATAACATTCGCTTCGTGATAAAAAAATCACTTCTGTAGAACAAGTGAAAAATCATTTGGATTCTTACTTTAGTGGAAAACCGGCCGAATTTTACGAAAGAGGCATTAAAAAACTACTTAATGTGTGGAGGGAGATTATAAACAACAATGGAAGTTATTTAATTGAGTAATATTGTATAGCTTTTATTGAAATATTTTTTTTTTCTCCAAATAACAAAAAAAATGACATTTATTTCCGCTTTACCTAATATTTTGCCCACAATCGTCTCCAATCGAGGGTTGTTGATCGATCGAGGGAATTCATCTTCTTGGTGGTGTTTTTATATTTAAATTGCTGTTTAAGAAAAGATCAATTCTTGAGTTATAAACCAATACGATGCTTTCAGGGATCAATAGAATTTATAAGTGGATATTCCAGACGGTCCAGGGGGTTGATTTTGAGTACCAGGCGTACTTCAAGTAGCTGCAGATGGCGTCTGGAGCGTATTTTTTTTTCATATTCATTCAAAATTATGTTTATTTATGAATGAAATATTCGTTTTGAATTCCCGTTTGAAGAAGCATTTATTTTATTCTGTGATTTTGTTTGGGTCGAATGACATTTGTATGAATTTCAATCGGTCGAGTATTTAGACTATTTTTTGAGATTGTTATTTGAGAATGTTTTCGAATGATAGGTTGGATCCACTCAAGCAAACGTTGCGATTTTGATATTTCACACATTCGATATTTGCATCGATTTTAGCACGCCTGTTTGTGCGTTTGTATGAAAGCACACATCCCATAAAGCAATAAAATAGATATTCGAACTTTAGCCATAAAATAGCCCTTTACTGCGTAATTAGATAACGTATCCGGGTGGAAGTTATGAGGGCTGGTTTTCGAATCTCAGCTTGGGGGGGCCGCCTTTTTACATCGATTTCCAATTAAATACTTTCCATATATGGAAAAACTTCACAACTCGGGGGGCGAAATGAATTCCATTATAATGATCTTCATATGTGCGTAGTTGTTTATTCATGCGAAATACTTAAACCGGGAGCGAAAGTAAACACGCTCAAAAACTTGTGTACGCCCTAATGTAAATGAATGGTAATGCGTAAAAGAAAATAAAGAAAACAAAATGAAGAAAAAATATTTCGCCTCCATAAACATTATTCTTGTCAATAGAACGGCAATGAATAGCAACATTCACTGTTTTTGTTTGATATGTGAATGAAAAGAGTCTATAGAGTCGTACGCAATGAGCCAACATTCAATCACGAATTTATTCAAGAAGTTCCATGGAAAAAATAAATTCGTGTACAAAGTAAGCGAAATTAATTTTTGGTCTCGATAATTTGCCTATTTGAATTTTGCTTAAATTTTAAGTTGCTTCAATGGCGAACTTAGCAATATAGTTACGCATTTTAACGAAAGTTCCAGCCTCGCTGGCCCGTATTTTAATGTATGGATTAGGGGGTGAAATTTATCAAAAAGTTGGCCTGGGGGCTCTCAAATTGTCACGTCGATTAATAAGTTAAACAAAGTTTAAATCAATAAATGAGCAGACCATAATGTGACTGATGGTACTCATTGAATATTGAATCACCAAAGGCAAAACTGAATATTAAGTACACTGTACATATTTGTAATCAAATTACGCGGTTATATTGAGTATAATTCAAATTATTAAAGCAAATACGGATTAATAAAATTACAGCAATTTTGAAGAAGATTTTTACGAACAATCCTATATACAATATAGCCTAATTCTTACTTCATTATTTCAATCAGACAGTATCAGAAAATCATGGCAAAATATTTAAAATAAAGTGGATGATCATCTATTGAAATCATGAACAGGATTTTGGAGTGGATTTACATCATAATTTCATCCATTAAATAAAGGAGATAAAGGAGAGAAAAATATAAAGGAAAGCTTTAACGGTATTAATATCGAATATATTCAAGAATTTCTGATGGAAGAAGAGCTTTGTAGAAATGGCAACTAGAATATTTCAAAATCCAGATTTTAAAAAAAAGTTTTTAAAGAAAGAAATTTTAAAGGTATCTCAAACAATCGATATTAGCGAAATTATATTAAAGCAAATTTGCTTTAATATAATGTAATGTTAAGTTGTTTTTAATTTCATAAACTCTGTTCCATAACTTTGTATTAGCTTCATGCCTTTATTTACGCGGTGTATGCATATCTACCGCATAAATAGAGTCGAATGCTTATAAAAATACTTATTTCATCTGAGGGTCATTTCATAATATATATTTAATACTAGTTGGTCAGTCTCCATAGCTGCTAGAGAGCGACCGTGTTTATCGCGTCTGTCGCGCATCGTGGATTTCGAACAGCGCGTTAGTTCGAAAAACGTGCAAAATGTGTCAAAGACTGTTCGTGCAAACAGACGATTAATTATTCGAGAGCTTGCTGAAGAGGTTAACATCTCTTACAGGTTTCTGCAAAGCACTTTAGCTGATAATTTGCAAATGAGACGAGTGTGTGCAAAATTTATTCCCAGACTTATGTTTGACGAACAGAAGGAAAATTGTATTTCAGTTTGCATAGAATTAAAGGATCGTCTTCAAACAGATCTGAACCTCATAGCCAAAATTGTAACTGGAGATGAAAGTGTGGACGACAATCGCCGTGCCACAGTTTTTGGCTTGAAAAAATCTTACTGTGTGTCTATATCTACCTTACTCACCAGATTTAGTACCATGCGATTTCTGGCTGTTCCCAAAAATAAAAATCGTGCCAAAAGGCAAACATTTTGACACCATTTCTGACATTGAGATGGCCACGAAAGAGCAGCTGAACGCTCTCTAGAAAGAAGCCTGCCAAAAATGTTTCTACTCATGGATTCAACGTTAGGATAAGTGCATCTCTAGCCAAGGACAGTACTTTGAAGGAGATTAATTCATTTCAATTCATATAATCGCAAAATAATGGTTCGAAATCCTGGTATCTACAGCATGTTTATGTTGTCTCAGAATGAAATGCAATTAACAATAATATTCTGATAATAATCCTTATATATAAATATTTTTGCATTGTTTTATTGAATAAATCCTTCCGATTTTGTTTGAATTTATCTATACAACTATATTCGTCATAAAGCATTCCTTAACATGATCTTTTCTTTTCGATTTAATCTCATATATAGAATTGTTACTGCGAGATAAGTTTGAGTTAATTAAAGATAACATAGGATATAACAGAATAATATCATGCTGGAAACCTCATAGAATACATTTTAATATGTAATAACCACAAGCAATTAAGGTTTTGATGCAATATTTTTAAGAAACATTATTTTAACATGATTGGAGGATATTTATTTTATATTTAGACTGCCATAATAAATCTTCTGAATGATAATTTCTGTCTTTAACGATCATCTAGTGGAAGGATGTACTTGGTTCCATATTATATAAATTTCAAAGAGTACACAAATAATAAATATCGGAACCAAAATTGGGATCTGATAACCGGAGAAAATACGGATTCAAATATCAATATCGAACATTCTGCGAATAAGAGGCACATATGCGTTTTATATCCTAACCATTCAAGCCTTGCAAATAAATCATTCTTTATTGTAATGGCGACTGTTTGACCGTATGAAAAAAATGTATTTTTGCTTTTATATTTTTTTCCCATTGTTAATATTTAATTAGTTTTTCTTTAAAGCGACGTGGGGAATTTTTCCGTCCATCCAGGGTTCATAGCTCGTGGCGAAACATATCTAACACGATGTAAAATGATTTTAATTTAGTCAAGCCGAATATTGAAAAACTTTTTTATTTTTAATTGGAGTGCCATTTCTACTTTCTGTAATCCGGAAAGTTCTGGTTTATTTTGTGAAGTAAAAATGTTTCATTTTAATACAGAAGCGCGGCCAAAAAAGTGATACCGGTAATTTCAGACGAAAGTTTGACTATAAAGTTTCCGGAGAATTTCTGTTATCTGCCCCAAGAGAAGGAAATAGCGAGAGAATGTAATTTAACATTCGACAGATTTGATTTCAGCCTCCTTTTCTCATATCTACATTGCATTGAAAGGAAGATACAACATACATTGAATATAAGTTATTTATATTTATAATATCCTATTAAATATTCTGATCTCTTTAGGTGTGCAAGATTTTTTTTTAAGTCAAAGGCCTTAAAATTTTAGCATCTGAGACATTTTCTATTTACATTATAGATATGATTTTTTTCCTTAATGATAATGAATATTTAAAAACATTAATCATACAGTTAACTGCGTATACTATTATATTAGTTAAAGCGGAAAGAAATGTCATATTTTTGTTATTTGGAGAATTTTTTTAATTTAATAAAAGCTGTACAACATTACTCAATTAAATATTTTTCATTGTTATTTATAATCGCCCTCCACAGATTGGGTAGCTTTTTAAAGCCTCTTTCGTAAAATTCGATCGGTTTTCCACTAAAGTAAGAATCCAAATGATTTTTCACTTGATCCATAGAAGTGATTTTTTTAATCGCGAAGCGAATATTCTAATGACTTGAAAAGATAATAGTCTGAAGGTACAATGTCAGGAGAATATGATGAATGTTGTAGCACTTCTAAATCCAGCTCCCTTATTTTGTTCTGCGTAATCCTTGCTGCGTGTAGTCTTGCATTTTCATGCTGTAATATTCTTCTTTGGTTGTTAGCTAGCACTGATCGCTTTTTGAGCATTTTCAGCTTTTAACCTATCTAATTGTGCACAATATAGCTCTGCAGTGACAGTTTGGCCAGGTTTTAATAATTCGTAGTGAATAACGCCAAAAAAAATCCCACCAAACACAAAGGAGGACCTTTTCCAAGGATAATGACGGTCGAGGGCTAAAAACGGGTACTTGATTTGAAAAAAGCCACTGTTTTTCCTTCTCGGGCTGTTGTAGAAGACCCACTTCTCATCCCCAGTAACGATCCTTTTTTAAAAATGGATCGGTTTCATATCTGGACAATAGCGATGAACAAATGGTTATCCGTTGTTCCAAGGCCGTTGATGACAACAAATGCGGTACCTAAATTCCCTGTTTATGTTTTTTCCCGAATCTTTTCAAATGGTATTTTACTGTCGACCAGGGACAACCGATGTCTAGCGATAATTCCTTTATAGTTTTTCGAGGATCAGATTCTATCAGAGAATTTAATGCGTCATCATCGATTTTTAGAGGTTGTCCTGATTTTGGTTTATTTTTCAAATCTCTGTCGCCACTTTTGAATTTTTTGAACCATGTATGGCATTTTCGACTAGTCAATATATAACCATATGTATCACAGGTGCTCTGGGTAACTTCTTTTGCTTTTAATCCTTTGTCGAATAAAAACAGTAAACAAGATCGCAAATAGCTCTCATCAATTTCTGGCTTGGACATTTTCATTATGGCCAAAAAAATATAAAAATATTTGAAAAAGCAAGACAAACAACATAGCTTTAAAATGATGTCAACCATGACGTATTCACTCGACAGCAACCTGAAGCAAATTTATGGCAAAGAACGCAACCAAAAAAATGACATTTCTTTTCGCTTTATCTAATATGAAGAAATGAATACAGAAAACGCGAGGTAAAATTTGCAGGTATGTTTAACGACTATAATTTTAAAACATTAAAAACCAAAATTTCGTTATGGAATATTGTCCTATAAGGAATGCTGTTTAAAAACATTAAAATCCCAATCATATCCTATAATGTTCATTGGATTGATTTTCAGAATTAAACGATCATTTAAAACACTTCTACATCCACATTGAGGCATTTTCCTTTTATAGAAGTAACAACATATGAGTGCGGTTGATCCGCACCCGGATAATCGAGAATTTACTGCATATTACATAAACGTGATATTAATATAAATGTAAGCCATCACACTGGCGACTAATTGGCTGATATTTTGGCACGTACGTCAATGGACTCGCTTTTGAGAGCGCGTTCTATTGTCCTTTGATTGTGAATATATATTTGAATCGTAAATTTGCTGACTCAAATACAATAAAATGAAGAAATATTGAGCGATATATACAGATATTTTATAATTATGAAATTTAATTTATTTACTATAAACCTGTATTGATTATTTGCAATTGATATAGCTGAGAATTGCAATCCGTTTATTAGCATTCTATTCAAGTGGAAAGCACTCAATAAGAAGGTCAAGATTCAATCTGGATCATTTGAAGCTATTTACCAATGAGATTGAGTGAAGAATTTATACGCAATACACACTTTGATTTTAAAAAGTGCTTTAAAAATGTTAAGAACAAAACAAAATAAAAATCGTTAAAATCAGTTTTATATAACATAATAGATCGTATTTATATATTCAATTACGTATATCTTGTTTTTTAGGGCAGTTTTATAGTAATTTATCAATAGGTTGCCCTTAGGAATCGGTACAAATCATAAATCAAACAGAGTGTCTTCCATTATTACTGTCACTTTTCATCGTTACTGAAGATCATGATCTTCTCCACACAGGAAATTTCAGTGGGCGTTATTATCGGATATGTATACGATAAGAGAATAGGCTAATTAGATTGGATTTGATCTATGAGTAAGTGATATATATATAATATATAATAACGATTTATTAATATAAATACGTTTAAAAATTAAAGTCATATCGCTGTCATCAATAGTAATCGATTTCAAATTTCTTCATATTCGTAGGATCGTTTATTAATCAAATAGATAATTAATTGATCATACTGAAATTATAATTAAAAATATATGAATTATTGTTCCAATGCTTTTTTGACCGACTACAATTTTGCATACATATTAATAATTCACGAATATAATGTAATTTTAAAATATTGTCACAATGTATTTTATCTAATGAAGCTCTTTCATCAATATAATATTACTTTGATTACTATAATGATATATTTTTTTAATGCGCTTCATGACGAAAATGTTACATATTTAATCTTATAAAATATTGTTACGATACATATATTTATTTGATTCATGTTTAAATATGAAGATATATTTAAAGTCGACGTTCTTGGCCAATATCTTTATTCTGCAGTGACAGAGAGAGCCCTATTTGCGAGCCCGGAGGAAGAATAGATTTTCCCACGGCCAAGACTATCGGTCGACTCTTTTGTTCTTCCCTGCCCGGTCGCATCCCAACTTATGCAACAAATTGCATCTGCAAAGATTAATATTTGTAATTTCACGGTGGATTTTTTTGGCCACTTGACTAGTACTTATTTACAGATTAAATATTCTTTTAACTGCAAGCTGATACTCAATTTATCTATTATTCATTGCTACTTTTACAAATCATGACTTGCTTGTCACTCGATATCTCTTGCATAGTCGACCCTACCCAACAACAAGGAACACGATGAACCTTACCGGTTCGGAGTCAAGAAGCTTTAGGAACAGAACATGGATAAGAACACCAAATATACGGCTATGGGGAGTTGCATATGAAGAACTTCACTTTGCAACGTTAACAGCATTGTCTTCCATTAACTTCTATATCGTTTTGAAATCGCCGATCTGAGAGGAAAGGAGGGACTGGACTCTTTGCACTCCAGAAAGCTCTTTCCAGTAGAATCAAAAAGTTCATCTAGAATAGTTGTAAGAAGAAACTGTCGCGAAAGCGTTCGTCAATACGTTCATTCAAGGTACTCGTTGGACGAGCGTTCGAAATGAAATTCGGTGGTAGTGCTACCTTCAATATTGAGCGAATGAGGAGGTGAATGTATTAGGTTGTCCCATCAATTTCTTTCGCAAATGAACACAGATCTAATCATAGCTATGGTTGAAGAAAACCCGCGATATTCTGTTAGCAAAGTAGCTAACAAGTTAGAAAATCCACGAAAATCCGTCCATAATCATCTGACAAAATTGGGCTACATCAATCGTTCAGATGTGTGACTTTTTCGTGAACTGACTGACTCAAATAAACTTCAGCGTATTTCAACATGCGATCTTCTTCTCCAACGACATAATAGCCAACCTTTTTTGAAGAGACTTGTCACTGGGGATGAAAGTTGGATACTCTATGAGAATATCCAACGTAAACGGTCTTGGACCAAGGGTACAGAAGCTTAAACTGTAGCTAAACTTGGCTTACATCCAAAAAAAGTTTTGCTATGCATTTGGTGGGAATGAAAGGCGGTAGTTTATTATGAGCTACGTCAGCAAGTTTCCAACTATTGTTGCCAGAAAACGGCCAGAATTAGCGAACAGACGAGGCGTTGTTTTTCATCACGATAACGCCAAGCCTCATGTGTCTTTTCTCGTCAGAAATAAATTATTATCATTTGACTGGGATGTTTTACCTCATCCTCCATACTTTCCGGACATTACCCTTTAAGATAATTATTTATATCTTTCATTGAAAAATTCTTTACGTGGTAAAAATTTAAATTCAAAAAATGATATAAAAATGTACCTTGATCAATATTTTGCCAAAAAACCTAGGAAATTTTGGCAAGAAAGCATTATAAGGCTTGCGGAGAGATGGAGAAAGGTAATAGAATAGAATGGATAATATATTATTCAATAAATTTTGATGTAATACAAATTATTGTTTATTTTTTTCTTAATATGAAAACGAAAGAAATATATGGGACAACCTAATATGATACAGACGTGATGGATGTAACCCCTTCCTGTGAATGAAGACAAAATGTAATTTCCATCGTTAGATATAACAAACAAATAACAAATAATGCTACATAGATCTAAAAATATGAAAATCCGACGAAACGATGTCTGGAGAATAAGGAAGATGTCGAATTGTCTTCCATTAAAGGCTGTTTATTTTTTCCCACGTTATTTTTGCCATATGGGAGCGAACATTATCATACTGTAAAAAAATACTCGATCATGAGTATTAATTTCGATTTCAGCAGTCAATGAGGCGGCATCCATCTTACACAGTCTTCTACTTCCAGGGCAATTTTTTCAAATCAAAATTTCCAGATTGAATTTTCTGGAATCAATTTTGCCATTTGCGAATACTTAAAATATCGCCCAGTACATCGCAAATATTTTTAGTGGCACGCGTTGCAGTTTCTTTTTTGAGAAAATGATAAAGCATTAAATTTCGAATAAATTCTTCGCTCGGCGAAAATTGATCCATTGTAAATTGGGTTGTTAAATTTGAATTTTAAAAATCATAATTTATTCTTGATGAGTATAGTCAGCAAAAGAGTACAAAACACGACTTGAAAATGCAGCAACCTAAGTGCAAATAATCTCCAAAAATGGGTTCTATTCATAATACGAATACATTGTATTTTATTATAGATTCATCACAAAATAAACCTATTGCGTTTTTCTTTATTGAAGAGATATAAAATGCGCTTTTGAAAACGACATTATTCATAGGACGAACCGTTGTATGTGTAGAATGGTGACTTTTCCATTAGCGAGTGAATTTCCCCATTTCCCCACCCAGATTCCTCAGCCCAGCTGGCTCCTACTCTGGCCGCTATAGGTCCTGGCTCTGAGCTCCAGGCTTTAGGCTTAGAGGCGCCGACGGAGGCGGACGCTCGCGCCGGCCTCAGTCTTTCGCGAACATCGTGACAACCATCATCAACACAACACCTAAAAAATCACACCATCGATATTTTCGCTTTCGGCATCGGGAATCGAATTCAATTTTTAAAAAAAAAATATTTTCATTCGGGAAAAAAAGCGTGAAATCTTGTGTTTTGTCGGTGGATATTCGGAGAAAAAACGAGTGAATGTCATATTTTTATGATGTCTAGATCTGTCATTTTGGAATATGATAAAATGTGTTAGATTTGTAGACCTTTGTTTAATCAAATGTCTTGAGTGGGGTGGAGGGGTGGGTACCACGATGACAATGGGATTGTAAACAATGTCAGTGAGCTCCATCCAACAAACGGACCCTGTGTTTATGTGATCGACCGGCCGACGAAAATGATCAAAAGTAAATATTTCATTTACTATTAATTAAAATTAATATATATAAAAATATTCTATCTAAAAATACATGCGTAATTCCAAGCGTTTATCTAGTGTTTTAAGCATTTATCCAGCATTTTGAGCGATTCATCCCGTATTTTAGTCGGGCACACACACACACACACACAAAAAATATTATCCTCGACAATATATCATATATAAATGTTAATACGGTTTCGGGCCTTATCCAAATAGAATTGGGAATCTCGTGGATTAGGCTGATCCCGGATTAGGGTTGCTCATTAATTATCTACTATCACCAAACAGAAACTTGATATCATACAATATACGGCAAATTTGTACGCGCACATTTTACGCACTCAATGGCAATATACACAACAAAAATTGGGTTACAAAGCCGAAGAAAAAACTCGTATTTTTATATGTGTGGTATATGCAAAAAAGTCAACACGCGTTTGAATGATTGAAAGAGCGTTTAGTAACTTAAAACCTGTTCTCGAACGATTGCGACACGTTGTTTACATTCGTACATATGAGCTATCAAAAACATATTTCTCCTATGTAAAATGTCTAGTTAAATGCTTGATGTATGTAGTTTTATTTTATTTTTATCAATCATCAGCAAAATGTTGATCGAATCCATTTAAAACGTCTAATTAACGGGTCGCAATCTGAGCTAAACACAATTTATACATATCATATCCCATTGCATTTAAAATCATTTTTTATCTTCTTAAAGCATGCATTTACTCAGATTTATTTTCTTGCCAAATATAGTATTAAAGATATATTTTAAATTAAAATATAAATAAATATTCTATTAAAATATTTAATAGATTAAATCGATAGCATAAGATGTGTGACAATGTGCAAAAATTTATATAAGATTTAATGTATGTTTGTCTGTCTGTTCTTTATGTAATGAAAATACATTTTAAATGAATACGCTTGATGATCCTGCGACAGCATCTGTATCTATTAGCCATCCTATTCTATATCTAATTTTGAATATTAATATTATACAAATTTGAATCATCTTGCGTCAAATCATTCAAAATACTTTGAAAAAATATAAGAATATACGTATGGCTGATTGTCTACCTTAAAGCTCTTTACGCCTCCCCATAGGGTTGTAATAAATCTTCCAAACCTCGTTTATAGCTCTAATCTTAACCCCGATGGAGGATCGAATCCGTTGAAATGATCAGCAGAATTAAATGCCATCAGCATCCATTTGTTCAGATTATCTACCATCGTTCTTCTGGACGATATTTCCATGTTATAAAAATCAATAATTTTCGATTCCAGGAACAAGTTTTCCCTATAAAATTCGAATCTTAAACGATCAAGGTCGCCCGTTGTTTTACAAGTCCAAAGCTGGACTAGTCATTGGGACGATCTCATCTTTAATGAGGACGTCCTCAGCTCCAGTTGAAGTTTTGTGGGTCATGTTTTGCCATAATGCGAAGTGCTGATCTGGACAAAGACTTGTTGCTCGCTTGATATAACAATATTATTTTTATTATAAACCATTTCGTCGGTCCTTGAGCGGTTCTTTGATTCCTACAAAGGAGATTCGGTCTTTTACGTTCGAGTATATATTATTATACGATAGTAAAATTCGTCGAATTCATCTTCTTTTCTCTCTTATAATCTCCGTTCTTCATCAACATAATTTGATCCTCAAGCTGCTGACTGTATTTGGACATCTCGAATTAAATCTGGGAATGGAAGGAATGATAAATTGAGCCGATATTCTTTTGAAATGATCGTCTTTTTGCTTGAAATTTGTATCAAATTATTATATCATAATTTAAGGGGGAAGTTAAAAATATTTTATTATATCGAATTTGGGTTATATTTATAAGTAAAATATTTTTTATTTGACAAATTTTATCATTTGGATACTATTAGGTTGATGCATAAATAACGTCGTAAATGCTAAATCAATCAATTACATAATTTTCATTATTGCTAATGACTATCTTCTATCGCTTTGTCAACTATTAAAACTTATTAGAATTTATAAAAATCGGGTTTCGATTCAAATAACGTGTCTTGTGCTGTTTTCACCTCATCTGTTGTATTCTTTTTTTTCCATTTAAATAATTTTGTAGAGATAAAAACAAGTAAAAATCAAAAAAGGGCTAAGTCAAGAGAAAAAGGTAGATGCTTTAAAACATTCGGTGGATGGAAGACGACACCCAAGCAATTGATTAGTTCATGTTGGTTTTTAAGAGTTTGGTAAGGTTTCAATAACTCATAATAAATAAATAACGCATTATTATTTTTATGAAGTTCTGTCATGGGGGTGGTTAATGGGACTTGTCCAGCCTTGAACTAGTGTAGCTTCTTAGTTTATCATCCCTTGTCGATGCAAAAAAGTAATGTATTTAATTTTCAAGCATATTTTAATTTAAATACAAGATCAATTCAAATATAACCCGGAATTGTGTTATACATACATATATACATTGGTAATATATAAAAGTACAGATGGGGTATCTTATTTTTATACATAATTCCCTTCATTATAAGTACACTTGGGTCTGTTTTTATGCGGATCTTTTTTATGCGAATTTAAAGTTATTTTTAAAAATAATGGAACCTATTTCTCATTTTTCTGCAGAGGACAAAGTCTTTTTTATGCGAATTCGTATAAAAAAAATCTAAAATGAACACTATGTTACAACCGTTATAATGTGAGTGCGTATAAGAAAGAAGAATAGAATTACTTTAATAAAGTAATTCTAAGATTAATGTGTATTGTTTTCATTTTTTTAAATTTTTTATAAACTTTTTTTATGCGATTTTTGGCACATTCCATTACATTGATTTGTAGTTATGCGGTTTTTAAAAATAATGGAACCTATCTCTCAGTTTTCTATGTAGTTCAAGTCTTTTAGGATAGGAAGCTTCTTGATCTCGTCCCTGAAGAAAGAATGTGCCAAGTAGCATCCTTTGTTGCGTGAAGTGTTTATATTTTTATATATTTATAATAAATTTGTCCAGCAAAATTCCGGGTTATATTTGAATCCTCCTTAATATTACTATGATGCATATATATATGAGTAATATAATACAATAAAGCTAATTTTGGCATTTGTAGTAGATTTTTGATGGTCCGGTTTTTTCCTGTCCCTCAAAGTCTCTGTCTACTGGTATCTTCTAATAGTATAATGCACCTCCTTAATGATAATCTTTAATTTTTAAACAATTTCTTTGATTGAAAAACCTGATTGAAATACGAATCGAGTTACTTAGTTTGGCTGATTTTGCTATTTTGAATTTTAAAAAAAATTAAATCTTTTAAGCTTCAAAGGGTAGCGCATCGAAATGCAACCAAAATGCACCGAAACACTAAATAAACCAACAGAATAGTCGTTAGTGTATATGACATTAAAAATTGACGTTACGTAAGAATTTTTCATGTGCGGTTTTCAACTAACTTATAACATATTGTCTTTTCATAATGGAATGTTATAGGATGATTTTTTAAGCACAAAAACACAAAAAAAATTAAATCGTTCATATTTTATACGGAGGATCGAAAAAGCCCTTATCGTTCCTCCGAGACGGGCCAAATTCAACAAAAGGTAAGGGCTCAGAGTCGTTCCTTCGAATCGTATAGGAAAAATTGATGGAAATTCAATATTTATGAACGTCGCATCTATCTCCCATATGTATCTATCTTATCCTACCCCCACGCAGAAAATCTATTTTCGCGAAGAAAACAACCACCCCGCATAGGGAAGTTTGTCTCGAATAAAAACATGCAGTTCATTTGACGAGGCTCGGTCTGTTGACAGCTATGGAGTCATAAAACATTCCTACGAGAAGCAATATTAGGAGAAAAAGAAAATAGACATCAGCAGCTCGAATCTTATTCGGTCTTTTCTCTTTTTATTGCAAGAGCTTCGTATTGTTTGTCGTCTGAATTATATTGGATCCACGTGTGCCCATTATTCTGGTGATCAATCTGCGGTTGACGTCTTCGTATAAAGAATCTCTGATTAGATATTTGCTGTGTAGGGTTTATTTGATTCCAAGGACTCCCCTTGGATACAACACATATAATGTAATGTTTAATATTATAATTAATTTACATAATCAAATGTCTCATAAAAAAAATTAGAGTCGCTTTAAAAACTCACTAGATTATGGATCATGATTGATTAGTAATAATCCAATTTCTGGACAATATTTTAACTAAACACGTCTAGTTAATGGTACATGTATATAGTTCTGTTTTTGTTATCATGCAAAATTGATTAATGAGTAAACGAAAGAGATCAACACAGTACTAGTATAAATGAGATAAATAATTCAGTTTGTTTGAATTGAGAAGCAGTAAGCCCGAAAGATTTATATGTTGCAAATTTAGAACGCACACTGCCAATCAACACATGCCATATGGTGAATTTACCATAAAAAATAATTGCACTTTTATGAGATGTCGATAGAATTACGACGATTTGATATTATCTTCGGGGAAACATGCGTGGAATTAAGTAACTCGATCAATATGGATTCAGATTTAAGGATCGAAATAAAATACATATGTTTAAATTTACTGGTTATTTCTATGTACTACAATATTTCGATTAGGGAATCCAATCCCGGGATCCCAGATCCCGAGATCTCGGGACTAGTAAACGTAATCCCGAAAAAATTCGTACAACGAGTACATATATGTTTTCTCAAATTGTTATATTAACTTTTTCCTACCGGTGATGTATTTACTACACCTCGATTCTAATAACGGAGATATCGATATGAAATATAATAGATACGGGGTTCGAAATTTTTGTATTCTTCCGTATTATAATTACGAATCACATCAAAGTATTATAGTATATCAGTATTCATCTGCAGGGACGGAAATAAATAATTTTTCGGGAAATCTGGAATTTTACGAGTTAATCAGATTTAATCATTTATTGAGTTTATTCATCGGAAATTGATAGAGAGCTCTAAAAAATGAGTAGATGTGCTATTTGTTTAATTCAACACGTATTTATTCTGCCATAGCAAATAGTATTTCATCAGGGTTCTTAATAGAATCCATGCAAAATTTGATTAAGGATTGTATACAGAAACCGATAGACACACATTCAATTTACACACGAATAAATTTGATCCCTTTAAATACAGATAGCTTAATGTAATCTTGATTAAGTAGACGCTAATAACATTGCAATTGTATCGTTAAGAGATGCATCTTTTATTGAAAAAAAAAACAGAAATCAAGAACATTGGCGAAATAAAAAAAAACAATTAAAAAGCAATTTTTATGCTGTAAGGCAACGAAAAATACAAATAGAAATTGTTCGCTATAACCGTGATTTTTATATGATTACTTTCTAAATGGCTTTATATTATTATTATCATTTGATCTATTTAAGATGTTACATTTTAGTTGCTAATATTGTAAATAAACAGGATAATCGTACATTTTCTGAGTGAAATAGTACATGGTTAGGCTTTATATGATGGCATCAATATTATTTCGATATTTTTATAATTTGTCCATCAATTATTAAGTATGTATGTTTACTTGGTTCAAGGGAAAGATACGTGGGTGATGTTTGAGCAGTGAAGGTTCCATTATTACCACTAACGATTGGGTTTCCTTGTGTTCAGTATAATTAGTGTTGACTTTACAATTTAGCACGACATGTACCGAATCAGCACTGTTCTGAGATCGTGACCGGGGTCTGTTAATTTCCATTAATTAGTTCCAACAATTAATTTCCAAAACTACAAATTTCAGGTCGACCCAATCAGGGACGGTCAATTAGGGCAATTGACTTCCAATTTCAGCCATACAAGATCACGTCTCAACATAAACTAAACAACAGTTTAGCTAGCAATTGAAATATGAAATGGATAGCATAAAAATAATTGATATATTAAAAAAGGCAATATAAAATATGTGTCGAAAGATCATCTAAGTAACTAGGAAACCTTCTAAGGAAGTCACGTAGTTAGATACTTTATATGGATTCTTAGCTGCTTCTCGCTTGAATTTATCGTTTAATGTTACAATTATTCTTTGAATGAGATAGTACAAAGGCAAAAATAACTATGCGATAAAAAATAAATAGGATGATAAATTTTCAATCAAATGATACAAAAGAACCTTTCATCCAAACGATACTTTTCACTGTAATCATTTTTATATAGTACATCCAATAGTTCTTTGTTTGAAAATCGTTTCTTTTTAATACAAAGAGAACGTGTATTGTACCGATCAATACTGTTACTATTTTATTTTTTTATCTCAATAAAAATAGGATGAAAAACCGAATCTTAGTATTTTCGAATGCTTTTGTACGAATTTTATTCACAATTGCAAATCATAATGTAATAATTATTTGTACCAAATATTGATAAATGGTACTTGGTGTATAATTCTATATGTTCAGGTTTGTCTAGACTATTAAAAATCAATAAATTTAATAATTATTCCGTTTAGTATGGTGTCTCAGAATGAAATGCTTATATGAAGAAAAAAGTGCAAAATGCATCAAATAAAAGCATTATTAGAATTCAAATGCAAATGTAAAATATATATAATATTCGTTTATCTCACAACTGAAAAATAGTAATCCATCTCACGTTTGAAGATGAATAAGGAATATCATAAAATTTTAACCACGGGTTGAGTCATGAAATACTGTGGGTTATATTTTATGAATAAAAGGGAACGAAATCCAAATTAACATTAAATATGCCATTGCAAATGATATGAAGACATGAAGTGCTTTTCCAACAAGTCCTGAGAATATATTCATTGCTGAGCACCAAAACTCCTACAAAGTTTTGCTTCAAATTGTTTCAACACTTCAACGCATCACCTCATTGTCGTCTGATATTTTCTGCAAATTAAATGAATTTGGATTCATATACCATTATTTTGAAATCACCGTCTAGCATAAAGCTATCCATCAAGTATTTTTAAATATATCAATTGATTTTTTCACTTGAAAATAATTCATAGATTCAATGGTTGAAAACAGCTTAAACATAGTAATATTATCAACAAACAATGTTGATGCTTTGTTGTAATATTGAACGATGTCGTTGTGTAATAAATATCCCGAAATCCCTCGTAATGTTGTATCATCCCTCGATTTTTTTTTGACATATGAAGCTTAATTTCAGGGTAAACATTTTTACATCACCTTAATAAATCACGCCGAAATTTAATTTCGCAACGTTGATATATAGGGCTTCATCTCAATCGCGATGCGAAAACAGACGTTTCATTAAAAGTTGTTTTTTTTATATTAATTCCATGGCACGTCCTTCAAAATTAATTCTATGGGGTTTCGTTTATTTATTTTAAGAACGAATATTTCATTATAACGCGTCCTGAAATACAAAAATAGACACGAATAAAAGCAGTATGAAGCTTGTTTTGGGACGATTTTAACACAGTAAAACAATCTGCTATTGTCCAATGGTTTTTCTTTGAAATATAAGACTTCCTCATTATGCAAGTCTCATGTTCTGGGTTGCAATGCTCATGGATTTTTCATTCAGGGAGAAAATTGCTTCCATTCAAATACTTTTTCATAATATTTTTATACTTTCTTTCAGTGGGACTATTTTTGGATTCGTTTATTTTTAAAAGGGACACTTTTTTTTAGCATATAAAATTAAATACAGCTAAAAAAGTTGCTTAGGCGACAATAATCCGTTTTAAAAAAACTTTCATTTTTAATTAAAAAGTCTTCATCTTCTTATAATATTTAAGATTTGATAGACTATAGAATTGAGATCGTTAAGATGTAGCCCTACTTATAGTACATTCTTTTTCATTTTGATATTGTAAATAAACAATGATATTGTATTGCACATATTTATAATAATTTTTGAGATCAGTAAAGAAAGGTTTGAGTGTATATAAATGATTATACCTACAAGACTGAAACTATGTTGTATCTGTTTATAACAAATATTATATGTATTTAATATTGCAATGCTTTGAAAGTTGTAATATAATCATGCTCCCGTACTACAACTTTAACCACGTCTACCGAAGCCCTAGCCACCTTATATCGAAAGTAGAAGACGTTTATTTTACAATAATCGACGTAAACTACCTGTAAAGAAGAATGCAGCTTTATAGATTTTAATTTAATGCCGGTATGTACAATTAATCAGGTTTCTAAAATTGTCATTGATGTTCGCGATTTATATTGCATGAATAGTAACTGAAACATAAATTAGAATTTTTACAAACTAATTTTTACAATTTTAAATGGATTGTCTTATTCTTAACAAAAGTATAAAGCAAGAAAAAACGTAAACTAATCCAAAATAAGGTATGTACTTTTAAAAAAAATGAATTTCATGTTCAAAAGATCTAATCTGTTTATATAAGGATGAGATCACTTTCAAAATCTACATGATCGAAGCCCAGGTGAAGTCCAAATTAAAAATTAAATATTTTGCAAAGTTAATCTTTTAAATCCTATACAAAATGAAGTACACTCAAATCTCTTTTTGTGCGATTTCGAAGTTATGCGTTATTTTTAAAGATTTTTTTTCTTATTTTTTTGAGTTAGGGACTATAGTGAAATCTTTACTAATTATGAAATATATTGTTGGAGAGAGAAAATCTACACAAAACAATGATGATATTGACACTAGGTATACTATTTCTTACGAAGAAGAGAGATCGATTTTGAGTCATATCGAAAATCGTTACGAAAATGCTAGACATCCTTTAAATGTTATTTTTTAATTGCCTTATTGTTTTTCTGTTTTATTATTAACTTTTTTTATGCGATTTTGGATATATTTTATATAGTTGTTTCAAAGTTATGCGGTTTTTAAAATCCATGGAACGCATCTTTTCTTTTTGTATGTAAGTCATAGCTTTTTTGTGCGATATCGCACAAATAGAGTGTATATTAAAGAGTATAAATATAAAAAAAAATCCGTTCTAAATGATGCTCAGTTGTAGTTTTTAGTCCCGGGAAAGTCATACAGTCCTTTTATTGGATCTCTCGAATTCCTCTAGGATAATTTATATTAAATTATAGCCAAATCTAAATAAATAGTAGGCTCTAAATACTTTTGTATATCTAGTCTTAAATATAAAATAAATGTACATTCATTAAATTTTAATGGGGTGCGTTTCAAAAAATAATGCGACCAATTTTCTCCAGACACGATGATAAATCACAGTGCTTTCTAACCTGCTGGATTAGATTAGGGGGAGTGTCAGCTTTAAAACGCACCCTTTAACAGTCACCTCCGAATAATCTGAAAGTCAGGGCGTGCATTCTCGTGTAACTGCTTTTGGGAGTGATTGCTTGTCCATAACGCAAGTTCTTAGATGGCACAAGTTGTTTAAGGTATGCTTATTTGAATTCTGATCGATGGTTGAGCCTTCAATAGATTTCAGTAGTTTATCGCATTGTAATCAAATATTTGAATACAAAGACGCATGAAAACCTCCCTATAGTCCTGCCCTGGTTCCTCCATACATTTTTGTTTCCACGTTTGAAAGGGAAAATCCAACCTCATGTTACATCGGCTTTAAAGTACATCTCGGAGAAGGCGTTCCAGGATGCCTTCCAGCCGTGACAACACCGCTTCCAGAACTATATCAACTTATCGAAGACAATATCGAAATATTATATTTGTATAGTAGAAAAAAACTGGTTTTTTGATTTGCTTATCGATTTGAAGCAAATCTTTGATTGAGTTTTTTGTGAGAGTAATAATTATAATGTTCGATGAAATATTATTTGAAAAAGAAGTGATAATCTTGTTTAAATAATAAATGTGTCGTAGGAAAAAATATCTTTGTAGATGAAAGTCACATAATGATACAAGTATATGGAATGGAGATTCTTGAGTACCTAGGAAAAAATGGAAAAATGTTTAAAATACCCCCAAAAAGTAATGTTCAGTTCGCGTTCTACCATAAACGAAAATTTGTGGCCCCATAAAGAAAGCGGCCCTGTGGTCACGACGGGTCGTGAATTTTGCAAAGATGAAGGACACAATAGACTCGGGAGGGCATTTATTAGTATCCGAGACTTCGAAGAAGGCCGAAAAAGGATGAATTTATTTAAAAGAACGACCCGGAAGAAGGCATAAATAATTCGCCCTCCCCGTGAATAGGTAAATTCGGGAGCATTAAAACTTTGGCACGTGTAATAAATGATTCGAAGGGATAATTTTGCGATTCCGTGGCTCTATAATAATTCACTAATCAAAATATTGTGATATTAATATTGACGAAAAACTTAAATTATTTCGGAATGAGTTTAGATTTGAATTTGAATGGCACAATCTTATACATTCAAACTTTTTCTTTCATTTATCGAGCTTCAATTTCCGGCTTCAACGACTCAGCCAGAACCCTTTCAAGCGGCTTCTTTGTTGAGGTATCGTTTTTCATCTAAAAAATGTTGAGTGATTTTGAAAAGGGGAATAATCGTCGGGGAAAGCGAAAGATCAAGGCAGTCCACAGCTTCAAATAAACTTATTTAAATATTTTAACAGGTTTTTTAGTCATAATATTTTCATATTATTCAATGTTTAAATGTCAGCAATCCCGGTTGAAAATAACGCAACACTGTTATAAAGTTCAGTTTGTGGTTATTGTATGATTACAGATAATAGATGAAATCAATACTCGATCAGATACTATCTTATGACAATTAGTTTTATGTGGATGCTTGCATGTGGTTAAAAGTATTTTTTAAATACTGCATGTCTATAAAACATGCTCCGCTTACAAATATATATATAATATTTCATCCTTTCCAAATTTAGCAAAATTCTTAAACATAGATGATGTGCGGTTGTGTTAATCCAAAAATCCAATTTGAGAACGCAAATACATTTCGATACAAAGCTGTAGTTTAATTTTCTTCAGCTTGTAATGTAGTTTTTTTAATGGAAAAAATTCAATTTCAAACTTTTCGTCGAACAAGTGTTTATAAGATGATTTTATAAGTTTGATATAAATTGGTAAAAAAATAGCAGGACGTCGTAAAAATATTATGATATAAAAAAATATACGAAAGCAATTTTCCTCTTGAACGAAACTTCACGAAGACTGCACTTCATAGCTTGCATAATGAATGAGCTTTTCAGTTTTTAAAGAATTTCGACGAACAACAGAGAATGTTTTTGTTCCATTTAGCACAATTTTTCGTACTTGTATATTACATATATATATATATTAGTTTTCGAATGAAAAATAGCATGACATCTGTTTTCTCGAGTTTAGAAATATAAAGTTCGGTGGTATGAAATATTTAGTCATATTGCATTTTTGTTAATAAATTACTGATAGAGCTAAATGTTTTTTCAACTTTATACGAAGACAAAAATGCTCATAAAGCCGAATATAATGTTAGAATTTGCCTTTTAAAGCCAAAATTCTTGATATCCATCTTTAAATCTCAATTTAAGCCCTTAATTTGTTGATAAGTCTATCAACTCTTCTTACAGTGATAATCTGCTATTTGTAAGTATGAGTAAAGTTCTAGAATCCAATCTGGAGTGATCATGTTGAGGACATCATAAAATCTTCCTTGAGTGCTTCCAAATGCTGGCAAAATACCAGAATATCGTCATAGAAGAAAGATTTGGAAAATGATAGAATCGTCTTAGATCCAAATTTTGTTTGTAAAAAAAACAAGTTTTGATACGATCGCAGAAATAGTTGCCATTGCTTTGATCAAATTCAAATCATCATTTTAATATGCTATATAACTCTGATATTTTAATAAATTCTCTCTTCGTCATTTCTGAATCAAAGAGGTCATTAAATATTTTTAGTAACCAACACACCTTGCAATCTTCATCGTTTTCATCACAGCGTTGCTTCTAATCTCGTTAACTGCTCTAATTACAAACTGCAGTGAGCAATGGAGGCAATTACTAAACTTTTTGCAACCAAATGTCTGTGAATTACATAATGCATAGCGACACGTTATTGCAAGTGTTACCTTAGGGGGCGGTAGTTGGTCGATAGCGCCCTCAAAATTTGCTATGGACCATAAAGTCACATTTAATCTTCTTAAAGCTTATGCTAATAACTCTCATTTTTTTGTCTTACTGTATATATGTAATATATTGATTGCTACTTAACAAGGAAAGTTGGCTATTGTATGCAGCACGTCCAAATCACTTTCAGTATGACTTTGTACAACAGTGCAATGCAAACCAAAATATTTGATTTCGATGGCTTGTGAAGTCATTGTAAAAAGGAAATCTTCTGTTAATGAACTATTGAGATCATGTATAAGAAATCAAGATAATATTGCAGGTTACAACCGATATATGGCAAAATTTGTACGCTAATTATATGCGAGGCGTAGATAATTCCAATTATTTTTGTGTAAATCACTTCATCTATATTCAATATCCATTCAACAAAAGGATGTTATCCGCAATATATTGTGAACATATGTTCACTTTAGGTGTGCTCGGTGACGGTTCATGAACAAATACTAATTAGTTGGGACGTTTCTGCACGTCGCAAATAATGAGCACGATAAAATTGACAATCGCCTCTTCATAATCCCACCCATAATAAATACAGTGGATAACAGTTATCGAAATGCATATAAAGACAATAAAGATATAAATATCGATGAATCAATGTTGAAGTCGAGGAAGCGATTGTTTATCAAATAATCCCTGCTAATTGTCTAGCAACCTTGTGAATCATATTTTATTATAATACTGCAGATCTGCCAGATTCGCCATACGAAAATAAAAAATATAACGTAGCTCATTTTTATTGATTGTCGATATTAATTTTCTATGGGTACTAATATGCGTCCGATGTTTACGGAAATTGCCGACAGTCTGATTAATACATTAGAGAAGTGATGAAAAATTTCAACAAGTTTGAAATATTATGTTGAATTGTGTTTTATTAACAATTTTCCAAAAATGCGCACGAACTTTTGGACTGACCCGATATCTCAAACATTGCCATTGATCTCTTGATGATTAATCACAATACCGTAAAAAGCCCTAAAAGAGAACGGAGTGGCTACAAAGTGTGCGTGTTCAACCGGTCCACTTTTCGGACCACTGACACGATGAATGACAAACAACACTCATTACAAAACGTAGTTGTCCGAAGAAGACTGATCGGGTGCGTTGTTTAAATTTCATTTCGTTTTGTCTTTGTTGTGTTTAAGCGATAACGAAGAAAAGAGGGATTAGACAACTTAGTATATATTGTACTTACGACACATCAAAAATTAAGTGAAGCTTGAAGCTGAAACACTTAATCCGGCACATTCTGTATTTATAATATTTAGTTTGAATCAAAGAGTATCTCAGATGTTGGAAACTAAAATACGATGAATCGAATTTAAGAGTTTCACATCTCCAGGAGAGGATATAGTTTTGACGTGGATATAGATTTTAAGACTTTGTATAAACTCCAAGTCAGAAACTTATGTCAGAAAATCCTGTTGATCAAAAGACGAAATGAGGTTTCCATTTATTAAATCGTCCAGAAGTCCATTTATTAAATTGCGCGATTTATTCATCAAATTTTAATAATTCACTTTTTAACTTCATATTATAGCTGTATAGCTGTATCGAACGATAAGCTGGTTATTATTTGAAAATATTTATTTCGCTCATTAAAAAGGGTAAACTTTGCAAAGTCCGCTAGGTAATCGCAATTTAAGCTGCAAATGCGGAAAAAATGTGAATGGGGCGATTAACCCACTTTTAGGATCCCGATTTATATTGGAGGATAAAGGACGAGAGGGCCCCGGACCCGAACTCCGGATCCTTATGGTAATTTCGTCCGCCATATACTTTTTATTAAAAAAAATCTTCAACGCCCTCATCGACGACTGTTTGCAAACGTCCATATTCGAAGCGTCTCAGTCGAATTTCCAACGAGATGATTTATTTAGAAGCCCCGGAACCGTTCGTATGTTAATTCACGAGTTTTTCACGGTTCATATTGGGTTGGGTCGGGACCGGTTTGTTCTAATTTGGGTTTGGTTATAGTTTATTAGATAACGGTGGGGTCGAATTAGATAACGTTATTATAAAGGTCCTCCAAGATTAGCGCGGGAGAAAAAGCGTCGTCAAATGTCAAATTGTAGGCAGTATGCTAATGGTGCCGGGGTTCGGATGTAAATTCGATTCGTTCCGGAAAAATAGGAAGCAATATGCAGACGCAAATAAACAGACGTTTTAAAAATAAAATTAGTCCCGGGAAGGATTCCGAGTTTACGTTTCTCTGGGCCCGAATTAGAGACCGGTCCCAAAAAGGGACGCTCGAAATATAAGGCAGACGTTCAAGCGTAAAACTTTAATATATCCTCTTTGAAAGTCGGAATTTAAATATTTAGTGTTTGTTGAAATATATATGGGAATATATTTAAATATATAAAGTTGCTATTTACATACATGAATATATTATTATGTTAAAATACTTTTATTGATAATTGAAAACTATATGGAATTACATTCGAAAAAACTTTACTATGGTATCAATATCAGAGACACTTTTAAATATTAACTCAAAAAATATTTTATTGAACAAAAGCAGGAGATCTATAACCGCAATATTCTATAAGCCATTCGTGCAAAAAATAAGCGCATTGAAACAAATCTAATCATCTTGAGATATACACAACCTTATTATCACTTTGATTGTAACTATTTGAATGACAATATTTAAAACTAATATCATCATCATAGTGTAGCCACAAACAGTCCACTGCCATGGGCCTCTACAATATCCATTCACAGGAAGGGGTTACGTCCATCTCGTCTGTATCATACATTCACCTCCTCATACGCTCGATATTGAAGGTAGCATTACTATTACGGGTCTCCTGAATGAACGTATTGATGAACGCTTTTGCGACCGTTTCGATAGGGAGTGTGGGAGGTTTGTAAAGACTAAGTAATTTTCTTCGAGAGACAGTGGGAAACTACTCTAGACGACCTTTTTGATTCTACTGGAAAAGGCTTTCTGGAGTGCAAAGAGTCCAGTCGCTAGGGCGTTGCCGGGGTAGGGTGAATACATACATGACGCTTAAGTGCATCTCGGATTCGCTCCTGTACCAAATGAGGGTATCTTTTAGTCCATGTGCAATTTACCCGAGCGAATTCGAGATCGAGTGCTTTCTTATTTCAGGTTGATCCTCTCAGTTCGGAGATTTCAAAACGATATGGAAGTCAACGGAAGGCAATGCTGTTAACGTTGCAAAATTAAGTTCTTCGCATGCCTCTCCTCAAGTCCGTCTATTTAATGTTATTCTTGTTCTGTTCCTAAAACTTCTTGGCTCCGAACCGGTAAGGTTCATTTTGCTCCATATTTTTGGGTAGGGTCAACTATGCAAGAGATAGCGAGTGACAAGCCATATTGCAAGCAAGACATTGTAAAAGAAACAATGAATAGTAGATAAGCTGAGCATTAGTTATTCTGAATTACACTCTTCTTGGCTCTCAAGCCATGTCATGGTGACATATAAACACAGAAAAGCTTCAGAATGTCTAGCAGAAGCGAAGAAATACCAATATCTCCCCCCTCGCAAATCTCTTCTTTGTCTTCTCGATCTTGTTCTTCAGAGACAGATGTTTCTTTAATAATTTCCTCATCATTCAATATTTGGCATCTAGGACCGTTTGCATCGCAGTTTAATCACTAGGTTACATCTTCTTCATCGCAATCAGCACTTATAGAAATATGTGCTGAATATAGATACATAATATAAGATTCTACTGCGTTACTGGAAGTTACTAAAGGACTTAACGTAGCAACAATCTTTTGAAATTATTTTCTACTAGCAATAATCGTCGAAGCATCTGATTCCTATGTAATAGTTTGAATGTTTCTGTTGCAACCTGATCTATCGGTTGTATTACCAACGTGCCATTTGGTGGAAGAAATTTTACCGTAAGCATTTCATCAATCTGGCTTAAATGTAATTGTCTAGTAATAATAATGTTTTTCCTCTTTTGTCTATGGAATTTTGATTTTTTTTAACTTCTGATATGAACTGTTTTCATCACCAGGATTTTTTAAGATCATGTTCAATCGGAAGACTTATAATATTTTTAAATCATCTGGGGTTCTTTGATTTTCCAATGACAAGCAGTGGCAGTCTGTGCCTGCCTGCTGCATTTGCATACATCATTCTAATGACACGTTTTTTACTAGTTTTGTACCCAGTTGTAGTATTTTTACGTCTTGATGGTAAATATTTGTAAAAGGGTAGTTTTTTCCAATTTAAGCCGGTCTTATCAGCATTGTATATAAATTCTTCATCGAATTCTTCCTTCTAAGCAAATATCTTCAATGTGTCAATAAATGTGTTTGCTGAAGGTATATCAGCAGGAAGCTTTCCCCATGAATTTCAAGTTCCCTGATATCATGTCGTCCTTTGAATTTTTCAAGCCAGTCCCAACTCACTTTGAAGCTGGAATCTCCATTTAATTTTGGATTTAAAAATATTGCTCTTTCACATAATAATGGATCAGATATTGGCTATCCAGTTGATCTTTATTGTATGAACCATATAAAAATACACTCTTCAATTTCTGTATTTCTTGATTTTTTCATATTTTCTGCTCTGAAATTCCATCTTGTGATATTAAACAATTAGCAAACTTCGTAATATGCAATCGATCACGTACATGAGCAAAAGTAAACACAATTCTCCACGTGCAAATCTGCAAATTATATTTTTCAGAAAACCGAGGTTCTGCTGTACAAAGTGAAAGCTTTTAGAAGGAAATTAAAAAAATAAAATTATTCAATTTTTGATACCAGTAAAACATCGACATCCATTAACGAGCATCTGGTGAGTCTTTTGATGCTAATTAATAAATCAAAATTAAAACCTCTTTGAATTCATTCCAGTATATATTTTTATTTAAGAGTAGCAGATATTTATTTTCTCTTATTGGATGATCATCAATGAGATTTCGTCCATCCTAGAATACATAATTGGATTAGCATAGATTTATTTTCCATAATATTAATCCGTATTCGTTGCCAAAGTATTCCAGCAAATCACATGGAATAATCATGATATACGGAATTATAATTTTCCAATCATTCAATCATTCCAATTTCACTTGGAAAAATGATATTGAAAAACCACTTTAAAATACTCTACAATCGTTCATAGTTCCCATTTGGCTCAATTTACATATTCGAATAACCTTATCCTGGCTACGCCATATGTAAATACAGATAATAATAATGCGAATAAGATAACGAGAAATGATTAAATTTGAATTTCCACTCTGCTGAGAAAATATAACATGGAGATCTTCAGAATCGCTAGATATAACTATTTTCATTCTTAATTGATAAGAAAATATTCCAAAATAATTATTGAATTGAAAAAATAATAGATGAATGTATGAAATAATAATTTTATTATTTTTGCACTAGATCATTGTTATATTATGTAATGGAGGGGTGTATACATAAATTTTGAAATTTGTTTGTTTTTATTGAATATTTTCATTATCGATGATTGGGTTTACATTTTTAGTATTGTGATATATGGGGGATCAGCTTGCTAAGGCTCCCTGAGAAGCAATTAGGTCATGTACGGATCAACCTCCCCCACCGTATACAAATAAGGTGACATTATGCAATTGGCGTTATTGGTGAAATCTAAATTGGGTTTGTTGGAATCGAGTCAAAATATCGTTCGAAAAGTTTCCAGTTACGTTGGCTGGAAATTTGATTAGTCTTGGAAAAATTTTCGCTGCTGAGTTTTCACGATCGGAGCCGAACACGCCCGAACGGCCGAGCGGAACAAATTAATTTTATTACATACTGGTCGGTGGTTGTTCGGATTTAATTTATAAGGACGTCCTTGCCACTTTAATCAAGTAAACTTTAGGAAATGGCCAATTAGGAATTAGAGATAATTAGGTTGTATGGAGGTCGAGTCAAGTCGCAAACGGTTAAGAATACCGTATAATCCAATGTTTTCATTGCACTGCTAAAAATATATATTTAGAGATGTAATATAAATAAAGATTCATTATTCATTCAAGGTTCATTATTAAGTAAAGGGTTAAGATTCGTTTCTTAAAGATTCGCGAATGAATTTGTCTTTACCTCTTTCGGAATATTGATATCTTAGAAAAATTTCAACGTTTTATCGAACTCATCACTCAATAAGTTCGTAGGATTTTTTTCACTTTAAACTATTTTCTTCTTCATTTGGAGATATTTTTTCATAATTTCGTCAAAAAATGTCCATTAACATATTAAGTGATATATTAGCTAATATATGCATGCTTGTGTAAACGTGACTACTGAAAATTTATTATAAAAATTTCAAGGTATAAGAAATATACATGAAAATTTAATTGAAGTTGTATCGAATATCTATAGATTTAATTAAACTAATACATTTTAGGATCGATTTTAAGCATTTCAAAAATAGAAATATAAAATTATTTTTTCGTTTTATAAATCAATTGAGAGTAAAATATTTTGGTTGAGATAAATTATCCAACGTTTTGAGCGGCCAGTATTCTCTTTGTATTGAAGTGTTTGATTTAACATCTAAATATAAACGCTATTGATAATTCGGAGGTTGTTGTAATTTAATCCTATATATAGATATTCCTCGGGGGTCCTTAAATTTATAGAGTTCCAAGAAGTTCTCAAATTAAATATGGTGAATAATTTAGTCTGTGAAGTATTAGTTAGGGACTCAATATTGATGTTTTTGAAATTAATTCGCTTAAAAAAATGGACGATATTTACACAAGGAATCGAATTATGTAAATGCGAATTGGTTCATGATTTATATGACATTTTGAATCGGGTTTATGTATCTTTTAACGTGCCAAAATCAGGATCATGATATTGGATTGGATATAATTAAATTATTCTCTAATTATATATACTTTTTGACTCAAAGACAATATTTGAAACTAGATACATCATGTTTATATTTAAGGATGAGTAGTAGGAATGCTTTGATTTTTTGTCAAGTCTATTCAAAAGCATTCTATTACAATAAAAAAACATTCCTAAATAGTAATTTGTATCATTTTAAGTATAATATAATACGTATTGGGGATATATTTCATATGGAATGTAATTAGAGTCGAGTACGTTATGTATCCTAAAATTTATTAGATCCTATACTAGTGTTCTTCTATTGCGCGAAAGATAATTTTGAGACGAAACGATTTATCTTCGAAATTTCGTATTATTTTTGCTTTGGAAGAGTGTTCCATCCTTCGCCATATTTCTTGTTGGGCATGCTTAGATATTGCAAAATGGATTTACTGGAACAACTGGCACTCGAAGACACTCAGATCTGAGCGTGGCAATATATCGCCCAGATAAAATATGTAAAGACCAGATTTAAAGTGCGCCCCAACCCCCATAGATTGGGGGAAATCCATTCTTCGATCAAATTATTTAATAGAATTTGGTGTTTTTGACGGTGACGTGAAATATTTTCAAATTGGCGGTTATCGACCCTTAAAAACGTGCTCAAACACCAGCCGCCGGAGGCTGTGGAGGACCTTCTTTTTAATATGGTCACTGACCGTATAAAGACTGAGAAGTTTCCTAAAATGGAAAACACTGTGAATTTACTTCGAAAAATATTGTTTTATTATACCTGAAAACTCTGCATGTTTTTATTACTAACCAAATATATATGAGATGAAATCTGTATAATAAGAGCATCTAAATTCGATAAAGAATTGATAGTGTTTGGTCAGGTTTATAATATTGAGAAAAAATTGAAAATCCTCGAATGTTTCCAACTATTTCATTTTGAATCACAATTCAATATGAATTCATATATGAATATCAACATCATCATTATCTTATTCAATCCAACACTTGTCTAGTCCATGATTTGAAATACAGTAACATTTAAAAAAAATATTCGACCCAAATAACGTCCGTATTTTAATACATTGCTTTGCAATTTAATAATGTAGCTTCAACAGATGGTTTGTTCCTGGTATAGACTTTCATCGATTTAAATATTTAGCAAATCCATTAGCGAGAGAGGCCTTAAAGATTTAAACGATCACAGAAGATGGCCTATTTAATATGATTTGAAGAAACTGACTGCATATAATCTGACCAAATAATATTCTTTGGTTATCTAAATAATGGAAATGTAGCGGGGGCAATATACCATCTCTACGTAGTAGCTGTTAATCTGAGCAGATTTAATTCGCCAGATTAATAGCGATATCTTTCGTCTCTCTTCAGGTGCAATGTGTTATTTTAACAGCGCCATCTCTTGTGGCCCTACGGAAACATTGCACATGCATATCGACAGATCGCTTCTTGCGCGTGCACCGTTGCCGGTTGGATAGTGACGCGCAGGAGGCGGGAGTTGGGGGAGTCGTCGGATAGCCTTGGCTGCGGGATGTCGTCCCTCCTGCAGCCAGATCTCTCTCTTTCGTGTGGAATAAATAGTATTTAGGGAAGAGAGTCTTTACTATTAGACGCCCGTCTCTTCCCATTAATTCGTCCAGCAACATCATAACCCGTTAAGAGAACGGACCCGTACGTTAGCGTGGCCATCCTGACGAGCACGTGGAGGGCGGGGAGCCGCCCGGGGACTCTGCCCCCTAGAGCGCCCCCGCTTTAACGTTACAAAAACAAATTGAATAGTTCCTTAATTTGATTATTTGTTGTAATGATCGATTATTTCTCATTTTTCTGGTGCACAGAATCTCATAAATATTATACTGAAGAACGATTAGATTCACCGCAGAGACACATTTAGAGAACATCATATAACATTTTAGACTTAAGACGTGATTTTTTTTAAATTAATTATCCATGTATCTATTCTGAATACTATTTCTTTGAAAATCCCTGTTTGCTTGTAATTAGGGTTTATTTGTTGTGTTATAATGCAGAAAATGTTTGAGTTCTCCCCTATTAGGCATCGTTGTCTGAAATAATAAGACACAATTAGTCGAAATAATTGCTATGCCAATCGGAACCTAATAAATAAAATTATCATAATTGGCTACTTATATCTGATTGTGTGAATTAAGCAAGAACTATCGGTTCGAACATGTGGGTGAGGTGTTGGCATCATCTGGGTGAGCAGAAGTGGGACCTTCTGCTCACTCAATCAAGTGTAAATTGTGCGCTTTGGAAGTAACTTCATCGTTTATTGTCATAATAAAATATTTATCTTCTTAATTTTATAAAAGCACCATATCATCGGCGATGTTTTATTTGAAAAAAAAGTATATTTAAATGTTTTAATCTGTGATGAAAATTGACACTCAGCTTAAGAGTTTGTATATGGATGTGTCGTCTAGTGGTGTGTTTATTATATTTAAAAAATGATTAAATGTTAAGCACTCCATTGACACCTTAATAACGTCAGTATTTCAGGCTGAAAGAGTTAATATACACTCCTTAAAGATCCTGATATAAAAAAATGCGTGGAGCGGGATCAGTAATGAGGTAAACTGAGCGTTGCTGCTAGAGTGCGCGCTTTGTCACTGCGAGCTAGACTGAAAGATGTGGAATTAATGGAGTGAAACAGGGTAAAAGTAAGTGGTGCGAACTGCGTGAGGAAGATACTTTACCTCCACAAGGATAAGTGTAAATAATAATGGATTCTGTGTTGGAACAATCGTTCAATGGAACATCCAACCTACCCTTAGATACCATCGGCTCGATCTTCACGCCATATTTTACAAGCAAATAAATTCCTTTCACAAAACAATATCGCGTCGCAGTATTGGCCAACTTTCCAGTGAATAAGCAAATCAGGATCTAAGATTATTCAATAGAGACGACGTCTCTGCCCCCCGGGGATGTAGAAAGGGACAAACAAATTGAAAGAAGCCCGTCCTCATCTATTTTAAGGAACAATTTCGATCAATCGCCGAACGGGGGGTAGTCTAGTCAAATATTCGATTCTTCGAAGTGGAAATAAATCGACCGTTTACAATCCGCACAATTGCTGTTATTATTTTTGGGTAAGCCGATACCTCGATATACATTCCGAGCATTCAAAACGGAGATTTTTTATTTAATAAAAAATGCCTAGATAATTTTTCAAAACGGATGAAAAGTTTAGTTGGAAATCCTATACAAACATTGCTGCGTAGGTTTGCTTGTACTCCTTTCAGTTGGCTGATAAACAAAACAACGCCGTCTTGTGAAACTTTGGCGAGCATATCTATTTCTCCAGCAAGATAATCTAATAAAGTTAATTTGATACGTATTATGTATTTTGGATTGAAAACGGATGAATGCTTCATAAATGAAAATTTGCCACTTTGAAGACGACCATGGCTAATAGCACATGCTCAGCGTGTATAAATTTCATCAAAATATCCAAACAAACTCTGTTTAAATATTTAGTTTATCTTTGAAAATTATTATAAAAGTTTGAAATGGGGGATCGGAATTTTTTTTGTTGCATAAATTGTATCCAAATAGTGTGCAGAATATATGGATAAAATGATTTTCCGATATTTGGGATCACGCTGATGAAGAGCAACGCACATTGAAGCATAAAAAAAGTAAATAATGAAATATTATATTTAAAATTATCCAAAAATCATGATAACCTTTGTGGAGAAATTGATTCATCAATCTTACTACACAGGCGTCAATTTTGGTTTCTCTAGGTTCGTCATCAAATAACCTTCCTTTATAGATTTATAGATTATGAATGTATCCATTTGGAGAACATAATTCATAAAATTTGATGGCATATTTAACTTTCTTCTCTTTCGTGTATTGCAGTAACCACAATCAACCTCGACGAAGAAGAAGAAATTCAAACATCTCAATATTTTTTCGAATCTTCTACCTGACTTGACATACGAAAATATTGAATAATAATTACAATGGATCTCGTGGAAACATTTTTCATCGACATTTGCTTCAATTTCATTATTATCTATTTTTAAATGTTCATTAGATCGGCGGTTCTTAAACTGAAGTTCAGATGAAAGTCCTATACCTATACTAGACGTAAAATGTCTAGGCTTGGGATGGGATCCGCAAAAAAATGTTGTTCCAGAGGGGTTCGTTAAAAAAATTTTCAGATCAGGAACTTTTTCGTAATAAATATATTTATTTTTTAAAATTAATTAAAGAATATTACATTTGGCTTCAGCATAGCTTCAAAGATATTTTGTTCTAAAAAATCTTTTTACCTTATCTAAATTTAATCATATGCTGAAGGGATTGGGAGACCAAAAAACTAGTGAAAAATTCTGAGAAAATATTTTACTATGGAGGCTTGTTTAAATCCAAGGATATCGGTTCAAAATTATAATTATGATAGTATATAACAACTAACAATATTAGATAACCTATTAAAAATATTTTTATCGAAATAATTAAAAAAATCATTGAATTGGAACTTAAGGGACGTTTCTACCTTGTCGATTCAAACAAAAACTTGTTTTCTTCTTGTATCGGAAAGAACCAATGTTTATGAATACGTTCAGTAAATTTCAAGTCGATATAAATGAAATTTGCAAAGTTATAGGCCGACAAAGAGATGCTGCGCTGCGCGAAACTGAAGACAGGAGGTACTTTAAACGCGTTTTTCTCGAAAGTACTTTTTCCAAGCTCATGGAAGTACTCCCACACCCCCTAGATAAGCATTCTTTATGAAATTTAGCAGACACGTGTATAATAAACGTTTTCATCGTATAGACTACAATTGTACAAAAATATTCAATAGTTATTTTTTAATGAACAAAAAACTACAAAAAAAAATAATAAAAACACTTTTTTTTTTTCAATCACAAATATTTTTATTATTATTTAATATTTCTTCTTAATTATAGTCTATACTATACACGATATTATAAAAAGTAAAAATATCTTTAATTTTATTGCTGCAAATTATCTGTTCAGATCTTAGGACTTCCATGGTGAAGAATGTCATCGTTCGTCCATCGACATACGTGGCTTCCCCTCACTCTCACTACTATACTTTGTCAAACTTTAAAAACTATTTTTATATTTAATAAAGATTGCCTAATCAACATACTAAATATCAATATTCTATATTTAATACTTTTCGCATAAAAAATTGATTTTTTTAGGCCCAACAAGGTAGAAACGTCCCTTATTTTGATATTGAATCAATATTATCCTTTTAATAATTTTTATTCATAATAATAAATATATTAAAATCCATTACAATTGTTTTACAATAACCGAATTTTGTCAATCTTTATGAGATCTGATAAAATAAATCGCATTTATAATTGAGACAGTCATGTAGAATAATATATTTATTTTTACAAAACGCTGAAGATTTTCAAGCGCCATGCATCACACGATAAAAAGTTTGTCCAACACAAATCTTTGGCTCTTTGCCGACCACTAGGACCATGTATCGTTTGAAATATCAAACACTTAAGCTTTCTAGGGATTAAAGAAGCCATTGCGCCAAACAACAACATAATGCTTAAATTAATGTTAAAATTAAGCACGAAATTCACATATTGCATATGAAAAATATTTATAACCCCCAGGCGAAACAAAATATGTTTCGCACACGTTCGACCCTTAATTTATGTTGCTCCCCTTGTATACACCCGAAACCGGTATAAAGCATTCCAAAATGATCAAGTTATGCTATAAAATGTGTTATAATTATGAAGAAGCGTTACCGAAGCCATAACCGTATGTATTAATTCGGATTTTGGGTAATTTGAGGCTTTGTATTTTTCTTCCTTCGAATGCGTCGAATAATTAGATTATTAATTACATGCCATCAGCAGCATGTTTGTAATTAAATAGTTGCGCGGTGTGGATGGTTTTTAATCAATTTTGGATTTTGCAGTCGATTGGATGTTCGGAAAATGTGAAAAATGTTCTTTTCCGATCCGCCGGGAAAAAAAGACAATGGGGCTCGCAACATGAAAATGGCGAATTTATAACAAAGCTTTATTGTTTACATTCATATAAATCTATTTAAAGCTATTGGGCCGAATGGATAACTGCTTATGATTTAGAAAGGCTTTCATCGATTCCATAAAAGAAAATGAGCTTTCCGAGCAACAAAGCTGCAGCAAAAAATCTTTTCTCGTGTTATTTCTCAACATTTTTTTTTCGGCGTGTTCAAAATCTGAGCTTTCGCGAGATTAATAAATTACAACGACTCGTACATTTTTAAACAATACAAAGCTCGATTCTTATGGGGGGGTGAATTTCGTGCATTTTTCCACAGCTTTCGCAGCATTTAAGCATACATCAACGAGATCAACACATCAAATCGGACATGCCATTTAATAATATAGCACTTTGTGTCGGGGAGTTTTTTATTAAATTTCCGCGTTGAAAATTCGCATTCGGTTGAAACAGCGTCGACGCTCTGGAAGTCTTAAATTCGTCTCGAAAACGTGATGCCATATCGCTGTGATTCTGGCAAACTTCTTTATTATGAGTTGCTCAACTTTGGCAAAGTCATTAAAACGGGGAAGTATTGTACCCGGAACAATACCAGCCAGGTAGTTACCCGAATACGTAAAGGTGGTTTGCGACCGCATATGGTGATTATACCCCCGTGTAACGGGCTGGTGAAATGAACTAAGCTTGTTAATATTTCGTATTCCATTTGTTTGCAGACGTATATAATATTTTAGTCCCCGTGAAAATTTGATTGGTCATATGTTAAAATACTTGATTGTATGTATGAATGCTTGAGAGCTTTCCAGCAATTTCCACCCTCATTTTTCCCCCCTTGAATTTTGGACACTCAAGGGCTCTTGCGTACTTTAAATACATAAATGAGAACCGAATAGAAACATTTTTATTATATAAATACTAAAAGCAATCATTTATATTGTACCTGTCTTGCGTAGTCTCATGATTAACTCTCCTAGTGCCAAATAGCTATATACACTTAAACCTTTTTTTGTGCGGTAGACACGTTCCACGGAAAATCGCACAAAATAAGTAATGGCTTACATAGGAAAAGTGAAGATGCGTTCCATCGATTTTAAAAACCGCATAACTTCGAAATCGCACAAAAAGAAGTCTTTATAGGTACTTTAAAATAAAAAAAATTAAATAAAATATTAGAATACATTTATTTGTTCTCAATTTCATTTTTAAAAAATACCAAAATTTCACCTTTTAATCATCATAACTTTTTAAACTATGGTTGTAATAGCACGAATTCCTGTTTTTTAATATTTTTAATCTAAATAAATCATTATTTTATGCAATTGGTTTAAAGAAAACTATTTCTGAGCTTTCAAAGTCACACAAAATGTGCAAATTAATACGAAATATCAAATTCTAAATTCTTTAAACGAAAAACTAACGACTATTTTGGCTAGTCGTATTTATCTATTTTATGAATTAAATTTTCAAAAAAAGTGTTTTAAACTATTTGCCCTTTAATATATACAGCTTTTAGTTGCAAATTTTGTTCGAATGCCACAGTCTTTAAATTATAATTGTAATCTGTAGGCAGTCTCATTATTTAGCGGTTAAACTCGTAACTTAATCATCTTGGGAATTAATCTACAGGTGAGGTTAGCGACCACATTTTTAAATATACACTATGAAAACCATGACAATGTGGTCGGCAATGATTACACAAAAGAGAATATACACTTGTATATTTTATGTCATGGATGATTAAACTAGTTAAAACCATGAATACCACTAACAATAGATGCAAAATGCAGAATACGTTTATAAATTCCTACGGTATATCGGTATCTGTTTTCCTTCCTTTCGATAAATTTGGAAGATCGGAAGTATCCAATCGATTGTCTTAATCCATATTTAATTTAGTATTAATTCATTAAATAGGGCAGGGCCATTTTTAATCGATTGATTTGCCAATGTAATTAAAATTTTGCAACTAGCTCATAGATCGTCTCCTATATAAAATCGTCTATCGCTTATTTCAAATGAAATAGGATATTTTACCTTGAAAAGGAGTATTTTTGGAATATCTGCAGTTTTAAATTATTGGAAATTCTGCTGTTTAATATGAGTTAAAAGCATTCAAATTCACGGCGCAATAGATTCATATGCTCATTTGAAATTTAAAATAGTGCGATGTTTATAATTCAGGTTTCATGGAAATTCCTAGAAATGGAATGATTATATAATACGTTAAATATTTTTCCATTTATTTACAAATTTAACCCATTATAACAATGCAGCCGACGCTCTGGCTCCAAAAATAATAAGTTAACTTTGACATATGTCAAGTTAAATTAATTAATTTCGGACAAGTGTACATAAGAAAGACAACTTGGTGATACTACGTCACATCAACCGGTTATATTGGTTTTGTTAATAATTTATTTCATCCGTTCTATTTAAGAATTCCGAAAAATTATAAATGCTAATGTGATACATATAATATGAATGAGCCGAATGTTTCAACATTTTTTTAAATAGATATTCGACCTAACAAGAGCACACAGTGATAAATAAGTGTTTTAGTTTTCTTTATCTGAAATAATTATCTTATATGGCCAACACGAGAAAGTAATATCGAGTGGTTTAGATTTTCAGTTGGGTCACATTGTCCTCATCTATTTTTTCCAAACTTCTTTATCTCTGGCTACTATTTCCGAATAGAGCTTTTCAAAGTTTTATTTCATAAATCTTCTTTGTTCTTCATCCAATATCTTCTCTTATTCATCTCTTCGTCTCCATGCCGATATCCCGTTGATTTATATATATATGTATGAATTAAATACGTCCGTACATATGAACTTAATCGCCTATATAAATCCACCGTTCTTTCAAAAGCCCTTGATTAATTCTTTAATTTCTAAATTTATTGCCTTGATATTTTCCCGAACGATGGATCCTTTGTCAAGTTGAAATGGGCTTACGCAGAAATGTGTTTAAAAAAAAATACCTGAAAATTTTCACGATCCATTTTATGAAATTGCCAAAGTTGCTAATGAAATAATAGCGAACTTTACCTATAAAGTTGGCGTTTTTCTGATTTTTTTCAGTTGAAAACTTCATTGAAAATGGGTGGGCGAAAATTACAAGAAGTAAATATAATCTATTGAGCTCGAGCTTACATTCAAATTCAAACAAATATATGCAAAAATACTTCGTATCTATAAATTCATGATTTAATCAATAATTTTGATAAACTATGGCTTTCAACGATATAATACTTTAGATTTCAAACAAAAATTCTTAATTCGCAATTTATAGATTATGGTTCTTAATTATTGCAACAATAAACGCAAAAATTGAAGTATTTCCATATAATTTTAACGAAATACAGGATGCGGCATGGAAACTACCTTATTTGAAACGCGCGTCCTAAAGCTATAGTTGTACCTGCATTAAATCTAAATCTATAAAGCTATTTTATTTCATACAAGTAGTTTATCTAAATTATTATTAAATAGACGTCTTCTACTTTCGATACAAAGTGGCTAGGGCTTCGGTAGACGTGGTTAAAATTGTAACGTGGGAACTTGTTTGAAATATTGCAACTTCCAAAGAATTGCAATATCAAATGCATATAGCATTTATTATAAGCAACTACAACATAATTTCAGTCTTGTAGGTATAAAACATTAATATATACACCAAACCTCTTTTTGTGCGATTTTGAAGTTATGCGGTTTTTTTAAATTATTTTTTTAATTTTATAAAGAGTATGTATCGAGATATTTTGAATAAAAATGAAAATAAAACATTAACAATAACCGAAATTTGTAAAAAAAAATATTTTTTTCAATATGGTTAACATCATGTCTCAAGTTCTAATTAACTGATTTACTTCAAATTAGTTACGAAACTTTTCTATATAATCCTCTATTGTTCCTAATAGATTTTTGTTAAAATTTAATTTTTAAAAACATTAAAATTGTGAAAAAAACAAAATGAGGCCAAAAAATTTTTTGAGCGAGTCACCGAAAATCGCCACGAAAATTATCATACAGCGATGATAGTTGAATTAAAATAATTAGCAATGATGCAAAAAGTCCTTTAAATCTTACCAAAAATGTTATTGTTTTCCTGTTTTTTATTTATTAACTTTTTTTGTGCGATTTTGGGTATATTTTATACAGCTGTTTCAAAGTTATGCGGTTTTAAAAATCCATGGAACGCATCTTCACATTTTTTATGCAAGTCATAGCTTTTTTTGTGCGACTTTTCGCGGAGCACATCTACCGCACAAAAAAAGGTTTAAGTATAATATTTATTTACAGATCTCAAAACAAAAAAAAATCTAAATGTTGACAACAACATCAGTGCGGTAGACTGCCGTTTTATTTACGTACAATATCAAAACAAGAAAAGGAGAAAGAATCAGATTTCTAGAAATAATTATACAAATAATGTATATGCCCATCAAGTAGCTTAACTAAAAGTGGATATATAGAAAAATAAGTTCAAATCACATGAAAATGATATGGCAGATTCTACGCAAGTTTAATTTACTCATCTTTCAAGAAGGTGCTCATCCATAAGCTGTGATCCACATGATCTACCGACTCTGATTTCAAATGATGCACACACTCAAGAATATCTCAAATTTATTTTAATTTAAAAGCACCAAGTCAAATATGCACACTCTCACATTGAAATTAATTTCATCTCATTCATATCGCTGGATGCTGTCAACGATATCAGATTATATCAGACTCGAATTCTTATGGGGTCCTTCGAAAATTTGAATGGCATCCGTAGGCTCTATTAAGGCTTCTTTTAACTCATCCAAGTATTGATCCACTCGGATGGTGATTACCACCGCTGATCGTTTGGGCACGCATTTTAAGCGCCATTATCATAGGCCACTATTCTGCCTCGACCACCGAAGAAAGACGGGTCGATCGAATTCCGTCTGTGGTTTCATCTCCTTGTGGACACTCGATCGACCTTTCTGGAACAACATCCGAGCATATATCGGATAAGCAAACACCTCTGTAAATATTGGATGAAGGTTGTTTAAAGAAACGCATGGAGCCAGGCGGCCGTAAATGGTGATTCTTTTGGATACACACCTGCTCCTCCAATTTTGGGGAACGCCCCAAAGACGTATTTCAATTAAATGTGACGCGGGTATTGCCAATGGGACGTCATATTGGACAAAGTGTCCCCGCAGAAGCCTCATCCTTTATATGAAAAAAATATTTCATAGAAATAATCTTTGAAGATCTTCGCTATGATATGCTTATTTTGATAAATGATGATAGCAGTTGTGCCAATTTTTTGTTTCTAGGGGCTTAATTTGTTTGATTTTCTCCTAATATATTAAGCTGTTTCAACCAACGAAGCGCTTCGTTTAATTCAATTAAGCCTTCCAATGTTACTGCTTTTTATGTGGACGAAATTTAATGGGAATCGATTTTATTACAAGTAAACTCGCCACATGCACTCGATTCCGGTAATTCATTACGCCGTTTTGTATACACTCAATTCCACCATCCTCCCTTTTTTCCGAATGCGGGAAATAAATTCGAAAATAGAGCTATGAACTTTACGTAACCGAATTGATCTTAAAAATCCATGACCTAATTGCAGTGCGGCGGAAGAAAGCTACCGAAGTTGAAATTTCGAGAATCCTGCAAAAAATTATAAAAAAGACACTCGTTTCTAAATTGAATGAGAAAGATCAGAATAAAGAGCAGCAGAGATGGAGTACTCGAGAAGAACGCTCAACTTATCCAAAGGCGACGAGGGTCATTATATGGAAATCCGTAGAAGACCAATATTGGAAGGAATCCGAATTTGGCAGCATTCTTAATTATTATGTTAAGCGATTCAAATTTAAGTTTTGATATACACGGGGAAGAAATCTTATTCAAATATGTTATATTTATATATGTGAATAAAATTAATTATGTTTTTACATACATAAAAGAAGACCGAGTAAGTAATAATATGTATGTGTACATGTGGTGCTCGTGAATTCAATTGCTATTGGGTTCTAAAATTTTCACGCAAGAAAAGGATAAAGACAATTAAGTGGTTAAATAAAGTCGCTGAAAATTTGTAAAGATACTTCACTTGCGAGACTGGTTGGAAGCCGGCGGGAAGGACGTATCTTCCCGTGGTACAAATCGGCTCTTTTCTATTTTGCAGCGCAGTCTATATTTCAACTACGCGTACATACAGAATAGCATGAAAATCAATATCGCGAATAGTGGTTGCATATATTAATTACTTAATTATAATTAATTAGTTAATTAATTTTTAATCTGCCACATATTAATGAGCTGTGGCTATTCATTAATGAGACTGAACTCCGGCGTGTATTAAACCACATTCATTAAACCATAAATGCATGTGGTACATCGGTTTTAGATAAGGACAAAGATGTCAGGTTATTAGTACACAAAATTGAGCAAGAACACATTTAAATTAATGTTCATTGTTTTTTTTGCAAGTTAGGGCACAATTTTGCAATATTTAAAACATTGAACATATTCCATTACAACCCTTACTTACATAGCATTTGCTTTCTGTTGCTCAGCTATTTTTGCCTATTCATTTGTTGCGAAAATAAAAGGACAGGGTTGCCGCGCAAACCTGCCAGTTTACTTCTGAAGGAGTAGATTTAGCAAAGGAGTGATGATACTCGGCTAATAACGCCACTCTAGAATAGTCAAGAAGGAATAACAAAATTGGTCAGCGATAATAATGATGCTCGTATCTTAATTATCAAAACAAACGCCTGCTCTCAAGACAACACGAACAATCAAGCCTCAACTTCCAGACACTCATTCTGTTCTTACACCTTATTCGTAACAAGCATATTACTAAGTTTACTAATTGTTTAATATGAGAAGATGGAAGCTCAGAGCGAAAAGTTGAGAAAATTTAGAAAATACAGAAGTTAAAGAGTGTATTTTTATGTGGTTTATACAAAGACGATTAACTGGACAGCCAATATCTGGTCCATTCTTGTGTGAAAAAGCAATATTTTTCAATACAAAATTAAATGGAGATTCCACTTTCAAAGCAAGTTCGGGCTGGTTTGAAAATTTCAAGGACGACATTGTATCAAGGAACTTTAAATTCACGGGGAAAAGCTTTCTGTTGACATACCTTCAGTAAACACATTCATTGACACATTGAAGCTATTTGTTGAGAAGAAAGGATTCGACGAAGAATTTATATACAATGCTGATAAGATCGGCTTAAATTGGAGAAAACTAGCCAACAAATTTAGCATTAAGACGTGAAAATACTGCACCTGGGTACAAAACTAGTAAAGAACGTATCACTATAACGATGTGTGCAAATGCAACAGGCAGACACAGACTACCACTGCTTGTCATTGGAAAATCAAAGAACTTCTTACATTGGAAAATCGTCTTTCGGTTGAATATGATCACCAGAAAAAAGCAAAGCAAATTTTTGAAAAGATCTTTAAGTTCTAGAAATGCGGTAGAACCTGATATAAATTTAATATAATAAATTTCTATATGTGCTGAATGCGACGAAGAAGATGTAACCGAGTGGCTAAATTGCAATGCAAACGATCCTGGATTCCAAATATTGAATTATAAGGAAATAATTAAAGAAAAATCTGCCTCAGAAGAACAAGTTCAAGAATATGAAGAAGATATTTGCGAAGAGGGATATTTTGGTCCTACACATTCTGGAGCTTTTTAGTGTTTAAATGTCACCATGAAATGTCATGAGAACCAATAAGGGTTCAGGACAACTTATATATCTTAAGAGTGTTCAATTTTTAATAAAAAATAATTTATTATATGTGTATGTAAATCTAGACTTCATACTATTCCTGTCAATTATGATTATTTTCGATTATCCGGATTTTCGTTATCCGGACTACTTTCATCCCTAATTAGTCCAGATAATCGAGCTTCTACTATATGAGTGTACGATGAAACAAAGATCTGAAGTCTCTCTCTCTGATTTTCAGTACGGAATGGGTTAAACAAATTCTGAAAATTTTGTGAGAATAGGTTAAATACTAAATTATATCATTAAAATTAAATTACGTCATTAGTCTCGTTATTTAATAGCCAATCTTTATAATTCACATTAAACATTATAATCTATGAAGATATATTTAAATAAAAATATTTGGAAAGCGTGAAAAATTTTTTGAGCATTTACATAGGTTGTTACAAAAAAATAACGAAAGCACGCTGTGGATGGACTCATTAACCGAAGATAGAAGAAGTAGACTTGAGATTCAGTGTTATCTCGACCCCATAAGGACGAGACGATGAGGAAGACGATAATGATGGAGTTCTTCACCTCGCAACAAGAACCTCCTCTTAAATCTTCAAGCAAAAATACACTTTTTAATATTTTGTATATTAATATCTAGCATTCACTTGAATAAAATTACGACGTATTTTCAAGCAAACGTGTCATATGAATGTATATTCAAAGATCTTTAATTCGAAGCATATTAAACTGTTTGATATTTAAGATTAAGGGAATGCCAAATGTTAATGATCTCGCATTAATTATTAAAGCCTCGCATGAAACTGATTCGGATAACGCTCTCTTCATATTTTATGCTCAGAACTTCAATATACTTTATACAATAAATATTTGTGGTTTGTGTGAACTTTATAATTAACGAGCTGACATAGTAATAAACAAACCAGTTTCACATAAAAGTGTACTTATAGCATAAATGGCGTTGCATGCTGTATTGAAATATAATATTATGCTACTTTTATGTATCAAACTTTAACATTTGCTATAAACTTTCGACAATTGCATAAGAGGAACTGCATACTAGTAACTTTCATCATATGGAAAATGTTCGGAACTATTTTGATACATAAATATAATTTATACGAGCTAAAGTTAAATAATCCAATTATATAAGATGACATAATAAAAGGATTACCTTAATATATTTTATGGATATTATCACATCATGATCCTTATATCTATATATATATAATATATATTGTTCTTAAATATATTTGTACAGTCATTAAAAGCCTTGTTTCATACATTAATTTGCAAAAAATATTATCATAAATGTATATTGTATCCAAGCAAATTTGTTTTGGTAGCTTATAATGAATCTAATCTTTGAATAATTGTATTAAACATTGTTGCGTTCATTACATAAACAATAACAAGACGAAGCATAATCCTTATTCAAAGATATGACGTGCAAATCAGCAAATTGTATTTTTTTTTTGATAATCCGGATAATTAAAAATTCAGAAAATCAAGCTATATGTATTTTTTTAAAGAGCCGATATAAATCGTTTTAACATTTGTAATTAAATTGCGTTATTATTTTTATTTTTTCTTTTGCATTGGGACGTATAAAATTAGCAGCGTTTTAAAAATGGAATTATATTTTTCGTAAGTCTATTTGTAGATCTTTAACGCGTTTGATGTTAAAAAGAAAAATCGGCACGATTCTTTAGACGGGCAAAAAATATTTTCAGGCAAATTGGTACAGGAAGCTCCTCGAATTTATGAAGTTGATATCAAAGAATTGCAACAGGGGTGGAAAATGTAAGTATGTAGGTGAAACAAAAATATTTGTCCAAGCTGTTCGCATTTTTTGCTTTAATATAAAAGCAAATTTCAAACTGTTTTGAATATTTTCAATCTATCCCTGAAATGGCGTGCATATGCAGGATGTTCGTCATTCGATTTTCGCAGAAACCATCAGTGCCTGAATACGTTAGTGGAAGGCTCAAATATTCAATTTGAAACTACGTCCAACATATATGTTCATTTAGATATAGTTCAAATAATTTTTAGTTCGGCTGATTCTTCAGCTGAAAAATCCTTGAAACATTATTATTATCGATCCTGAATAATAGATTTGGTTCTACGAGATGTAAAACTATTCATATGAAAATATTTTAAAAGGAAAGTTATTTAAGTATACGAAACAAAGTTTTCCAGCATTCACATGCAGATTTTATATTTTTATTTGAGGAAAAATCGTATTTTAAAATCTGATGTTAAACCAAATGGCGTATGTGCAGATACGTGATCGATTAACGAAAAATATAGCAAAAAACAGTGTTGAAATAATTCCAAGCACATAAAAGAGCTTTTTTAATATCTCAGCGGACTTGGCATCGTACCTTTTTCCTTATTTTCTATAAATAATATATTGGGTGTAAGGATCAAATGCCGAGATTTTGTCCGAATAAGAAATATTTTATTCATCATTATTCAATTCGATTTTTTCCCCTAAGACATTGACACATTCGGGGGGTGAAAATTTCCAATGAAATTTACTGCGAACGAGAATTTCCCATGTGAACTAAAAGCTTACATTTTTATATCTAACGTTTTGATTAAAAATATATTTTAAAACGTCTGTAACTCTCATTCAGGGCCTCAGGTAATTTTAATTGAATTTCAAGCTTAATTAATTTTAAATTAATTATTTTTCTGGTCTTAAATCTTCATTTCGTTGTTTATCTTTGCAAACATCTATCTTTGATGTTAGCGTCGGACTAAATTTTAAAATTCAGAACGGATTTATTTTTTTAAGATCTTAACAAACACAAGGAATCAATAAGGGATCAAGGAAAACACCATTTATATTTTTTGAATTGTGTAAGATTTTTCTTTTTCCAATTAGTGTAAAGCATCACTCAATAAGTTCATAGGATTTTTTTTCTTCTCAGATTCATCCAAAAGATCCTACGAACTTATTGAGCGATGTTTTATATGTATTTACGCGGTAAATTCCTATTACTTCACATATATAGTTAGGAAAAAATTATTAAAATGACACATTAGGAGAGAATTTACCGCTCAAATTCTTAATAATATTAGCTCTATAAGTGTATGTACAAATGATAGTAGTTAGTCCCGAATAACACATTATTCAATGAGTTCGTAAGATTTTTTTTGGAAAAGATTGCAAAAAAAAATCCAACTAAAGAAGAAAAATGTTTAACATGAAAATAAATCTTATGAATCAATTAAAAACCACTTTAAAATAGTTTGAAAATTAATTTATTAATCCAATCACTACGACTTTGTATAGAAGATATTTGCCTTATACTGCTTTTCTATTGACTTTTATATGAAATGGAATCCAGAAACTGGATCATCATATTAATATTTAATAATTTGTAAGACTATGTGCGTGCACATCCAAGCATGCTAGTTAGTTTCCAGCTAATTTTAAAAGATTTAATTCAATTTTTTATAAATCCAAAATGAAAATTTGCCATCAATTCAAAGACTTCGTCGTGTTACGATTTGTCTGGCGAACCTTTCCGGGCGTAGGAAGTCCTGTCAATGCTCCGGATGAACCGTCGACGATATCCGGAGCAATCCAAGACTTGTCTTCAAAGGAGCATGGCTCCTTTAAAACTCAGCCACCCGTTTAACCGTCATGGAACATACTGTAGTATTCTCTCGCGTTATGGTGTGCATCCTTATGTGAATTTTTCGTATGGGAATTCTTTTCAAATCGAGAAATTCAATAATACTGCCTGCAACCATTTCGAAGCCAATTTAATGTGAGCGAGCTTGGTGTAAAGCAACACATATTTTTTAAAAAAGGAATATATTGCTGATACGCGACCTAAAATTTTTATTTGAACATCGATGCGGATTTAACGGGGGAGAATTTTCATCCAATATATAATTGATATTTTTCTTACAAGAAAAAGTATTTTATTTTAAAAGTATCTTGATCTCACCAGCTGATGTCTTAGTATCTCTGGAGTTTTCAAGCTGTTCCCTCAGCTACATAATGAAACCAGTAGAAGTAGCACTCACCCTGTAACGTCTAGACCTCAGCTTTTGTCGCAACTAAATTGCAACAAGATCAAGACTTATTAAGAGATTCAATGGAATAAAAGAGGCTTATATGTGATAATTGAATTTGAAGATATTTTTCGGGTTTTTTGCCTTAAATAAAAATGATTTATTGCGGTATGTTTGGTCTTACAAGTCCACGTACATATACCTTTTCCGACAGGGCATCAAGCCTTAAAGTTGAAAGATCGCCGCTTTAATCTTTTCTACCCTCTCCATTTTTACCCTCCATATCAATATAAAGTAGAGGGTTTCCAGGACACGTGAGTGAAAAAGGTTTATGTATAAATTTGCTCTCTTTTTCATTTCAATATTTCAGCTTTCGTACATCGTTCCATTCAAATATTACGCTTTGCTCGAGTTTCGTTTTGAATAAATCTACATATGACTTCCGTTTATCTCAAAGGCATTATTTCGGGCTGCGCATGATTAGATCTAATGATATTTCATCAACGATAAAGTATTTTATCGATACGACTATTTATCAGAAGGTCTCGATTTAGAATGGCCGAACGGGATGAGGAACGAGGAAAGATGACGCAGATATGTTGTTTTGATAGAAACTTTCTTGTAAGATCTTAATTTATTGCAGTAGTTTGGTTTTAGTTGAGAGAATCGGACGCTCGAAGAAGTATAAAGTACTTTTTATTTATTTTTAAACTATTTTATTCCACTGGCACAAAACATTGATGTTTTTCATTGCGATATACCCCAAATGTGTTTAAAGATTTACGATGTCTTAATGTTTGAAAGACTCGCAAAGCTTCAAAGCGTACAAAAAAAGGCGGGAAAAATTCCTGAAAAAGTTTCACGAAATACAAGGAGAAAATAAATTAGTGTTTGAGATGAAAAAAAAAATTAAAAAAATGTATCTAAATTCCAAAACATTTTGTTATGAAAGAAAAATATTTCGGGAATGCAAATAAAAAGCCAAAAATGTAGTGTTTTGTAAATTTATATCTATAATATAAGAATATCAATAATTTGGACCAATAATTAAAATCTTAAGAGATTTTTTGTCAGCTTGTATTAAGACACGATTCAAGAAACACTTAAAATTTTTGTTAAAAATTTAGAGTTACAAATATATATTTTTTTAAATTTAAATTCTATTTTAAACGTTATTTATATACAAAATTAATGCTAGTAATTTATGAAGAACATTTTCGCAAAGAGAGATATCTGGCTGCAGGAAGGACGACCTTCCGCAGCCAAGGCTAACCGACGACTCTCCTGACTCCCGCCTCCTGCGCATCACTACCCAACCGGCAACGCTGCACTCGCAAGAAGCGATCTGTTGGTGTGCAGGTGCAATGTCTCTATAGGTCCACAAGAGATGGCGCTAGTTAAAATAATACATTGCACCTGAAAAGAGACGGAAGATGTCGCTGTTAATCTGGCGAATAAAATCAGCTCAGATTAACAACGCTACTATTGAGCACGAACAATAGTTCTAGTACACGAAACAGTTACATCATGTGTAATTATTTCTACAAAGCTGATTCTTTCTCATTTTGTTGTTTTTATATTATAAGCAAACGATACAAAGAAGCTTTGTAGATTTTAATTTAATGCCGCTTATAAATGAATCCACGAATCCTCAAAAGCAATAAAAAACGATCAAAAATCGAATAACCGCCAAATGTTTGGCATTATGTCAATAAGTCGTAGTGTTAATAAATGCGTCGTCATAACGTCGCAAATATTTATATCCGATTACGTTGTTTTGAATAATAAAATGTACGCCTCGGGTGTACGTTAATCGAGTTCCAAGATCCGTCTATAACTAAATTGTCGGATTAATTTTGGGGCTGTGGAAGGATTAATTCATATTTCAGGTGCTGACAAAATTTTCTAACGACTTTTACTGTCGCATCCCCGAGTTGGAGCTATTCATCGGCGAAATTGAATTATGTATAATTTCGGATAATATACGTCGGCGGCATACATTAAGCGTCCTCGACGAGAAAATGACACAGTTTTGTTCGCAATTTCGTGATGGTTTAACTGCGATATTATTCAAAAATTTGCTAAAAATAATAATATTCAATTTTGAGAAAAATTAAGTGAGATTCTCAACAAATTAGGGCGACAAAGGGTTTTTCTCATTGTTATGGTTAACAGGAAGCTCGTGACTGCCGAAGATAAGCTTAAGCAATTTAAGACAATGCTTAAATAATTTATTATATGGAGATAATTTATATCTCAATACAATGGGATGAAGCTCAATTTATTTTAATTCAGCACTTCCTTGAAGATTTGTTGAGAACAAACATACATGTATAGCCATTGAAACATTTTAACATTACATTAAACCTTTATTTGACAGATATATCTGCAAATATATTGCGATTTGATTTTGTAAAAATTAGAAATAATATATGTCAATCGAATACTTTAAATGCTAAATGAACATTTGTATTGTAAGAGTGATATTTGATGGCATTGTTATAAATGAATCTAAGTGTCACTTCTGTATAATGGATTCTTATTCTGAGGTTTCATGGTCAATTTTAAATACTATCGATCAATATTATAACTTGGGTAAGATTAGATCAATATCAGATATCATCATGTTTTCCATAGTGAAATCGGGAACGATCTGGTAGCCGAAATAAGAGCTACAATTGTGATGTCATATGTTCGATTTTTTTCAGATAATAATGTCGTATAATCAGCATTACAATTATAATATATATCAACCCTTCTTGATATATAGTTTTAGAGTATTAGTCGAAATATGGAAAAAGAATATCTATCTGCCTAACACTTATTTAATATTGATTGCAGTTAATTTATTTCGACAGCTGAACGCATTTTTCGCATTATCACACAACTTAAACTATAAAATTACATTTTTTTCTATATTATTATATTATTTCACATCAAGACGTTCGATATGAATCAAGCGAAAAACAAATCTTCAAATAGATACATGTCTTTTTTCCTGGTCCCAAGAATTCTTTATAAAGATTTATATAGTTCATCAGGTGGAATCTCAATTTGTTTTGGATTTTCTAGCGTGCTTAACATTTGGAATGTTGGAAAATAGTTTCCTGAGTGTGTTGAATTTTTTAGTTCTTCTTTAAGTACCCAATCTGCATCCGAAAAGCCAAGCTCGGCTCGTACACAAAATATATATGCGAATATCTTACATGAATCCAAAATTAGAATCTAACTTTTAAAACCTTAACTATGAGTACATAATTTCTAGTTTGTGTATCTATATTTGTACAAATTTATGATTTTAAGCAATCAAAATGTATTTATAAAATCCGCCAGATCAACTGTTACCATCATCTTTTCGTTGGTGCTATCAATTGCTATGAAATTTGGTATGAAAATCAAATTTTAATATAGAATATTATGCTTTGATGAGATGCATCGAAAGATATTATCTATGAAATATCGATTATTTTATGGAAGTCAGTCATGGAGTATTCCAAGATGCAAACAAGGTTACCGTGCCATGTGTGGTACTCCACTATTACGTTTCATAATTGAATTAGCTCTATACTTCATGTCTCATTTACAAGTCAAAGGTCTCAAACCCTCTTAGGAGGATAAAGCAGCTTAGTTCTAGGCTTCTCTGGAGACCAATTAGAGAAACGTGTCATATCAATTGCCATGCTCTGCAGTAAACCTCAAACTTTGCAATGGAAAGCATCGAAGCGAAAAATAAAAGTCGTGCAAAACAACTCCAAATCAAAATTTGATAAGCCTCCATCTTAAATGTTTCGAACATCTGGGAAAAACGACATCTGCTGCAGTGTACTCAGCAAAGAGCGAAAATCCACTCCGCTGGGGATTTTAAAAGGCACTCACAGCGTTCCATAAAAGTATACACTTTGCATGTAATTACGATGGCAAAACTTCAGCAGCAACATTGTCAAATCATCGGAATAAATTCTGCCATTATTTCGCATTTTGTAACATTTACTTTGTAATCGTACTTTTGAGCCGTTTCGTTATTGTATCGCTGACGCGACCGGAACGAAATAAAGAGAAAACAGTCGTCGCTAGACCCTCGAGAAAGAAGGCTTTCCCGAATAAAGGCTTTTGAAACGACTTCCTACCGGGATTCGAACATGTCCTTACGAGAGGACTAAAATATAGTAATGGCTTTCTTCAGAGCGAGTCAACCCTCGTCTTGAGCCATGCGTAAAATTTAGATACCGAAAAATACGTACGTCTGACGTTGTCCGCAAATATATTGCAAAAGGTTGTGGGTTCAATACATGGCAAGCAGGAGCATCGACCGTGGTAACCTGAGGATTTGTTGTCTGAACCCTATAATTTCATGTCTTAAGTCGCGCCGAGTCCATGCTAATGCATGAATTATTTTATGGTCCAGACGCGAGACATGCATCTAAAATGCATTTTCAAATGCTCTCCAGACCAAAGAAATGGATTAAATTCAAGGAGTGCGTTATTTTTTTTACCACAAAAAAACCGCAAAACCGATTTAATGGATGATAAATATATGGACAGAACTTTCCCTGACATCACAAATTCATGAAATGTACATTTTAATTGTGAAAATCAATCACCAGTTAATTAACACGTCTAATAAAAATAAACAGCAGATCGTATATCGATGGCTAATTCGCAATAAAAGGGATGTTAAAATGCGCTAATTGTTTGAATCCATCAGGATAAATTGAGGACCTTTTAAAAATGGAATATTCAGATACAAGAGCTTCCATTAAATATAAATGGATTTCTATAAATATCATTGAATTGTAAATATAAACGTATTCTACGATAATTGCTTTAAATTTATTTATTTTTTGACTTAAGGGACGTTTCTACCTTGTTGGTCCAAAAAAAAGTCGATATAAATTAAATTAATCGATCGATATAAATTAAAAGCACAAAATATTCTGTCATTTCTTTGCGTAAATAAATAACACAATTCGAATCGAAATCATTATTAGTCGATAAATTTGGACTAACGATCTATACAATCGTGCGATGCACGCGGGGATGCTCTCACGAACTGCGCTAAGTTCTCTCTGTCTCTGTCTGTCTCCGAGTTTCAATGTACGAATTCCTTCTGAAAAGTGGAGGGGGGGACGCAGGGTCTCCGTCAGTACTCCCGTAGGGGTTAAGAGATTCTAGAAAAAGGATTTTTCCTATTTGTCTTGGATTATTTTGAATAGGACATTTCTTCCACGATCATAAATTGAACCCGAATATATAAAGCAATAGATTTATAGAAGGCATATAATAATGTATATCGACTGATTTCAAATATTTTAACACACTTGAAAATAATGAGAAAAGACTCAGTTTCAGTGTGGATCTAATATTTTATCCTTGTCGCTCTCCTAGCAGGATTGGCCAATCCCGTGTTTTTATGATTCACATAGCCTCAAAAACTTCTTTTGCGACTGAGATTTAAGATTTTTTGTTCGAATGGACGGGGGGTGTGGGATGCGAATTTTTTGCATCGAAGACTCCGTGCGCGTTGAAATACACTTATTTCCATGGTAAATATTATTCTCTAAAAACTCGTCGAAATATCGCCGAGAAGAATAGCAAAAACTTGTACAGAAAAAAATATTCTTATTCATAATATTAATATTGAAAAATGACGACGTATTTTTCTGCGTTTACCAACGTGCATTTAATATTAAACATTGATTCCGAATCTCATATTTTGAAACATAAAACATAGTGGTTGCATTTAACACATTCCCGTCGGCTTACGCATAGTATTGTCTTTCGCCTGGTGTGAGGCGTATTTGCGAAAATTTATAATACACTTGGGTCTGTTTTTATGCGATAGATACGTTCCACGGGGAATCGCATAAAAAAACTTGAACTACATAAAAAACTGAGGGTTAGGTTTCATTATTTTTAAAAACCGCATAACTTCAAATCAATGTGATGGAATGTACCAAAAATCGCATAAAAAAACTTTATAAAAAATTAATATAAATGTAAGCACTATACATATTATATTAATCTTAGAATTGCTTTATTAAAATCCATTTTACTCGATAATCGTATAAATGCAATTCTTAAGCTTTTGAGAAGAGTTGCCAGATTTAAAAACAGTTCCGTGCGCATTTGCATAAAAAGAGTTTGTCCTCTATATAAAAATGTGGGATAGGTTCTATTATTTTTGAAAACCGCATAACTTCAAATTCGCATAAAAAAGATCCGCATTAAAACATAAGCGTCACCCGACGTAAATGTGTTAATAACCTATTCAAGAAGACTGCATCGTTCATAAATAAATTATTTTATAAGCGTTTATCAGACATAAAGACCTGTCCATGTTAATGGATATACATTGCAATATAAAAGAAAATACTTATACATCGTATATGATTTAATGAAGTATTTATTCGGTATTTTTTGTATGGAATTACTCTTGTCATCAATTTTTAAATTAATTTGTATAGTATACAAATAAGATTTCAATAAAGGTCGGGGGATTACTGTGTATGTATAAAGTTTTGATAATAAATGAAATAATTGTGAATGTCGAAAGAAGCTTTGCTTTCGGGGAACGATGCAATTAGCGTCTGTAAAGACTGAGACACATTTCCAAGAGCATTGTCATAGAAAAAGAGCTTAATTCCTGTACTTTTTCAAGTTAAAGCTTATTTAACAACGATTCTCGGAAGCTCGAATCGCCTTTAGGAGATCCTTAATTTGCATACTGATTACGTTGCGCAGGTACTTATCAAAAAATAATTAATTGTACGTGGAAATTTATTATGTGCTTGGAATTGAGCTAATTTCGCGATGTTATTTCGGCGGTATTATTATTAGCGAAATTCTTGAAATATTAATCCAATTTCTCGCACAGAGATATTTTTAGTCGAACTTATACACACGATAGCACACTATCATGTATTTTCATGGCTTAAAGAGCAAATACCTGAATGTAATGTGAGAGACGTATAGAACGCAGGTATTACAAGCCACTTCAAAATGTTTCATGTAATTGTATAAAATTCGCCAAAGGAGACATTTTGCACGAAGAAAATATCATTTAGTATTTAATTTAATTACGTTATTAATTTAATTGATTGCTAATAAATAAATATAAGTACGCATTTTTGATATCAATAAGGATTTGGGAAAGTATTGAATACCATTGCTTAGTAAGCAGAGAACCATTAGAACATATTTAATACACTTTTCTTCTAAAATCAAATATAATTTCTTACAAATTTAATTAATTGATATTTTCAAATATTATTATGCATGTTTCCAAAAAAGTTATTTCGAAAGTATTTCCAAAAATGTTTAAATACAAAGTTTATTTAAAAAAAGGACGAAGCTATTATATAAACTATACTTATTAGCTGTTGTTAGTAAAAACGATTCTCCCTCTTTTTTCGACTGCCAGTTGGAGTTTCATTTTTCGTGACGTTTATGCTAATTTTTTATAACAAAACTACTTTTATTTTATTTTATTACATAAATGTAGATATTGCTAAACGATCATTTGTCTTCTTTTTTCAGGTAGCAGACAATCCATCATAACAAATTATCCAAAGGAAGCACCATGAGCGTAAAGCCGGAGGTTGCCGGAAACGGCAGTCAGGTCGACCGGAGATCGATTACTACTGAGCCGGAAATAAATGGAACTCCTACCAATCGCAACTCCGGTGACCTCCTCAGGCTTGTCTACGAACTCCCCAAGGAGTTCACCGACGGCACTTGGGACAACAAGACATGCACCACTCCGACAAACACCGAATGTCCCGACTCTACGGCCAAGTTGACTCCAAACAACGACACCGTAGGCGGTCTCAAGATCACCAGTCACGTCCGAGCAAAGATGGAACTGACCCAATCTCGCGGCGCCACCACGAGTATATCCCTGAAGGAGGTCATGAATTCCAACAATGCCCTAAGACTGAACAGGAATAATCGAAACGACGTCGATTTGAGTGACAATGTGTTCTTGAGTGACGAAGACTGTGACAATGCTAACAGAACGGAAAATTTCAATAGTCAGACGATAAGTGTGACCGAGTGCTCCATTCCCGTTCCCACCCAGAACGTTCCATCACATAAAACCACCCACATGTTAAACATGTCCCCGTCAAAATTCAGCTCGTCCAAGGATGCCTTCCCGAACAACAATATAGAAAGGAATAGTTTCTCGGGCTCTCCCACAAATATGCCGGTTACCCCGAAGAGCATGCCGATCAGTCCGACGCCTTTTCAAATGGGCTCGACACGCAATTATTCATCCAGTCCCATAGATTTGTCCCCATACCCGCTGTCCGACGTTTCAGATGAGGAGATGGACACGCTTAATAGAACTTTGTCGAATAATCCGGACCTCCTGGAAAAGTGGCTGAGAGAGAAAGCTAGTCCTGATGTTTTAAAACGAGTGCATGCGGTTTCTGAGCCGCCCATTGTTACGTCTGGATCGAAGAGGACCTCAGTTACGTCGGAATTATTTCAACTATGGCTTGCATCATCACCAGTAAAGGTAAATTTTACATATCATTAAAGATATTCATTTTCTTCAAAACCTATTAATCTTGATTGCGATCATAGTATGAGTAGTTAAATAAAACTTAATTGATATAGTTATTCATCAACATTCATTTTAAAGACGTCATAACGGTTATTAAAATAATAAAATGGTGTCAGATCTGCATAATATAATGGATTTGTATAAATAGCATTCTATTCAAATGAATTGCATCTTTATAGCATCTTTTGCAATATAAGTTTATGAATTTTCGCCATGAAACTTGACGCATTAATATTTCAGGTAATTTCTGATATTTTGTATTTTCGATGCGAATTTAAAATTATCGTGGATGTCATTTGAAAACGACCTTTTTTTTTAATAAATGGAAGGTATCCTTGATGCTTCTGATATAAGAGATTAGGTATAACTATTAAACTTTTCATTTTATTCCCACATAAACTATGATTCAATTTTAAACGCGTTTTTCTCGAAACTACATTTTCCAAGTTCGCGGAAGTGCTCCCACACTCCTTATATGAGTATTCTTTATGAAATTTGGTAAAAATATGTAAAATAAACGTCTTCAACATTTAAACTACAATTATTTAAAAATATATAAACATACTTATTTAATAAACAAAAAACTACAAAAAATGTTGGTAAAAATATACACTTTTTTTCAAACGCTCACTATATTGTTATTTTTCAAAATTTCTTATTAATTATAGTCTAAGCTATACACAATATTATACAAAGTAAAAATATGTTTAATTTTTTTGGTGAAAATCCCCTGTCCAGAACTTAAGACTTCCATAATGAAGAATGTCATCGCTGGCGCATTGATTTTGTCGAACTTTAAAAAATATTTTTATACTCAATAAAAATCGCTTATTCAACGCATCAAATATTAACATTCTATATTTAATATTTTTTGCATAAAAAATTGTTAGAAAATCGATAACTTTTAGCGTTCTTATGGAACTACAACCGAGCGATAAAGACGCATTTAAGCCTTCATTAAAATAATTTGAAAAGTTTATGTCAGTTTTAATTCAGACTCTCGTATGTTTTAGGATGCATCCTGTTGCATCAGATTAGTCCAGCTTAGCATAAATAATTCAATGGTTACGAGTGATTTTTCAAATGAAATATATGACGACAATATGAATAGATAAATATAGGGCTGTGAATTAAGCCTTGATAATGAAATAAGAAGCGATCGATATTATAGGATATTAACATAAACATGTTTTCATGGGCAAATTCCAGTGTATATATTTATAGTCGTTCTTGGAAGATTTAACTAACATCTAACACGTATGTAGCATCTAACACAATTTCTCAAGGACCAAAAGGAGGTATTTTCTTATGGGAATTAGGTCGAATATTGGAAATTAAGCCATGTAGCGTTGATACGAATTTGAGGCGCCATATTTATTTATGTTTCGCACTAATTGAGATATTACGAGATGAATGTCATCGCCATGACAACCTGAATTTCTGCTGATATCGAATGAATTTTAATAGAATCTGCTCGTTGCGTAGTTGTTGTCTTAATTATAAATTCATATTGCTTAAGATTTCGGGGTTGTATTTGAGTTTTTTCCGACAGTATTAGCATTCGTATCGCTACTGTATTTTTGCTGCGAAGTCAGCACTTTCATATTAAGCTAAACGGGCTATTTTTGGGTGCGTTTATATTTCGCCTAAAATAGGTCTCAGGCGTTCGTTTACTATTCTTAGGAAAAATACAGGGTATTTCGGTGTCTTCATAAGCCTACAAAAGCATTTTTGTCTTTCATTTTTCGTAGTAAAAACAATGATCATTGTCGCGTGAAACAAATATTAGATGAAGGTCTACACGAAGTTTCTTATTTTTATCAGATTTTCTTTTGATACAGAATCTACACCGCGTAATTCAAGGCACATTTCTCACATCCCTTGAAATACATGATATATATACTCTAAAAATATAGAAAATTTGCATAAATAAAGCATTGTGCAATGGATGCTAAAACATTTTTAAATATCAAAAAAATATTTTATATCAGTCAAATTGAGTATCTCAGGTTTTATTTAGTCCAAAGATACAAAACTATTTTTCTTATTTTGATAGTAAGATCGGCATTGGTACACGAGGGAAATTTGGTAGGTGCTCACGGTATGAAACTATGTTTTTATTTCTATTCCACTTCAACATATTTTATGTTATAGTAGATTGAAGAAGAAACCAATGAGGTTTTGAGATTTTTATCTGCTGATGTTTGACCTTTCGTCATCATTTTAGAAATGGCAATTGCAGCATGTTTGCCGATCTACCCTATTCAAAAAATTCCCCCGGGGAATATTTCTACTCCCTTATATTTCATTCATATGGGATATGGAGCTTTATGAAAATATTGCATTCATCGATATTGGTGATGTAGTTTCAACACAAATGATCAAGCAAAACCCTCACTGTCTTTATCTTTGGTCGTTATCATCACACATAAAACAAATGTGTTGAAATTAAATCTAAGGCTTCGAAGGATCCGTCAAGCAGAAACGTATGAGCATAAAACTTGAAAGATGTGCGGTTTAACACTAGCGTCAGCCTTTGACTTTTTTTTGCTCACGTAAATGATAAAAATGGCGTCACATTACTCAAGTGTGAAGATTTAACACCTTCACCATGAGAGGGTTAACCAAGGAAATTCATTGTGGTTGAATGTTAAACGTAAGCCCAACCGTCATAAAAAATATACCGCAGATTTGAAGCGGAATCTTATAACCCTTGTTAGGTAATAAAGGCTTTCGAGCATCATCTTCACGTCTCTTTATGGACCCTTTTTACTGCGTGTGACTATTGCGAGACCGGTAATACCACATTTGAATTCGAACCTATTAATGTCATCTTGGACATTTTTCATGCCTAATGCCTGATTCCGGAGCTTTTTATGGGAGCGTCGTAAATAATATGTGATGTCATACTCCATGCTATTTAGGCGTATTAAAAATTTCTTCGAACTCGTAAAATGCCATCATTTTATCATACAAAATGCATCACAAGCAAAACCAGAAATAATTCCCTATTTTGCATCGCAAATTATGTCGAATTCTGTCCATCTGAATTTACAAGAAATTGACGCGGATAAATGATGTAATATAATTGAAAAGTAATCATATATATATATATATATATAGATTTACACATGAGCTTTTATAAAATATACAGTAGAATCTCAATTATCTGGACTAATTGGGGATGAATGTAGTCCGAATAACGAAAATCCTGGATAATCGAAAATAATCATATTGATAGGAATAGTATGAAGTCTGGATTTACATACATATAATCAATTATTTTTTATTCAAAAATCCGATTTTGGCTTTAAGCTAGATCTTCATTTAGAAGCTGCCAAATCGTAAATACTCTTAAGAATATATAAGTTGTCCTGAATTACACTCTGCTTGGTTCTCAAGACATTTCATGATGACATCTAAATACAAAAGTGTAAGACATTAGTCTTACAAAATCGCAAATCTCTTCTTCGTTTTCTCGACTTTGTTCTTCTGAGGAATATATTTCTTTAATTATTTCCTTATCATTCAATATTTGGAATCCAGGATCGTTTGCATCTCAATTTAACCACTTGGTTACATACTTTTCGCCGCATTTAGCACATTGAGATTTGTGCTATTGCTGCCGTAATGTCTCCTATATCAGGTTCTACCGCGTTTCTAGAACTTAAAGACCTTTTCAAAATTTTATTTCATGATTTTTTCAAAGTTGACACATCTAAAGAATTCTAAATATCTGCCGCGATGACAAGCAGTGGCAGTCTGTGTCTTCCTGTTGTATTTGTATACACTTTTATAGTGATCTTTACTAGTTTTTTACCTAGTTGCAATATTTTCTTGGGGATTTTTTGGGTAGACTTTTCCAATTTAAGCCAATCTCATCAGCATTGTATGTAAATTCTTCGTCGAATCCTTTCATTTCAACAAATAGCTTCAATGTGTAAATTAATATGTTTGCTGAAGGTATGTCAGCAGAAAGAATTTTCCCCATGAATTTCAAGCTCCCAGATACCATATCTTCCTTGATTTTTTTAAGTCTGCCCGAAGGTGGAATCTTTGCTTTGAAGGTGAAATTTAGGTTTGAAAAATATTGCTTTTTCACACAAGAATGGACCAGACATCGGCTGTCCAGTTGATCGTTTTCTTTGTATGAAACACATTAAAATACACTCTTTAACTTCTGTGTTTCCTAATTTTTTAACAAATTTTCGCTCTGAGCTTCCATCTTCTGATATTAAACAATTAGTAAACTTCGTAATATGTAATTCATCACGTACGTAAGCAAAAGTGGATACGATTCTCTACGTTTTTTTTTGCACCATAATTAAGAATTAGCCTTGAATGTTCGAATTTAGCTTGTATTTAAATTTAGATAGAATTTAAAATAGATAAGCGTAATATTGTTTTAAAATAGAAGAAAATCAGTCATTAATTGATGCTCTAAATTGGTATATTTGCAATATTTGATATCGATCAATCAAATACTATAAGATTAAACGAATAACAGACAGACATACATTCAATTTTAATAGACTTTTGATACTAATTAGTCCATTAAAATTGACAGTCTGTGAAAAATGATCTCGCTATATTGAAAATCCATAAATAAAATATGTTAAAAAGGGTAAATTTTAGCGTCAAATCAATTAGCGTAACAATATTTTTCTACATAATATACATTTTTCTAAATCTCTGCCTTACCTTAAAACCTTAGATTTGAACTCAAAATAGAGAGCTACGTTTTATGAACAAGAGCACTTTCATGTATTTTTTTCAATTCTAATCTAAATCTAAAAACTGACAAACTTTAGATGTATGGAACAAAATTATTTAGAATAGATAAATTAGTTATAAACCAGACATGAATCTGACTATTGATGAGCAATTATTCCTTACAAAATTGAGATGTAAATTTACACAATACATGCCAAGTAAGCATGATAAATTTGGCATTAAGTTTTGGTTAGCATAGGATACTAACAAAATAATACTTGAGAGAATAAGCATATGCTGGTTTATTTCAACATCCTTGATTTATCCCGTTTCAAAGAATATATTATTTATAATAATTAAATAAATAGACAAAGGATATCAAGATAATTATTTGGATCACAATGGCTTGACGTGGATTATTATGAAGCCAGATCATTGTTGTTATAATGATAATATGAGTTTCTTTAGTACAATCAATAGTCTTTTGCGAATTTTTTAATCGACATTTTCACTCGGGCATATTTAAATGTAGGACAAAGCACTTTCGCCAATTACTTAAAACTGACAAGTGTATCACATGCATGTTTTAACCGTTGAAAAAAAACACATTTGCATAACGAAAGATAATCCCAGGTGTTGTGGTAACGATGTAGTCGGCGTGTAGTGAGCTGTAAAAGTAAAGGTCAAAAATGATTGCCACTTAATCAATAAGGGTAAGAGGATGCTGAGAGGTGGTGAAAGGGCCTCCTTCAGCTCCCACTAATTTAATCCCTAAGAAACCCTTTCCACCCGGGGCCTATAATTGTCGGGAGCGCTTTGTTTCGGACGATCCGACACAATTATATCCAAATGAACAAAACTATTGTTCGGCGCGTGGATTACTCCATTTAGCATATGACATTCGCCATAAGTTTTAATATTCTGATGAATTTCATACGGGTCGAGAATTTAATTAAAAATCGTTCGATATTTGTGTGGATATTGTGCTACTTGTTTATACAGTTTTGATCTCGTGGGGACTGGAGGGACCCTGGAAACCCGTTTTTCATTGTCATCCAGACCCTGCTTTCCAATATCATCTCTACGTGTTTCATAATCGAATTGTATGCTAATCCCATTGGGCATGAAACTCTTTGACTTGAAACAATACAATATAAGATTTTTCATTGGAACTTATAACATGATAACTAATTCAGACCATTAAGTACATGATTTATACTGAAAACTATGCTGGAGGCTAAGCGAATTGTATCATTATCGCAAAGTATGAATATACATTTTTAATGAAATGCTTAACACAGCTCGTAGTTTCAAAATAACACGGCATCACACTTTAATAGAACTAAATTTTAAACATTAGTATGCAAAAAAGAGTTTCGCGAGATGAAAAGTTTCAACGTATTAAAACTTCAATGGATTCATAACGATTCATCAAGATTTAAATGAAATAATTACAAATATTGATTTAATTTCATTATAAAGTGCAAATACTTAACCTTTGATTTTGAAAAAGCACAATCCTCACAATTGTATCTACTCTAGATGTTTATGAGGGTCGTAAATATTTTAAATGTAGCTTTATCCGTAATTAATTGCCATTAAAAAGCAAACCTTATTATATCCTCACCATTGAAAACGTCCTGCTTTCAGCGGCACGGCGACGAAAATAAAAAGAATCGCAACAATGTAAATGGAAATTCCATACTGGAGGACGTAATGAAAACCGGAAAATATACATTCGTCGTTATTTTTATGCTTGTTTTCATTTATGCGGCTCCATATCCGCAGAGATGTGATTCACTATTTTTAATTCGCGTTCCACCCTCCCTGTTGACCGGAGCCAACAATTTTTAATTAATAAAAATTAATTAATATCTGAGCCCCGCGAAAAAAATAATTGACGAGCGGAAAAATGAGAAAAGTTGGGAATCGTACAGTTCCGGGTTTCACGTGTAAAATAATGTCAACTTTTCACTTTGAAAAGGCTCTCAAGACCAGAGATAAAAGAGTGATGATTTGTGAGTAGAATTGCGAAAACTTTTTTTGTGTGGGTTCTACGATTATTTTGGGGTGTATTATAATTAGATTCTTACACAAAACATGCCCCTTCTCTGACCTAGTACATTATTCAAATCTTCTTAGGGGATGAATTTCTTAAAATCTCGTTTATTGCTATACACTCTAAGGGGGTGTTTTTATTAAGCATAATCTTGATGAATGAAATATATGGCAATTATGTTTTAGGCTCATATATCTATGCTTTAAATTTAAAAGCCAAATAATAGTGCACATGTCTTTCATGCAGTTTTGAACCTCATGAAAATGAATTCATAATATAATATCGATGAATCCATATTTAATCCATTGTCAAATACCAAATCTATTTTGAGGGCTTAATTTTATGTTTTCTGGAATAATTTGGGTGATTAAAGCGTTCAGCATCATCGATGTTTGTAAAACCACGTTTAAAATCAGTATATCACTTCTCTCCTACAGTAGAACCTCGATTAACCGGACTAATTGGAGATGAAAGTAGCCCGGATAATGAAATACGGGGCAAATATGAATAATTTTTATTCGTTTAGATTTACATTCAAATATACACATATAATAAATTATTGTTTATTAAAAAAATCAAGTATCGATTTTTGCTTAAAGCTTTCTCTTCTTTTAGAAGATACCAAATCGCGAATATTCTTAAGATATATTAGTGGTCTTGATTTACATTCTTCTTGCTTCTCAGACCATTTCATGGTGATACCTAAACATTGAAAAGTTTCAAAATGTGTAGGACTAATATCAAAGTCTTCTGAGTCTTGTTTTTCTGAGGCAAATATTTGATTTGAAGTGTCTATAAAGACGTTATGCATTATCTGGCATAAAAGCAAGAATTGTCTGCTGACGCATGACGGAATTTGACGGTTGTATACGTCAAAGTGTTAAAGCATCTGAGCTTCTTTGATTTTCCAATGTCAGACAGTGGCAGTCTGTGTCTGCCTATTGCATTTGTACACATCGTTATAGTGATACGTTTTTTACCAGTTTTGTACCCAGGTGCAGTATTTTAACGTTTTAATGCTAAAGATTTGCTGGGTAGTTTTTTTTCAGATATTTTCCCCATTAAAAAGCAATGATTTTTCAATACACAAAATTCAGATTTTATTCGCTATTTTGAAAATTACAAACGTAGTGTCACCAAAATTATTTCAAATTATGCAATTTTGACACATATTATTTAAAGATTGGTACTTTTAATAAAATAATATGAATTTGTCAATAATAGCGCCAACTATATGCCATCCTACGAACTTATTGAACGATGCATTAAATGGTGTCAAAAGCATATAATGCAATAATTGCCATATATTGATTGACATGAGGAATGAGAGTGTATCATATAAAAATATGTAAATATAATAATTTTATAATATTTTCTAAGCATTTTTATATCAATAATACAGAAAATACAAAGTTAAGTGGGGAAAAAAATAGAACACATTTACATTGAAACAGATGGGGAGGGCTTAGGGCGTGGATGCCTTTATTTGAATAGGCCCTAAAGAGAAACGCATGCAAAATTAAGTCTAGTAAGGACGAGAGGAAAATGTCTTGGATGAGGGCTAACTATATTTTCCTTCCTAAAATTTTGCAATATACCGCCTATTTATATCATTACACAAGGCAGAATTATTCAACAGGAAGAAGGCGTTTATGTTGTGAAAAGGATATTAAATAAATATTATGATATTCTCTTACTTTGATTAAAAAATAAAGGATTGTATAGAATAAATTGCGTATCCACCATCCAAGAGTGCGTAAATTATAATATTATACAAATAAATCTATCTGTTAATATACGAATAGGAATTTTAAGTACTAACTATTATTAATAAAATAATTTAGTCATCCTCACTTTTATATAAAAATTTAAGCATTTATATTACATATTATCAACTTTTAACGTATATTCTTCTAAATTATTATTTTACTTACACTTTCTGCATAAATTAATTGATAATTTGCAATAAATAAGAATGTAATTCTTATTAAGCATCCATGCGACGGTTAAATTATGGAGGACCTCGAAAAGTTTAATGTTGCCCCGAATGAGGGTTGTGGTAAATTAATTTAAACGCTTAATAAAAGTGAGTTGTATATAAGGGTCTATATGGTTTAATGCTAAATTTTACGCCCTTAAAGTCCTTATTACCCTCCATCCCTTCCGAATGGAGCTTTTGCATATTTTTTTGATATAAAATATTTGTATCGTAAAAAAATACGCTTCGTAATCGCGTTAAGAAGCAATTCCACGGGAGAACAGCCGTGCTATATGTGTAATGCGTAACTTTATCATTTCTAAAATTAAAAAAAAAAGTATTTTCGCTGATCGTACTTATGCCAAAATTATTTTTCGGATGAACTCGTTTGAGTTTTTTAAATGCGCTTTTGTCAAGGTACATTATGATCGTATTTGGCGTATGACGTATCACGACAATTTGACGATGACGAAATAATTGGATTTCCACTAAGGGTTGATTTTCATTCTAACCAAAGCGATTATTGAATTGGATTCCACGTATTCCGATGAAAAAATTCCATCATTTTTCCATGCACCAAAGGCTTCTTTTGCGGGACCAATTCGTGGAGCTTTTTCACAGTTCATACGTCAAAAAGCAATAAAGCTCTCGCGTTGATGTTTCCCCCTACAATGACGTCGCTGTCAGAGATGTAAGTAAAAAGCATTGGACAGATGGCCTATGTAATGTCATCCCTTGACAGACCTCATTATTGCTGGTTAAATTGAGCTTTTATGGCATCCAAGCGCCACTTTTCTCCAGTTCTCGTTTGGCTTATCGGAGATAATTGAATTTGGCGAAGACCAATAACGCTTGTATCCCGGAGGGCAATCATCTTTGTGATTTTTAATACCTTTGCTGGAGCAAATATAAAGATAGAATAGTTCAAGATTTCATCGTAGAAATTCCTTGAACAATTCGTACGTATGAATATTTTTGCGCAATGGCTTTCATGCATACTCAGTCCAGGAGTGGATAATGAAAATAAGAACAAAGTTGTTTCTATTCAGCCATTGCTATGCAAACTCGGATATTTTTTGCCTTCCATATTAAAATATGGGTCATGGAGCTATTTAATATTAAAAATCTTCCATCTCGCTGGAAAATTTAAAAGGACATTAATCAAATTATTCCATTATAGTTTCAAAACGTAATCGGCTTTCATATTCTGGTTGAAAATACTTTTAATGAACACAATGCTCATTCACAGCGAAAATTATTTTAGTCGGAAAATTAACTATGTTTGTGAAGTATCATAATATTTTACAATGCCGAGAAACAATGCTCAAATAAACAACAGTATCAAATAATGTTTTCAAAATGCATCATTTCACATTAAATTACCACAGAATTGCGAGGCGGCGTCTCTATGCTCAATGAGCTACTAATTAGTCAGCCACATATTTGTTTTAACACCATACATATTAAATATAAATGTGCAAGATTCTGCTATCTCATATATAACTATATTGATTATAATTAATAGGGTTCAATCCCCTTCGTTTGCAGACGACAAATATCACATACAAGATGTACATGCTTTATGTTGCCAGGTCGGATTTATTGTTCCAGAGACAGGGTGAAGTTGAAATGTCCATGAAGCATGGGCGACTAAAATTTCTTCAATATTCTAGGTTGCGTTTATAAGCAAGTTAGAATAGATGGCATTCAATTTGATAGACATTCATACCGTGGAATGGGATGGCCATTAGGAGCTTACATCAGGATTCTAATGTTCACCGTTTGTTTAAGATCTGTCAAAGGATCTGGAATTGAATAGAAAACAGACAGATATACAATTTCAACACTCAATTGAAACATCAAAATGCACTCAATTTCGAAATACAATCTTATATATCGATCAGTGATTGAACAGGAATAGATTCAGGTTATATAACAATTTATTTAAGTATTGTGTCCTTCAATCTCATATTAATATTATAAAGACATCCTCTATTACTACATTATTTTAACGTCTTTATACGATTATACTTTCAAGAAATTTAACAAGATTAATAAATGTATACACTGCAAAGTGGAATATTTGCAGCAGCAATTTGACGCCACCGCAGCAATTATGCAGACAACATTAATTTTGTACGTATCTATATAGAATAGTATATTTCTTAAATGGTTATTTCGAAAATCGACCTCAACTTATTCGACAAAATGCTAGATAACTTTGTTATGAATATCTAATATCATCATATTTGATGCAATCAAAATATTTAGGGAAATATTTCAGATGATAGTGGTGACGACAAGACTTTAGCTAACAGTTCTAATTCAACTATATTTATATCACTTAGAATTGGTATTATATCGAAAATATTATAATTGTTCTATTTTGTCTTAGACGATAGTTTTCTATCATGTTGAGATATTAATATTAACCCTTTGAGTAATGAGTTAATTTAAAATCTTCATAGTCTTAGATGCTATTGTAGCGTGGGCGATTTACCATCCCCACGCAGTAGTGCTGTTAATCTGAGCAGATTTAATTCGCCAGATTAACAGTGACATTTTTCACCTCTATTCAGGTGCAATGTGCTATTTTAATAGCGTCCATCTCTTGTGGCCCTGCGAATAAAGTGCACCGTTGCTGGTTGGGTAGTGACGCGCAGGATGCGGGAGTCGGGAGAGTCGTCGGTTAACCTTGGCTACGGGAAGTCGTCCCTCCTGCAGCCATATCTTTTTCTCTCTCGTGTGGAATAAATAGCAATTAGAGAAGAAAGTCTTTTCTATTTGATGCTCGTTTATTCCCATCCATTCGTCCAGCAACATCACGGCTCGATTGAGATATTGATTCCGAGTCACAATATCAACTATTTTTGCGATTTACGAGAATGAATATATAGCACTTAAGGAATAAAACATAATTAAAATTTGCCAAAATAGTTCGAAAAACATGTTACAACACAATTTAGTTACAGTGTTATAATGGTGCAGTTTAATATTTGAAAATCCACCATTAGATGCATATGAATTTTACGATAGATTTGTTCTAAAGATCATCATTTAATAATCAATTTAATGATAATCTCATCTTAAATTTATTCCCAATTAATCCGTAAAATGCATTTTAAAAGATGATTGGATAGCAATCTTCTTCGGGCGTTGTTGCTCTCAAATTATGACCAGAGCAAATCATGGCTTTCCTATGATCATTCACTGCTTTAAATTATCATTTAAACAAATATGATGAGTTTTTATTACGCGAATATCCCATGCTAGACAATGTTTCAATACCTTTATTTTTAATTCATGAATTATTCTGCTGAATTGGATACAAATACCCAAGTTAATATTCAAGCCATTTTCAATTTTATCGTGATGGCTTTTCCTTTATAAATCTGAGGTTGATCGTTAATATTTGATAGAAACGAAAATATATTTGAAAATTTCATGTTTGAATTGAGTCTAAAATATTTCGGTAAGGAAATAAATTATTCAAATGATTACTTCGTCCTACGTACATCTAAATATTTTTTGCTTAATTTCTTCCGTGTCTAAATATATATCCACAAATTTGTTTTAGGCTATATTTGGCATAGTTATTTTAGGCACAATGTTCATTATAATATGAGGAAACAATGAGAATTTTTGTAATCGTGTGGGCATAAGAGGGTGTATCATTGTACGTAAGAAACGTTAGATGTGACACTAATGGTATCACTAATCATACAGTCACTTGTTCCTTATATATTACATTGGATCTGGATCTGGCACAGCAATTTGGCGTGTATATATTAGAAGTGTTGAAAACAACCTCAAATTTCGATAACGACTCATTTACATCATTAGTTGATACAGCATCAAGCCAAACTATCGCAGAATTATGATAGAAACTTCGTGTATCACAATATAGATCCATGTTAAACTTATTTGCAAGCTGAACTATTATAATTGGGTGTTTGGGACGACAAAGTATAGCGATGAGCACATGCAGTTCCTTACTATTCGTGACAGAATATCCATTATATTGCTATGTTGGCATCAAATTTTAGCGGTGGATGAGAAATATATAGTTTATGATCAGTTAAAGCATTCAAAATATTGACTTTCAAAAGAATATATAACGATTAAAGCATAAATAAAGTCATTAGACATTATCGAATTGGCTTTGATCATGCTTGAGTAAGAGACTCATTGTACTTATTGAAGTCTCGCGATTGGGATCTTTTTCTACTTGTAAAATATTATTACATAGTTCCAAATGAAGATTCGGATTTTCAGTTAGTTAAAGATTAACCGTGATTTAGAAAAGTAGGAATCTTACATAAGACACCCTGGGTTCTTACTGACTAAACCCCTCCCTTGTTCTTCTCTGCCCTCCTGGTATTGTTTTCTACATTGCTTCAGAAGGACAGGTAGTCTGGCCTTAAGTAATTGGCCTTATTCTAGTGTTGGAAAGCCGCTCTGCGCCTCTTTCTATCACCTCTTTGGCGCTCAGAATTTCTTCAATGTAATCACGCCAAAGGTCCCAGTTCTTCTTGCTTGCCATCATGCTGTGGACCATGTTGTCAAAATTGAGCTCAACTACCCCGAGGGCTTTTTTCAGCGAATTTCTCTGGAGTGTCCAAGCCTCACAGTCAGTGATGGCGTATTCAGCATCGTCGACCTCCGCTTGGTCGAGCACCTGAGTCAAGTGGTAGGTCGTTTCACCGTGTTTTCGGGCCCTCCACCAGATTACGACCGGGATTAATTGGGGGTCCATCTTCCCTTACTGGACTGATCCCATCTCTACTGCCAGGCTTACTTCAGTTTCTGGTCATGCTTGTTGTGGTTTTAAGGACCTTCGAAGTCCAAGGCCCTCTTATTTGCTTGGAGGTCCAGCGGGGATATTCCAGCGATCACGAGCACCGCTTCTTCAGATACTATTCTGTATGATGCGGTGACTTGGAGCGCTCCCTGCCGTTTGACCCTTGCCAGTTTCTTTCTGTAGCTCTCATGTTTGAGTGACTTATGCCATATCGGGGCTCCGTACAGAGGAATTGAGTGTATAGCCTCGTTTATGGTTCTTCTTCTGCACGGCTTTGGTTCTTCGATGTTGGGCATGAGCCGTCCGAGCTCACTGGCTACCTTCTGTGATTCTGACGAGGGCTTTAATGCCCGTCGCCTCCATTTCCCATGGATGCTGAGCTATCACCAGCAGTGCAACATCGTCCGCGAAGGCAATGAATTCTGCTCCTTCTGGCATTTTCAACTCATTTTCAACTGACATTTCATAGTGTGGGACCAGCACTGATCCCTGCGAGATGTCCATCTCCAATTTCTTCGTCGTATTAGTCTCGTTGTGATGGACACGTCGGTTTCTGAAGTAGTCGTTGACGAGCTCGACAGCCTATTTCGGATCTTGGAAGTTTTTCCTGAGCACGCCAACGATTGTCCGATTTCTCTCCAACACATTTTCATCCTTTCGATCGCTTGAAGACTTCGACAAATTTTTGGTTTTTAAAATGACTTTTATAGAAATAGAATAAACAATTTAGTGTCTCTTTGAGAAAATATTATTGAAGCCGATAGAGATAATTTTAATTGAATAAATTATGTTTTGTAAAAGTTGTGGCGTTTTAATTCTCATCTACGAATTCCGAACGTACATGTGAAACATCCTAATAAAATGCATGTCTTTAAACTGCAAAAAAGTCAAGGAATTAAATTGAGTAATTATGTCATATCTCCTATATTCACCCGATATGACACCGTTGAATTTCATATTTATTCAAAGGAATAGAAATTTTAGGGAAAAAACGGGACTTTGATTAATATTAAAGTAAGTCACATTTAGATTTAATATTTTTAACACGTTTTCTTTCCGATGTCCCCGATGGCATAAAACGTTCGAGATTGCTTGATGACATTCGATCGACCAAAAGTCGCGATACTATGTATTTATTTGCTATGGTGGCTCTAATTACAAAGTTAGGGCTCAGTTATGGCACTCGCGTTGCGGTACTAAAGTCTCACGCGGTCCGACCATTAAGCTTTTTATTATAAAGATATATCATACATTTGTATAGGAAGAGCGATAAAAATATTCGCAGAATATTCTCGTGCGTAATCCGAGCCCCCGAAAAAATAAAATGTTAAGCCCTCGGCAAACACGAAATGTTTAGATTTATAATTTGAAAATGGAAAATGTCAAAACGTTCAGACTTAATCGCCCAGTAGATAATATATGTTCAAGAATATAACATTCGTGCTTGCGAAATTAATAAGATTTTTTCGTCGGTCGTACGTTTGAACACATCATCAGTGGCTTTTGTTTTTCATATTCAAACCGGAGCGTAACATTTCAGGACAGATTTAAATAAGGACCTAATCCCCGAAATCCTGAAGGGATTTTGGCAAGTATCTGTGTTTCGAAAGCTGGAAAGGGAGCTTCGCAAACATTGCGCAGATTAAAGTCATAATATTAATCAAGATTTATTATAATAATGTTTTACGTACATTAATCAAAGCGGAGATTTGAAACCTTAAAATCATGAAACTGTGCGTTGAATAATAGAATATGGGATTCTATGCTACATATCATTTTAGATACCACTATAATCCCATTGTTACATCAACGGGAACATTTTACGAAATGAGATCTAGCGATCAACTTATTAATCAAATTTTTACATATTTTTTAAGTGCTCCCTCAGAAACTCAATATACGATGAAAATGAATAATTCGAATTTCCCCATCAAAAAGACCACACAAGTGCCTTTAAACTTATTTCCGATGAGCATTCACAGATGAAACTGGATCAAATTCATGATTAGATAAATAAATATAATTTTACAACAAAGAATATGGTCGTTCCCCTCACCTCTACAGGATTCGTAGGAGCGCAATAACGGTTCCCATTTAGGCTCACCCAGATGAAACAAAATGTTACCCGCATGCTCAAACTAGTGAAGCCCCATTCAGAGAAGCGACGCAATATAGGTGCAGAGGATAAGTGAAGAATAATGCGAGGATTGAATGAAATATGTTTAGGTACGAGGAGCATCCAGAAAGTATTGTTACAACATTCATATAGGATCGAAAAATGCTTGTATTTAATTGAATCGCTGTCGAGATCAAGACATTTTTGCAGTCGGGGAACCAGATTTTGTATGCTAGTGTCAAAGACGCCGTCGGCCATTTTTGGATTAACTTTTAGATTCTGGGGTGTAGTGACACACCCACGTCTCATTCCTCGTCATTATAAAATTTAGGGTGTAAGCATTCCAGGTATTCATCTCGCAAACAAACTCTTGTAACCAGGTTTTTCCGACACAATGTCAACAAGAAGACTTGATAGAAATGTTAGAAAGTTCTTCGCGAATGATGTCAAATGTCACACGGCGGTTATTTCGCAATTGTTCTTCATTTTTTTGCATTAGTTCGTCAAAAATCACTGATGGTCTTCGACTCTTTGCCTCGTCGTGATTATCAGTATGAATTTCTCTAAACAACCTAACCCACTCCGTGACATGTTATCGACTTGTAGCGTGGGCGATTTACCATTCCCACGTCATCTTCCATCTCTTTTCAGGTGCAATGTGTTATTTTAACAGCGCCATCTCTTGTGGCCCTACGGAAACATTGCACCTCCATACTGACGGATCGCTTCTTGCACGTGCACCTTTGCCGGTTGGGTAGTGACGCGCAGGAGGTGGGAGTCGGGAGAGTCGTCGATTAGCCTTGACTGCGGAAGGTCGTCCCTCCTGCAGCCAGATCATCACCTTATTTTTTAGATGATCCTCGTACTTGAGAAATAAAAGCTATTCTTGGTGCTAATTTTTATTTCTTTAAATAAGATTTCGACCAGAACACATTGTTTTTTTCAAAGTGCTTATTCAATATTTTGTATATAATACGTATATTACTGCCCAAAATAATACTCCATACTTCGTCCGTAGTTCTTCAATGGAAGCATCAGTTTTCATCATTTTTCAATTATAAATTTGTAATTGAAATAAAAAATCCTTTCCTTCCGATCCTAAAACCAATATTCCAAATTACGCTCCGTGAAACGCTTTTAACATACAACTCACGTTGCAACGTTTTGCAAATAACGTATGCTGCATTGTGTATCACAAAGCTTATAGAATTTCCGCAACGAGGCGCTGCCTGTTAATAATAAATACCCTGCATGCATCCTCATAATGTCCCAGCAAGCAAAATAAATCATAAAATAGGAGTACGTATTTATTTTAAAGCAAAAATAAATTCTCTCATTGCGTAAAATATTCACCTTTAACGTTTTATAAGAAGAGATTTTATGTAGTAATATTTCTAGTCGCTCCTTTACGCATCCTTTTCTCTGTAAATAATGGCGCGTAGTTCTTCATAAGAATATTTTATATTTCCATTTTCCGGTAGTGTTGCTCTTATGTAATAAGACGTTTAAGAAGAATGACACAAAAATGTAAGGAACATTCGAGCAAATGTCCAATCCCCTGAGTGCAAAAGTACTAAATAAATTGTTTCCCTTATCTGCCTTAGGGGAGCTGCTTCGCAGTGGGTTTAGGGGATATTGTCCCAAATAAAACGTTTCATATTACACGAGAATTCAAACGAAGATGCGGACTTCGGGACAAAAGTCTTAATTGTGTCCCGACCTCCGTTGAAACGTCCTCCAGGGGAGGGACATTTTCATTATGAAAACTTCACGCAAACGCCCCCGAAAGAAACACACTAGTCTGATTTGTGTTGATTTAATTAGGAAGCGAAGAATAAAACATTTCTGAGCACATTTAATACATTTGTATTGTTAATAAAAGACAACAAATGGGGAGTAAATGTAAGGTATTTGGGAGTAATATAAATCTTTTAATGCCATTTTATTTAAGACTTCATGAAAATTTACAAAATATGAATCTCTTGATTATATTAATGTTTAAAATAATCATTACTGAAATTTTAAAATTTTCTACTAAATATTTCTATTAAAAGGAATATTATAAAGTAATTCACATAAACATACAGAATCATGTTTAGCTTCACTTGTCTGTAATCCACAGATGCAGAATCACTAAATAATAAATATAATTTGATAGCAAAAACAATGGATAAGATTTGCTATAAGTTACAAATTAATTCATACGCTTAAAAAATAATATAATAATTTTATTAAAGTATGTAAAAAAGGCGCACGTGCGTTCCTACGTGGAATTTTACTATTTTTTTGCTGTTTACATGGTGTTAAAACGCTTCAAAAACCGTCATAAAATATATTTGATGATGGTAGCAGGTTTATGATGTTAATTATATAATACGAAACCTTGTCTTGTCTAAATAATACTCTTCAAATATATAAGCTGTCCTGAATTACACTCTTCTTGGTTTTCAAGCCATTTCATAGTGACATCTAAACATTGAAAAGCTCCAGAATGTGTACGACCAAAATCTCCCTCCTCGCAAATATCTTCTTCATCTTCTTGAACTTGTTCTTCTGAGGCAGATCTTAATAAGATCGTTCGATATTTGGAATCCAGCATCGTTTGCATCGCAATTTAACCACTCGGTTACATCTTTTTCGCCACATTTAGCAAATATATAGATTTATGCTAATGCGTCCACAATATCTCCTATATCAGGTTCTACTGCGTTTCTAGAACTTAAATGTCTTTTCGAATTTTTTCAAAGTTGTCACATCTAAAGAATTCCAAATATCTGCTTAGATGTAGCAGTAATCTTTTAAATTTATTTTCTTGTGGAAGATGATAACTTTTTCTTCAATATTTTCGTCTGCTAGCAATAATCGTCCTGATCCACCGGTTGTGTTACCGACGTGCCATGGTGGAAGACATTTTACCGTAAGCATTTCATCGATCTAGTTTAAAGGTTATTGTCTAGTAATAGTAATGTTTTTCCTCTTTTATCTATGGAATTTTGTTTTTTTTCACTTCTGATATGAACTGTTTTCATCACCAGACTTTTTTTTGATGATGATTACTAGCATTATTTACTAGTTCTGTACCCAAGTGAAGTATTTTCACGTCTTGTTGCTAAAGATTTGTTGGGTAGTTTTTTTTTCCAATTTAAGCTAGTCTCATCAGCATTGTATATAAATCCTCGAATCCTTCCTTCTCCACAAATAGCTTCAACGTGTCAATGAATGTGTTTGCTGAAGGTATGTCAGCAGAAAGCTTTTTCCCATGAATTTCAAATTCCCTGATACCATGTCGTCCTTTGAATTTTTCAAGCCAGCCTCAACTCGCTTTGAAGGTGGAATCTCCATTTGATCCTCTCCTTTTGTATTGAAAAATATTGCTCTTTTACACAATAATGTACCAGATATTAGCTGTCCGGTTGATAATCTTTGTATAAACCATATAAAAATACACTCTTCAACTTCTTTAAATATAATTTATTCAATCAAAACGATCTTTATTTAATGACATGTTATGAAAAAGGTGAAAATCTGTTAGAGAGAAATCTAGCGAATAGCTTTTAAATCTTCATCATCATCCACGTTTTTGGATCTTCCTTGAAGCTCATTGTCGGGATTCATATTATTGGCTATTACATAAGTCCTGTTGATATTTTTATATGCTTTTGCTGAGTTGTGTTCCAATTTAAACTCTATCTTGTCGAAAGTCATAAAAAACGATAGAAATAGTAACAAATTCAATGACAATTGAAAATTATAGTGCTTTTGTCAATTTTAAATAGTCGAATTTGTTGAATTTCACAGAAAACCTTTTTAAATCACGGTCGCTCTTTCACTAACTGAAATTCCGAACCTTCATATGAGACTATAAAATATTAGAATAGTCTAATACATATTAGTAAACCAGAAAGTAATCAAAATTTTAACAAATATTTGATATAGACCACAGAATAATTATTTCCTAAAAACTCCGTTTACAACATGAATATATAATTTATTCAATGTATACAAAAAATAATTAAATAATATTATTGATTTGATACAAATAATATATGCAATACAATGATGATCTGATTAACGTCCAGTATTCATTGAAGCATTCAATCCCAAGCCCGGCTCGCTTATTTCGTTCAAATAATGCACGGCTCTTGTTTGTTTGTTCGACATCAATGGATTTCAGTGAGTCATATTTTATCTCAGAGTTGCCCTCTGGTTTTGCGAGGGCTTAAATTTCTTGTCGTCAATAAATACCTACAAATCCATAGTGTACGTAATAGTTGTAAATATTTCAAGATTCTCTTTCATCTCATAGTCCCGACCGCAAAGCCCCCCATTCTTCTTCGTCAACATCTTCCTCCGCCATTGTATCAATTCGTTGTAGAACCAAGGCTCTCCGGGATTACGCCACGAAGAAAATTTTCTCTCCAGCCGTTGAATATGTAAATTATATTTGTATTGTCACTTAGTTAAAATTCAAAACTTGTCCTCGGAGCCGGACCACTCTGGCCGGGCGTAAATTCTATTTTTTATTCCTGATTATTTAATTTGAAAACGGAACGAAACTTTGCTCCCTCTCAAGATCTGTATATTAATTGTCCCCGAACAATGCATACAAAGGAATTGTAATTGAATCGACTATTGTTGGAGATTTTTTATTTAGATAATATGAATGAGTGGCTGAGCAGCATACCTAATCGAGTGCGATGAGTTTTATCGATTCTGTTGACCCAGTAGCAGTATTCAATGTATCGGAAAAGATAGCATTGTAAATATAGCAACGAGGCTAGCCAAAAATATTGATTGAATATAAGAACAATCAACATCTTATTTTATATAATTTATAGGCTAATCGTATCGACTGGCCAATCCAAATCTATCAAAAAATTGCAAACATGCAAAAAACGAACAAATTGAATGTTTCCTGTCAACTGTCAATACTGTTTACGTAGCCTATTTAATAAATCAACAAATTCAATGTCTTAAATAAAACCCTTTTTGGCATTCTATGAAAGATAGCTCCGAACATCCAGAAAATTGTAAAAGACGCCTTCTCGACGTCGACCCTCATCAAATATGACAGTCGAGAACCCGATGCAGTTTCACTTTGAATAAAACAGTAGACTGAAGCGAAATCAATTATTAATATCGATATAAATTTACGACCTTAGTTCAAGGAATTTTCCATAAGTTCGCTGTATTGATAATTGCTTAATACATCAAAGATTGGACGCGTTCTCAGTATTAATCAATACTCTGAAGTTTCACGTTCCAAATAATTGCTTTATTGGATTACGAATAACCTTAATTAGCTCTTTGTCAACAAGATCGTGTATAATATAATATAATAATTCATTGTGGTCATCAGCTTGAAAATATCCATCACTCAAATACCACTCCTTGGTGACTCCGTCGACTGTCATATTTTAAAAGGCAACTTTCATCATTTTTTTGAGGTGGCTTTTAGCAATCCCTTTAATGGGACCATTATCAAACATTTTAACATGGTTTTTCATGGCGTATATTTTTTTTAAATGTAGTATCCAGCCACACCTATAGATTTGAACTCAAGATGATTGAGTTACAAGTTTAACTGCTTAATCATGGGATTACCTACAGATTTTCATCATTATTCCAACCTATTCTCTACGTGATCATGATCTGAAGTCTACTATCTCATAATTTAAGGAATGAAAAAATATTCTATTTGAAATATAAGGACCGTCAGATCAAATGTATTTGATGATGACAAGTTGCGAAAAAAATCGTACATTAATTTTTACATCCAAATCTAGCGATATTTTTCGATTACACCAGAGATCTTTTTCGGTGATTACAACAAAATCATGACCTAAGTAGGTCTTTACTTTTCCATGATAGCTTACTGTTCATCAATTGGTGAATTTTATTACAAATATCTTCTCGCATATAAATTGCTTATTATCAAATATCAAAAATCTTGTGACAATCGCACTTCAATTTTACTTCAATAACAACATTTCATTGCCCATAATAATCTATTTTCAAATTACTGATGGACGACCAACGCTGATCGAAAATGTGGTTTGTGACCACATCTGAACAGAGTGAAGTGATGATCAACCATACAAATGATTCATAAGAACAACAATATATTTGCATCAATGTTTATAGTACGATTTATGGCCATATTGATATTTTTCCTTCATAGTATGCAACTATTCTTAATTTAACTATTACATATTACATAAGACCCAAGTGTATATTACACATACACTTGGGTCTATTTTTATGCGATAGATACGTTCCACGGGGAGTCGCATATAAAAAAATTTAGATAGAAAAAAAGTTAGATATTTTTATTACTCTCCATATTTAGTAAACAAAATAAGATCGATTAAGATTATAGTTTTTAAATTACAAAAGCTTCAATTCATAATTTAAGATTGCTAAGATATTATCAGACATCTCATTGGATCTGGAAAAAAATATTTTCTCGTCATTTTACATCATATACATCAAAGATAATTAATTGCATGAGATTCTTAGTGGAAGAACACTGTGGATCAACGACATTATTGGATTACGCTTTGTTTACACCTCAAAACACATCAGGGGTCGGCGTATCAACTGAAGCATACAAACACGTTAAATAATCTTATCATCTTCGCATACGCAAGCATGTTTATGTTTCCGATATTTTTGTACGGTTTTGATACGAATTTTTCATGTATCATTGTAACAGCATAAAACTGAAGCTAATAATACCGCATCAAAAATATTCCTCAGTGTCTTTAAATTCATTCTGTGACCGTGGACCCTTTTTATTCCGACAAAAAATATGCGAAGGTAAATATTTGTCAAATGTGGCATCAATCGGCGTTCGTGGTTGTGAACACAAAAGCATGGATTAATATTTGATCGGCGCAATTTTTATAGGTCACTGGGACTTTTTGTATCGATAATTGCTTGTTTGCAGAATTAATGGAAAATAAATATGCGAATAATATTTTGATGGGCCCGAAATTGGTCCCATCGGGTCGCAATTTCAACCCTTCGCGTGCTCAGACGTCGAAATTCTCGCTCGGAGTATTTTGTTTGAAATCATAACTCATTTTGACAGATAATTCGATTATGATGTTTCCGTCTCTCTGGATGTTAACATAATTGGGGCGCACTAATGGATCGAAGGATGAACAAATTAGCAAGAGAGCTTTCAGATAGGCCATCAAATCTAATATCCGTTTACCGATAACTTTAGTTGCGATTAGTGATTGAACAAACTTCCATAATGTGACTTTCTTTGTTGTGGTCAATCGCGGTTGTGTGTGTACTTTTCTATCGACGGACCATTATACGTATATGCAAATTTTCCAATCTGATGCGAATTGCATTTTAATATTCATCAAATTACAGTGCGTCAAAATTTTCCATTTGGGTGAAATCCGAAAAGTATAAAATTTTATTACATGAATGACACATTCCAAATCGATTTTTGCACCCAAATGATAATTTTCATTTAATTGTTTAATATAATGCAGGTTATATTAATGATATTGTAGCGTGGGCGATTTACTAGCATTGTTAATCTGAACAGAATTAAATCGCCAGATTTACAGCGACATCTTCCATCTCTCTTTAGGTGCAATGTGTTATTTTAACAGTGCCATCTCTTGTGGCCCTACGGAAACATTACATCTGCATATCGACGGATCGCTTCTTGCGCGTGCACCTTTGCCGGTTGGGTAGTGACGCGCAGGAGGCGGGAGTCGGGAGAGTCGTCGGTTAGCCTTGGCTGCGGGAAGTCGTCCCTCCTACAGCCGGATCTTTCTTTCTCTCTTGTATGGAATAAATAGTCATTTAGAAAGGAGAGTCTTTCTATTCGACGCCCGTCTATTTCCATCCATTCGTCCAGCAGCATCATGGCCCGATAGAAGAACGTCAATATTGAGCAAACGAGGAGGTGAATGTATGACACAGGCGAATTGGATGTAGCCCCTTCCTTTAAATGGATATTGAAGAGGCCCTAGTCCTGTAGTGGACTATTTGTGATAATAATTAAGCATATCCAATATCAATAACAGACATTGCACTTCAGAAATTCAACTACTACAATTCATTTCTACTGAGATTCTATTTTTGAACATTCGCTTGTATAGTTACTATAGTTTATTTATCCCCAATAATGCAAACATGCAATGCATCCAGAATATAGGTCAATGGGTATATCTGGTCTAACATCCAAAAAATATGCTATTCGATTCATACTTGCACGATTTTTTACTTATGAACGCTCATGCGACTATTCATCAAGGCGAATTTGTCAAAAAATGACTTTCTCGTTTGGACAAATAAACACGTAAAAATTTTGAAATAATATGTTGCTTAATCTAATCCATTCCAGCTTTAAATTTTGTAGAATTATATGGGTATTCAATTTATGTACCAAAACATTCCACTGCTCAATAATTTAATAATGAGATATTAGCTTTATAAATTATCATCAAAGGCTTTCAACGTTTATGGTAATCTTCATCCTGGTGTAATTGAGTACGATAGAGACCGGTGGTAGTCAACCTGATTCCTACCGTCCACTGGTGGGTGTTCATATAGTGGGCGGTAAGAGTTTTGTCATGTTGATACATCTATGAAAGATGATGTAACTCCAGGGAAGATTGAAAGCTTCAGTTGCCACCTTAACGAACTAAAATTGAATATGGCGAAGAAAGCAAACATAGTGGGTGGATATTAATTATGACAAAATAATGAAAAGTGCCTCCGTTATATCTAAATATGTGAAAAACTATATTTAATTAATTAATACCGATTTATTGCTGTTAATCATATTATGATCAAACAGAGGAAACGTCTTAATATTTCCGAAAAAGGAGATCTTCATTTATACAATAATTGAATCAGATATCAAATATTTATTTATGGAGAAGCTCAACAAAAATTAATAAAATTGATTTCAATATATAAGTCATATCCCGAAAGTAAGTGTACTAAGTTTTTATATTGTGTATTTGAAAAAATATACTGAATAGTGTTGATACATTTGTTATCTATTTTTCAATATAATCCCGTTCAATGCATCTGGTGAGCCATAGCACAAGTTTATTTATGCCCTCTTCGGAGAACTTTCCCGCTAGCTCCTTCCCCCACTTCTGAACCTCTTTCTGCACCTGATCGTCGGTTGAAAATTTAATTCCATGTGTTCTTTCAAAGAGAGGAAAAGATGATAATCTGAAGACGCCAAGTGATGGGAATACGCGGGGTGGTTCAAAACATCCCAACCAATTAAGTCCAAGAGCGCTTAGGGCTGTGTGAGAACGGGCGTTGTCGTGCAACAAGCACACTCCTCTCGTCAGCATATCCCTTATTTTGTTTTGAATGCTTCTTTTGAGTTTTTTAGCATCTCACTTTTTTTTGTATATTGGTGGTCTCTCATTGAGGCAGAAATTCGACCAAAATGATATCTTTTCGGTCCCAAAGCACTGAGGCCCGTTATTGACCAGCTCTCATTTGGCAGGATGTCTTACTGACATCTTTCACGCAATTGGACACTACAACATGAATTTGCGTACTACTGTGTTCCTGCTTTGTTTACTTTGTTAGAAGATCCCCCTCTTTTATTTAGTATGGGCAACTATTAAAAATTTTAAAAAAACACAGCCCGTTATTGTCACAGTACACTTACTTTCGGGATATGTCTCGTACGATAAGGGTGCCATCAAAGTAGCTCAGGTATTGAAAGCCCTAATATGTTTCATATTTTGCCTTAAATATTTTTTTAATATTAAGCGTTTTTATGGAAGCATATAGAACAAACGGTAGATGACAGATGGTAAAAGGCACATTTAAGTTATTGTATATTATTATGCTAATATGAAAACATTTAAAATAGCTCGAAATCTAATCTAATTGCATAATTACTTCGATAATAATGCCTTTATTGGGTCACCTCATATTGATAGAACCCAATATGTATGTTACAAAGAGTATGCGGGGGGTCATCAAATAGCATAAAAACAGTCCTGAAATAATATGTTTCGATAGGAAATCTCTATAGGAAATATTCCCAGAGATAAATAATTTATAGATGGCGATTTCCCTTTCTCTTCTAGTCATGTTAAACTTTGAATAAACTTATTACAAAATGAGTGAGTGGCAAAATTACCATTACTTTTAAATAGTAACAGATAGGGCGCATTAGATCAAATTGGCGTGAACGTCACGAAAAGTGAAACTCAAATCGGCATTTATAATGTATTTTAGTCTCTCTATTTTCGTAGCATACATAATAGACATACTATGCCTCGCTGCCTCTACTGTATGTGTGTCTATGCGTAACATGGCGTAGCCACTAGAAGAGTAGCGCACCTATTTTATTATATATTACTCAATACACATCTCAATATTTTAGCAAACATTGGAAATAAAAGCAATCCATAAAATAAATTCTTCCTAGGAGCTATGAAGTCACACTTCTACATTGCGAAAGTCTCAATGCAATCATAAGAGGTCCTGCACAATTTTATCAATAGTCGCAGTATTAACTTTTTAAGAAGCAGCAAATCAGGGCAAACCTATTTTAAAAATATTAAATATGTGTAAATTCATCCACCAAATACGATGAAATTATTTCCCATAATTTAAATTTAAGTCCGCGCCTTCATAATAAGAGTTCAAGGACTAAACCAATAAACTGACACAGCCTTAGCGTATATTTTAAATTTCTATGAAAGTTTTGAGCTCGCTTATGTCACTACATATGTAAATACATTTAATATGATTTTTATCAAGGAAAAATCATATTAAACCCACTTCACTGCCTCGACGACGAAAATTGCATGGTAGATGAAATTTGTTGAAAATTGAATTGACGGCATACGACATTCTGTGCAGCTCACGTCGAAGAAGGCTCGTGCATTTTCAGGCTTTCAGCACGAATCTCGACTTTCAATATTGCCGATACCATCTTTAAATTAATAGCGATACTAAATATACGGCGTTGCATCGCTGCAAAATGCATTTTGCAGCACATCGCGTTACACACGAGTGCACATTTACATCAATACCGCATGCAATAATTGACTCGTTTTATTCGAATGCATTTCATCAATTCGCTGCACAATGGAATCACAAGTGGGGCGGAAATTCGTCATACGCAATTTTTAATTAAAACCGGAGCGCCCGTTAATGTATGCACGCAATGTATTCGGAGAGGGTTGCTCTAATCCGGCTCTGGTGGTAAACGGGTACAGCTAACGCCCGTAATCCAGTATGTTATGGCCTTAACGGCCGTTACTACTATTATTAACGGTATCGTTAGGGTGGAAACGGCCAACACCTATTGCTTTTGTATGACAACAACCACACTATAAGTCACGTCTTTTGCATCAATGGAGACTATTATATAATGTGCGCCAGATTAAGTCGATAAAGCCTTCGGAGGCCTACGAAAATAAGCTTCGTCCATCGCAGCGTTTCACTATATCGATACTTGTATTAAGTTTCGGAACTTATTGACATGCGATAATGGAGTTCATAGATCCATAGATAAACTCGTTATTGGCTGAAGTGCACAACGGGAGACATGCAATTGACCTGATTTACCATAAGTCTATGAATTAAACAACGAACGCATTCAAAATGACAAAAAATCAATACAATATTAATGCTGCACTTGGCTACAGTATCCTTTATTTCTACACAATACATATTTTGATTGAAAAAAAAATACAATTTGCACGTGGAGAATCGTGTCCACTTTTGCTTATGTACGTGATGGATTGCATATTACGAAGTTTACTAATTGTTTAATATCAAAAGATGGAAGTTCAGAGCGAAAAGTTGTGAAAAATTAGGAAATACAGAAGTTAAAGAATGTATTTTTATACGGTTCATACAAAGACGATCAACTGGATAGCCAATATCTGGTCCATTATTGTGTGAAAAAGCAATATTTTTCAATACAAAATTAAATGGAGATTCCACCTTCAAAGCAAGTTAGCCCGAACTTGCTTTGAAGGAGATATTATTATATTAGGGGAGATATTATTCCTACACATTCTGTAAATATTTTAGTGTTTAGATGTCACCATGAACTGGCTCGAGAATCAAGAAGAATTTAATTCAGGACAACTTATATATCCTAAGAGTAATCACGATTTGGCAGCTTCTAAAAGAAGAGCTAGCTTAAAGCCAAAATCGATTTTTTTTTATAAAGAATAATTGATTATATGTGTATGTAAATCTAGACATTTAAAAATTATTGATACTTTCCCTATTAATTATGATTATTTTCGATTATACGAATTTTCTTTATCCGGACTACTTTCATCCCAAATTAGTGCGGATAAACGAGGTTCCAATGTATATATTTCTTCGTTTTGTAAAATTCCTAATTTGATAAAAATAATGTTTTTCTCTTTAATATCTTTTTTTAAAACTGGTGTGAGTATTCAATGTAAATAAACTACAACTTTAACTATGTTTATGAAAAAGATTTTACATGATAGAAAAATATACTGGCGAAGCAGATTATTCTGTAAATATATTTTTTTTTAACATTAAATATGCATAGCTTTTAGTTTAAGAATTTAAAATACATATACAGGGCGTTTTACACATGGACCGATAATTTTTTTGGGGACAACAAAGGATGTTTTTTGCTATGTGTGTCAGTGTCCATAGATTTATAGACTCAAATTAATTTTGAATATATATATATTTTTGTGTTGTGCAGCTTTATTTGTCCGATCGTAAAGTATTAAGTAGATAGTGATTGTAAAATTCATGAAAATGCAACAGGCATCATCATTTTATAGATGTTGTTGTTCTTATAGGCCAAAATACAATAGCAAATCGATCAAATTTGCCATTGAGCGATGATAAAAATGAAATGGAAGTACATCTTTAAATTCATTTAATTTAAGCTTGTGGACATCATTTGATGTATTTGAAGGAGGAAGGATCCGGACTGTCAGAGGTCTTTGACGTTTGAATAATAGAACAAATGTATTGTTTCTATTATCAATATCAGAGTTGATGGATGTCGTTGCAATAAATTTTATATTGTGAAACATCCAGTATTTGCCAATTTGAATGCCAATACTTAAATCGAGTGCCTACATTTTGTTTGCACTTGTGAGTGCAAATATTTTCCACGCATTGTCCATCCATAGTTGCGCTCGCTATAAATTCAATACATTTATCTCCGATACTTTTCCTGGATCCTGGAAAATAGTAGTTCATGAGTATCTGTCAATTATTTAAATATTTCTGTCACGTCCACGGAACGATCATACTGCTTCGTTCGTGATTATATAAACGTGAGTGAAGAGAAAGTGGGCTGTGGAATAATAAAAAATCTCTGCACGTTACCAAGTTTGATCTTAACGTCCAGAACAACCGCCTGCATACTCCAAATCTTTCAGCAGCCTATAAGAATGGCATTACATAAATTTTGAAAAGCACTATCGTCCAACAAGGGATGCAGATTATTTGTCCATAAATATGCAAAATTAATTTGCAATCGATATTACACTCCACGGATCCGGACCCAATGAATATTCATGAAATATTTACAACAACTAATTGCATTCGCATAAATAATTCTGTCGGAAATTGTTTTTAATAAATATTCAACGATGTATGTAAATATTGCTCACGTCATCGGCTGGTCGCATGGAACGTTCGATACAATCAAATTAATGTCAAGTATCCGCATGATTAACCTAAATAGTCTCCACGACCTTCGCAAGGATCAGATGAAAGCTATTTTGATTTATAAAATATATATTTAGACTAATACAAGCAATTCGAATGATTTAAGTCAGATTCAATTAGCAATTTGCGTGTGCGTAACTCGAGTTGCCTTCATTTCTATCGACGATGCCAACAAAGCTGGCGAAAATTATTCGGCAATGACTTATTGATTATTTGCATGTTATCATGGCCTTATTAAGAGAATATTTAATTTATCAATGATAAATATGTATGTCTGATTCTTTAGATTACTTTGGCTTCAATTGTTCAATAGATTCTATCCAATTCATGTAACATGACAAAATATTGCATTGTCTTACTGTTAAAATTGGATTTTTCAAATGATTTATGATCCTAAAGTTATCTGTTGTTTATACATATATTTTGATTGTTTAAATACTAAATAACACGTCAATAATGCTTTACTTTAGCAATAAATTTATCAGTCCCTGTAAATGGCATAATTTTCCCTATTGAAATCCATACAATTTTGTAAAATAATACAATCATCCTTTTATCTACAGTCGAAACCTTCCAAATTAAGACAAAGATATGTATGCAAAATAGGGGTTTAACGATTGAAAAATAGCAATTTCTGTCTTTTTCCTTGAGGATTTTTTTGTTGTTCAAACCAGTATAAAATAACATTAATGTAATAATAAAGTGTTTTCGGGGGTTTCGGACATGTTTATCTTCCCAGAGTCACTGGAGAAATAATTTACACGATAGAGGTGACCACAAAAGAAATTCTAATCACGGTCTCCTGATCTGACACCAATGGATTTCTTTGCCTGGAGACGTGCCCTATTCCGTGACTCTCATTGTCTTCAGATCTGACACCACTGGATTTCATTGTCTATGGACGTGCAATAGAATTAATTTACACGACAGAGGTACCCACGAAATAAATCCTGATTGAAAGAATAATCGCCGCTTTTTCAAAAAATAAAGAGGAAATGTTACTTCAAACAAGTTGAAATAAGAAAAAAATGTCGTGCTTACATATGAAACAGAAGTGGCCAATTTGAGCAAATTTTGTAAAAAAATTTAATAAAAACATCTTAAGCATAAAAAGTATTTCCTTAACCCTGACACTGCCAAATTAGTAGCTCTTCAAGTTAAAGACTTATTGAATGATTTGTATGACATGCAGCAATTATGTTGGAAAGGTTATAATCTAGAGCACTTTTTAAAACTAAACTAAGTTCAAAACAGGTGTTAGTTTTTTGTTTAAAAATTTTAGAAGTTGACATTTCTCATTCGTTTGCACATTTTATGTGACTTTGGAAGCTACAGTTATTTATGACGATTTACAGGTTAAATTTTTGATATTTTTCAAAATGTTGCGAAAAAAATCTATTTAGACAACCCTGACACTTAGAACTCCCAAAGAAATGTATCTATTTTCTAACAGAATTGTGCCAGTATTGAAAATTACTTAAAGAAAAGTCCAATTTTTTTCCCTGACGCCAATATGGCGACATTAAGAGTTAAAAAAATAATTATAATAAATGATTTCAATTGATATTATAATTAATTTTATTGGAGATAAAATGATTCTGTAATAAGCATTGTGGGAGATGTGTCTACTGCGAAGTCTTACAGATGCTTCCCATTATCCTAATTTATAATAATTGAAATAAAAAGCATTTTTATCAGTCATTTTCATGGCCAAATAAGTCCATTTAGGTTATTGAGCTACGAACAGGCTAACAAAACGTGACTTTTTTCTAAACCTTATGGCATACTAGTATTTTTTTATAGTCCATGCGTAAATAGTTGTTATTTAATAATCAACGTAATTATCAAAGATCTTAACTATCTATCTTCTTGATTTTGAAAGGCCTGGTTTGATAATCAAAATGTTGAACAATTGTAATTGAATTATATATTTTTCTTTTGCAGAGATCCAGATCGCCCAGTACACGTGCGAGAACCCCATCTCGTCAACAACTTCGCCAACTAGACGAAGGAGAGCTGTTCATGGAGTTAATCCGAGACGTGGCCAATGAACTTGACATGGACGTGCTCTGCCACAAGATTCTAGTCAACGTCGGTCTCCTCACCCGAGCTGATCGTGGTAGTCTCTTCCTCGCGAGGGGTCCTCCCAACGATCGATACCTGGTTGCGAAACTTTTCGACGTAACCCAAGACACAGGTAATAAAACAGCGCGCAATCTCCGATAGTTTCCATTCTGTTTATTCAGTCGAGCACAAATTTACTTACATTGGAGGTTGAATTTAGGTCACAGACGGCGATTTTTCCCCAGAAAGACGGAAGAAGCGAGCCTCACCATTCCTGGCGTTATGGCGATTGTTTGTATAGTTCGGTGATGGGGAGTCACGTTGGTGCGACCCGCAGAATGAAAATCGATATTCGCACCTATCGACTTACATACATGTGGGATAACGCCAACAAACAACGTGTTGCTTCATCGACAAAAAAAAGATTTAACCAAAAAACTTCCCTTTGTCTTCCCAAGGATTATATCGTGGAGGAGGAGCTCAAGTACGGCGGATGAGACACTCGAAGTGAAATCTCGCATCTGCTGAAAAATTCAACGATTCCTCGTATCAAGATTTTCCCGAGACGAAAGGTCATCTCAACTATTTATTTTCGATATGAGCAGTTCTTCCCATACATCCCAGATTCACCATAAAGCTTTTACGACATTAAACAGGAAGAAATTTGATCTGTTTCACCTTGCGGCATCTGCTTCATTTCTATTTCCCGTATCGTGTGAATTCGTTTTACACGTGAATTAATTTTTCCACGTGCTTGGATTAACGTGTTAATAATTAAAAATAGGCATCAAAATAGGCTTAAATGATTGCAAATATCAAATGTCTTAAACAAACTTATCTGAATAAATTATTTCAAGACTTTTTATATAATCTTGATCTGAATCCAAAGCTTTATAATAATAATCCAGGAACTGAGATAATATACCAACACTTTTATGTTCAATAACATTTGCTTGTGGGACACATTGGCCTTGTGGGATTTTTCCCGGTGTCCCGATGGGCTTATACGGGCCTGATTACGTTTACAGGAGTGATTCTAATGCGTAATATGTGTGATTAAAATGAATTTTTTGCTTTCGAATGTCCCCAGGAAATCTTGTGGGATCAAAGTCTATGATTAAACTCGGCCATGTTATAAATAATCCACTGAATTATCAAAGATAAATTTCTTTAACATGAAATATACCAATTCCATTTTATAAAAATTATATTCATAATTGAAATTGCCAGCTCGTATTATAAGTGGCGAAAATTATACGCAATATTTTATTAGAATAAAATTAAGGCGAATCCATCACAGTTTATTTAAGAATAAGCCAACAGGCTTAAAACTTTGAGGCAAAAAAGAAACAAAACTTCTTAAGGACGCAGAATCTGGAATCTGCACGAATTTTTTGCGATAGCAAACAGCCAAAAAGTACCAAAGCCGCTTTGCTAATTGGGACGATACGAATATAACAATATATATTTCGTAAATTCTATTTTAAAAATAACACAGCAATGCAATGAAGTATAGTACTTATTCCCTATACTATTTTATAAGAAATTGATTTAAAGATGTGAAGATACGTTCCATGGATTTTAAAAACCGCATAACTTCGAAATCGCACTAAAAGAGGTTTGAGTGTAGTTTACATAAATGATACAATATGGTTAGGGCTTCGGTAGACGTTGCTGATTATAACTTTCAAAGCATTGTAATTTTAAGTACATATAATATTTATTATAAGCAGCTACAACATAGTTTCAGTCTTGTAGACATAAAAGACATTTATATAATATTTATATACATGTCCCAAAAATTGTTATAAATGTCGGCAACAACATCATTGTGCTGTTATGTTTACTCATAATATCAAAACAACAAAATGAGAAAGAATCAGCTTTTTTAGGAATAATTACACAAATAATGTCGCTGCCTCCCCTACTATTGCTCTAATTTTTGTACTACAGCTAAATTTATAAGCTATATCAAGTCGCGAATCTCTGCTGATATAATAAGGCGTTCTCTCAAGTTATCATTAAGTAATTCTGTTACAATAATGGATTATATTATGGATTCTTAGTATCGTATGTCTTGTCATGTTGTATGCATAACGCGATCGTTGAGAAGTTTCATCAATTCTCAGACTCGAATTGTTATTGTTCCTATGGCTTTAATGTCATAAAATACATTATGATTTCATTGGCACGACCCGTATAAATAAATTATAATGAAAACACATAACGAGCCGACTATGATTGCCAATGAACACAGTAAAGTGGGTTATATGGAATTCTCATCACATTCAATATAACAATGCGCTCCAATGCTAATAGACTAATTCATTTACAGTATCGCTGCAAAGGAAATTTGATCAGCACATAACGCAATAATGCATCATGTTCTGATTTAATATCAAACATATGACGTTTCTGATGAAATATGGCGTATTATATGTTCTTTTTTCGGAATGGGAACGTTAGCGTTTTTAAGGCGTCGTAAAAGATTTGTAGGAGCTTTGAGCATCAGCAAAAAACCTACCCTAATCCTCAATCTTAAGAAAAGGAACTAAAGCGAAAATCCGATTACAAGGATTAAACTAGTGTAGTCGACGCTCTTAAAAAACTTTCATTAAAAGACTTCAAAGAATCATTTCGAATCCCAGAAAGGATAGTTCTTCTCGAATTTCTAAAGAGCACTCGGATGAGCACTATCGCTCTCAGCCTCGCAGAGCATCATCTCAAGAGCAAGTTTAAATTTTAATTTTTCCCGCTTAGCGACTTAAATTTGCTTTTCATGAGCCAAAACATTGGAATGACCCACTTTCGGCACTTTCTAAAAATATGGAATTATGCTCTCATTATTCTACGGTTTTAAACTCAAACCCGAACGCAAAAACCAGGTCGATAATTTCACCTCCTAATTAAGAGACAAAATATTGGCGACTTGAAAATACAAATAGAAATAATTTAAGAATCTTAATAATTTATTTTATTTTTCAATTAAATCAATTATTCAAATAACGAATATGAAAACAGATTGTTTGAAAGAAAATTTTGAAAGAACACCCTAAATTTCGAAACGAATAATATCCGATTAATTTTATAAATATTCGAATCTACAAATATTGAAAAAAGGGCGAAAATATTCGAAAAGAGAGACGTTATCATCCGTAAAAATCCACTTATCTGCCAGGACCGTCGCAGCGTCTATGAAGCTTGTATATAAATAAATAAAAACTGGAATTTGAACACAAATGCGTGTCTTAACTCCACAAAAGGTGTTATATAATTTTTAAAACATAATAAATCAAAACTTTAAATGTCTCTCTGTAAACCTCAACTCAATCGTTGAGGTTTTCGATTTAAAATTAGCAAGACGCCCGAGGGTTGTATTTTTTCGCCTTATATATATATCATGCATATTCTTTCGGGGATTAATAAGGATGAATGAAAAGAACACGCGTACATTTGCGTGGTAAATGTGGAAAGGTCAATCTAGAAAGGTCGTTTGAGCTTTCAAACAATATCATTCCATAATCTCATTTTGTATTCGATGTTTTCGATTTGTGTATTTCCGCATGGGATGATCTCAATAACAAATATGCGGATCCTAGATGTGGCGCTTTTATATATTTATTATTTTTAGTTAAATAGAATAATCCCCATATTGTACGGCCGGAACGAGAGAAGTCGATATTTCTTTTAATATCAAGTGCTTGGTTGAGCAGATGATTTGACAGTTGATGTCTGCCGTTTAGCAAAGATAGAAATGATCCATGGTCAGGATGTGTATACATATTTTATTGAACGTTTGGTCATGTGTATCTTTGTAATCAAATCATCTTACGAAAATATGACATATTTGATTCAATGAATTCCATTAAACAATACCGACGAAGACGTCTATGTCAAGCGCTTTTCATCTTGTATCAATAATCAATGAAATGAACATTCACAACTATTTGAACATCATATTTTTAAAGTAAATTAATAATGTAACTGATAAAATTCCTTTCTGCTGAGACACGGACTAAAACTCGTAAAATTCCCGATTTCCCGACAAATTATTCATTTCCGTCGCTGCAGATGAATACTTATATACTATAATACTTTGATGTGATTCGTAATCATATTACGGAGGAATACAAAAATTCTGAACCCCGTATCTATTATATTTCATATCGATATTCCCATTATTAGAGCCGAAGTGTAGTAAATACATCACCGGTAGGGAAAGGTAAATATAACAATTTGAAAAACATACATATACGCTATATATGTATATATATAGATTAGTTACAGACAGTTACTGCCCCTAAGCGTCGCCTAAGTTCGCCAATTAGTAATTACGCCACTGTTTCCAAGCGTCCAGATTTCGTCGGGAGTGTCTCGATTTAGTAGCTTTCGTCGTGTTAGTGAGGTGTACGATTTCTGTTAGATAAAAATTTGAATTCCGAAATTTTCGGGATTACGTTTTCTAATCCCGGGATTCTTAAGTACCTAAAATTGTCCGGGATTCTGGGATCCCGGGATTGGATTCCCTACTTGTGAATGCAACCGAATAAAATTGAATTCTATGGATATTGATTTTAATATTTTAACATTATTCCGAAAAAAAATTATCAAATATTTTTGAGTAGCAATAGTTTGGAGCAGTATTTTAAAATTCTTGCAAATTTCTAACAATAAAATAAAAGGCATAAAAAATTTAGTTAATGAACCATATAACAAGAAGGGAATTTTAAAATATATCTGGAAGCACATTAAATTGAAAATTGAAATGATGGATTTCTTTTGGGATAACCTAATTTAAAAAATGAAAATGCCAAATATTCTTGCAGATTTGAATGCAAAATACTTGGGCTGCGATTCTGATGGCTATGTGCTAATCCAATATATTTACAATAAATGATTGATTCTATTTTTGTTATTTGACAAAAGGAAATAAAACATCTAATGGAAGCGAGACTTGTTGTTTGAATTGTAAACAGATTTTCCTACTGATTCGTGTAAATTATATAAAATATTATGTTTAACTAAAGTTGCTTTTCATATCCATTGAGCTGATATGTATTTTATATCTCGGTTTTTTTTTGTATAAATTCTAGGAAAGACTTCAATGTAAAATTGTACATTTATTTCGTATTTATTCACAAGCATTTTTAAAAGCGTAGAAATGAATAAATGATAGCATCTTTCGATTTCAGAAATTGGTTGCTATTGTAATAGTGATACATCTACGATATAGACAATTTGTTTAGGTCGCATTTCTCCGAAATTTTGATTTTGATCATCTTAAATATTTAAATTGCAAATTGAGAAATCTCTTCACCTGGAATGCTATCAACTCTCAATTTGTATGCTATGGCGTATGTTGTCGTATTATTAATGTGAGTAACGAGGTTTTCGGTTTGCAGAGCTGGAGGATGCGGTTAGCAAAGCCCGGGCCGAAGAGATCCGCATCCCGTTTGGAGTAGGCATTGCAGGGAGCGTGGCGCAGTCCAAACAACCCATTAACATCCGGGATGCGTACGCAGACCCTCGCTTCAATGCCGACATTGATCTTCGTACGGGCTACCGCACCCGCCTTGTCCTTTGCCTGCCCATCTGCAACTACGAGGGTGACGTCATTGGAGTGGCGCAGATCATCAACAAGACCAATGGTGAGTGATCATCATAGATATACACTGCTAATAAGGACACCCAATGGCTAAAAGCAGGAACAATCAACCCATCAGGGAATTTAAAAGGTTCATCAATGTTTTCCTATTACAATCACATGCTTGAAATACCCATTTTCTTCTTTTAATAATAACCGAAAGACTTAGTTTTTCGACTAGACTTTAGTTTAATTTAGTCAACCAAATATTAAAAACAGTGAGTAGCAGTGAAAAATTTGAGGACCTTGTCAGATCATGGTTTTAAGGTAGTCATCCCTTGTATCGATTTCAAAATAATTTTTTCGCATAAATTTTATACACATTTAGTGGAAAATATGTGGATCAAATTATTTTCTGATAATTGGGGTTGTTTAGAAGTCATAGCGTTGAAGAGACGAAGATTTGGAGCGTGCATTCGATCACTCTATGGCGCAAAGACTCCGTTCTTTGCACTTCTGTTTCTTACTTCAGCCTTTTTAATACAAACACATATCTATTGTGCACAATAAAGAAGCTGCTATATTATCTAAACTCATTTCTTGTTTCGAATATAACTGTTAGTTTATTCTTGATTAAGCACTCAAAAGGTTCGAAATGATCAATCATACAAAATCAGTATATTTTTCGGTTTAGCCTTTCGTCGACACGCAAACTGAAATGAAATAAACGAAGGAAGAAATTTAGGAAACTTTCTATCATAAATATTCTATAGACGTAAATCCTCAACGTCAAAACTGTCCAACAAGCGAAGACAACTGGCGTAAAATGGCGCAAGGTTGAAGCTATAAAATAACTCAATTATGTCCACCACCATAAGGCACTTCTGACTGCAGAAGTGCAAAAAGTCATTAAACTAATCTATGAAAATTTATCTCGAGAAGAATTGCTCAGATATTTAGAAGCATAAACACAAAATAATAATGAATCATTAAATTCATTGATGTGGATTTTCACTCCTATACACCTGAATTCTGGCACAGAGATCGCTGAAATAGCAACTTTTCTTGTTGTGATTATCTTCAATAAAGGATTTAATAGTATTTTGTAATCTTTAAACACGTTTCTCTCAAAACTGCATTTTTCAAATCGGTTATAATCACAATATCTCAAAATGTATTTAAAATTTGATTGACTTGTTCATTACATATGTAGATACTATAAACTAGGATAATTTTTATTGATCAAGGCGTTTATTTTTTTCGTGTAAAAGATGTCGTTAAAAAACATTAAAATAGTTCAACAACATGCCAAAATTTATCTTACAATATGTTTTAATAATCCTAGTATAAAAACCATTTTATACTTTTTAGATTAAAAGGCCTTTTTTCAATGATGGTTTTCTAAGTTACTGTACTTCAGCGATAAGAAATGATTTCAATCTGAAAAAATTGTGGAGTATGCTTAAAGTATGAATAAATATGTGGTAAAAATTTCGCAGTTGTATGTTTATTCAGTTTAACAAAAAAAAAATTAAAAAGGCGTCAATTAAGTATCCTTACACGGGATGACTCCCTTAATCAAAGTGATTAAAAATCTTCACAAGTAAATTTTTTTTCATTTCATACAACAGTGGTCCATCGTATCTTTTTCGTATGTATTTTTAAGAATAACAATTTAAATAATTTGAAGACGGTTGTTCAACAAAAATAAAAGTACACACGTTCCTCTTTTTGCGTGGGATATGCGTTTCAAAGACCACCGAGAAAAAAAATCATGCAGAAGAGAAGATAATATGAAAATGTTATAAAAGCTCTATTAAATTCACATATGATACATACTTAAAGATGCTATAAACATACAACGTTTTCGATTAAAACATGACTAATAACGCATCGTTTATTTTGGGCTTACAGTATAATATTTTTATTATTTTATTTTATTCCACACATTTGTATGCAATAAGTTCACCACCAGATTCAACGCCATCGTCCAGGTCGAATGCGACTAAATCAATCAAGAAGACAGATATTTTCTAGAAATTATAAATTAAAATATTGCAGATTCATCAGATAATTTTTAACAATCCACATCTATTTGTACTATCTGTTTGTACTCATTCGATACTTATTGAGTCTATTTTTGCCATCTAGCCCTATGATACGTAATCCCTCTGTAAGTTAAGTGTGCCTTATGTGATCAAAGGCATTTTCAATGTCTATAAAGTATACATATAGACTTTTATAAACCGAATCTTCAGTGAGGGAATAATTACGACGTTCAGCTTGAATTATTGTCTAAAGATATTATATTAAATTTTCTAATCCAATTTGTTTTTAATGTATGCCTATATTGATATAAATTGGATAAAATTAAAATACATTTGACATATCTGAAAGTTTGCTCAATGCGATCATGCGAAGAATGAAACCAAGATGATGAGCCTTTAGAAGTTGATATCATGAAATCGCACCTTCCGCTTTGTCTCAGCATGAAAGTGTTTGAGCGATACGAGCTGTCAGTGTTGACGTGAAGTTGCGAAATATTGAGATTAAATGATAAAATATTTCAAAAGGTGAGACTACTCAAAGAGCTATGGTGTATATGTTAGTATGCTAAAGATGACGGGACATGACCGTATAACACTCGGATGAGAGATATAATAAAGAAAATGAATGAAAATGAGTTCGAAACCCAGCAACAGATATTATAAGGCAGATGAAAATATAAGATGGATTAAATTCTTAAACCCGAGGAATTAATTGTTAATTAAATGGATGGGTTAAACTATCGATATGATTAGCGTTACCACGAACATACGGACGGACAATCAATGCAATTGCAGCAATATATTTATTCAGTAAAGGAGATAAATTCTGAATGCGCAGATAAATACTGATGTTGGAAATCTTCCTAATGGAACTGTTTACCACTTTCGACCCATTAATATTATATGTTGTTTTAATATGGAAGCTTTCGATGCTGCATTTAATGGGCTTGAATATCGATGGCTTGCGGTAACCATAAATACAAATTGAATTAGGCTTTTCATTTGGTTAGAACTCTGCAAATATATTCCCCCGGGCTCCATGAATAATTATAGAATTATTCATAAGCTTAGCGTCCCAATGAGGCGTTATGGCATACTTTTGTATGGTTTTTTAGGGTAGGTCATGGACCCGATTAACGTTTCCACTTTTAGAAAGAACAAATCTCATAAATCCCAATCGTACTTGGCTAATAGTATTTATGGGATATTTCCAGGGGTAAGTGTGCACAAGTCCCGTGTTGGTTCGGGTGTGTCCCGTTCTATTCTGAGCTTATTTATAGAGGGCACTTGTGAATGTTTGTGAATGGCGAACGAGTCTTTTGAATGGTGGCTCATCCTCCATCAGCCAAAATATCCCGTATATTTTTGTGTATTCCAGCATTTTTCCTACAACCCCTGGGCAAACACGACCGAAGGCTTTACGACACTTTTGCCAATGGGCGAACGCCAAACCGCCACGAAGCCCTTTCGGGCTTCCGGCTTGGAATCCGTTTTATTGGTGACGTGGAAATTGCATAAATAAAATCTACCAGTATGAAATTTTCGATACCCGGGCCCATTCTGGTGCGATATCGCGTTGGAAATTTTCCTGAAAAAAATTTGAATAACAAACGCCTCTTTCGGGGATGACTCAAATGTATAGAAAATAAAATATTCTATCATGGCGTACATTGTAAGCCAGACTTATCACTTTCGAGAGGCGAACATATTTTTTTTCATTTTTGCTTATGAATAAAATATATTTTAAAAAAAAACCACATTAAATATCATCCACGAAAATTGCAAAATGATTAGCAGTCCAAACTAGGTGTAATTTGAGATTCAGATTTAGTTGCAATATTAACGCCGTAAAGAATAACGATGAATGCACAATTTGGTCGATTTAAACAGAGGATGAGAGATCTAGGGTGGGATGAAGTGACTATAATTCCTAGAATGTATCTGAATGAAATTTGAAATGCATAACGTTCGACGTAACGCACATTTGAATGATCCTACTATAATATGTAACTTCGTAACATTTTATTCAAACATGCAGACATATATTTACATGTAGATAAAAATATTTTATGTATTAAAATTGTAAAACAATTACACCCCTACTAATGCTTCAAGATGGATAAGTGCTAGTAAATCCAATACCTTTTCGTGTCCGCAATGCAGGAAAAAGATGATCAAGAGAGAATGGAGATCTTCATTGAGATCTATATTATAGCCAAAAGAAAAAGTACAAATACAAAATCAGGAAAGCCGGCGAGAAGAATACGTTTTCCCACGGCCAAGACTCTCGGTCGACCTTTCTTTTCTTTCCTGCACGCCACTTATAAAAACATATATCCCAATTAACCAATATACATTAAATAATGCATTTATATAATTTAGTGCTTCTACTATTGTTAATTAACGCGTTACACTACTTTCACAGAATGAATAAAATATTTAAGCCTTTCACGATAATAAAAAATCAAATTTTAACATCGTTCGAGAACTATACCTTTAATTCGCTTAAGTGAGAACCATTAGCCTCATGGCGATGAAGTTGGAAATTAGCCAGAATTGATTATGAAAGTCCTTATTTCGAGTGTTTCGAATTTTGAACATAACCGTGAGTTAAGGTCAATTCTCAAAGCCCGTTAGTTACCTCAAAAGATGAAAGTGCTTTATGTCTCGGAGCCTTAATTGAGGCTCCGACGGTCCGATGGTGAGAGGTAACAAGATATAACCTTTTAGATAACAACTTAAGTGGATGTTGGACGACTCTATCCATTCGCGGTATCAAGTATCCGAAAACGGTGAATTTGTATTAATTATGAGATTCGTTTCAGCCGTGAGGAAACGGAAACAGACCATTTGATCCGCTGCCATGCAGTGATTCGTATTCGAAAAGTGATGTAATTTTTGAGTTATTCGCTAGCTTCATCAAATAACGTACATGAAATATGTCAAAACATCAAAATTGCATTTATGAAAAATGAAACGAGGACAAAAATGTATTTCTGAACAACCTAACAATAGATATAAGTTTTGGCTTTGATCCAGGGTAATTTGAAAATTTATATCCGTGGCGATATGTATGAAAAGCAATTGCAACATATATTCTATTATTATGTGTGAAGTGCTTCTGAATACTTTTTAAGTATTGAATGTCCAGGGCTTCCAATATTGTTAGGTGTTAGACACGTTTATTCATTCAAACAAAAATGTTTTCTAGCAATAAATTTAGAACTACTTAATCATGTGCATATATAAATGTCAAATGATATTTATATTACAGATTTATATCATTTATTGCAAAAAAATATTTTTAAACTTAAAATATATTATCTCAACATAGTATGCAGCTCCTCGAAAGACGACTGACGCCGAAGCCTATCAATGGAGCGCCAATAGGAAGCCATAGCAGTATAAATAGTTCTTCTTCAATGTTTGTTTGCTAATCAGTGCAATTATTTTTCTAATAATTTATAACCACTTATTGGTTATAATGTGATAATTAATCAGTTGTCAACTAACCATCTTGTCATGTTTTGGGTAAAAAACCTTATAAAAACAAGTAGAAAAACTATTTTTTGTGTATTACACTCAAACTTTTTTTGTGCGATATCGAAGTTATGCGGTTTTTTTTAAAACATTTTTTTTATTTCTTAAAAGAGTGCGTATCGAGATATTTTGGATAAAATAGGAAATAAAACATCGATACTAACCGAAATTTGGAAAAAAATTATAATTTGGGACTGTGAAAATCATATTGCATCTGCTATCGCTGAATTACGACCACGCCCTTTATTCTGGTTTAGATTTTTGAAAAAAAAGATTTTGTTTTTTTGCATTTTTCCAATGTTTCGACTTTTAAAAAGGAATTTCCAAATCTATTTTTTAATTATTTAAAAAAAATTAAAACTGTGAGAAAATAAGGCAAAAAAATGACTTTTTTTAAACAGATTTTTTTTGTGATCCAAATACTCTTTATGTAGCTTAAATCAGGATTTATGAAATTTGAATTCATGTTGAAGTGCCTTGCTTGAGGATTTCATTGGAAGCCTAAAAAGTGCTGACAAATATATCCTTTCAATACGTCGATATAAAGATATTTCAATAGCATACAATCAATTCCATTTGTGAAAGAATTACATTTTTGCTTAATAAGTCTGAAAATTATTATTATTGTGTTAAAAGCAATCTTTCAGCATAATCCAGCAAAGGCTTTTAATTAATATAAGGGCAAGGATGGAACACTTCAACAACTTTTCAATCTTACATATTGTGGTTTCAGTTGAAGCGATCAAAAATTCTCCGCTTATAATTCAAGCTTTTACAAAGTATGTAGAATATCCGCACCAAGAAAATTCCATCAGGAAGTTTCCAATTTAGAAAATGAAAATGCTCCCACACCCCCCTTGCATACATAGTGCACTTCGGCTCTATGTAAATTTCATTGTTGAATACCTTCCCTTACATCCGAGTTCAATTCTCCATACACATTTGACCCCATTTCGCAAATGCGCCATATAAACACGCCGCTGAAAATTGTCTTTCATCCCCTGCTTTTATAATACACCGAGGGATCATTAACGGCCTTTGAACATCTATTAGCAACAACCAATTACACAACATTTATTCGATATGCGTCGCGACGATACCTTAAATAAATTTTCTGAACAGCGATCGATCGGGGTAGTTCTTTAATGTGCGTATGTGTAACACGAGGACAACGATAATAGACGGTTATTGACATTCTCATTAAAACCTCTTCAATTTTCTTCGCTAACAAAGAAATTAAGCAACCCTGTAGCAGTTCTCGGAAAACAAGTCCTATATGAAGCTCTTAGCAACCTAGACGCCATGTTATTGATGTAATTTCTTAGCGATATTTATTTATATAGATCGTCTTTGACAGACTTATCCTTCACTCATCAAATGAAAAATAACAAGTACGCATTTTTCATATGAAGAATTACTGTTTTACTGTTGCGTGTTTATGTCAAAGTATAAAAAACAGATCATTATAATACCATGGTATAATTTGTATGCGTCCAAACGAATCCCCATTTGATATAATTTCGATTTTTATGTTATATCATTATATTAAGAAGGATATTTTTAATAATGTACATATTTTTACTTTTTTTAATATCAATAAATCATAAAGTTTTTTCGCATATTAAGCGTTTCCAAACTTGTTGTCGGTAGTTCTGAATTATATGATTTAGCTTCACAATCCATTTAATAATATTTTTCCTTGAATGCGTCAATTATATTTTACAAAATGCAAAAATATTTCTAGCGTAATTCCGTACGAATATAAAAGTACAAAATATTCTGCTCTGAAGCACCATGGTTGGCTTAAATATGGGTGGAGGAATTTTATGATATCGGATCGTAAATCAAAGAGGAGTCGTAAATGCAATGGATGTTCGATTTTTATTGTTCGTCTGTTGTTCTTCTACAATGCGACCGTCTCAAATTTACTTTGTTTGGCGAGGAATTCATGTCTAATTGTTTTCTCCTTTGTACTACTACTCATCGACTTATGACAATTCCCATTGACAACCATAAAAAATAGAAAAAAAAACAAGAATACTACTAAATATTTATGATATTTGTCAAGTATATAGGATTAAATTTTCATTCAAGTCACCAAAAATATCATTTCACGATTTATTTGACCTGAATATGTCTTTGCTTTTTATTGGTCACTTGCTGTTCTAAATTATTGATACACATTCCCTTTAATCAGATATGCTTATTTTATTTATTGACAAGCTGCTAGATTATTGATGTGTCCAAGTATTTAAATGACAGCCTTTTTAAGTCATATATGTCTATAAAACTTGCACTCAAAAAATATTTCAGTATGCGTTGAATGGAAATGTTCGAAAATTTCAATGAAATGAATAACAATTCTGTATTCTATTTTGAATGTCACTCAATTTGGGCTTTCATTCATTTGGATGCTGTCAATGCTGTTAAATTAATTAATGGTTTCACAAACATTTTTTCCAAGTTCGGTCCAGAGTTTGTGAACAAAATCTAATTGCGGCTTTCCAGTTAAATTATATTTGAACTCAATTGCGAATTAATGTACATGTATTTTATGTTCAATCATATTTTTGCGTTTCTTCTGCACATTGACTCGGGACTATCTTACTTGCTTTTAAATTCCAATGCTTATTTGATTTGATATTTTTCTTGGAATGTTCCATCAATATCTTCCTTTAAGGGTTTGTTAGATGACCCGATAATTTAATAAGGCAATATAATTACTCCTTTGAAATACGAAGTCCTTTCATCTTGTTAATATCTAATGAATGAAACCTCGCACAATGAAAACATCCGGGCTTACTCGGACAGACCATCAGATTTGCTTTGAAAGGCATCGTATTTGAGTTTAATTCAACAATTCACTTTCATAATATTTTCATTATTTTATAATAATATTAATCAGACTGCGAAAAATGTAAATTCATACACGTCGAGGTATTTTTAAAAATTAAGATCGTCATAGATTGCGGTGTAAAATCACACTTTATGCAGTTCACTATTATTTATCTATTTACATCAACGTTTATATAAAATATTATTTTTATCCGTACGGTAAAAACAATTTGGAGAATTTGAGAAATAGCTTTTTACATATGAATGCGTTGCTTATTCCAATTCGTGGATAATTTCGATCCTATCCCAGGCGATTGAGAGTTTCCATGCCATGTCAGGGGAGAAAAATGTGAATCACATGTGAAAGTGTTAAAATACACAAATAATTTAAAGACCTTCGAAAACACCTTTATTATTATCCATTTCCCTCGATAGACTACAATTTTTCCTTCTTTCAAATAAAGTCGTTGTGTTTACAAAATGATCTTGTACGTTATATTTTTGTGCGATTTCGAAGTTATGCGGTTTTTTGAAAGCAATTTTTTAAAATTTATTTATTATTTTATAAAGAGTCATATCGAGATATTTAGGACAAAATAGGAAATAAATCATCAACATTAACTGAAATTTGGAAATAAATTATAATTTGGGACTGTGTAAATCATATTGCATCTGCTATCGCTGAATATATGACCAAGCCCTTTATTCTAGTTTGGAATTTTGAAAAAATTGGTTTCGTTTTTTTTTTGCATCATTCTAATGCTTCGAATTTTAAAAATACACTCTCCAAAGGAATTTCCAAAATTATAGCTATTAGTTGGGTTAGCGTTGGAAAGAAAATCTACACAGAACAATGATGACATTGACACTGGGTATTTCTTCCGAAGAAGAGAGTGATTTTGAGTCATATCGAAAACTTTTTTTGTGCGATTTTGGGTCTATTTTATATAGCTGTTTCAAAGTTATGCGGTTTTTAAAATCTATGGATCGCATCATCATTTTTTCTATGAAAGTCATAACTTTTTTTTATGCTATTTTCCGCGGAACCCATCTACTACACAAAAAAAGTTTTAAATGTATTGAAAAGTGTCATAATCGAGCTTTTAACAGATGATTTTATAATATTGATATCAAATAATTTCAACATAAAATAGAACTTTTTTTTCTATAGTAAACTTTCTTAGTTAAAAAACTATTATATATTTGTAAAAAAATTACTATATTTAAAGTAACACAAACTAAATGCATATCTTCTTGCATAGATGCTATCCAAAAACAAATGTTTTTAGTCAAATTGGGATGCTTTTTAATAATTTAAAGCAGCAAGTGGCATTAAATAAATAAGAACCTACTCAGGTCATGACTTGCAATACATTAATTATAAGATCCAACACCATCATTCGAAATAGCAGGTCGCAACATCATTTGTGTAATTATTCCGATTCCGATTTGAGACCTGTAAATAAATGTTATATAAATGTATTATACCTAAAAGACTGGAATTATGGTATAGCTGCTTATAATAAATATTATATGTACTTAAGATTGCAATGCTTTGAAAGTTGCAATACTTCAATTCCCAATCAAAGTTCCCGCGCTACAACTTTAGCAACGTCTACCGAAGCCCTAACCACATTGTATCGAAATTAGATGACATTTATTTAACAATAATTAAAATAAACTACTTGTAGACAAAAAAGCAGCTGTGTATATTTTAATTTAATGCCGGATCGGATCGAATGAAATACAGAATAAACACGTATTTTTATCATAAATATTAATCGATTGGATTACTAAACCTTGGAGTATGTGACTACTAGATATATTATGTTGTTATGTCATTTAATAGCGTACATAACAAGATATCCCTAAACTATTACCGACGAATAGCAAGTCATTTTTTAATAATTAATAATGCTATCCTCTCGAGATCCCATCCGATCTGTATGTCTTAGCCGTATACAAGAGATAATGTGTTCATCCAATTAATAATACATCGTAATCAGTACGGATGCCTTCGTCGCCGTATTTAATGGATTTGAACATCGACGACTTGCGGTAGCCATTAATATCTACAAATTGAATTAAGCTCCTTGTCTATGGTGGAGTTAACATAATGAAGCCATGATTTTGATTGTTTTTTTTTGGTAATTTAATATTGCGTGGTTGTCAAATTTTGCTTTTTGCAGGTTCCATGGAGTTCACAGAGCACGATGTCGAAGTCTTCCGACGCTATTTGACATTCTGCGGCATCGGCATCCAGAACGCCCAACTGTTCGAGATGTCCGTCCAGGAGTACCGCCGCAATCAGATCCTGCTGAATCTAGCCAGGAGCATATTCGAGGAGCAGGTATGCTTCTTAAAATATTTTTATTGCCGTTAGCGAGTTTATGGCGAGCAATGAATCCGACCCCATTGTTGCCGATGTACGTTTTTACTCCGGGACCCATATTTCTCGCGTTGGGGATTTCGATAGCGTTTTATTGCTTCCGAGAGAAAAGGTGGAATCACTAAGATAAAAGAGTTTCTGTATCTGGGGACTGTATTTACCGGTGATGGAAGATACGATAAGGATATTGAACGAGGAATCTGCGCGGAAAATAAGGTAAACGGAACAATGGCATCGAGAGGAAACTATTTCGGGCCCACAAAAGGCCTCGAAAAATTATCTTTATTGTGCTATAATTCGATAAAATTCCGTCGAATGTATTGGACAAAGGATATTTTCGATGATGGATAACAATGGAAAATATATACTGATACAATGTAATCAATAACACAGTGCTGCATTTCTGGACGGCTTCCAATGCGGAAATTTGTATGCCATGAAAAATTCAATGCATCGTAGATGGGTGAATTTAAAAGAAACATATTGTTTAAATCGACGCAAAGGGTTTAAAATTAGAATTGGAGAGATTAGCCGCAATCTATCAAATGCAATCTAGTGATGTTTGAGAAGCTATTTCATCCCCAATCTGAATATCCTGAACAAAGGATGTCTAAGGACATTCAATCTTACTAATCATTTCGTACAGAAATCGATCCACTATCAGAGGATGGCTTAACCTTTGTACGAGCTTCGGAAGATTTATTACAACCCTACAGAGAAGCGTTAAAAGATTTGGGAAAGAAAATGATCCAATCATCTATTCTACATACTATCTCTATTTTATATTCATTTTATCTTTATTCATCCATCGTATGCATATATTATGTTTAAAGAAAATAGCAAATATTTTGCATAAAGTGGATATAGAATAGGTATTTATGCATCGGGACCAAATTATACCACAAACAGAAACGGAGTTAATTTCAATTTTATTACTTAATTTGAATCGACTAATAATACTTTTAGTTTGAATTAATACTTACTGTTTTGAAAATATCTAACAAATCTATTCAATGTAAGCGCATAATTTTTATAACATCAACATGATTAATTATGGATATCAAGGTGTTATACAACTTATCCAGCTATTTTTTTATTTTCCTGAACATCTTCAACTTTCTGATATTTTCTATCCTATAGTAAATAGATCTTAGAGGCCACTCAATCAAAAGCGTTCGTGAAACGGAGCGAAACCCAAAAGAGCAATTTATATATCAGGCGAAACAGATATTACAAATTAAATCATACACAAGTCAACAAAAATTCCACATGGTTGAATTTAGACTTAAAAATATAGTATTTCTATTATATTTGATAATGTATAAGTATGAATTATTTTTTCCCAGCCCTCTGGTTGATGAAGCCTCTCAGCAACAGCAAGAAAAAAGCAAGTTGAGACCCTGCTGCGTTCCAATACATCCTACCAAATCATTATGGTTATATCTCTGTTAAAAAGGATAAAAGTCTCTTCTAACTTTGCACATGCCAAAAGAGGCTTATCTGGTATCTGGCTTAACGGGTTATCTGGTCAGATGAGACAAAGGTCAAAGGAGCTGAACAAGGCCGGAAGAAGTCCCGAGAGCAAATCAACTCTACCAGCTGTCAAGCACGAAGGCGGACGAGTCATGGTTTGGGCATGTTTTACGGACCTTTATGGAGGGCAACATGGGCCAGAAGCTCTGCAAAAGCATTTCGGAAAGCGACTTGGGAAAAACAGTTCAATTTTATGGATTGAACAAGGAAATAATTATATTCCAATGCGATGGAGACCCCAAGCACACAGCTCGTTCCTTAAAAAAGTAGTTTGAGGAGAATATTTGGGAAGTCCTCCATTAGCCTGCTCAGTCTCCGGACTTGAATCCAATCGAGAACCTCCGGTATCAAGTCAAGTGTGCTCTTGGCTCGATATTCAACCCAAGCGTCTTCTTGTGCGGAGCTTTGGACTCGGTTCCAAAAGGAATGGGACCACGTCGCTACGAAACAATGTCAAAAGCTCATTTCCTCGATGCCTAGTCGATTGCAAGCCGTTATTGACGCAAAAGGTGCCCCGACAAAGTATTGAACAAAACTGTTCAAATGCTTTTTTCTAGCTGAGCGGAACTGTATGTTCAAAGATAGACTGAAAAATATCGCTATTAATCCGGCGATTTGCTTCTGCATAGATTAACAGCGACTTCAAAGTGCCATTTCGCCTACGTGCCTAGTAAAAAAAGAAATTAAAGCATTATTTATCATAAAATAATGATCAATAGATTGTGGCGTTTTTCAATATATAATATGTCAAACGTGTTTTATAAGATTTTCAAGCATTCCTACGGAAACATAAATGAAATATGTAAATACGATATGTTCAGAATTTAATTAATATAATGATAATTTGGTATAGCAGCAAACCGTGGATTTTAAGATTATTTCGATAATCTTACATCTGTTTTCTATTTCAATGGCACTAATTGACGATATAACAATTTAATATGTAATAAAAGTGTCGGATTTATATAATTTAATCAAAATGAAAGGAAATCAGATACAAATCATTGTGATTTTATATCATGTATGGGGAAGAGTGTCGAACAAGCAATTTACATCTCATATGCGAAAGTAGATCTATTTCAAATGTCAAGGCCAATTCCCCCATCACGGTTTTTTCAAGGAATAGCCAATAGAAAAACACAATTACTCCAAGCAAAATTCAATATATCCGTTACAAAACAAATAAAGGAGTCGCTTTTCTTTGTCGACCATGATGTAATGAATGCCGCTGCACCATTTTAAGTTTCATTCGTAAGTAATTATATCTCGGCACATTTCTTGGAGTGCAATTCCCGCAAATGTGGAGGTAACGTGTTAATGGAAGTGGATCTGTAATGAGATTGCAAGAGCGACACTTGGCTAAGCTAAACAGGACGGGTTTCAGCTGAACAGCATAATCAAAAAGCAGCGTTTTCATAAATTGCTTTTATAGCGCCCGATGCTTCAACTTGCACGAATGCTTTTTTATGAGTGTTTTTCCTCTAACAGAGCCTTCAGGAAGCAGGGTGGAGACCACCATTAACGTTATTTATGGCCTATTTTGTTTTAGCTGAACTCCTTTTAATTTTGCTCCGATTCTAGGCCACGTTCATGTGCTGACTAATTGATTATCGGACGTCAAGCGCCATCAGGAGACGTCGCTTTAATCGACGTCCGGATAGATTTACAACGCCGAAATTAAGTATAAATATTCTCCAGGACCGACCTTAGTATGAGAGGGCGAAAAATATCGAAAATAGCTTTAAGCCGAAGTTGCAAAAAATTCGGATGGAAATGGCGTTCCATAATTAAATATTCGCGCAAAATGAACGTGTATTCTTCGATAATTCTCATAATTCAATATCAGAATTACCGAAGAATATGCATACTTTGAATAATTGAATTTAATCAACTGAGACATTTAAATACATATTTTAGATTAAATTTGACAATAATAAATTCATTTTGAGAGAATCTGTATTTTAAATAAATATACACCAAGTAAAGAGCGTTACACTCAGCACTAACAGATTATTAAAAAGACCTCTGGAGAAGGTCCTTAGGTCATTATATCTAGCTTATATCACATACACTCTAGTAAATTCATCAAAATGTACAAGTAATGATGAAACGACTGTGTATAAATTGGAAAGAGGTACCACGAATAACGAAATTAAATATCTATGAAAATTATTTAACTACAACCAGACGGCTAAAAAAAGGACGTAGAAGATTATACTGTCGGTTGGATTTAAATGGGTTATGTATATTGTAGTGGGTAAAATTCTGGATTCTTATTATCAATATTGGTTAAGGAATATGACACCTTAAGATTAAAAAGGATTTAAATTATTTAAATCCATCTTAAACTCACATCTTACAGAGGATTTGATTGGTTATCAATTGGGTAATATAATTTATTTAAAAAAGGTCAACATTGATTTCAATGATAAAAACAATTAAAAGTTGAGAAAAGTCAAGACCTGAGACAATCAGATGCTTTTGCGCATCCGAAGGGATCTTAATTCATTTTTTAACGCAAATCTGAAAAAGTTCTATTGTCAGATAAATGGAATTTGGATAATAGGATTAGGATGGGGAGGCATTTGTATAAAATAATGGAAAATATGTTAATCGCTAGGCTTTTTGCAGAATTTCAGAATAGTTAATAATTAGAATATCCTCCATTTTTCTGGACGCCTCGTGCTTTCTAAGATGTCAGCAATGCTTAATTTAAATTTAAATAGTTATAATTTTACAGTTATTCCGATATTAAAAAACAAGTCTACCCTTGAGAACAACTTAAAAATTGTTTAGCATATATTAAACGTTCAAATTCAGCTTGATGCGCAAATAAATGCGCAAATTGCGTTTTACTTGCGTATTAATATGTCTTTATTAAATACGAGTACTGAAAAAATGACTCCATCTGAGGCTCGATATAATTTAAAAAATTCAAGATATTTACAACCAAGTAATTTTGCAACAAGTTAAACAATCGTATTTAATTCGTGAGGATGTTCTTAAATAAATTTGAAACTGCGAGTGACCATGAAAAACGAGCACACGTTCAATTCATGATTTGAAACACATTGGCCAGACAAAATTAATGAAATTGTATGATGACTTTTAAGAAATACACAATATTTGTTTATATTTTATATGAACCAGAAGTGTGAAGTTAAAACTGCGTTTGCCCATAAAAAAATGAGGACCAAATCAGATCATGATTTGAGTCGCAATGCTTGCGAATGATCATTCTATGTGTGCATTTTTAGAACAAGAAATGAAAATGAATGCATTTTTTACTAAAAAAATGAAGTAAAATATGTCCTTTAAAAATATCAGATTATGGGCAGAATTTCAAAGGCTTTTAAGGTTACCTGATGATCTTGTAATATCCTGCAATATAAAAGCATTTTGTAAACTATAATCAAATTTAAAGATATAAACTGGGATTTATATATTAGAATTACCCGTAAGTAATGTCGTTTTTAAACTTCATTGAACTTTTCTAACACAAAATCTATCTATCATCTTCTTATATAATCCAGCGGGCTTTGGCTGAAAATAGTCTAAAAGGGTGCTTTTCAACCCTTCTATAGAACTGAAACTCTACTATATTAATAATATTCCATATAACGAGTTAGGTGGAAATCAAATGGTATGAGATCCGGCCAAATCCTTAAGTTTTCTACGTGTCAATTTCGCAAGGTTTTGCATTATCGTGCTGAGAAATGAATAATGGTCATTGACAGACAGGGTTTCCCCAACGCTATGCGTAGAGCGTCCAGGTTCCCACCCATTTTTCTCAGTGCCTTTCAGAGGAGGCGAAGTTTCCGCAGGAAGACCAGCTTTGGAGGAAGGATGAGGAACAAAGGTTATGCTAAGTTTAAAGAAACTATTAACGCGGGTTCGGCCACCACGAGTCCAACCTCAGTTTGAAGGGGGCTGCAGCAGATGGTATTCCTCATGGTATTCGTATCGGTTTGATATTTTGTAGTACCACGGAGACGAGTCGCCCTTAGAGCAGCCTAAAGCCGTTCTCCCCTGTATGAACTAGGCTGTTGAGGATAGTGGTGATGCTTATGATACAGGCTCTACCAACTTTTGTAATCAACAGTTCCTCACACCCCTTTACGGGTACGCAGCACAGGGTGACCTGCAAGGGGTTTTATGGGTGGGCGTCGTGGAGTCTAACACCCACCCGGAGAATAATGGCCAATCTATTCACCAAAGCTGCCCTCTTTTGATTTAATGGTGCATTCAATCTATCCAACTGTTGACAGCATACCTATGTTGAAACCCTCTGGCTTGTGTCAACACTTCCAACTAAATTATTCCTTTAGAATCCAACCATATATACAAAAGCACTTTTTTTTAAAATGAATTTAATCGACCATTTCTGATAATTCTTCGAAGATCAGCATCAGATTGTCTTCGATTACAACCTCGAGGGATGCTTCATCCGCCTGGATAGGTCGTCCACTTCGAGGCTCGTCTTTCAAATTCAAAACACCAGTTCCGATGGACACGTCTTTCCCAATGTCGTTAGTAGGATAAGAGGGCGACTGTTTGTCTCATGCCAATTAACAGGTAGATACTCACACGAGAAACTTCAATGCATGTCCATACTGCTCAATAGGCTAAAAGAGACTATTTTGAAGACGGCGCATCGAAAAAACGACATTATTTATGGGTACGCTTAATATAAGTATTTATCTACGTATCATATATTGATCTGGATATATTTTATAATAAGCTTAAATTTATACGTTTTATCTATTTTTTGAATTTGCCTGAAAATTTGTAATTATATTATTGAAAATCATTTATATTATAGCTTTAAATCGGTATCATTTGATCTGACAAATCTATTAATGTGAAGGATTTATGGAAAAATGTTATTGTTTGGAATGTTTTTTTTAATGAAATATACCTGAATTAATTATGATTATATTTAATAAATTGTCGCTGGATTGGATGGAAGTCGAGGACCTCTAATATAATAAGGCGCTAACCGACGCATAAGCCACAACAAAACCGCCCAGATTATCTTAATCAGTTTTGAAGTGATGAGATGAAATTTCACGCGGGGCCCCTAATCTTACAAGGGCAGCAATTAAACACAAAACGCTTATTAAAACGAATACACCCTCCTTTGCATAGCACAAATTAAAACCCCAAGAAGACTCCATTCTTCAATTAGGCCAAAAGCAGGGGGGCCCCATCATTCGTCACGGTCACTTTTCGACGCCAGGAATAGCACCCGCCTTCGAGATTCGATGAAAACGAGGCGCCGATTTCCCGCCCTTTCGCCGAAACAATTTTCTTTTCGCGGCGATTTAGGGCCTTTTTTTGCCCTTCCGCGGAATGATATTTTACCCCGCTCTTTCATTAAAAAAGCAATCAAGGAGATTTTCATAATCCAAAGAGCCGCTCCGTTTTTCTCGTTTAAATTTAAATGACGCCCCGAACGTCTTTCGGATGACAATAAAGCGCGGCGCGGGAAAGCTCCCCGAGCGCCCTAAACTCCCCCAAAGTTGTGCAATAAAATTTGACGACTGCAGACATGATCTATCAGTTTGATTGCTCCGATAGGCGGAAAACATAAATAATACATTTTTATAATATAATAACGTCGATGAAAAGCGCCCGTGCGCTAAAATTAGACGAAATAATAAAAACCATCTCGGAAAGATCAATTCGAATCGTCGCATAAACGCCTTTAATGCCCGATACTTTGTTATGGTTTTATGGACGACCCTGCTAATATATCGGGTTTTTTTATTATTTCAGAACAATTTGGAGTGCCTAGTGACGAAGATTATGACCGAAGCCAGGGATCTGCTCAAATGCGAAAGATGCTCGGTGTTCCTTCTGGATTCGGACTGCTGCGAGGCTGTGAGTGTATCTCATTTAAATATTACAAACCAATTTAAATTTGTACTAATCTTTCTTAGAAACAGCTTAAAAGCTTTCTTGACATGCTAAAAGCCTTTTTGCATAATTTCCATCACAAAAAATAACATCTTTATTAAACTTACACAAGCACTAAATGAAGTTCGCATAAGACCGAATATAAAATTACAGGGCCGATTTGAATGTAAGATAAAAATATGTTTGCATCGACCATATTTTATTAATAAAATCAATTAAAAATATCAAATCAATTTGAATTTCATCAAAACATTGCTATAATACGAACAAGTTATAATGTTGTGTCTCAGAATGGAATGCATAGAATTTATTTCATCCAAAATCCATCAATTTCATTCCATCAACTCTCAAATATCAAATCTTCTACGTAATTGAACACGAAGATTAAATACCGAAACGTCGATTATTCATAAGTCCGTAAATCCGTGAGAACGCATTGAATGCACAATATTTCATGCTAGTGATCATCAGCATTACGCTATTTATATTTATAACACGTCTAATATACATATAAATATATTTTTTATTTCATTAAATAACCGTATTGCGTCTCAGAATGAAATGCATATAATCGATATACAGTAGTCTCTCGATTATCCGGAAGACTACCGGGGAGGACAAACACGGATAACTGGAAAACCAGGATAATCCAAATCATCAAATTTCTACTTAGTTTCGATTATAATATCATATTTACAATACAAAATATACTCGTTATTTATTAAGAAAAACGCTCATTATTAACCTGTATGGTAGGATGATCGCAAAACAACATCGATTCATGTTGGGCGACATGAGTGTTAAATATAAGCTTCATTCACGCCGCTGCGGTCCTGAAAGATAAGTGGATTTGTACGGATGATAAACGGTGGACAAGCAAATATAGCATTTAAGACTATGAAGATTTTAAATTAGCTCACTACTCAAAGGGTTAAGACGGCTAGTCAGTTTAATACTCTCGGCGCCCAACATGTCTCCCACAATGTTTCAATCTCTCTCTGGGCTCAACGTACAAGAGTGCTCTTTCTGAATCACTGGAATTCGCTCGCAAATACGCGATCATCCTATCATACAGGTTAGTTTTAGCAATCAAGCTCTTATCACCCCGGGTCCATTTTTACAATCATACTCTCATTGTGATTTCTGCCTCGTATAACAAGTTTTCTAAAACTCTTTGTTGTTCTGAAAACCAAGGTATCACCCTAATACTCTTCGGGAATTGCCTTGTTATCCGAGCACCCGGATAATCGAGAGTACACTGTACATCGTATGCATAATAACACAGCGTTGAAAATTAAATATAAATTCATTCCATCGCAATTATAGCATCGATGTGTCATTTTATTGCATTGAAAATTTTACATTTGGGAGTCCAAATTCAAAATATAAATTGGTCTATTTCGCTTGGTATCATACTGGAAATAAACAGGAATGGCCGTAAAAGAATTACATGGCTATGAGAAATGATAAAAGTCTGTGACATTGTTAAGGGGATGAAACATTTTAAATTGCAATGGGCGGGTCACGTACCGAGGCGAATGGATGATATATGGAAGAAGGCCGTCATGGAATAATACGCGAGAGACGTGAAGCGATAAAAGGAATGACCGGTGTTTCGATCGTTCCGCAAAAAACGCATTTCATTCTGAGACATCATTGATTTATTCAAACGATGATCTTAGTATGTATCCATTTAGCACGTTCGATTGGCCAAACATCGATTTTTGAATCTTGTATTTTTTTAAATTTCTTTTAGAATTATCGCGATCCTAAACGAGCATTCGCTTCGCAAATGAATTGATCTTCGAGCCATATATACATTTTTATTTTGAACATTTTCTCCTTTCAGATCTCCTCAATGTTCGAGGTAACTATAATTTGAAAATAAAGATACATAATTAATTACGCAGTCAACTAGCGAAAATGTCAAGCGGTAAAGGTTAAGCTTTCACAAAGTAAAATACAGAGCAACTTGAAATGCTCCCGAGTCCCTGAATCAAATTGCGGTTGAATTTTACGCAAATAAAAATCCTACCGGATTAATTCGTATCCTTATTTTCGTACGATCGCACGCCAGGATTACAGGATCAAATGTGAGTCCACAAAAATACTAAAGTACGCGACGCGCCGTCTATCGTCGCGCTGCGAAATAGGTAATGATGCGTGCTAATACCATTTAACACCTCGTTTGTCAAACCGTGACAAATGCGATATTTTTTTAATGCCGTCGAATATTTGGATCATAAGAATCTCGTAGCCTGGAGTGACACAAATTGAAATTGGAGATCCAGGCTAAGATTCTTCAAAGGATCCAAGACAGTTTTGTAATGACGTCCGAAAACTATTTGAATCGAGACAACGTCGACATTGATTGATTCATCAATATAGACAGTGTAAAAGCTTGAAGCGTATATGCAATATCAAGCTTTTGCATCGTCTTGATGAGCTAAATACATTTCAAAAACGTCATTAATCTATATAAGCTTTAAATTTATATGCCTGCTTTAGTGCGCACATTTTTGATTATTTAGTATGATAGCAATAGTGCACATGTTTTGATATGCACCACTTTTTCGTCTTATATTCTAATAATTCATATGGTTTTTATATCTAACCCTATTGTTCATAATGAAATGTATTTATTACAGCATATCTTATATATAATTCTAAAAACAACTATAACATAATATTCAACCAATTGTTATCGCAACTGGAATTAAATCTACACAAAGTCAAGATCTTATTTGTTTTTCCACCATAAAAACTATTTCAGTGTTTTTTAAAATAACATTTAGAGGTCGCTACCAAGGTTTGAATTTTCATTAAAAAAATTAAAACACTGTTTTAATCACTAACTTTGTATTTATTAATATAAAACATTTATATGTAAAATCAATGTTTAGATTACAAAAAAGGATACCATTTTAATACTATAATAATATTTTTGTATCAGGATATTTCTTTTTGTAAGTTTTTACTAACAAAATCAAATATTGCTTTTGCTCTTCGTCGGATTCTCATAAATTTATTATATGCCTTCATTAAGGCAACACCACGCTCAATAATATCATTCACTATCCGCATAGAATGGGTCATTTTCTTTCCAGTCTTAAAATCAGAGTCATCCTTCCAAGTTTCAACATCTTTATTCAAAAACTGTGATGAGATACCCAGCATCTGGAAAAATCGTAAAAGAGTTGCTAGTCACAAAGTCTTCTAGTGCTTTTTTCGGTGATGTGTTCGACATCAATGCTTTTTATTTTCAGGCAATCTTCCACACCTTCAATTTTTAGTGCATTTACCATATTTTGCTTATCTTTAACTGAAAATTCGTCGTCAAAAAATACAAAAGACACCAATTCTTCCGACAAGTACCATAAATAGCCCAGTATTTTTAAATTAAAAAAATCAATTAACACATAGCTTTAGCCATCCATTTAGCACAGTGAAGATCAGCTAGAAGAACACAAGCTCTATTTCTCAAGCTGGTGTTTACAGTTTTAGTGTTAAAACATTAACGTAATACTTCACCAATAGAAGCTAACTTTGACTGATGCAGATTGGATGTTGATTAGTCGATAAGCCAAATATTGGTTTTATTTTTAATTAATAAACTCCCGTCACTGCTTATGAACACCATGATAAGTTAAAATAAGTACGTATAATTGGGGAAACAATAAGCGCGTTCAGGGCAGGGCTCAATCTCAATACGTACCCGCAGGAAAGAATTAAGAAAGGCGGACGGGGAGGAGGGTTGACTGTAGTGAAGTAGTAGTCTTTCTGCGTGCTATTCTACTAAGACTAATAAACATACCAGAATCAATAATCCAGATTAATAGTTAAGTGGTCATACAACGTGTTTTTCTGAAACTTTGACTTATGGTAGCGACCTCTAAAATCTTTTTTTTAATTAAAAACATACATTTTTTAGGGCAGAAAATCATATGACGGGGTAACTGCCAAATCTTTTAAAAGTCGATAAATAAGGACCATCCTAATGTCCATGCTCACATTGCATAATCGTAGCTCGCGAAATATTTTAATTTAAGCAAGTATATTTACTGTTACCATACGGTAACGCTCTAAAAAGTTAATTCAAATAAGAAAGCAAAGGCATTGTATTTATTTAAAATACGCATATAGCTAAAATGATGGAATACACAATGGGACGAAAACCGTTTATGATCAATAAATCACAAGCAAAATATCCTCATTCTTCTACTCTAAGAGGAACATTTAAACGAATGAACGAAGAAGAGTTGAAAATACACTCTTGTAGAGATAAATAGACACAAATGGAACTAAAAGTTGAAAGGCAAGCATTTTCATATTTGGGTATGAATGATTCATACCACATCTGAAATATGTAAGCAATATTTCATTGAACAAGTTACGTATCGAGGAGAAATCCGATAATTCATCGGAAATGATGCTTGAATCAAGGGAAGCAGAGAACAGATTTCGTATCAATGTAGTTTCTTATTCTTTCAGCTCAGGGAAGTAACGCTGAAGCTCGTTTTCAAGGGATTCAAGATATCTTATCTCAGTAATCTCCTCTTTCAAATTTTAATTTACTTCAACTTCAAATTCATCTACCCCATTGCAGATTTTCATTCAAGACATATTTTTCTTCGCCAGCTTTGTAGCTTGGATAAAAATGCCTCGAGATTATTGTGGAATGCGATAATATTCGTTTATTTTCCCTGAAGTTCCAGGTTAAGCCTATTTTGCTTTTCTAATATATCTGCTAGATATGCTGATATTTTCCAGCAAGCTTTGTCGTTAAAGTATACCAAAAGGTCATGTTTCTCTTGCACTTTTATGAACAACTTGATTTCATCTTTCAATTCAAAGACATTTCCTTTGGACAACCAGTATACTGCAGTGTAGAAAATAAGAACCTCGTGTTCACAATCCATGTCTTTGCACAGTTATTTAAACAGACGGGTGTTATGAGCTTCAGATTTGATGTAATTTACGACTTTTATCAGCGAATCGAGTACCTCTTGCAGGATGCAGGGTTTAATGAGCTTTTCTCCAAGTGTGTGAGATGATGCTTGCACTGATGCTGTGCTTGTTTGCTGAAAACTTCCTGTTCGATAAAATCTCTGATGTTTGTACCTAGTTTCATTGCGCCGACGAAGTAACTTCAAATCCTTTTAGGTGTATTCTGAATGCTTTGTCATTCACATATGAGAACACAATATTTTTATAATTAACAACTGATCTCTATGTTTAACACAGTATCTGCTATTTATAATTTGTAAATAGTAAATAATTTTTAGTTTCATCAATGGATAAAATCAAAGATATTCTTCATAAAATAGCCCAAACAGTCGTAAGAAATCTCTTTCTTCAGAGCCGTTTGCAGTATTGATAATTTTTAATTTATATCATTGGCTTTCATTCATTCATTTCATTCTGAGACATTGAATTCTGAAAAATTTGATAACATAAATTCAATTAAAAAATGGCTTTTTGAAAGCTCAAACATCTTTTAAACAAGTTACTTGATCAAAATTGTAAAAAAAAAGGCAAGTAGCTTAATAGTAATGGTTACATAAGTTGGTCGAATAATTGCATTTATTTGTTACTGTTTCAATACTAATGATCAGATGTTGTTATGTAAGTATTTCAGGGTATAAATAGTAGCCCTGCCCTCGAAGCAAATATTCAAATGCAGATGTTTTATAAATAAAAAAAACTATCACATTTTATTCAGACTTTTAGTGCGATCCGAATGATTTTATTTGATTTTGCGGCAAATGTTTGCATATAAAATACATAATCCAGCAGCTCTCTTTCTCTTCTTCCGCTCGCTAAATTGTTTAAAAAGTTAGGAAGCTGCCTTTATCTTCAACAGCGGACTGAGTTTCCTTCCTTTGACACAAACGATCCACTTTTATTTTAGTTTCTCAATGCTTCAAATGGTTTTGAGCCGCAAAAACTTAAATTTCATACGGTTTGCTCGCAGGTCTAACAAGTGCTCTGAATAAAGCGCATTTTCTTCGTTTTTCCGGCGAGATCTTTTGCATACCAGTCACGTGGAAGCAACTTCCAAAAGTACACATACTGCATAAGCCAATTTTATCTTCTGCAGTGAATCGTTTTATAAATCCAATACTCCGAAGGCATTCCGGTGATAAATATGATCGCATAGAAACATGCTCGGTGGAAGAGTGTCATATCATTATGGCGAATTTACCATGCTTCATTCGTATCTTGAATGCCAATATTGGCATAATTCATCCAATAAAAATATGTCGCATTGATGAAAACATTTATTTTCAATGTCTCATTTTTTTCTGGCCCAATATATTAAATTCGTTGCTATTTGCAGAGCCACTTGGAGAGGATCATCGAAAGACCTGGACAACAGCACAAATCGTTATCTCGTCGTCAAAGTAATAACGTGGACGTGGAAGAAATTCTTGAACAGCAGGTGAGTCGCAATATATTAAATAAAAAATAGACATTTGCCAAAAAAATAATGTATTAAGAAAAAGTTTATGTCATCCAAATACCATCGAATCGCTTAAATAAGATGCGTGGGTTGTTCAATAAATAATAAGAATTTTGTCATAATCTTTTTTATCTGTCGTCGCTATTCCTACATTTTTTTACGTTACGTCATATATACGGTCTATCCGTACATTGTGGGTGTTTAATACCAGCCTCAAATAAAAATGGCGAATGTTTCTGAGCCTAAATTTTGTTTCTATCCTACAAAAAAAACACCGCTGGAAGTATTCGTTTTGCAAAATTTAATTTGTTGAAATCGTTCATCGGGCTTAAATGTCGAATGAGGGACTTGTGGCGGTTAATCTAGTACAGCAGTTCTTAACCTTTTTAGTCTTTTGTAGCCTATTAGGAAAACTGATTTTACCTTCCTTTAAAATTTTGTAGAAGAAAACAACATAAACATACAAATAGCCTTTATATATCAAAATGCACAAAATTTTGAAATTGCACAAAACTATACGAAATTACAATTTTCTTGATTAATTAATGATGATTAATGTGAAAGTTGAAATTATTTAGCATTTGCAAGTTTTTTATGTTAGGTTTAGTTTCACTCAACGCACATTCTTAGAGCTCTCAGCTATAATAGGATATTCAGCACCTACTTTTCGCCAAAATGTACAAAGGTCATAGTTTTGAAGTTCCACTTCTCTAAAAGTGCTATTTTCGAGATCAGAGAAATTCTACTTTGGCTGGCACATCTTCGTCTTTAAAAATTTCATCATCAGTAGAAAATGGTCTTTATCCCTCTAATTGCGAGAAAGGGATTAGAACACGGTGATGACTTTCTTAGAAGAGAGTGCAAGCCACGTGACGCTCATCTGTCATTCTATTATTATATCTACATACCAAAAATTAATAGCGTCATTACCTCCGCAGAATAGCCGTTTTACCCCTCGAGGGGTAATTACACCCAGACTAGAAACCACTGATCTAGTTGATAAGCTTATCTTAAACTTTAAGAGAGTCCCCACCTGCGAGACTTCCCAGTGGGTCCTTTTTTCAAGCAAAGCCAAGGCCAGCTCGAAGACAGTTGAGAGGCGTCTTTTCTCAACCGTGAACGCGTTGTTCCTCACTCCTCCCCCCCTCCCGCAAGGCATTTTTACCTGCCAGAAAGAAAAACCGCGGGCTCGATATATTACTATTACAAGCAAGCGTTATCCTTATTCCACGAGACATATCCTGAAAGTAAGTGTACTATGATAATAACGGGCTGTGGTTTTTTTTGTTTTTTTAAGGGTAGTCCATGCTGAGTGATAGACTGGAGATAAAAAGTGGGTAACTCATTATACGTCTGAGCCAAAAAGACAGTCGTCACATTGGTGTCACACCAATTCCCCATATGCTAAACAAAATCAAAACCACAATTTCAGACAAAAAAAAATCATGGCTTCAGTGTTTTGGGACCGAAAAGTACATCAATGTACAACGATATTGTGGAGACCCTTAAAAAAATCAAAAAAGCGTTCAAAACAAAATAAGGGCAATGCTGACGATATTCCCTCCGTATTCCCCTGACTTGGCGCCTTTAAATTACCATATTTTCTCTTCCCTAAAAGAACACATGAATGGAATTAAATTTTCAACTGACGAGTAGGTGCAGAAAGAAATTCTGAAGTATAGATTGGAGCTGGCGGAAGAGATCTTCGAGTATAAAAAAGTTTATGCTACGGCTCACCAGATACGTTGAACGGAATGGCGATTATGCTGAAAAATAGTTAACAAGTGTATCAACAATATCCTGTGTTTTTTTCAAATACATTTATTTAAAAAAAAATAATACAAAATTTAGTACACTTACTTTCGGGATATATTTCATGTCTGCGCACAAAGGGTCATTATTTATCAACGATTTTGACACCACCTGAAAAAGTGAATGTTAAGGTGATTAAGGGTTTTTAGTCTTTTTGAAATTTTGATTATAATTTCTTGTTTTATTGTAGCTATGTTTAATTATTTATGTATGTTATCATTTGTCACATATCATGGAACGTCGACTACTGTGCGCAACACTTTTATTCTCTAGATATAGTTCTATTTTTCGACCTATCAGCCAATATAACATTCTCGTTTTAAGTTCAATTCTATCCTAAATTTTCTGGGTGTGGCAAAAGCATACATGGTAGCAAACGGAAGATATTAAGATATGCCGGGACAATTTAACATTCAACCGGGATGCTAAACAGCAACTTCAATTCCAAAACAATTTCAGTTAATTCAGGATACTTGGCAACCCTAGTTTTTATTCATAAATTACCATTTTTTACTATCTTGATATGTTTTACAAACATTCATGAATTAAAAAAAATTGTACCCAATTCCATTTTCAGTAGGATTTCAATGGCAAAACTAAGGATTTGCGTACATGTCTAAATAAAATTAAATAAATATATAAATAAGTTTAACATAAATCTTTTAGATAGATTCAAAAGTAGTGTACCGTACCGCATTAGTCTAATAACGCACGTATGATGGTCTGTGGGGGCATTAAATTCAAACTGAATCCGCAAAATCTTCCCAGCCCCTTAAGCGAAGGCTCTATTTTCTTTTTCCCGACTACCAGGCCTTATCCGGTTAGGCTATATGATTGAAGATATAAAGAAAGAGAAAATAAGAGATTGGCAGTTCATTAGTAACATGATGGAGGCTATTGTGAGCCGACCCTCCCCTCGATCCTACAATTCGACAATCCGACACGGGGAAAAAATGTCATCCGTCTTTTTCGGTTCTCACCCCTGACTGATGAATTCACTTCGTTTAACGTGGAAGGTGAAACAAAACGGAAACGGAGGAAATAAATCATTGATATGCTTTCTGCAAACACATTTCTCGGTTTGCCCTCTTCCGCGATACGATCGGAATTATGTACATAAATCGCCTCCGAGACGAAATGAAAAATTCCTTCCGCGTGCTGAATATCGTATAATTTTACGCGGTTATCCAATAATTACGCGCGATTACATCCACTTTATAACAAATGATGATCTGAAGTTTAAATAGGGTATTTTTGAGCATCATCGAGCGTATTCCAACATCGGACATAACAAACAGATTTGGCCCCCCCCATAACAAATAAATTTGGAATTGATCTAAATTGATCAATATTTATATCCATAAATAATTATTTTTGCGATTTTATTTTGACGGCGTGTATATAAAAATGGAAGCTAATAACGTTTCGGTCCTTTTTTCATTATTGATGAAAACGGTCGGGTGTTCTGAAAAGATTGAATAAACCTTTCAGAGGTTCATCGTAAAATGAAAAAGGATCTGAAACACTGCCATATATTTTTATTGCTTATTTCATCGTCGGAATTTAATGCAGAGTCCATCCTAAAGGACCTTTTATCGCGACACAAAACGAATGCGCGGCATTAACTTATATTTGGATTTTTTAAAAATTGATTGAAATAATTATAAGTTCACTAAACATTATAATCAAATTGGACTTGGGGATAGCAATAGGTTCGGAAATAGTCAAAGAAATTATTGAGCATTGCCACAACACTTTTTTTAAAAACTAGGAAGAATATTAGCAGATGAGTGCGCTAATATTTGATAAAGTAGCCAAATTAAGTAACCAAAAATTTAGTCAAATCTAAGACAAAAAGATGGAATCAAGGCATGGAATTAAAAATAAAATTTCGTTTCAATAATCATAATACATATATTAGTTTAAGCGAAAAGAAAGGTCGTTTTTTTTTTATTTTGAGATTTTTTTTTAATAAAAGCTATACAATATTATTTTGTTCTGCGTAATCCTTGCTGTGGTCTTGCATTATCATGCTATAATATTATTCTTTGGTTGTTAACTAACACTGATCGCTTTTTGAGTATTTCCGCTTTTAACCTATCTAATTGTGGACAATATAGCTCGGTTGTGACAGTTGGGCCAGGTTTTGATGATTCGCAGTGAATTACGCCAAAAAATCCCACCAAACACAAAGGAGGACCTTTTTCAAGGATAAAGATGATCGAGGAGTAGAAACAGGTACTTGATTCGAAGAAAGCCACTGTCTTTTCCTTCTCGGGTTGTTGTAAAGAACCCACTTCTCATCCCCAGTAACGATCCTTCTTAAAAATGGATCAGTTTCATACCTAGACAATAGCGATGAACAAATGGTTATCCATTGTTCCAAGGCCGTTTATGATAACTCGTGCGTTACCCAAATTCCCTGTCTATGTTTTTTCCAGAGTCTTTTACTGTCGACCAGGGACAACCGATGTTTAGCGATAATTCCTTTATTATTTTTTAAGGATCAGATTCTACCAGATAATTTAATGCATCATCATCGATTATTGGAGATCGTCCTGATTTTGGTTTATTTTTCAAATCTCTGTCGCCACTTTTGAATTTTTTGAACCATCTATGGCATTTTCGACTAGTCAATATATAGCCATATGTATCAGAGATGCTCTGGATAGCTTCTTTTGCTTTTAATCCTTTGTCGAATAAAAATAGTAAAAAAGATCGCAAATGTGTCTCAACAATTTCTGGCCTAAACATTTTCACTATAGCTAAAAAAATGCTAGCTTCAAATGATATATGCTTACGTTCTCAATCGCATGAATCTGTTTTTTGCACATTTTTTTTATAAATTCATTAGCTACGAGTTTTAAGAGCTTTAATGAGAAGGGATAAGCAAAGAAGAAAATTATCAGGATCACCATGAAGCGAAAAAATATGAAAGTTTGAAGCAACTTATCCAGGACTTATACTGTAGTATGCTGAGAACGATGGAATCTACGATTGTGAAAAACAAGCACATTATTAAATCTGTCAACATTGCGAGAAGGATGCAGAAATTTGAGAAAGAGAAGCACAAGACTAATTTATTATAGATATACACTATTCAAGCTCGAAGGAAAAAAGATGGAGGAAGCTCCTACTTCATTAATCAAACCAATGAATGCCAAATAGATGGATGTCAAAAACTTTGAACAAAGAAATGTCACCCCTCCAATCTCCAAACAAGCCATAATTGCATTGTTGGAATGACCAAATAATATTATATATTTTAAAAATCCTGAAGAAAAGGAAGGAGCAAAATTCAGACAATTAGACCTTATTCAATTTTAATTTCAGTATAAATGTACTTCAATATTCAACAGTATTTAAACTATTTTTTACATCCCATCAATGTATAAAAGACCAATAACAATAGGATTTATTACATAGGAATGGATTAAACGTTTTATTTTTAAAACCTAACCGAAACTGAAACCGAAAAACCGAAACTGAACCGGTTTCAAATTATCGTTTAATTTCGGTTCGTCTTAAGCGAAATAAAATTTGCTTTGATTTTGTGTAAATTCGACAATAATATTCGTGTAATATGCTTATTACAAAATGAGGAAAAAAATTATCTTAATTTTGCAATCGATAACCGGTAAAACCGTTATTTTTACCGTAACCGAAGACTACTTAATCGATATTTTCGAAATTAAACGCGTTTTTCATGATATTGGAAAGCTTTTTCGATGATGAATCGTCTCCAACAAATATTCCATCTGCCAAATATGTACATCTAAAGGTCGATAAATTTTAGATATCTTGAGAATATTTCCAGATAATTATTTTCTTTAATACAAATATGAAAATATATTTTCCATAGAGATATTTAACCTTTTTCACGTCCACCTCCGCCCGTTCTACATCGCGAGAGCACATTAACATTATTTATGAGAGATCTTGAATACCGATACTGACATTTTCTTAAGCCAAACGGGGTGCTAAAGGTTTCCTCTTTGCTCCCAATTTTTTTGTCTTTTACGTCACAGGGCACTTTGTCAGTCGACATTAGCTTTTGGAGGCTTCACCCCCGAGTTAAAGACATGACTTGTCTCCGAGGCCGCGCCGACAAAAGATTGATTGAGTGTTAAGTAGACCGCAGAAGTTAGGGCTCGTCCGTATTAACTCTTCGTCGAACTTTAATTAGTTAATTTTACAGTGAATGCTTTAGATTTTATTTTCGGATCATAATGAAGGCTTTTAGACTCTAGGAAAAATGTTAGTTAGCCAATTGACGTCGACAAAGGGCAGAGTTTCGAATAACATCGGAAGCTCTTTTAGCTTTGTATTAAATTATTACCATGGAGAATATATTCAAATTTAACCATAATACATATAAAAATATTATTTTTATAAAATATGACAAAATATAATTCATTTCAAGAAAATTTGCGGAAGTTGGATGGAATTAACTCATAACGTCATCAAAAAGATATACTTGTTTTAACCGTTTCGTGGACACGTCTGTAATTGCAGACGGATGTAATGAGTGTTTATTGCGCCGGATATGTTTGTGAATACAAGCGCGCGTGGGTCACATAACTTTTGTAAAAAGAAAAAGGTTGGGAACCTTTAGTATAAAACATGCTCTAGGATATGCTGAAGCCAAATGCAATATTATTTAATTTTTTTATAAAAATTAAATGTTATATATTCATTACGAAAAGGTTGGGATCCTATGATCTGAAACGTTTATTTGAAGAAATGACCGAATATTGTGTGCTATCGTCAGTGTTTATTTATTTAAATACAAGCTTCATACACGCTGCGACGGTCCTGACAGATAAGTGGATTTATACGGATTATAAGTGGCGGACGTACAAATATAGCATCCAAGTTTATGATGATTTAAAATTTGCTCACTACTCTAAGGGTTGATTATCTCTATTATGTATTCGTGTCATTTGAAAGAAAACTAGAATTATTTAAAAATCATATGAAACACGAGAATTTTTTTTTTAAGTAAAATCTTTACATTTGGATAGAATTTCTATAAGAATAATTTTCATCCGACCCTTTTTGCATTTAAAAATTCCAATCCAACCCGATTCTCAAAACGTTTTGTGGCCCCTGGCCTAAATAAATATGAAAATAATGTATGTGAACCGGGCAATTCATATTTGTTAAGATAGTGATTTATAGGCCTCTCGGAAATTTAACGACCCTAAAAGTCGTAATAGGGCTTTATGAATGGTTTGATACGAAGGTTCATTTATGTATACGAAATTAACTCTATATGTTTGTTTCAGAGTGCCAAAATTCGGTTCACGGTCGTTTTTGAACTCGGAAATGGTTCAAGATCTGCCATTGTGACACGTCCGACTGCAGCAGAATTACAGAGATGCACTTTAGCGCAGCTGGCTTTGTACGTGGCTTCCACGGGACAGACCCTGAACATTGGAGACGTGGAAGCCTGGTTGGCGCATGAAGAACGAGAAGCGCGAGGAGCCAAGACGATCTTGTGTATGCCAATCGTCAACGGACAAAAGACCGTTATTGGAGTAGCACAACTTATAAACAAGGTAAGCCGCCTTTTCAATCTAAATTTATATTTTTGTATTCCCATGCGTTTGATTTCCATAGTAAATTTCTCGGAAGGTGCGATTACAAAAATGCTTCAAAGACGGGTATGAAAGCCTTATGTTATAAAGCAGACGCTATGATAAAAACGGCGCGAATAAAGAAATCGTATAAAAAATATCAAATTTTCCGCTTACACACCATTTTGACGACACATATTACATAAACGCAATGTAGCATATGTCGTAAAAAAATTAATTCATATGCACCTTTCTCAAATCACACTATTTTATTTTTTTATCGTTCACACTAAGTCCCCTTTTTCAAACCATTGAGCATTTTAAGCATAGACAATATTTTATCAATTGAATTGTAACTGACTATACGCAGTACAATTTGTATGATCGGTTCTAATAAAATTTGCAACTCTCCACGGCGAAAACTATAATATAACGAATTTAATTATAAAAGTGCATGTTTACACACTTCACGACGCTTCGTAAAGTTTTAATTAAAATTTGTTACAACAACGAGATCTTATTACTCTCTTGTTCTCATTTGCAATTTCGATTCGAGACCGGCGGTACGTCCAGCTGTCACCGAGAACTACAACCCTCATTATTTAGGAACCCCATAAAAGCCTAACGAAAATGCAGGACTAGGCTTTTAGGGTCAAAATGTGATAAAAACTTTCCACAGTGTCAACCTTTCGGAATAACAATGATACTCACTACGACCTTTACAAATAATTTGAATATCTGAATTCACTTCGACGAGCTTCAATATTGATTAGATCAATGAACAATTTCGCATATTGTATTTAATTGCTAAAAATCAAGCATCGTAATGAAATAAATATTCAAATAAACCAAAAGTAAACACAATATGAAATAATTGATATTCTGATATTAACACATATTAAAAAATCAAGTTCAATAAAATTGACATTGTAATCAATTTAAGCTATTCGAATACCTTTACATTTTGAATCAAAGTTTTTTGTTTTGATTAAGTTGCGTCTTATTTTTAAGGTTAATTTTGAACGTCAAACTCAGAATGGAAAATAACACGTAATAAAATGGCCCAAATCAATGCATTATCTATGTATAAATTAAATAGCTTTTTTTATTTTGATCGTTTGGCAAAAACATAATATTTTATTTAAAATAATGGTTTAAAAACACCATTCGAAGGAAAATAACTATAATGTGGCAATGGTTATTCGGAACTAAAATATTATTGGCTTCCCATTGTACAATATTGGGAAATAAATAATTAGAAAATCTGAATTTTATGACGTTTTGATAATCGCCATTCCGAATACCGGATCATTGCGTTATTGCGATTTAATCATAATTTTTAAATCTTAATTTTACATTTTTTTTTATTGAAATCCTTTTGTGCTAAAATATCCATGCTAAAATAAAATTTGCGATGTCTTATTACAATTTACACGTGCGCATAATTTATTAATATATAAACGTCTGTCATTTTGCGTTCAAGCAATAAGCAGTTGGCACTACTGCCTCGCTTAGCTGTCACGCCGGTTGTCACATTTGATCAGTTCTTTCTTGATTATTTTCAAAAGTACATCGAGTATATACCAACTTAAGCAAATCAAATGACTTATAAACAAACGTCGCATAATTTCGACGACTTAAATATGAAATTATTCCGTACGGCGCTTAAGTCTACTAATACAAAACGAAACCGATTTAATTCGCATGTTTGCAGATGTGACGCTTAAACAATGTCGATTTTCGTACGTGGCGTGTAGTGAGTAAATTTTCTCCGCAGGATGTTAATGACAGTTGAATGTGTCAAATTATTGGCGTTACAGTACACGGTTTGGCCCTAACGCGTTACGACATGCTCATATCCGAACGCATTAAACGAACCATAATTCATACAGGTGCTGACATTTATTATTTTTAAAATGAATAAACACGGTGTATTTCAAGCAGAAAAATGCTTTAATATTGATGTAAAATACTTTCAATTATTTAATTGTGTAAACATTTGTTAAATATATTTGCGCCCGTATCTTTAAAAAAAAAAGGGAACTAATTTATAAATTTAAATACTATATTCTTACGGTTCAGCATTTATAAATCTAAATCTCATTTCTTCCAATTGCTTTCCTTTGTAATTCAAATTGAAACAATCAATATGGGAGGCAGCTTCCCTCTAAAGAGGCGAACAATACGACAAGCCTTCGATCTTGCGTAATTTTGAATAACGGACCACCCGCAAACTATTATCGGCTAAAATGTCTGATAACTCACATGAACGATTCTTGGGAATTGATTGTGCCATTTTAACATTTTCGATGCATAATGGACCATAAAATTGCTATAAGCCGCTGACAATATGGCCCATAGATGATTAAACAATCGGTTAGCCATTAAGTTGATCATTATACCATATTGTCGGCGACAATCGCAAAAATCCATTGTTGGGCGGTTTAATTGCATTGCATTAATCTCATTTGTATTCACAGCATCCATTGTAAACAATCGTCATTTATTGAGGTACAAATATGATTTCAAAAACACAATATATCAGGTACAGAAGATCTTTTCCAACACATTAAATAACCAATTTTTAATTTCTGTGCATGTCATAAGAATAAATATTGCTTAACCATTTTATTGCCCACCGAAAAAAATATACCTAAGCGAAAAATGCCAAGTCAATTTGATAAGGCTAGATAAAAACACATTTATATCGGTTCGGTTACGGTTTTCATTTCAGGAATCTATTTCGTTTTTCGGTTCAGCTCCAAATTATTCATTTTTGAAAATATTAAATGTTTTTATTTGCATTAAAAATTTATTTCTTAGGATAATATATAACTTTTTTTTCACTTGTATTATAATAAATATTCTACATCAATAATATTTACTCTCCTTTAATTATTGATGATTTATTATTTAACGTATTATTTTCAATTTATGCTTCTACATGGGGGATATGAATTTACTAATTGTTTTTTTTTTTTTTTTAGAAAATATGTAGAATTTTAGAGTTATCATGTAGGTGACAAATATAATTTAAGCTATAATAATTAAAACTAGACGTATATAATATAACAATTTATTAAACGAAAGGATAATGATGTGCCACTTATTGACTGGTAATTTGGGAGTCCCAGGTTGAAGGATATGCGTATCAAATATATAGGAAGAGATAAGCAACTTATCCGACGATAGCTATTTCAGTTAATTATACCTAAATTTTATGACGATTAAAAGATTCTTTAGAATACGAGTTTTTGTTAAATGGTAAGTATGAACATTTACGAGTTTCTCTACAAAAATATATTGAGAATGGTTAGGCGTGTAGGAGTACCCGGTGTCTGTATCACGATTTCCAATCTGATAGGGTTAAGCAAATGCTAAATGTATCATCGAGTCACTGACAGATTTATTGAATTTAATTTCTTCTTCAAAATAAAAATATCTATTAAATAAGAGTTTTCTTGCGATGCGAATATTAAGTCGTTTAAGCGCCATCGCGTAAACGACGATATATCGACGTTAACACTTTTTACGAGCATCGACAACGTAGACATATCAGCGTTAGGCGCTAAAAGAGTTAAATTACATTTTAAGCATTATAAATAGATGTGTAAAATTGTCTAAATTAACTATATATGGCTTGATTTAAACAACTTTAAAATGCTCCTCAAATTAATTAAGCAAAAAGTCACGTAATCATTTGATCACGCCTTGATCTTATTGAAAACATGTGCATCGGAAACTTTGCACTCGAAATAAAGATAAAAATTATGTTCTAGCCATTGATTCTTATCGTTCATAATACCAGGAATTTATTTCACAATTTAATAAAAATTATTGAACAATGGAAAAGATGAGCGTGATTAAATGTTTAAAAAAAGCATTTTTAAAAAATGTCTTTATTTAATTGTAGCACATTGGATTGTTATAAGAAATTGATTTGTGAAATCGAAAAAATATCATTAATCTTATCATAAACAATACATATTTATTATTACAAAAGTTAATCATGCAAAAAAATCATGCTTATTTTTCAGGAAAATGAAAGTCAATTTACAGAGAGCGATGTGTCTATATTTGAAGCCTTCGCCATATTTTGTGGTCTTGGAATACACAATACTCAGATGTATGAAAATGCTTGCAAACTTATGGCAAAGCAAAAAGTAAGTATTTTAATATTATTTTTTAATGTATAATATGTATAAATTTATAAGTAATTATATGTCATATTATAAATAGGTAGCATTGGAATGTCTTTCATATCATGCATCTGCGTCGGGTGACGATACTGCAAAATTGACGAGGGATGTTATTCCGTCAGCCGAGGAATTCAATCTTTACAGCTACACCTTCCATGGTATTTAAAAAAAAGATTAATTCATTTCATGTTATTTATTTATACGGATAATTGTGATATAATTGTATTTTTAGATTTTGATCTCTCCGATGAAGACACTTGTAGAGCAACTCTTAGGATGTTCCTTCAATGTAACCTCGTCCAGCAATTTCACATACCCTATGATGTGAGTACATTCATTTTTGACTCACCATGTTACGTAGATCAGCACGCATTCCATCATGCCGCGACCCATTTTCAGAGGACTGTTCGTACATGCATACTTAACGCACACAAACTTGGGAATTTAGGGAACACAGCCGACATGATAATAAAAGAGGGAATTATTCAACAAAAAATATCCAATTGCTTTAATTGAATTTAATTTATTCTGATTAACAGGTCCTTTGCCGATGGATACTAAGTGTAAAGAAAAATTATCGCCCCGTCAAATATCATAATTGGAGGCACGCTTTGAATGTTGCACAGACAATGTTCGCCATGCTTAAAACTGGAAAAATGGAACGGTATCCTATTTATATTATACATTTTATATAGTTACATTTTAAATTGAATTTAATTAATTTCTATAATATTTTCATTTGGTATATTTTATTTTTCATAAGATTCATGTCTGAGCTTGAGATCCTTGGTCTTCTGGTTGCCTGTTTATGTCATGATCTTGACCACCGAGGGACTAATAATGCATTTCAGACCAAAACTGAAAGTCCTCTCGCCATTCTTTACACGACGTCGACAATGGAACATCATCATTTTGATCAGTGTGTTATGATACTTAATAGTGAAAACAATAATATATTCCAAGTAAGGAAACAATTAGCATTAATACTTATATGCATTTAAATAAAATGGCATTAATCAATATATTTTCTTAAGGCCCTTTCAACAACCGACTATAAAGATGTTATGAAAATTGTTGAAACGGCAATTTTATCGACTGATCTAGCAATGTATTTTAAGAAAAGGAGTAAATTTTTGGAGTTGACTGAAGATGGGGAATTTGATTGGCAAAGTGAAGATAAAAAGGAATGTTAGTATTATCAATTCCGACTGTATTATTAATGATATGTGTAAATCTTTAAATGTTTCAATTGCATTAATGTATATTTGTAGTATTGTGTGGGATGATGATGACGGCGTGTGATGTATCTGCTATTGCTAAACCATGGGAAGTACAGCATCGTGTGGCAAAACTTGTGGCCGATGAGTTCTTCGATCAAGGTGATCTTGAAAAATTACAACTCAATCAACAGCCTGTAGCAATGATGGATCGGTAAAATTAAATGCACAAATAGTTCAAAGAGAATATTATATAAATTTGCTTTAGATACTAATGTAAATGCTTGCTTATTTCAGAGAAAGAAAAGATGAATTGCCGCAAATGCAAGTCGGTTTTATCGACTTTATATGCATGCCTTTATATAAAGTATTGTCTGATTCGTTCCCGTGGATTCTGCCGTTATATCAAGGGACCGTTGAAAATAGACAGCGATGGCAAGACTTGGCAGAAAAAGTAGAAATGGGTCTTACGTGGATTGATCACGATACAATTGATAAACCAATTGAAGAATTCTCCAGTGAATATTATGCCATTTTATAATCATAAGACATTTAAATCCACGTTGATATTATAATTTGATCTTTCACAATTGCAGCATCTTCGGAAGTAATCAAGGATTTGGAATTTACAGTCACAACACTAAATTGCAGTCATTCGACGGAGCATGCCGATAAAGACAATCCAAATGCAGTGAATACGCACGCTCAATCGATGAGACCGAGATTCCAATCGCTCAGAAAAGGAAAATCCCTGGGAAAAGCAGTTCGTTCTAGGTTGTCTCGGTATGCTAGCATAAACGTAGATTGATCAACAATTGAAATAATACATTTCTTATAATCTTAATATATACGTGATTAAATATAGTAGTAACACGTTGATCAAAAAATCTTAAAAGGCTTCCTCCGCCGAAATAATCAAAAACTGTGTAAATCGAGATTGGCTTCTTTTACAGAATATATTGATCCCTGATATGTTGATTTTATTGCGTCCGTTAAAATGTCTTCCAGATCCATGTATAACGCATCGTCCGAGAGACGACACTCAAACAATGACAATTCGTCGACTACGACAATTCCCGAAGAAAACAGCAACAAAGAAAAACAAGCTCCGTCACCTCCGCCTAAACAAAAACCCACCAAGCATAAAAGCAAACTCTGTGAACTCTTGTGACAATTTGAAATTGAAATGATTGTGATAATGTAAAATGATTAATAAACCGTTCAATTCTCAATTTCTTTTCTGTACATTTAAAATTAGCTCACATCGTGCATGCGTTCATCCTAAAATATCTTCAATGGCAATACTTGTGATTTACCAAATTGTATCTTATGCTGAGTGTATCAAACGTGATGGATTTTCTTGTTTTATTATCTCGTATGAACGGCGACACCGTCCATGATTGTTAATGTCGCTAACATAAAAACAATTTTATATTTGTATACGTTTATAAGCTAGTTTTTGTATGTATTTGCATTATTTATCGCACCGAAATCGTTTAATTTATTGCGTTTTTATAATATTTTATTTATCTATATGGCCTAATTTTATTATGCATTGTTTTTCGTAGGACTGTTTTGTGTATAATGTGATCAAAGATAAATGTGTATGTGTATTAAGTCTTGTTTCTATTTGTAAATTATCTTGTTTATCCGAGTCATATAATTTAAGTATACCAGGGCTCTTTAGCGGAAATCATCATAATTTGAGATAGTATATATATATATATATATATATATATATATATATATATCGCTTGCTTTAGAGTTGTTTTTTTTTTAAATAGTGGAATTTTTTACTATAAACAACATTTGGACAAAACAATTATACTATGGAAATAATTTCTTATAAATCATTTACAATTCAATGGTAATTTTTTGTACCCTTCAGAAATTTTCTGAAGCCCAAGCGTTCAATGGAACTCAAATCAATGAGCCCTGAAGTATGCAATCAATATTTAGTTTTATAGATTTGTACATTATTTGGTTTTAATTACATAGACTTGGAATTTGCTCGACTAATGATCGTATTGTTTAAGATTTTTCTTATGCAGTATGTTAAAAATTCTTATACAATTTGATTTAAATTATATTTATAACGTGGAAAGTGAATATGTATAGCAAAAAGGTGCATTAATTACAATTGCATTTCACAAAAAGATCATGTATAATTCTTGAAGCATCCTCGACACATCGAAAACAACACTGTTTCACCTTTTTTTTCCTAAAACAATGAACATATAAATATTAATCAGTATATTTGATATTCGTGATTGTACATAGAATTAGAATACTTCATGATTTATTTTTTATAAAAATTTAATCGTAGAATTATTAAATTTAGCTCACAATTTTCATTCTTAAAATCAAAGAAAATTTAATAGCTTCGTTGTTTTATTTCATGTATGATTTATTAAAGTTATTCACTCTAATATGTAGTACATTCCATAGAGTATCATGATTAATATGTGTCAAAGTATGTGTAGAGAATAGGTAGCGAAACTTTTGTATCTTAAAAATTACAATGAAATAGCATTGATATTATTTCGTAGACCTTCCAAAGCATATTTGTTTGTTTGTACGAGTTGAAAAGTAAAATTAACACAATTGCTCGAACGTAAAACTCATCTCATTGGTGTCGACTTTATAAATATGCTGGGTGTATTTTCGATATTTAACAGAAAATAAATGAAAAGACTGAAGAGTTTTTGATCTATATTGATAGGAGTTTTAAGATTGGCCTTAATGTTTCACGATATTGCTTATTTAAATCCTTACAAAGTGATCACCCGTGATAATCTCAACCCTAAAAAGGAGAACTATCAGATATAAATAGTCTCGATGATATCATTTATGCACAAATCTTAACGCCAAAAATAAATTCTCTTTATACTGCTTTTAGACTGAGAGCCAGCAGCATAAATTGAAGATCATCTAACATATGTGGATAATTTAATAGTTGTATTCTAGCGTGTTTCTGGACTATCATTATGACAGTCTGGCAACTAAGTGCCATTGAATTTGAGAGGGTAGTGGGTTGAAATCTAATGAAAAAAGTTTGAACCAACCTCCCAAACCCAATGGCACTCAGTCACCAGACTGTCATAATGATATTCCAGAAACATGCCAGAACACAACTATTAAATTATCCACATATGTTAGATGATCTTCAATTTATGCTGCCAGCTCTCGGTATATTTTCTTCCCTAATAAAATATAATAATAAACCGGCATAAATAAATATCTTTCCCAAATATTAAAAGATAGGTTTTAATAAGTCGCTAATGAGTGACTACGTTATTAAAACTATCGATAAATTATTATTGTGTACTTTATTTTTGGCATATACTGCTTTTTAAATTACCATATTAAGTGTTTGCATATATAAATATCATTGATTTTTATTAACTGACAAACTATTATACTAAATACTGTTACATTATTTTACATAATATTTCCTTATCGTTTAATGACTGACATTTAATAGTTCGCACATTATTTATTTTACATGTTTAATATAAGTCTAAATAGTTTAAGTCCTCACTCCTATATTAAATCTGATATATATATATGGACACAGTCATATCTTGCATAGTTATCCGATTCTAAAAGTTGATACGATCAATGTATTATAACAGTGTAAGGAATAATTGTTCTTGAAATTTCAACAGACACTTTGTTAAAAATACTGAATCATATTTATGATTTCATTTCTTATCAGGGATCCTTTTGAAGTACGAATATATGAGTCAATTACGTTATAAGAGCGTTTTAAATTATAATGTAAAGCGAGATATGACTGCATTCTAAATTCATTAATTGATTGTTAGTTTAAAAAATAATAAGAGATGTCTTTAAATAATATAAGTTCCTATAGGTGTTTGATTAATTATTAGTTTTTTTCTAGTCACTGTGTAAATTATTTATATAACTGCAAATTGTGATGGAATCATTCCAATAGTATTCGTTGTTATTTCAAATTTTCTGTACGACAACTGATTTTCACGATAGATCAAAAATCAATTACATTTATTCCTAAAAAATAATGTTTAGACGATGTGATTTCGACTCATCTAAGGCTTAATACATTTAATGTGAATTTCACTTTGGCAATATTTAGTTAGGAACTAATGTAGATATTTAGCATAAATGAATGGTTGTAATATGATGAGATATTAAATCTCCCAAAAGTCATAAATATTGAAATTAAAAGATATATTTACATGTTATTTTTATTGTGAAAATGTAAATAATATTCATTCCTAAAAAGAAAATAAAAATCACTATTTAAAACGTTCAAATCTTTCATTATAACTTTTATCATCTTTGTTAAAAATTTGTAGCGAGCGATACAACGCACTTTATAAATGCGATAGCACGTCACTTAACACATTGAATAAAAATTGTTTCATTTCAAGTAGACAATTTCATCGATAATGTAAAAGCAATATGTAAGTCGATTTGCAAACGGGTATGGGAAAATAATAAAAATATGGATTTATTTGCCTCGCTTTTTAATTTTTAAGTTTTAATACACTTCAACAATCAAAAATTCATTTAAATTATATTATATTTCTAATTCCACGACGATCAAACTTGTTTTAAAACAATAAAATCTAATCATTCAATGACTTGAATAAAATCATCGTGGAATATTTTTGCGAAAAAATAATAATGTTTAAACATAATTCCTTGATCGATGCTAATCTGTTTATATTCAGCACATTTTTATAGTTATCTTGCAATGCTTCATGTTGAAAATCTACGCAGATCCAAACTAAGTGATGAAGATCAAAATATTTGAAGATTTTTACCTCTACGTTTTGCTCTTGTATGTGCTCAGCGTTATTTACAAATTACAATCGAGTAAAATGCTATAATTCATATAAGACAAATAGAATTAAGGCATACATGTATCAATTATGCTCTTATAGAGCATGATGCTGAATACATAAATTCACATTTTTATATATTGTATATATATATAAATATAATGTAGGATCACCTATTTGTGGGTGAATATAAGATGAATTTCATCTTATTGTATTAAAATTAAACAAAAATATTTATTTATTTGATGATGATGATGTTGTTCTTATAATTGGTGGTCTCTGTGGACTCTTGATGACTTTGACTGGACGAACATCACGCATGATCTGAAAATAAAATTGTCATGTTATTACAAATAGCACTTCTCTAATGGTATTAAACAAAGACATCTAATTACTATTGAGTAAATTCTAATGATTACATTTAAATTTATATTAAAGTGATTATATTCTACGACAAATATGTATCATAAAATATATAACACTAACCTTTTAGCGTTTTAATAAAGCTCGTGCAAAACGTTCAATAGCTTTGGTCACTGGAAGTAAACCAATACATGATAACCGACAAGCTCTTCTTATATACCCTCAGTATTTAATCTCTTATCGATACATTATTTTAAGAAACAAAGACACGATAATGTTTTTTATCGTCGTTTATATTCTTCCATATATTTTCATTTTATCAGTGATAAGATCAATTTTCTTTATACAACGCTTAATAACAATGGCTGTATGTTGATTTTTGTATTTAAATTTTAATGCACAAAATAAAACAGGGTTTAATTGAGCATGTTCACACGAAAAAGTCATAATGCAATATGCTCTTCGTTTGTGGTGCCCATCCACGTGGCAAATTTATTTGCATTTTAGATACATCGTTGATTCTCAATCCAACATTTTTCATTCTGATCGATAAAATATAAGTTTTGTAACGTTGGTATTGAAAAATTAATATAATTGGCCTTGAATATGACTTAGATTAAGAGATCAGATCCGTCCAATTGTATTAATTATCAAGACGGAGTATTATCAAATGATTTTTATATTTTAAAAATAAGCTTCAACATTTACGAGATATAATTCTGATTAACTACGCAGTATTTTTATTATAATATTATACTCGAATCTGTTTTTCCTCAACAATGGAGACAGCATGATCGTTGAACTAAAACTATCTCGATTATCTAGATCCAATGCACAATTGATCAAAAATATCGAATGATCTATTCATAACTATTAAACTATAATTTCTTCTGAGTGAAACGATTTTAATTTACAGTTTACTGATGTTTTTGATTTACTTAAAAGATAAAAGTATTCATTAAACATATATTTTTCCTTTATGTAATAACATAGTTCAGATTAATTTGTTATGGGATATTATCAGACTAAATAAAGCAGATTGTTTCAGTGTTTTCAGTGTTGACATCAGTTGAAATAGTTTAAAATCTATTTGCACAATATTAAATGTATAATAAACATTCAAGTGAGATTCTTGTGAGCTTAATGGCCTACCAACGGAGACGTTGGTTATCGCTGAAATAAATCTAAGGAAGGTTTATTCCATATTTTTTTTGCACTAACATTATATAATAATTAACGAACTCTAACAATATAAGAATAAACATTCATAATTGGCAAGATTTAAAATAAATACAAATTTAATTTTTTGCGTTAATTTTGCACATACAGATGCGGCAGCGAAACTACCTTATTTTAAAAAGGAATAACACACACAGTATAAGAGACATCAGTTTAATTCTTTTCTCATGTTACGGACAGACTTTTAAAGTTAGTCAGGTTTGTTTAGGTTCGTTAGTTAGTTCGCTTCAGGGCGCGCATTTCAAATGATGATCTTTCCCTGCCGCATCCCAATGAGAAGCTTCAAACACAAAAATAAAGAATTAGACAAAGAGACAAAGAGAACTAGCAGCATAAATTGAAGGTCATTTAACCGCAAATAAATCGCAAATTGTCTGAAAATTTGGACATGATAAAGCTTTGCGTAAGATGGGTGCTGCGTTTGCTCACAATTAAAAAAAAAACAACGTCGTGAAGGTGTTGGTCGTGAAAAACAAACATGAGACAAAATAATATGGGGGGTCCTCCACCGCCTGAGCTGTTTATTGGTCCCGCTAATCAGGATAATGCCAGCCTACACAACAAAAGTGCACAGCAAGGTGTAAAAGTAATTGTCCAAAGTCCGTTAGTGGCCTGTAACTAAGTTTTATGGGTAGGAGGAAGTATAGTCTCGCTCACAACTTCATTTGGCGCAAGCTACTTATGCAAATTAGCCCCTGGAAGGACTTCTGCGATTGTACAAATCATACGGGGTACGCTCAATCGGTCCGCTTTTTAGACCGCTGAATGAGCGACATGAATGATTAGACAACTTAGTGTATATTATAAAAACGGACAGAGACAATCAGTGTTGATGCATGTAAAGTAGAATGGTTGAGTAAAATAAAAACCATGTGCAACTCTCGACTGGGTCGGTATTCCTCGTTTTGCGCCCCAAGTCTAGTTGCGCCCGTGGCGGGCGCCTGCTTTGCCACGCCCTTGTTACGACCCTGATAATTCCCGAAATCGAACAAAAACAATTCCTTTACTCAACCATCTTATTTCATTATGTATCAGCAAGTATTCGTAATATTTGTTTACTTCTTCTAAAAGCAATTTGAATTTTCTTCTCTGCAGCGGCTTACTTGTGATGGAATTTATTATATTTATGGTAATTTTCATTAAACCCTCAAAATTTAAAAGTTTAGCGCATAACGCATGTTGATGTATCATGCAGTGGTATTGAGTTGGAAAAAAATGGAAAATCGTTATCTCTTCTGCAAAATGCATGAAACCCATTCTCTCTGTTTTTGTCTCTCTCCGAGCTCAACGTACAAGAGTGCTCTATCTGAATCACTGGATTGCGCTCGCAATATTGCGATCATACTCTCTTATGGATTAATACCCTAAATTAGGAGATAAGTACGAGTCAAGTCGAGCCGAAATTTCCAAAGTAATCGTTAAACTTAAATATAAAAAATCTTCAGGTCTCGACACAATGGATAACACAATAATTAAAAACCTTTCTTTCGAGGCGGTTATCCAAATGGCAAAAATATTTAACACATGCCTTCGAGCGGGGTATTTTTCAGCGGCTTGGAAACTAGCAAAAGGTATTTCCATAGCTAAGCCGGGCATAAACAGCAGCAACAATTCCATAACAATTGGATAATGAAATCGTCTTCCAGAAAGACTGCTGCAAGGGAAGGGGGTATTAAGCCGAGAATAAAAGAGGTATGGGTCACCATACAGATCGATTCAGTTCCGAGCAGAGCTTTGGCTCAACCTTCGATAACGAGTCGACGCTCCGACATCGTCTTTGAAGTCCATCTATCCATTTCCCTCCACTCTTCTATTGAGTCTTTCTAGCCGACGTTACGAATGACGCAGCAGCCATGGGTCGTCGGTAAACTCGCACTGAGGAGACTGTCGCACGTCGGAGGAGCTGAAGATAACTGGGCCCCGATATTCGGCTGAAGGCTCGCCCACGTTACATTACTAAACAGACAGTGCTAATTATTACTTTCTTAAAGGATATATTAACATGTTATTTTTATTGTGAAAATGTATATAAAATTCATTCTAAAAAGAAAATAAAAATCACTATTTAAAACGACCATATCTTTCCATTATAATTTTTATCACCTTTGTTAAAAATTTGTAGCGAGCGATACAACGCACTTTATAAATGCGATAGCACGTCACTTAACACATTGAATAAAAATTGTTTCATTTCAAGTAGACAATTTCATCGATAATGCAAAAGCAATATGTAGTCGATTTGCAAACAGGTATGGGAAAATAATAAAAATATGGTTTTTTTTGCCTCGCTTTTTAATTTTTAAGTTTTAATACACTTCAACAATCAAAAATTCATTTAAATTATATTATATTTCGAATTCCACGACGATCAAACTTGTTTTAAAACAATAAAATCTAATCATTCAATGACTTGAATAAAATTATCGTGGAATATTTTTGCGAAAAAATAATAACGTTTAAACATAATTCCTTGATCGATGGTAATCTGTTTATATTCAGCACATTTTTATAGTTATCTTGCAATGCTTCATGTTGAAAATCTACGCAGATCCAAACTAAGTGATGAAGATCAGAATATTTGAAGATTTTTACCTCTACGTTTTGCTCTTGTATGTGCTCAGTGTTATTTACAAATTACAATCGAGTAAAATGCTATAATTCGTATAAGACAAATAGAATTAAGGCATACATGTATCAAATATGCTCTTATAGAGCATGATGCTGAATACGTAAATTCACATTTTTATATATTGTATATACATATAAATATAATGTAGGATCACCTATTTGTGGGTGAATATGAGATGAATTTCATCTTGTATTAAAATTTAACAAAAAATAGTTATTTAGATGATGAATTTGATCTTATAATTGGAGGCTTGAGGACTTTGACTGGACGAACATCACGCATGATCTGAAAATAAAATTGTCATTTTATTACAAATAGCACTTCTCTAGTGGTATTAAACAAAGACATCTAATTACTATTGAGTAAATTCTAATGATTATATTTTAATATAAATTAAAATTATTATATTCTACGACAAATATGTATCATAAAATATATATCACTAACCTTTTAGCGTTTTAATAAAGCTCGTGCAAAACGTTCAATAGCTTTGGTCACTGGAAGTAAACCAATACATGATAACCGACAAGCTCTTCTTATATACCCTCAGTATTTGATCTCTTATCGATACATTATTTTAAGAAACAAAGACACGATAATGTTTTTTATCGTCGTTTCTATTCTTCCATATATTTTCACGATATCAGTGATAAGATCAGTTTTCTTTATACGACGCTTAATAACAATGACTATTTGTTGATTTTTATATTTAAATTGTAACGCACAAAATAAAACGGGGTATAATTGAGCACGTTCACGCGAAAAAGTCGTAATGCAATATGCTGATATTGAAAAATTAATATAATTGGCCTTGAATATGACTTAGATTAAGAGATCAGCTCTATCCAATTGTATTAATTATCAAGACGCAGTATTATCAAATGACTTTTTTATATTCTTAAAATAATCTTCAACATTTACGAGATATAATTCTGATTAACTACGCAGTATTTTTATTATAATATTTTATTTTTTGCTTTATGTAATAACATAGTTCAGATTAATTTGTTATGAGATATCATCAGACTAAATAAAGCAGATTGTTTCAGTGTTTTCAGTGTTGGGATCAGTTGAAATAGTTTAAAATCTATTTGCATATAATTAAATGTATCATCGCTGAAATAAATCTAAGGAAGGTCGATTCCATATTTTATAATAATTACCGAACTCTAACAATATAAGAATAAACATTTATTTCATATTTGGCAAGATTTAAAATAAATACAAATTTAATTTTGTATGATTTTGTATGATTTCAAATGATGATCTTTCCCTGCCGCATCCCAGTGAGAAGCTTCAAACACTCAAAAAAATAATTAAATGAATATCTCTCATATTGTTTGTGCTGTTCATTTTTTAAATAAGATAGTGTTCCTGCTGCACCTGTACATGGGAACGCAGCATAAATTGAAAGTCTTCAAACACATGTGAATAATTTAATAGTTGTGTTCTGGCGTGTTTCTGGACCATCATTATGACAGTCTGGCGACTGAATGCCGTTGGGTTTGGGCTGCCAGACTATTACCAGCTTGTTAAGATAGTACCAGACTGGTTTAAACTGGCTGAAGTTAGCCAGAAAATTAGGAGGATGCCAAATGGTCGCCCCCCATAATAAAATAAGAATTTAAACAAATTTATTTAAATTCTTGCAACTTGCCTTTGTACACTACAAAAATTAATTGTTTCGATTGCATTCAGAATTTTAAATATAAACAAATGATTTTTTTTTAAAGAGATTAAAATGTATTATTTTAATCAGTATTGATTGCCATGTTTTCATAAATCTCAACGTATCAATATATTTTATACGCCTGAATTGAATAAACGTTATCTTTGTCGGCGTTATCTTTTATATTTTAAATATACATCGATTATATTAATTGCGCTTCATTTTATTTTTGATGATAAGCGAACCTTTATTTAATCTTCCACAAATAAAATTTACGCCTAAATATATAAATTTTTAAATCGGACACACATATTTTGTTTTAACATCAATAGGTTCGTTGAAATTCGACGAGCAATAAATGAATGAAAAATATCCCTTTTGATTATATTTTGATGCATATTAGTTTTTTAATAAAATATGAAGGCGTATTATTTTTTTAAATGATTTTTTTAAATATCGTTTGATTGGCTAGAATATTTATGTGATTTTAAATGCTATTTATATTGATCGTTAATTTGATGGGACGAAATATTTGCAATGAGAAGACATGGACGTTATATTTGGTGTTAAGGCTTATTTAGTGTGCACACCTGCTGTCGTGTTGGTGCTCGAAGGGGCTGCTCGCGAATCGTTGCGGAGTTTGTCAAGTTTAGGCTCACGCACGATGGAAGTCCCGAAGGAGTAGCGGGATGTCGGCGTCGGAAGAAAGCGCAGGCGGCGGTGCGGCGATCGGAGGAGCGGGCCCCGGACCGGAGGTAGCTCGCTGCTGCTGGGTCTGCTACGGTACAGAAGCCGATGCCGAGCCATCTGGGGAACCCGCTGATTGGGTCCAGCCGTGCAGATGCAGAGGCTCCAGCCGATGGGTACGACAAACGCCTGCCTTCTCGCCATTTAAATGCTAATTTGATTCCAATTGACTTGCCACACAAAAATGAGACATCTTCAAATCGCAGTGGAATTGATATTTTACACGTGTTTTACAATGCTAATTGTCACCGTTTCACACGTAATTTCTGAATAATTTGTGTCAATAAAACCATAAGATTAGTGTGTTCCACAAGGAGAAAATACAAGGATATTTAAATGCTTGAAATAAATATATTTATACAAATGTGTATCTATCCACATACTATATTTTTAAATATTTAATTTAAAAATAAAATTTGATTATATTTCCATATACCTTGATATTTATTCATTTGAAATTGAATTATCTACTTTTTATAATATTATTGTTGCATCTTAAAAAACAAATTATCGAGCATGACCTGTATTTTTTTCTTTTAAGTCACATGGGGATAAATGGTGAATATTTTTAATGTATAAAAACTGTCATAAGTTTCAAATATTCGCTTTAAAATAATGATTGCTTTACAGCAACGAATCATCGCATATTTAGGAAATGAATTATATAATTTATATGAAGTGAAATCGATTCCGTTTAGAAATGTCAAATATTGAACTTCTTCATCTTTGATCGGCCAATTTTTAAATGTAAACATCTGTCCGCCGATTCTTACAACACAACCCAAATACATTAATTTACAAACTGGTTTTTATTTCTCAAACAATCAGCTTCTTCAAACATTCAGATCTTCAAAATGTCCGAACGCTCGGACGTTATTTGAATTTGAAATAGTAATAAATGAATACTCGCGATATATAATATTTGACGACCTTCACTGGATTGCGTCATTGAACCCGCATATACATCAAATTTACGAACATTGAACGACACATCTCATTTACATTTCACATTGACCTCGATACGATTCTAAATATTTGATTGAGGCCTTTTTAGATTTTATGTTGCGAATCCGCTATCTCAAAATTATCTTTTTTAAATCCACGCATGTCAAAGTACAATCGTTTCATAATATAAATCGGCAAAATTATCTCAATTTTTTTTTAATTGCAGGTTCATCAGATGTGTTTACAAAAATGGGTCGACGTCATGCAAAAAGGAAACATAAACAGAAAGATATCATGTCCCCAATGCAAAACAGAATATATTTTAGTCTTCCAATCGATGGGATATCTCGTCTCCGTCCTTGATACAATAGAAGAAATCACTCACAAGGTGTGCCCATTTATTACCGGAGGAGTATTACTCGGCTCTATATATTGGACGGCAATAACTTACGGAGCTGTCACAGTTATGCAGGCACGTTATGTTTATGATTTGTTATGGTATTGCCCGAATGCAGGTTTTAATAAAATTATTCAATTTGTAGGTACTGGGGCATAAAGACGGATTAGAAATGCTAGAAGCCGCAGATCCCATATTGCTTTTATTATTTTTACCGGCGGTACCGGCCGTTCTAATTTGCGAGCGCGCTCTACGATGGGAAGACACCCTCCTCAGCGGATTAGCGATCCCGCACAATTAGTATGCAATTTGGATCTATCTGTTTGATATTAAAACTGTATATAATCTCATTTGTTATTTTGTCGCCAATCAGTGTCGAACGTCAAGGACAAAGAGACGCCAACGTCCAAACTGAAGCAGTCGGCGGTGTTTCATTAGTGGTGGGCGGCAGCAGCTCCCCGACTAGAATTCTTTGCAGCGCTCTCGTGTTGCCCACCGTGTCGACGATACTCGGAAAGTTGCTATTCGGTTCGGTCAAAAGCAACTTGCACAGGGCAGCGTTCGGGGGGCTCACCTTTCTGTTGCTGCGGGGAGCGGTCACAATCTATCACAAGCAGAAGCTACTCATTCGCCAGTCTTCACGTAAAATTCTCGATTACACGACAAACAATCTGCGATTATCGAACGCAGTACCGTGTGCCGGTTGCAGTTCGCCCTTCATACCTTCAGATCAAAATTGAGGAAAACTTTTCCAATAATTTATAATAAAAGTTATTTATTTCATTACTATAGATAGTAGATGTAAATAATGATGCGACAACATGCTGTCAGATAAATGGTTGGCTGAATTAAAAATATAAGTAATTTAAATTACAACAAAATCAATATTTACAGTATTGAAATTTTAATGAAGCATTTTAAATTTGTATAACCTTTTCATCGTGATATTTTACTATTTTGACATTGTATTTCGCCTACCGATAAAACGGAAATTCATGGTGTATTGGTGAGATTTTATAAATTTAGAGGGAGTGTCGAAATAAATCAATAAATGATTTTTAACAATACAATTCTTCTTTTTTAGAACATGCTTCTTACCAAGTCTTACTCTCTTTAGATAGTTAAATATGTTACAATTTATTTTTCAACTGAATTAACCCCTTCACGCAGGTGAACATACGCGCTGCGCTCAAATGTAAATTCACTCTTCTGTCAGCTCCGCAGCAGCGCGTAACAGGCTTGATAATGAACCAGGCTCAATAATTAACTCACAATATTCGTTCATTTCTTAATGTTCGACTTGTATGGTATCTGCTTTTTGTTGTTCAGCTATTTTTGCCTATATGTTGCGAAAATAAAAGGACAGCATTACCGTGATTGCTTCTGAAGGAGTAGATTTTGAAAAGGAATACTCGGCTAATGACGCCACTCCAGAGCAGACAAGGGGCAATAACAAAATTAGTCAACGATAAGAAGGATGCAAATATCTTAATAATCAAAACAAACATCTGCTCTCAAGACAACATGAACGAAAGTCGTCTTTTATCTTTGTAGAAAGAGCTAATCTCAGTTAATTATACCTAAATTTTATGACGGTTAAAAGATTCTTTAGAATAAGATTTTTTGTTAAATAGTATGAGTTTCTATAATAAAAAATATGTAGAGAATGTTTACGACATGTAGGGGTACCTTTATATGATGAGACGCAAGACACCCGTCTCTGTCTCACGATTTCCGGTCTGATAGGGTCTTAACTGAAAGAGACTCCCAATATTTCTTAGTTAAAATTAATTTTATAAATCAATGAGAATTGAAATTCGAGAGATGCGTTGCAAGCTTTCCGTCCGCTATGCCCTCTAGATCCTCGAACTAGATTGTTACAAAATCTTCAATAGTCAATTCAAAAAAAAATGATAATAGATGTAACTGATATAATCTTATTATGATAAAGATAAAAGCGCCGATAGCTTTAATGCCAATACTTATTGCAAAATTTATCTTAGATTGAGTAAAAACAATTGTATACAACAAAAAATTGATTTGAAAAGTTGATATTAATTATAAAAAATCAAATAATATCTATTGTGACCAAACAGAATAAGGGGGCACATTTGAACGCTCGTATTCTAAACAATGAAAGCCTCTTGAATGACATACATAAAAAGCAAATTTAGGACGATTAATAACATCAAATATAATTTATACTTTCTCAAGTCTCTGTAGTCCAACTCCCCGTTCCTAAAATGGCTCATACTCGCACTGTTGTAATTTACAGTATACTCTCGATTATCCAAGCTCATAATATGGAGGAAGGGCACGGATAATTGGAAAACGCTTTGGTCCATTGACTGGATCAAATGTCACAAGGAACAAAAATATTGCAAGAACTCCTTTTATTAAATTAATAATTAACATTCTTAAAGCGCGAATAATCTGCACTCAGATAATCGAGAATCTACTGTACTTATGAAACAATAAAAACAGGATTCTACCCAATCTTATGCACATGGGAAAGTTCAATAGAAGTATGCGAAATTTTGGGCTGTTAAGGGTGTTAACATATTTGGATAATTGTTATTTTTCACCGACACAATTTAAAAACAACATATGAGCCAAATATTTCATTATATTTTACTTTTTGAAAATTATACATTTCCACAGTTAATATTCCGTAGAACTATACACATTTTATTTCAAGGTGAGAACAAACACAGTACAGACTACAACCTATGGCTGCGGAGTGTTAATATGTAGAGTTGAACAACCCCATATGAAGATCGGGTCGAAAATATACGAGGCGCGCAAAGCTGCAAACAATAATAAATCACCAGGACTGACGAATTTCTTCAAGCGGTTAAAAGAGAGGTTTTGCTCATCATCACAGATCCATACATCATTTCATAAATTAAAAATTAGAAAAAACGTAATAGAGCAAATATTTAGCGTCTTCATATCTTAAAACATTTGTTTTAAATACTATATGATGATATTAAAGTGTAAGTATTATCTCTTAAAGTCTATGCAATCATATTGTAATTCTTTCATGCATGCATTGAAATAAAATGGAGTTCACAGAACAGCCATACCTTTAAATACTCGTATTAAATAGAACCTAATTTAAATGAAGTCAACGAGAAGATCAAAATTAAAGATTTGATAGTATACGTATAATTTTAAGTGTATTCTCTTATAGTCTATACATTTATACCATCAATTTTTAGATTCGTGTAATTAAATTATAGAGTTCGCTGAACTGCCGTATCTTAAAAAAAAACCTAATGTAAATGAAGTCGATGAAAAAATAATTATTCAAATGAACAGATGAATGAAAGTACATTTTCTTTGATAATCTTAAAATAAACTACAAAAAAAATTCTTAAATACACGTGTATATTTAATTCAATATCTAGAAGATAATATAAATTACAATCATTAAAATAACATATAATTACATGTGCTTTGGCAGTAAGTCAAACTTGGCCTATTTTGACGTACGCATTAATTAAGATATTGAAACTGAAATGGGAAAGGAGAGCAACAAATTGTTATATATAAAAAAAAAAGGATTTGACATTCATCTAGAAATAAATCACTACATTCGCACATTCGCTCTGATGACCTTATGTTCCACCCACCGAAAAAGCGTTGATTAAAGCTATAAAACAAAAATCGATTGGAATAATCTGCATTCAATACTTTTATTAATACTTTTATTTACTTTCCTTTAAACTTTTATTTATAAATAAAGAATTAAATTATTAAGGTTTATTTCTAAAAGAATTTCATTACACTACAAACATTAAGGTCTTTTAATGTTGAACAGACAGATCGGTGAATCATAGCCACCAAAGATTTTTATAAACTGTGTACTCAATTATTTTACGTTTTATATCATTGCAAAATAACTCTTAAACTATTTCATAGGCATCGTTACAATAATTATATTATAAAAAAATAATACATTTTTGTGTGAATAAAAGCATTTCCAAAGTGATAAATATATCATTCAAACAATGATGTGCCACAAAATGTCATTTAAAAAAAAGTGTTATGTCCAAGGCAGGCATACTCAGTACTGGTGGGTGGTAGTGCATGCTGGCAGGGCGGGCTAGGGCTCGAGCTCCTCCGACCGTCCATTCAACAACTGCCGCAGCAAGATTGTGATGGGTGGGTAGCAAAACAGAGAGAAAAAAACAAAAAAAAAGTGTGAATTCGTGAGGATTAATGATATATTTATATTTAAAACGACAATAAAAGCATGATCATTCAATGAGGTCTAAACGTGAAATCGACTGTGCCAATTGACTCGTTAAATTCAATTCGAAACTAACTACTTAAAGTTAATTCTCTTAAAGTACGCGTCGCATATTTTCTAATATCACGCAACACTAATAATGTGTCGACATATTATTTAGAACTAACACAACTTTGTTGTTTTGGACAACTGATTATCGATGAGGTATTTTTATATCGAAATAAACCGAATGCAAAATTTACGATTTCAAATACAATCCCCATGGTATTCCATAAAATACATCAACTGATAAGATACATAATCAAATCTGCTATAACGAGCATTATTGCAAGATGTTTGGATATCGGCCAGATATCGTTAAAATTCGATTGCGTGCGCCTAATTGCCGCGAAATTTTGCACTATTTATATCACGGCGTGTCGCAAATTATTCGATTCAATAATATTGCCCGTGCCAATTGCGGAGAAATGAGGATTTCACTGTGCGACTGAACGAAACATAAATTAAGATTTATCTACAATAATACAGTATTTCTCGTCACAACAGATTCGATCCGCGTAAAATTTCCATATTTGATTCTTAAATACATAAAAATGAAACGACATTATAAAAGATGAGCTGTAATGGGAATGAAAAAAATAAATAATAATATAGGGAATGGAATGCATGGAGAGAAATTAGCTCACACAGAAAAATGCATAGGGATTTCATGTTTCGAACCGTGTGGCCACGGTCAGACTGTTAAACATATATACCCTACGTTGACCGGTTAAACTTTAATCGTAGTCTTCGTTAATATTTCAGAATGTAAAAAGATGACGTTGCTCTCGTTACCAAAGAATACGACGTAAATATATTTTGTACATAACAATTTATCAAACTTTATACTTCACTTTCATAAAATTTGTACTCGACAAAGGGCTGTATTGAAAAATAACTCTTTTGCATATTTATATAATGAAAACAAATCTTAATACACGATAATAAGTAGGATTCCGAAAATTAGCAAATGAATTCTAAGCGTACGTGGTCAAAACAGCAAATAATCATATTTATTCGAGAAGTAACTTTTCTACAATATAAGAATTTATTTCATACTACAGCATATAAATTTTATATAAATGGTCGCTTTTAAGTGTTAAATTGCTTCAATACACAATGAAAAAATAGGATAAATACGTGTTAATTCACTCGTGCTTTGCTCTTAAATACAAAAAAAAAATGCTTTAATGAATTTTAAAGATATTACGCGATATTGCATTTGGCAATACGCAATATAATACTGAAATTATGGGGGGCAGGGCGGGTTCGGGAAGGAACGAAAGAAATTCATGTGAAATTTATCTGTCCAGAGCAGTGGTTTTTAATTTATATTTCAATACGTCACAGATTCAAAAATGATTTTATATAAACATAGCAAGATTAATCCACCAAACGATAAAAAAAACACTGTTCTAGATACTGTACGATAAAAGAGGACAATAAAAATTATTCTGAAAACAATAAAACATGTCATATATTTAAAATATTTTCAATACCTTGTAAGCTATCTCATCGGAAGAGAAGATGGAACTTAATTGCCACCAGCATCAACTGTACATACAATATAAAAAAAATTGCATTGCATAAAGTATAACATCACAGGATTTCATTACACATAGAAAAAAAAACAGTTTATATATAAAAAATAAAATAATTTTAAACTACGACAAATACTCTTCAAAATGTCTTCCATTTCGATTGAATAAAATAACTATCAAAGTTAATCTCTCGTTAGTGAATTATAATAAAAACATGCCTATATTTGAACTTCGAATAAGCTCTACAGAGCCTCTAATATTTATTCTAACATTTAATTAACTGATGTAACACTATAAAATGTGGATATGTTAATTTATCAATCCTTTTAAAATGTGATCCTTTTATTATCTTGAGATTTTAGGTAAGCATATCATAGGCGGTCGATTTGAAAAATTATAAGAAATCATAAGAAAAAACTAAGATGATTTTATTAACATTATGTACATGAAATATTTTATTAACTCCATATGCTGGAATTCCAATATAATACAGATTAAAATCTAGATTTAAACTTTTAAGCAGCTTCATTAATAGGAGACAATAGAAGAACAGTTTTCTTCACAATTATTCACATTCATTACATTCAATACATCGTTAAAGAAAAAGCTAATATAGGAATAG